>OZ023327.1:40073342-40191062 GCA_964007535.1 Brachyptera risi
TATTATTTCCCTTTCTTGAGTGTAGGTCCAATGTTTCTTCTATAGTGTACCCCATCGACAGCTTTTTTATATGGGAGTACGAATGAGAGAAACGATGAAAGGACGTTCATACCTCACACCTGCCTTCACTTCATTCTCCAAAGATGTGCGTGGCTGTAATTTTTTTTCCCTTCTAACTCATTCAGTCTAGACATTGCTTTGGTAACTGAAGTCAAGTCGTGCGTGGGTTCGAGTCCCGCATAAGACCAATTCCGCACATTTGTACTAGCCTAACTGTTGGTAAGGTCGTTTATCAAACGATGATCATGCCTTGGCTTATCTCTTCTAAACAAGTCTCCCCATTTCTTGGACAGGAAATAACTGATGGCAATAAAACAATATTCTACTGTCCATTATGCAATAATAGCGCATTCTTCTACTCTCTGTTTTGCAATGATAGCGCTTTTTTCTACTGTTTGACATGCAATAATAGCGCAATAATAACAGATCTCGGACAAGAAGCACCGATCGGCAAGTGCGGATGCGCGCAAACTCTCTTTTGATATCAGATATTGAGTATAGGCCTAGTTGTAGCCCTACAAAAAAAAAGTTCTCAGGAGGGGATGACTTGTTATTTTTTATTATACAAAAATGATCCCGGCAATACTTTATCGGTTCTAAAATATTTTTTGTATTTTGCTTTGAAAATTATACAAAAATTCAGTTTGATGTATTCACAATTATTCACAGAATAATAAATCGTTCCATAGTCATCATATGTCAAAGAAATTATCCCTTACTGATTTATCATAACTTGATAACTCCTTATGCAAACATAGTTGAGATATGATTTCGCGATTGAGTCGTACATATTGCAACATATTCGTTGGTTTCCGTATCCGGTGAACGTATAGAATCATGTATCAAATGATGAATTTCTGTGTCGAATTAACGGGATTTGATTTTCGTTCACTACAATATATCAAAGGAAAACCATTAATATATTTCAATAATAGTTTCATTAATATAATTCAATGGCAGTGTTGAGAAATCAATAGATCAGTATTTTAAAAATTAGACCATGAACCATCACAAAATAGGTACGGTTGCGGCCACAAAGTGGTCATGCAATCAAATTGCATCAAAATGCATCCTGAAAAAAATTTAACTTACTGATATTGTAGGCCTATATAGGCCCTACGCATCAAAGCTGACGACAGTACGCATACGCTCTCCACGCTAGTCTGTGAAAAAATGAGCGAATTAATTTGCGTAGATTTTAAATATATTTTAATTCTGAATTGAATCATTTAATGTGACCGCAAGTGTTCTTCGTTCTTTCAGTGGCTGTGTAGACGCTTCATTTTTGTACTTCAATTAATGACCATATGATTTTTCGTATAATTTTGCTTGGTGTTCCTGTTTCAGCATATTAGATCTACCGTTTTCAAGATCTCATTGAATGTATCAAAAAGCCCATCAAGAGCTGATTACATGAAATATTTTCATTACGTCAAGACTTTTATCGATCCCAGAATGTCGAAAGTTATTTGGAAATATTCATGTAAACTATTAAACTAAAGATGTAGACCTACTTATTTTTCGTCCCCGATCCTATTGTTTCAAATCACAACTTCTTTTAGTATATACGAAGCATTGAATAATTATTTTTCATTGTAGGATATTTACTGTATATGCATATATTAGGATTTGTTAAAAAAACAAAATGCAAGCAGATATACATTTGTGGGAACGTTATTCAAAATGCTGGGTCTACATTTCAATATTTTGTTCAACGAAAACAATCGTATTTCTAAAATTACTTCACATGTTTTATATCAATACTCCTTTTTTTTCATAAGCCAACTATATGTTACACAGCTACATTTTTGTTGATCCACATAATGTTCATTATTATTGATTAGGTAAACGAGATCTACCATATAAGCTCTTTCGAAAGCAATTTCCGTCAAAAATTATGTGTATAGCTTATTATATACATTCAATACAACTGCCAACTATAAGAAGATGTCGTGCAATGCTGATCATTTCAACAACAAACCTAGGCTTTTTACCGCTAATTCGCTTCTCATGTAGCATATGGCTTTTTCATAGTGGTCGAAAACGGCTGGAAACTTCGAGTCAAAACTGTGAACTAATCCCAGCTTTTGAGACCATCTTCGATCTTTTACATCCCCGTCAAAATGTTCACTCAGTCAGACCCTAGCGTAGATTTATATCTGATCTTTATTCCGTTATTCTTCATAAGTATTATTTCTTAATGAAAACTCATCAATGATACACCGATGAATGAATGATAGATAAAGCACATCATCACCAAACTGTATATAGGCTATTATAGGCCTATATTCTTCAGCTCTATGCGACAAAAATGCCAAAACATTAACTCGAGGTTGTAAGCATACATAGCCTACTTCAAAATCTGCCAAACCTTGTGATTTTAGTCCCGACGTTGCTTCAAAAGCAATAATCTCCGTGGCCAGTTGTTATTACAAATTATAAGACAAATTAAATTGCTCCATTTTGAATTATAGTCTCATATTGCCAATATTCATGATTCAAATGAACCCTATTCCGTTTGTTGTTATCGTTTAATAGCCGTGCTCTTCTCTGCCCTGTACCTCTGTATGTCTATACGCCTTAATAATGATATGTGAGTATGATGAATACAACTTATAGGCAGTATATTTAGGCTCAATATATATTTCTTACGATATGTTACATAATTTGTGGGTATAGTGTTCCATTTAGAAATATTTACATGTAAATGGAGGTGAATCTTTAGTTTGTTACTATATAGTGGCCAGTTATGGTCAGATTTCAATTGTATATATACATTAGCTTTGATTGTTCTGTGCATTGTTATAGATAGTCATTAACAATAGGCTCAGTTGAAAATAAGTTATTATTGATGTTGTTCTTGTGATAGTGTCGATTTATAATGTTACCTTGAATGCAAATAATTATAATATATATTAATATCCTTCATCTGTAAGGACCATTTTGTAAATTAGCTTGCAGTTTCACCTGCATTGTATGGTATTATCTCATCTAGGCCAATCTAGAATGGAGACAGTGGCTAGGTTAACATATTATGTGTAATAAATGAACATGATTGAATATGTATGTACAAGTGTAGGCCTATATTCTCCCACCAGGTATTCCTTATATCTCACACTCCTCACACATACTTTGTTTTTTAAATCATATCTTTTTTTTTCCAAATGAACCATTCATCCTACGCCGATAGATCATCTTGGTTATCATCACAGTACGTCGTAAAACCAATGTAAATTCATTTTTTTTAAATTACTTCATGCATCATGCATGACAATGAATGTAGCCTATATTGCTGTGTATTTGACAGAACTTTGGTATAGTGGAATGTAAAACTATAAAATCAGCATCGAATTTCTGTCAGTGTTTTTCAACACTCGGCAAAGTCGCCATAAATATTGACTTCTCTTGCCATGATTTAATTAAAACCACTATTCATTGCCAAGGCTGAGTATGAAAAGATAGGCCCATGTCATTATCAAATGTGGAAATGAACTCGCAGCTTTTACGCATATGTATGGCAAAATTATAACACAAAAATGAACGTTATGAATAGTTACTTATATTCTAAATGATTATTTGTTTTATGTGAGCTCATTGTAGCAAGTATTTCACAAGCTACATAATGGAAAGCTTGTAAATGCAGCTTCCTCACAGAATACAGGTTTTATATGCTTTAAGCTTCGATCGAGTTCTGTTTCAGCCTTCAGGTTAAGTCTCTAGCTCGTAAATAAGGACCATTGCAAATCTTGTCGAAAAAATAAACCAACCAAAAACAAAAACCTGGCCTGCTATTTGAACACTTTGGCATCTAAAAGAAGGCTTGATGATATAAAAGTGTTGGCCAAGTTCACTCTTCACAAGAGAGGGAGAACGCATGTGTGTGAATAGATACTAAGCATAATGCAAATTTTCGCCAATTATAACTAAGTTATAGGCTTAATATATATATATATATATATATATATATATATATATATATATATATATATATATATATATATATATATATATATATATACTAGTCAAGATTAGTCAAGATGGCGGACTGTGGAGGTCGTAAGTTTCGTCGCTCTTGCTAATAAGTGAATAATAAAACTGCGTACGTGATTTAGACTAGCCAAAATTGCATAGGGTGTGCAAGTATACTTTGCTTACACACTAGTTTACAGACTACTCAAAGACGGAATTAAATTGGGTATATTATTGAAGATATTTGTGAGGCAAGTGTCATTCGGCAAGGTTAGGCCTACGCTATAAAATGTCGATCGACGCGAGTGCACTGTGGGATATAGTGAGCAATATGAAAAGATGGCGGTAGCCGATCTTCGTAAAGAACTGGATTCACTTGGGTTAAATAAAAATGGGAAGAAAGAAGAACTAATTGAGAGACTGAAAGTGAGTTTGAGTAAAAAAATAGGAAAAAATGAAATGTTAGGTAAAGTGAAAGTGGACGAGCTGGAAAGGATTATCGTCGGACTTAAAAATCTGGTAAGGGAGAAAGAAATGCTAATTTCCGAAAAAAATAAGCTTATATTAGAAAAAGACAAAAGGTTGGTTAACTTAGAAGAATTGAACAGTTTGTTACGTGAGAAGCGGGACAGCGGAAAAGTGATAAGCAAGCAACATGTGGGTGATATGGTTCAGCATTTCGCAGAAACATTAAACTCTTCGACGGTCGTCTACCCGAACAGGTACGAAGAGACAGAATCTATGCCTAGTCAAGAAGAAAGAACAGACAAATTTCGCCGCATATTACTTAGAAACAAAGCTTATCGCAAGGCAGCTGAAGACGCTGGCTGTGTAGATCGTGAGGAGGGAAATCAGCAAGTCAAGTTTAAAGACGGTGAGGTGCTCGTGATGGGGGACTCAATCATAAGAGGAGCGAGTGAACAGCTACAGAAGATAGGCTGTGAAGTGGGAGTTTATGCAGGAATACGAGTCGCCGAGATGCAGAAGATGATCATGAACCGGGAGGATGTTAAAGGCAAACCACAGGTAATAGTTTTACATGTCGGTACGAACAATATGAAACGAAGGACGGATAAACATGTGATGTCTGAGCTTTGGGAACTATTGGATGTATATCAGGCCAAGTATGAAGATTCAAAATGGGTAGTGAGTGGCATAGTGTATCGGAAGGACGTTTATGACACAACAATAGATAAATTGAACGAGAGTATTGAATGGCTATGTGGAGATAAAGGTGCTGTGTTCGTTAACCCCAACTCCGTGTTGTCATATCATGAGTCAGCGTATGATGGGGTTCATCTAAATATCAGGGGAGGCAAGCTTCTAGGTCAGCTGTTTACTGAAAAGATAGAAGTTGCTATCGAATCGAAAAACTAGTTTGTGTTGGGGGTATTAGTGCATCTAAAACTGGTCCCGAACAAGATGACATAGTTGACGTCATCTCAGTAACTGATAAGGCCAATGACCATGCAGCATCGATACCAACAAGTGGTATTGTTATTGATAGTAACATGTACTATTTACTACACCAGAATATATGTAGCTTGTCACAAAAAGTTGAAGAGCTAGAACTGGTAATAGACACAGTGGACGTGTTCATTGACATATTATGTCTAACTGAACACTGGATTAAAGTGGGTCAGGAAAATGCTATTGTTGTGAAAGATTTCAAACTGTCAGCAATATTTACACGACAGATATCAAATGGAGGTGGAGCAGCGATTTATACTAGATTGGGAGTAAATTGGGAAGTTAAAACGAGACCTGATATTGATAAATTTGCTGTTGATAAAATATTTGAGATTTGTAGTGTAGAGATTGTAGGAAATCCCTCACTTATTATTATATGTGTTTATCGTACACCAGATAGTACCAGCTTCAAACGTTTTATAACTAAATTGGAAAGAATGTTAGATTCACTAAAAAATGAAACTAAAAGAATACTTATTGTTGGTGATATAAATGTTGACTTTCTGATTTCTAACACGAAACAGCGTGAACTTGAGAATGTATTGTTAGTGTATGACATGAGACCCAATATTAAAATGCCAACAAGAGTGACCCCAGACACTAGTTCTGCGATCGATAATGTATTTACAAATTTCCAATTATGTAAGCAACCAAAATGTATTGAGTCAGGCCTGTCCGACCACTATGGTCAAATAATATCAATTCCAAGTAGCATACCTGCATCGAAAACATCAAATGGTTACAGGAACAAAATCATATATAAAAGACTATTTATGGAGACTAGTATAAAAGAATTTGCTAAAGACATTAGTAAAGAACCATGTTCAGAGGTGAGAGAAGGTATACCTTCTATACCTTCTCTCACCTCTGAACATGGTTCTTTACTAATGTCTTTAGCAAATTCTTTTATACTAGTCTCCATAAATAGTCTTTTATATATGATTAGAAATATAGATGAGAAATATGATAACTTTATTTCTATTTTTCCCCACTATTTTAGAAAACATTTCCCTATCAGAAGAATCAAAGTGAATCCGAATAGAAAACATAAAGGCTGGATAACTAAGGAAATTATAGAAGCGTGTATTATTAAAAGAGAGCTATTCAATGAATGTAGAAAATCTAAAGATAAAAAATTACTGGAAAATCTTCGTGAAGCTAAACAAAATGTTACACGACTCATAAGAAAAGAAAGGACAGCTTATAACGACAATATTATTGTGACTGCTGTCAACAAGAGCAAGGCATAATTATTCGTAACTGCCTAGGTACTCACCATAAGGGAAGTAGCATGAATGTAGAGTTGAAACTAAATATAGATGGCGAAATAATAAAAAACCAGACAGAGGTGGCAAATGTGCTCAATGAATATTATGTTAATTTAGCGGATTCTTTAATAGATAGTAATGATACATGTAACGAGAGTAGGGATAAATTACATAGTTTAGTGCAGGAAGAAGCTGATAATAAAATGGTTCTACAAGTAACGCATGAGGATGAGGTATTGGAAATAATATCTAAGCTAAGAAATAAGAAATCTGTAGGGTGGGACGAGGTACCCAGCTGCGTGATAAAGGGTGCAAGCGTTTTCCTAGTTAAACCACTAGTTGATATATGTAACTACTCTTTGATGGTTGGTATTTTTCCCAGAAGCGCCAAGTTGGCAATAGTGAAGCCCTTACATAAAAAAGGAAATGCAATGGATATGAGTAATTATCGGCCACTGTCACTCCTGACAATATTTTCGAAAATTCTAGAAAATGTATTCTTGAAACGATTGAAGAGTTTCTTAGATGATAATGGTATTCTGGTTGCTGAGCAACATGGATTTAGAAAGAATTTTTCAACAATGACAGCTGCATTCAATTTGACTCACAACATAACTAAAGCATTAGAAAAAAAAGTGGCCGTCGGTTCTATCATGTGTGATCTGTCAAAAGCCTTTGACACACTCAATCATGGTATTTTATTGAATAAACTTCAGCACTACGGAATAAGGGATAAAGCCGCAGAATGGATAAAATCATATTTAACAGGAAGAAGACAAAAAGTGAAACTGTGTGATAACTCTGAATCGAATTGGGAGGAAATAAAGCATGGAGTTCCCCAGGGCTCGATTCTAGGGCCGATCCTGTTCAGTATCTATATTAATGATATTGCAGCAAATATGCCGGTCGAAGTATGTAACACTATTCTTTTTGCTGATGATACCAGTGTGATTGTAACAGGAGCGAATAACAATGAGCTAATGACTAATATGAGTTTCACTTTTGATAAGCTCAACGAATGGTTTACACCTAACAAACTGAAACAAAATGAAGATAAATTTAACATTATGAGTTTTCAGACTAAAGGCCATCTAGACATGGATCCTTTTAGGCATGGGTCCAGGCTTTTCGTTATAAAGGAACATTGTACATTTTTAGGCCTTACAATAGACTACCGACTAAAATAGAAAGAACATGTAAATAAGCTTAGTAAAAAACTAAGTTCGTCTTGCTATGCGCTAAATACCATATCTTATCAAGTCAGTAACTCTATTTCACGTACAGCGTTCTTCGCAACTGTTCAATCGCACATACAGTATGGTATTCTACTGTGGGGTGCATCATCTTATGCTTCTGTCATTTTCAAATGTCAAAAGAGAGCTGTAAGAATAATAGCAAGAGCGAATCAAAGAGCTTCATGCAGAAAACTTTGTATAGACTTACACATTTTAACTGTACCTTGTATGTACATTTTAGAAATTATTATGTTTGTAAGAGACAATCCACATCTTTTCGAAAAAAAACAGTGACTTCCATCAATTTTATACTAGATATGGCTCGCATTTTTGTCAATCTAAAAGAAGATTGAAAATTTCAGATCAAGATCCAGTAAATGCAGGCATAATTATTCATAATAATTTGCCCCAACATCTTAAAAAAAGAGGTAATAATAGAAGCGTTTATAAAAGGAATGTTAAAGAGTATCTTCTTAAACATGGCTTCTACAGTCTGGAGGAGTTTAAAAATGGTAAAAATTGCACATGTAACTTCTGTGTCACTTGATTTCTTTCCTCGACTATGTGGAGCTTTATTTCAGTAACTAATGTATTTATTCTTTTACCTTGTTATCACGTCTTGACATGTTTCAAAACTTGTGTGATCTTGTGTGATGTGTGCACATGAGTGCAGTTACATCATTGACATATTATTATATAATATCATATGTATGATAATTGATGAAATAAATATATATTATTATATATATATATATATATATATATATATATATATATATATATATATATATATATATATATATATATATATATATATATATATAGGCCTATATATATATATATATATATATATATATATATATATATATATATATATATATATATATATATATATATATATATATATATATATATATGTATAGCTTTTGACAAAGTGAACTCAAATTGATATGAACATTTTATTCCGTTATGTCAAAAACTATCAAGCCTACTTCAAATTACCAGACGTTTGCATTAGGCCTATATGCCTGATATCTATTCTTTCTCACTTGAAGAGTTGACTCGGTCAAAACTTCTTATTTGGTCACTTTTACATGCCACAGTGTTTAATATTTAAATGACAATGATTCGGCTTCCTCTTTTTATACAAGTTTTTGGTGAGATGTAGCAGCTTTTTTGCTTCATATTTGCCTGTATTGATGGACTTTTCAAATATAATCCCTTGACACTTCATTTGAGTCGTAGATTAAATATATTTTCACTGATCGATCCAGGATACATGTGCTTCATGCACCCGCGTAAAATTAGTTTCAATTCATAAACTATTCATCAAATTCAAAGTGTCCGCAGTGTTAACTCTTCAGAATACTCATTTCATTTCTTAATTCGGCCGCTGCTTATAATTAGTCTGACTGTTCTGTATAGAGAAACATTGGTGAATTATTATCATTGAATCAATTATTAAATCATTCATTTTTGATTATATCTTGAATTATCACATGATATCATAACATCATAGGCCTACTGCGTGATAAAATGATGAAATGGTGCACTAGAGCCACATTGGTTGCATCCCTAAGAAAGATAGATGCCCATGTTGATCTAGGTAGGACAAATTGCCTCGCAATAATTTAGTAAACAAATTTAAACACTTCATTTCGGAAAACGATATTATTAACATGACTCCGAATTGAAGTACTTGTACTGTTGAAGTTCCCTACAGACGTTTCTTTTCGTTACGTTTGAATAATTTTACGGTTTCGTTTCACCGCTCCTGCATGGATCGTCACTATTGAATGTCAGTGGTTATATTAGTGAAAATTTAGAACTGCGCATATGAAAAAATCAATTATATAAAGAGGACCGGCACAGTAGCTGAGTGGTTAGCTCACTTGCTTCGTGATCCGGGAGGTGAAGGGACATATCGGACCCGGTTCGATCCCCGCCACCGTCCATCTTTACAGGGGTTTTTCGTGGTTTCCCTCTGTAGTCTAGGCTAATGCCGGGATGGTTCCCATAATATAGGCCACGACCGCTTCCTTCCCACTATCCTTCCCACTACCCATAAAAAACCTTCATCTCATCATCCCATCATCTCATTAATCATTCATCCGACGCCAATAGATCTCAGTAATCATTACAGTGCGTCGTTAAAACCCAATATAAAAAAAATAAAAATAGGTAGGTTCCGCGCGGATACTGGGGGGGGGAGGAGAGCGGAGGGATCCACAGCCCCGCTTGAAAAAAAATGTTTTTTGAAGTATCTTGTTACTATTTGGGAATATGTAGGCCTAAGGTTGTTGCTTCATAATGCATTATTACTAATATGCATTATTAGTGTTATTAGTATAATTATAGTGCATATTTATATACAGAGACTTGATTTTACAACTGCGCAAATTGAAATTAAGAGCTGCATTTTTGAAGTTCAGAACTGCGCATATTAGGGTCAACTGCGCACTATAATATAACCCCTGTAATGAATGCATTAGAACACTTTCAGAAAGCACGTCCATGAAGTGGGTAGAACGTGAAAATATTATTTCATCATTCGATAGTACCCGTTAGTACCGTACAATTTTTCGTTAGTACACTTTTGGTTTCGCTATTATGACGCGTGGTCCAAATGAGATAATTTCACGATCGCCTTTCATATGTGAGTGTGACCAATCTTGGAATCTGGAACGTAAAGGCCATGTATATGTGAGGTAATGGCACCATTCGTGTTCAACGCGTTGTAATGGCGAAACCAGAGAAGGCTCACTAAAGTATTTTTTACGGTATTAACGTATACGGAAAGAGCACTAACGAATGGTAGAAAAATATTTTAATATTCTGATATGTGAGGGGCCAACTTCAGGGGTGTCTAGAAGGCATTGGTCGTGTAAATTGATTGAATGAATAAAATAATGAAAATCAGGCTAAATTTATGTCACTTCTCGTTAAAAACTAATCATTTCCTATAATCGCACACACTCGTCGTTTTGTAATATTCGTACAAACATATCGATAGAATTTCATCAAAATCCGTTCTGAAATAATTACAAAAATTAATCGATAATTGAAGTGTAAAATTACACTATTTCTGGTTTCCAAAATTCACTTTCTGTTGAAACATACAAAAGGCTCATCTCAATATGGGTGCACATATTCCCTGAAAAAACAAACTAATCGGGCTGTCCGTTTGGCCTGTAGCCGATTTCTTAGATGACGACGGAAAAGAAGGTGAAAAAAAATGGGAGAAGTACACCTTTCACAGTACTATTATTTCCAAATATCTGGTCCGACATAGCGTAAATTCGATCAAATATGCCGTGTATGTCGCCCAGGCTCGGACTGACCCGGGGGGCGCCTGTTTGGTGTCTTTATTGGCCGGCAATATAGTCTAGTACTTCATACCAGTCGTGCATTATTATGTATAAATTCATGCAACATGAATTTGTTTAACTGAACATTGTTGTGCTTACTTGGCTGCAATGTTGAATTCGGAGATTTTGTTGCGGGGAGGGCTTTGGTGTTTACTGAGGTGGCAAGGGAAAACCGAAATACAAGTTTCTCAAAAAATGCATCATGTATCTAGTGTTTAATGTTTTCATCCCGGGGGGGCAAACCACATCCTGCGGGGGAGCAAAGCCCCCCCGCAGGTATGCCTGGATTCAACACTGCTTAGCTGAAAATAATAGTTTTATAAATTATAATCATTGATTCGTTTGTCGGAAAAGAGACGATTTTCCTTGTTTCAAGGTGTCGGTATGTGCTTGCCCAGTCGTATTATCGCTCATACTTGCAATAATTAAAGGAAGCAAATTCCCGCAACTAGACCAGGCGGCGGGCGGCATCAGGTTATACGTCTTTGTTCGATATCGATAATATGTGCCATCACATGTACGACGTCATTTCACAGTTTGATCAATCACTAGCTAGGACTTTTAAAACTTATACATACCGCAACGTGACCAATTGGATTGTACTTCGTATAAATGATGATACGCAAATTATGACTCAGGCCATAGTAATATGTGTGGGGATTTTGAAAAGTTAGTTGGACGAGTATTTTCGCTCAAGTGAGCACGGTGCGTTGTGTGCGTGTTCCTATAGTGACTTTGTAGTTTTCAATTTCAATTGGTATAAACTTTTTTTTTTATCTGATGTTTGTGTATTGGTGACTGATGGTTGAATAATTATGTGACAGGTGGGGTGATTGTAGTATTATCGTGTTGGGTGTTGAATAATAGTTGTGATGGAAAGCCAAAGCTCCAAAAATGACGAAGCTGGTGGGAATGTGGTAGATGGGGCCCAGAATCAGCGAGAGAAACGACATAAAATGCTGAGCGACGAGGCATCTAAGTGAAAAAAATTACAGATTTGTTTTCGTGTATGGCACCACTTCGTGATGAAGTGGTGGATGTAATGCCAAGGCCTAACAGTGACAACTTTATTCAAGAAAGTTCCGAATCACTTGTCACTGTTCAAGCTTACAAACTTATCCTCACACTTCCTTCGTCGCAAGCTGCGTGTAAACGAAGTTTATCAAAATTGAAAATTATCAAAAGTCGGTGCAAGAGTGCGCTAACAGCAGACCACTTGGAAGCATTTATGCTCAGGTCGATTGAACGTGATATTCTTTTCAATCTTAGCAACACATCCATCATCAAAAGACAATAGTGTAGCTGTGATATTACACCATCCCACAACCCATGAGTAAAACCTATAGTTGAACCTAAAAGGAGACGCAAAAAGCGTCAATACAGGCCTTTAGCTCCCAACACATGGTGGGTAAACGGTAGGAACAATCAGTCTAATTATTTTTGTAATAAAACAACAGTGAGTATATCTGTGCCTCTACGTCCAGAAAAAATCATAATTCTATATCATATCACTCTGAAAAAATCGTAAAAACAATGAAAAATAGGTAGAAACATGTTGATTTTTGACAATCATTTTGAAAGAGTTGAAACATACTACGAACTAAAGCTCTTCTTACGAGCAAAAGTCTACTAGTGATCATCTAACCGAAAACTTTAAGTTAATATACGGTGATTGGTTTTCCGTTGCCATATTGGGCCCCGAAAGTCTGCAATCAAGCCGGTAGGCAAGATGTAAAGCGGCCTCTTAAAAAGCTATTGGTAATCTGAAGATACGAGAGAGTGAGTGAGTAAGCCTGATCATTGAAATTTTAATTTCATCAAGCAGAGTGTGATCTTGAAATATATCTGCCGAAGCCCCCCCCCCCCCCCCCACACACACAACACACACACACACACAATCTTACATTTAGGCCGCCGTTTCTGTTACGCCCGGGCCGTTTTCTACCCCCAGTCCGACCCTGAATTGTCGCATCATTATATGTAACAACAAACCCGAGTCATCTTTTTTCCTCAGTTTTTGGAGATACAGTAGCTTCAAACCATCTTTGAGCACTTTGTTTAAACATGATAGATGTATGGCTTCGCGCGGGATTTGGCTACCGGTCGACTTACTAAAAAATATTGAAGTAACAAATTGCATGCTCCCCACACGGAGAAAAGGAACTTTTCAACCAACTACTCTATTTTGAATTAATTAAACCGACTAATAAATATTTCAAATGGGCTTATACGCATTAAACTAATTGTTTATGAGACAATAGGCCTAGTTAAATTCAGTATATATGCCACACTTCGGCCAATGGACTGTCCAATTCGTTTCAGCAGCACATGATTCTCCGGAACTCATTTATTTGATAGCACATGCAGTCTTCTATCGTCTTCCTTCAGGCGGTCAAGTCTAAGATAGACCCTTCACTTCTGTTATCTGTTGTGAATTCTCAAATAGAGTAGTATAGTATAGTAGGTTTATCCCTTTAACCCTCTTTCGAGGAAATCGATACACCATTTACATATTTTACAATATAACTTATTAATAGCATTACAATTGAGTATGGCAGTGAGCCACCATTTCTGATTTATCAACAAATTAGTTATGGTATATCAAACAAATAATACAACAAATAATGATACATTACAAGATTTCAGATTGATCGATACAGATTTCAGTAGAATACAGTGTTGACAGTTCAGCGTAAAATCAGTGGTATTTTGGGAAATTCTTTACTTTTAAGAATAAAAAGTATAGGCATACCTTGCATAATTATTTTCGAACTTATATATACAATACGTAATGAAAATAATATCTGAGGGTCATTGTGTTTCGGAATCAGCCATCTTGTTTTAGACAAATGTTCAAAAAAGAATAAGAGGTAAAATTATGAATTTCTTTTCAATTTTCCAACTTTGGAATAATGATTGCCGATAAACCTACTCAAAAACGCAAGTTCTGAAGTGGGTTTGAAAAACAATGCTTAGGTTGGTCCAAAATGGTGCCTCGTTGGATCGAGGGGAGAAGACGGAGAGCGAGTATTGTTTCAGCAAACAGCTCAAGCACTGAAATGGAAAAAATAAATAAAGTAAGTCTTTGGTATATAAATGGTGTCTCAAGCATAGGGTTATGAAGTCAATGATTTTTTCATAAATATATTATGACCACAGAACCAAAACGTAACCATACAAGTATAAAATGTAGTCAATCTCTTGATGTGTATAGCTATATAAACTAGCTTATAGTTCATAGCTTATGTTTATAGCTATATATTATGTTTATATTACTTTCAGAAATATTAGAAACGCAACCATTCTGCTCTACCCTGTATAGTTTGTATACGTATCGGTTGGTTTCTGTATAGTCTGGAATAGAAAAAACTATCCATAACGACATGCCTGAAACAACATTTGAATACTGAATAGTTGCAACATATTTAAATATTTGTTTTTAGCATATTGCTCGAGCAATTGGCTGAAAAATTACTCGCAGCCAGCCAGGCTCAACATTTTTCGCCACGTCACTAATAATTTGTGATGTAGAGTTGTTCATGAGTAATTGAATATTGTTTGCTTAGCGACCCCATCAACAGTTAGGCTATTTGGGGATTAGGATGAGCCTGTGATAAAGAAATGTATTTGTTAATAAGTGGAAAGACGTTTACAAAATACCGTGCCTTATGCGGAAGTCTAACCCTCGCTCATCAGTCCCAATATAGGCCTACAGATTCTAAAACGTGCCTTAGTTGACTAAGCTACGGGGGTGGCTACAGTTTTTTAAATTTATTATATACCCAATATCTATCAATATGTTTCTTTCAGTGCCACCATTTTCTCATATTAAACGTATAATTTTTTATATTAGGTTTTAACGACGCACTATACTAATCGCTATGATCTATTGGTGTCGGTGGATGGTGAATGTCGGTGGATGATGAATGAGATGAATGGGATGATGAGATGAAAGAATATTTTATCATGTGTTTTGGATGGTGGGAAGTAGTCGCTCGTGGCCTGTTGTTAAGGAACCATCCCAGTATCAAACTCAACGACAGAGGGAAACTACGAAAAACTCATATCAGGATGGTCGACCATGGCGGGAATCGAGCCCCGGTCTCCCGAATGACGGTTCAGTGTGTTACCACTCGGCCACGCGTCTCGGTAAACGTATAGACCTACTTTTTTCTTCATGTCATGTCTTTTTTCATGTTGGCTACTTTTTTCGTGCCGAGGCAAATAACTTCAAGAGAGACAGCTTTGAGCTCGAAATTGAAGCAATTGCAATGCAGTGGCGGTCATTAACGTTCCACCCCCCCTCTCCCCCCCACCCTCGCGAGATTTTAAAAAGGCATCCATTATTAATTCTATTCTTTACCTCTGCTCGAAAGCTAAATGTAGATTCTTCTTCCGAGATCTCGTGATATATCTCTCGATGACTGAAGCAGCACTCATTATTCACCCCTTTTGCTGCTTCATGCCTAACAGACCTCATCTAGTCCAGTATAGTGTAAGTAGGTGAATGCAAGTAGCCGCCCCCATTGCTCAGTCAACTAGCGCACTGCGTTTGGAACTGAATTTAAGACGGGCATGGGTTCGAGTCCCGCACAAGGTATAGGTTTTTGTGAACGTCCTTTCACCTATATCACTTCGCCGTTTCACTTTCACCCTCTCATCCGTACCCCGGTATAACCTAGCTGTTGGTGAGGTCGTTAAACAACATTAACATAGTTAAATGAAGTTCCAATTTTGAGAATAATTTCTCCACAGCCGCCATTGTATGACCGGCAAGTTGAAAGACACAAAATGAAAACGAATAAAAAAGCAAATAAAGCGAATTGTTGAAAAGATGTCCATTCAATTCAGATTACTTGAATGATAATCAAAATACATTATATTAAATACAAATTTCAATTTTCAGCCTTTCCCCTCCCTCCTTCCCCCTTCTTTAATTACCACGGTTTTCCCCATGGTCCCATATATAGTTATACGCCGCCATAGGCGTGCGCAGGACATGACATTAGGTACGGCCCAGTATAAAGTGTCCCATGTTATTAAATTTATATACCCCACAGGGGGGTGTGGGGGGCTTGCCCCCCACCCTGCCCCGCAGGGAAGATTTTGTAAAATCGTATTTTTTTATATTATTCTCTTGGTCTGAGAAGACTTGGAAGTAGGTAAATGATAACCAGATTGCTTACACATTGTTACAATAAATTATTATAATTTATGATTTTCGAGTAGTGAGGTATTTTATAAACACGAGGGATTGAAAATTTATATTATTATATAATCTCCAAATCAAGCAATAGATTAGGTTCATTAATGAAATTCTTAACTCTTAATGAAAGGTGGGGAAGTAGGACAATCGGCCAGCACTTTACCTTTCAACGAGTGTACCTGAGGACGGTTCGGTGCATACTATTACTAAAAATATATAACATATTTCAATTCAAGAATGGATATATTTATTCAACAATTGAAGGTGAATAGAAAGATCACATGTATGATTCTCGTAACAAACTAAACACGAATTGAAATATACCAATTTTTTATCGGCCTAATGCGAATATTTCGATCAAGATATTCCATCAAGAATGTACTTTTATATATGTTTATATATTTATCATCTATATATGACTAGTCTTTATCAACATGAAATATTATTGAGTGAAACTGATGTTGACTTCAACTGCAAGCAACTGTGATTATTCAATATATTCAATAACATATTGATGTCTAACATGCTGGATTTAAAGAATCATTCGTCTTTCAGTAGGGATGATACTCATAAATTCTTCAATCACATCATCATGCTTTACCAACGATGTCAGTTCTTGCTCAATGAATAAAAGCATCATGCCTTGAAGACGATCCTGAGACATTGTCGTTCGCAGCTTTGTCTTCACTATACTGAGTTTGGAGAAGGCGCGTTCGCAAGAGCAGCTTGTAACCGGAATGGTTGCAAACAATTTGATCACTTTGAGAAAAACGTGAAAAATATCCACTTGACCAGTTGACTTGAACCACGAAATCCATGCCTTGTAGTCCTGGTTCCCTTTCGGAACCAGTCCAGAGCTGTCAGCGTTTAGCAGCCTTATCTCGGCTTTTAGTTCTTCTAAAGGTACTTCGAAGTGGGAAGTCAAGTATGAAAGATGCTCACCGTCAACTGATAGATTAAGCATCATGCCAACAGATGTAATGAGTTTCATCGTGTCCTGTTGGAAGCGAGAATCTATACCAACTATCAGTGAGTCCAAAAGAGGGTTGAATGTCTTGATTCGGATCTCATCTCGTTTTTCCGTGAACACATGTGATGTTTGTGGGTTATCATCTATTCTTTTGGAAACCATTTTCCTTTTGGGGGCAGGGATTTTAATCTGAGCGTCTGTACAACATTCAACGACTGCATCGTACATTTCATTGAACTCATTTGGATCATTGCGCATCTTAACAAACACTGATTTCAGATCCTTCACTTTATTCACTGCCAACAACAAGTTCAACTCTTCATGCTGCAAATACGTGCTCACTTTGAGTATGACCTCCAAAATTGGCTGCATCATTTGCAAGCACAAAACGAAGTTATACGATTCTAATTGTGACAAAAGACCTCGACCTTTAGCCCTCACGTCTGCGTGTTTAGTTGTTGTATTTATCTCTCGAATAGCTGTAACTATGGACGTATAGTTTTTTTTTAACGAAGATACTGCTTCAGCTCTGCATGCCCATCTGGTAGCAGAAAGAGATTTCAACGTGTGAAGCTTAACATTAATTCCTTTCATAATCTGCTCCAGTACTGCATGCCTTGCAGGGCTACCTTCGATATAGTTGTACACAAACTGTATTGTGCCAAAAAAATCAAAAACCAGATCATTATTTTTATGCGATTTACATGCGTCTACAAGGACCAAATTCAGGCAATGAGCATAGCAGTGAACGTATAAGATTTTAGGATTTTTAGCCTTGCATCTTTGTTGTACCCCCGACTCGTGCCCTGACATTGTAGCGGCGCCGTCGAAACACACTGCCGTAACAGAACTCCAGCTGATATTCAAGTTCATACGCACCTCATCTAAAGCGTTAAAAATGGATTCAGCGTCCGTCATTACCAGACGTGTCATCGTTACGAAGAACTCTACCGTTTGCAGACGATCGTTATCAAAGAAGCGAACCACTACAGCCATTTGCTCGTGGTGACCACAGTCGCTCGTCTCGTCGGCAAGAAGAGAAATAGCTTGCCCATTGATTTTTTTTTTAATCGTTTCTAGTACTACATTATGTATAGATGTAATCAAATCGTTCTGAATTCGATTGCTCATATATGTAGCATTACGGGGAGCAGTAGCTAGATGATTCTTCATCACAGGATCGTACCTCTCTAATAAGTCGACAACTTCTAGGTAAAGACCTTTTTCACAACTTGCTGATGACTCATTGTGCCCTCTAAACGGGCGGCCCCCTTTTGCCAACATTAAGGTAATATCGATGAGACGATACATTACTTTCCTGTTATTTAATCTCTCAGACTCCCTTTTCTTCAAAATTACAGCTTTGTGATCGTCCAGTAGGCAATCAACGGGCTTGTTGTTCTTAAAAGATTCCCAAGCCACAACACTTTCAATGTGGCATCGGCTATGTTGGTGCCTGTTTAAACTTCGCGTACCTTCCTTCCAATACTTGAATCCTGTTTTTAAAAACGCTGAGTCAATATGACCTTTATTAGCTGTACTATTGAAAGCGAAAGCTCTACACGGAAAACAATAAGCCGCATCTTCTGCGCAGCTGTATTCCAGCCATTTAAATCCGAGATACCAATGATCATGAAAACTCCTATATTTTTCTCCAATTTTGGTTCTTGGAAAATGCGTCAGCTTTGGTTGGCAGGGCCCCCTTTTCAGTCTATTATCCCTTTCTAAACGTTCGGTTGGAAACGGTTGGCACGGGTCATCTGGGGTTGCGCCTAAAAACGATTTTGGATCCTGGAGTTCTGCTGGTTCGGCTATCAAATAGTCAGGATCGGGCTTATCGCTATCAATATCATCAGGTTTCATGTTCTGTTGAATTGGTACCTGCAGGTCTACTAGCTGTTCAAGCAGCAACGGGTTCACAGTGGAAATACCATGACCAACATCAGTATCAGATATTTTAGTCTTCGCTTGAGTTGTCGAAGATATTTTAGTAGTAGGCCTAGACGGTTTATCAGTCTCTGGTGGCACATCTATTGGGAGTTAAAACACAAAATAAAACAATCTTATCTTTTCAATTTTCTCAAGGTTGCAAACTCCGTTTTGCTAATCAAATCGAAATTACCGATTTTGAAACACGTAAGTCGATTCACGCACTCGCCTACGCATATTTTATATTTCTAAATTTGAGTGGAAGTAATTTTATACACGCTATCTCAGGAAACGATATAAAATGTTTGCAATTCATATTCCTATGCTAACGTCAAACGGCCCAACAACAGTATATTTCATTGCACATTACGCGTGTTGGCCAATGAATATTGAAAGTCAATACATTATTAATTGTTTAAATTCTAAATTTCCGAGAGCTGGTTGAACCAAATGATGATTGAATATTAATTAGTTAATCATTAGTTAAGGTACGAAAATAGCATACGTAACCAAGGGTAATAATAAGTTATTCCGCTAATTTTTGCTTAATTCACTAATCATCACCTCGATCATCACATGGTACTAAATACCGGTTCTAAATAAAACATGTTCATACCGCAAATATCAATATTGAGAAGATACGTGTTATCTTAGGCTTTAGAGGTAAATAAACGAGCTGTAGATCATCAAGAATCAAAACTACATTATTCTGATCTTACCTTTAGATTTGTCTTTTGTAGACCTAACTCTTAAATCAGGATCTTCACTTGATTTGGGTGTCTTCTTTTTAAAAAAACTTAATATGTTCGGTTGGCTCATGGCGAACACAAAGAGAATTTTATCAGAATACTTTCAGTTTCATGTAAACACGTGCAGTGTTGGACAATAAGCCGACTAATATGAACAAAAATATGTACACAACTGGCTATGTGAATCCTGCACCCTCTGCTCGTAAAACGTAGTTGTTGTGCCTACCAGGACGTCCCAGAAACAATATCCTACGAACGCGGCTTCTCTCCCGTCTCTGTACTATGGAACCGAAAATGAACGTAACCGGCAGTCTTCCCAGAAATGAAACACGAGCCTCGACAATGCTAATTTTACTCTTTCGAAGAATGAAAATTGAAATAGTTATACCAACTATTGCCATCGTTTATCGATTGTTTCAGATACATTGTCGTAATAATTTCAGTCGTTGTCAGACAAATTGTTTGAAATAACTACAACAATATTTTTATTTAAAAATTGTGTAAATGTGGAGTGCGGCCGTACCTAATGCTTCACCGCCGCATGCGGCGGTGAAGCATTAGGTACGGCCTGGGCCCACTCGGCCTCCCCTGTGCGCACGCCTATGTACGCCGCTGATGGAATGCAGTGAGCAAATTACATATCACATATATCGATAACATTAGTCGCGTTCCAGAATTCAGCGCTTAGCTAGCGCTAGATTAGCATTGTCGAAATGGCGTTCCAAATTCTAGCGGCTAATTCCGCTAGAATCTAGCAAATCGTTCCAGAATCTAGCCTGCTAGTGCTAAGTCCGCTGACATAGCTCTTCTAACGGTTTAATAGGTTGCTAACTTGCTAGTTCAGCCATAATTTTGAGCGCCAATTCAAAGATCAAGACATCGCTTGGTATGGTCGACCTGCAGATTGAGTATGAGGATGAAATAATGTCAATAACTGTGGACGAAAGTAGTATACAGAACAATTGAATAATGATGAGTTTGAATATTCAAATAATAATGAGTAAATAATGCAAGCAAAAAAATCGACTTTGTGGTTATAGGAGATGACAAAAAAGTTTGCAAGGGCCTAGGCCTAGATTTGAGGTTATTCAATTTTGTTGGCAATAAGAGTGAAAACTTCGTCATCCTCTTCTGATCCATTGGAGGAGGAATCAGAAGAAATACCTGCATTTAATGCAACTGCTACAGCTCCAATTACGATTTGATCTTCCGCCATGACTTTCACAGCTATAGTTGCGAAAGATGTTCGTGGTCGTTCCAGAATTGCAAGCCATAGCTGAGCTAGCCGTGACGTATGATGGGCCAACTTAGCACTAGCAAAGCGCTTGATTCTGGCACACCACTATTGTGAAAATGACTGTAGTCAATTTAGCAGATCGTTCAAACACGAGTGCCGAATTCTTAGCCCAAACAGATGAGCAGACGACACAAGACATATACCGGCCTTGCAATATGTCTTCATATCTTCGTGAACTTTGGGACAATGAAAAAATATATCATCATTAGGCCTGTTATTATTATTATCATTATTATTTAGCAACAATTCAGTTTGTTTTTTGCTGTGATACGATGTTGAAGTGAATTAAAATGTGTAATTTTTTTTGGTTGTATTTCTTTTTTTACGTCTCCTTGTTTCTAGGTATTAAAATTTCAAGTCGATTTTGTTTGTTTTCTCTCCAATTTATCTCCAAATGAATTATTATATGTACGTAAGTATATTTTTTTCTTCTATTATTCAATTATCACATATCTGTGCTCAATAAGTCATGAGATTAATGTATGTGTTCATTATGTTGTATTTTTCTGCTGACAAGCTGCTTTTGCAGCTTAGCGGATACCAATGTATTTCCAAGATTACTATTTCTTGTGTGAATGAAAAAAAAATTATTATAAAACATACTTTTCATGAAGAATATAAAGAATAATATCAAGACAAAAGAGTCTAGGTACTGTGTGGTCCCCACATATATTAATAACTATGGTAGAAGACTATTAAATATATCAGCTCCAACTTTATTCAACGATAGACCTATGCTTGTGAATAGGCATAGACTCTATACGCCCACTTAATTTAAAATGTAGACTATGGCTGAAATGAAGCACAGTGTTAAAAGCAATGGTTGATAACGTTAGACTAGCCTATTTCGTCATTTGAATATTATTTAGTAACTTTTTTGATATTGGTTTGTAAGTTCCTTATTATTTTCAGTGAACTCGAGAAGATTCGAGTTGATGAGTATGGGTATACTATTGAACAAATATTAATTATCTGTATAATTTACCTGCAGACAAAATGTATAGAGTATCTTCGCGGGATATTGTCAATATAAATGTATCTTTTGTTTTCTTGATGAGCCAATACATTTTTTTTAAGTATATATTATTTGCCGCCGCTCCCCGCTCCAACCATCAGCACCAATAGCCTCACACACTTATACACAAGACAAGAGACGAGAGATGTACTACCAAGACAGTTCTTTCTTATGTCTGAACAAGAATAAATCCCCGTGCACACCTCCATTCCCCTCGCTTACGTCTGCAATTAGTACCTATATGCTCGCCACTGAAGGATCGGCCGTGATGACTGCTGGGCAGCAGTACAATCCATTGTGTCAGTAGCGCTTTCTATAGCGAACTGCACTGGTACTACAAGTGATACAGGTGAGAAGATGAGAAGAGTGTGGTGATAAAAGTGGTGGGGTGAAAAGTGGGGGTCAGTTTTATTTCAACATTGCGTGACACGTCTTATGTTGTGTATATCTTTCTTCTAGGCCTACTGTATATATTACACATGTTATCTTAATATTACTTCATCCCTATAAGAATGTTATCCCTGAAGGAACTAGATTTTCAATACCGTGTCGTTTACTTGAAAACACAGATGATCGATCGGCATCCCGTGAATCCTGCTACACAGGAGCCATTTTTATGTCCACTTGATTAATTGTTATCAATTGATATTAATTGTTAATTGTTAGCTTATATTCTACTAACTGGTAGCGTTCAGTGTACGCCATTCATCGATCAAGGTCCCGTTATTAACTGTTATCATTTTTTTATAATTATTATGAATGAATTTTGTTTCATATGTAACATTCTTTGTAATTTTTCGTTTGATTATTATACAATAATGCTGAATGTTTGAATGAAAATGTTATATAACTTGATATAAGCCCCACAGTTAGTAGTCTCATTCCCCCTCCCCCTTCTCCGCCTCCCTTCTCGACGCAAACCAAGCAGCCCCTCAGTATCGCCCTCGTTGTTGCGTAATAAACTTTCAATTCTAATAATTGCTATACTGAATAGGAAGCCGTTGTATTCACCACTTTGTATTTGAAAATATAGGCTTTATATAAATGAGCGCATTTAATTCTCAAACTCAAACAGCGCTCAACATTTATTAAGACGTTTTAATGTATAAGTTCACTCATCACAAGTCTAATTATTATGCCCCTCTCCCCCCCCCCCCCATAGCTCGGGTAACTTGAGCACCGATTTAGAAACTGAAGTCACGGTTGGTCGTGAGTTCGAGTCCCGCATTAGGCATGGGTTTCTGTGAACGAATTCTTTCACTTATCGTCACTTCATAATTTCATTATCACCTGCATGCTTATTCATACCTCCGTATAACCAAGTTGTTGGTGAGGTCGTTAAGACGTTAAGTAGGCCTATAATCATCACGAGTTTAATTTGTATAGGCTATTCGCGATGGCAATTATACTACGAGAGCGATTTAACTTTTGGTGAAAAGTCGAAACTCTTGACAATGTATACGCTCACAATCTTCTCTTTATTTTGGGGGAGACGAAATTGTTTACTTTGTTTACAGTTTTGTCTTCATTTTGATATGAGCCTATATATACACAAGAAGAAAGTGACGGAAATCAACGTTTTAGTTACCGAATATATATATTTATAATACTCATTATGAGTTATATTATTTCAAGAATTGGAAGAACCATATCATATTATAAGTGTATGTATATATATGCATATTTTCAGTCGTTCATTTTAGAGTAGGCCTAAGGCTCATGCTAATGAGAATATGATGGATCGATCATAAAAGGGGATCCATAGAATCTTGTAAGAGGCGTAAAATAGGCCTACATCGTATAGAGACCTACAGTTTATACCTTCAACCAAGATTTATAATCCAAATTTAATTCTTGGTTGAGAACAGGTTTCATAGCAATTCATTTATAATTCCTGATAATACAACAAATTCACTTTATTAATTTCAATTTCAATATTTTATTTGCCTACTCGATTTTAACATTCTAAAATAGATCATTATAAAATATAAGGCACTTCAAAAATATAATAAAAACTAACATAATATATACTAAAACTGAACTATATGTATGAAATTTACATATGAAAAAAAAAACCATTAAACACTACATACTGCACATTCATACATTCATTCCTCACATTCATTCATACATTTGATCTTGTTTATTCTTCAGTCATTCCTTATGCTACCAATACATTCTTGCATGCGTCAAAAAACTCATTCTCACAGTAAAAACAGTTCAAGATAAAAAAATTCTTCAATTCAACTTTGAAAAGCATTAGGGAGTCAATACATAGAATATAATCAGGATGCATGTTAAAAAATGTGATACCCTTAAAAGTACAGTCTTGTCGATATAAAGTTGTTCTGTGAAATGCATTATGGATGTTGGCTCTGGATCTTGTCAAGTGATTATGTATGTCTGAATTTAACTGGAAATGAGATATATTTTTCTTAATGTTAATTATTGTTTCATGAATATATAAACTTGGTGTAGTTGAAATACCAAACTCTCTGAATAGTTGTTTACATGAAAAAAAAAAATTGGAATATAATAAACATTAGGGTGAAAGTTCAAAATTATATCACATGTGTTACGTTTGAAGTGATGAGAGACGAGAAGTGGTATAGCTCATAATTACACGACTCATATTTCAGATATATTAGATGTGTTCTTGCTCACGATCTTTGTAAGACGAACCAAAATTATTGACTGTTATATAAGGTACGACCAGAGTAGAAACATTTCTAGTGAGTGTGAAAATGAAATATATATTTATCTTAATTTCTTCTTCAATGTTGTTGATGTTGTTTTTAATTTTGATGCTACTTTTTTTTTGTTGCTGCTTATCCTTATTTGTCCTGTTCCAAAAGAGTAAATTTCCCTACGTGGAAGTGGTCATAATTTTATATCTTGATCGGAAAAATGAAATTATTGGTAATTAATAACTAGTTGATGGTATTTTTTTAATAATAATAATTTTTCAAAGTGGAAGTAGACAGTAGTCCTAATTTTATGTCTCGTTCTAAAAGAGACACTTTCCCCAAGTGAAAGTATAATCATAATGTAAGGCTAGGCTCAGAATGTGCATCTTGGAAACAAATATGTAAGAGCTAAATAGGCCTAATGGCCAGTTCACACGAGGCATTGCAATGCCACCCTTGGAATGTTATAGCCTTTTCCAATGCTGCATGCCGTGTGAATTAACAAAACATTGACATTGGCGGACTGAAAACGTTTGGAGCTTGATTCTGAATATAGGCCTACCTGGCAGGGGTTCCATTGCAATGGAACCGTATAATGCCTCGTGTGAACTGGTCATAATATTATGTCAATTCCAGTTTGATAAATCCTTTTGAGAACAATAAGATACCGTATACAATTATGTCTACTTACCCTCAGTGAAATTTCCCCGTTTGACTTTTGAAACAAGACATAAGCTAATATTGAAAAACTTCAATGCCCATTAAATTCATGAATATATAGTGTTTATTTTGCAAACAAAGTTGTTACGTTTTAAAATGGTTGTAACTTTTATACAGTCAATTTTTTTCGGATTTCACGAGATTATGAATTGTGCCGTTAAGCCCGTTATTATCTATTGCATTTCCCCGTTGGAGGCCTCGATATACTGCCTCACGCCACTGCACGAATGTTAAGATGCTACTATAGTCGGTCGCGATTTCAGCATAAAATGGATGTATTTTCATTCAACTCTCATGAGCCAACGACACGTTCGATGACTTTCAAATTTCGAATGTGATTCAGTCACAGGTCAATCTGATTTAACGAGGTACTTTTGTTTCTCAAATATTTTTTTGTTTATATATAAACTTCAATCAAACTAAGGCGAAATTCAGTGATTTTTCTGATTTCATGTCATGTAATAGCGCCTCGGTGATCGCGCACACATGACATTTAATTTACGTTACAGTCAAGATACATCCTTTAACTATACACCCCAAAAATTTGACAACAATCGCTTGATTGGTTTCTTCACAGTTACTGTTTACAATTAGCGTGTTTTTCTCGTGTGACCACATTACACATTTTTTAATATATCTAAAGAAACTCAAACGCCTGAGGGGTATACGCCTTCTTATACATATTTGTACATTGGGTAGTCTATCGATGTCACCCGATAACACGTCGTACACAATCATTCACCGCCGAGTCAAAAGAGATTATTTATTAGCAAAAATTTGTCAAGATAAGAACGCAAAGGACAGATGATATTTGCCGCTACCTCATTTGGCGTATCGACAAACCAAGCCGTTTGTGCTAATTGATGGTGGAGACGCTCAATCGGTTCTTTCACATTCAGACTAGAAGTCATTTTGTCAAAACGTATCAACTAGAAGTCGGCTAAAAGTAGAGATTGCTAAAGCTATCATTTGGCCACGTGGACTGTGAGTATGTTTTCGCAGAAAAAAATGTTCCATTTATCGGTACAAAATGACCTAGAAGTCTCAAACCAAAACATTACTTTACATTCATTACTATTAGTGCAGTCAGTGAGGGTAAAAATATTGCATTTCCGGTTACCAGCATGAAATTTGGTACAGAGCACCATGACAATTCAAAATCGACGGGGGGCAAACTGTCACTGACTTTGGTCACCTTTTTTCAAAATGGCGGTCAAAAAATCACATTTTCTCACGAAAAACATGAAAATTATTCGAGATACGACGAAATAATGTTGATAATAATGATTTTGATAGTGGTAATAATAATGTTGAGGATGATAAAATTTTCGAAATGAGTTTGGGTGATCAAAAAACGAATATAGCGCTGTGGTACATCGTATAACCATTTTTTGGGGTTTCAAAATTGCGACCAAGGATTGACACATTGAATGAAAGATTGCAACGAGATTTTTTCTAAAAGTACAATTAACCGACGGCAGAGTTGGCTTTCTATGTCAAAATCAAGGTCAAAGGTCAAATGTTGAGTTTTTTCCTATCATTTTCTAACTAATAAACAAAAATGTGTGTTGACTTTTCAATATGATCAGGGGCATGTTTCATGATTTGTATGTTTGAAAAAAAGAGGCAATCCATTCATATAGCATATTTTGACCTCGGAATGGGTCAATTATTCAAATTTATGCAAACAATAAATATTGACATTTTCTTCATTTCTCATCGTTTAATTGATGATCACAACATTCGAACACGATTTATTGATCAGATTGAATATGTTAACAGTAAAACATGTTGTTATGGTCATATCAAAACGTATTTGAGGTCAAAGGTCAATATTTTAGGTAAAATAGCTTTTCAAAATATCACTTAATTATGCCTGTGGGTGATCTAACGACATGGAAATTTGATTGGAACAATAGAATATGATTAATGTTTCCTTGATGATCCCACCAACAGTTAGTATATTTGAGGGTACGAATGAGCAGGTAATGATGAAACTATGGAGTGAGGATAAGATCGAGGACCAAGTTGAACAAAACTCGATGTGCAAGGCAGAGGCGATATTCCTGTGAAGCGATCGTCATGCAACCGGTAGTAGAATGGGGGCTCCAGTGAGAAAAAAAGCACTCATGCGATATACGGGATTCAAACTCGCGTCCAACGGTGACCATAGTTTCTAAAGCGGTGCCTTAGTTGACTGAGTCACGGAGGGTTGCAATGGGAAAAATTCAATAGCAAACTAGACACAAATATGTAATACAGTATGAAAACAGATTGATTCAAATTACAATACGTCGTCCGAAGAGTCATCTCGACTGATTTTCTCATTTATGAAAAGAATAATGGTTTGATTCAATTCTCATTTACTGATGAAACCCGAGAAAAATGATATTTTACTCCCCTTATGTACCTGAATTGAAATCATAATATAATATTGGAGATGATATTATGTTCCAACTACAGCTATTCCTTGAAAGTCACTGTGAAATCATCAAACCTCGAGTAGTTGATATCGCAGCTGTCTTAGGTAACAGTATTTGTGCAATCCATTCACTTGGATGCAACATTGCACTTGATGATGTTCGCCTGAATTCGCAAGTGTAGGAACAAGAATAGTACTTTCCAAGTTGTGAGTTTTTCAATGCCTCTCTCCTATCACAGCCCTTTGCTGGCCTTGAACAATTGCTGAATGTCATGAATTTATTGAAATTTTAGCAATAATTAACTCAAAATTGATTCATTCGGTAGGACCTACCTTGTTGATGGAAGAAGAGGGTGGGGATTGTACCACAATACGTTCAGTATAGATACTGATAGTCAACTATTTTTTTCTTCTGATGGTCACCGAGGTCATCAAGCTTATGAAGAACCAAACTTCTTGATCCATTTCCATCTAGATATGTCTTGTGCTCACCAAAGCAATCATTGCATATTACAAGTGATGTGATCAGCTGATCATATTTAAATGAATATATCAAATCATGAGAATTTCTCAATTTTTCCGATCTTGTGGTACACTATATAGGGAATGAATTTTGCTTCATGAGGTAGTAGGCCTAGAACCAATTAGAATCTTTACTCGGTGATTTCAAAATCTGAAATATTATCCATTGTATCGTTTGAGATTCGAACAATCAAAACTCGATAGCCTCGTTTCAGGGGTAGTTTTTGGGGAAACCAGAGCGAATTTGGCTCGCCCCTCAGTTGATTTGAAATCTCAATAGTACTTTCTATCCATGTACAAAATGTCGTGCTGGTAACCGGAAATGAATATTATTTCCCTGAATTTTTCCCCTTTCAATCGCACCATAACTGGATAGTCTCATTCAAGGGGTAGTTTGGGGGACAAACCGGGGTGAAATTTGCTTGCTTTCCGGTTGATTTCAAATTTCAATAGTATTTTTCATCCATGTACTAAATTTCGTGACTGGTAACTGGAAATACAATATTTCTGGACATTCGTACCCTACTGATCGTAACAAAACTGGATAGCCTTGTTTCAGGGGTAGTTTTTGAGAGAACCCGGGTGAATTTTGCTAGCCCTCTGGTTGATTTGGAATTGTCATAGTATTTTCTAGCTACATACCTAATTTCGTGCTGCTAACCAGAAATACAATATTCGAGTGAATTTTTACCCTTACTGACCACACCAAAACCGGATAACCTCGTTTGGGGGTAGTTTTCGAGGGAATACGGGGGAATTTCTCTTTCCCCCGGGTGATTTGGAATTATGATGGTATTTTCTATCTATCTGTCGAATTTCGTGTAGGTAACAGGAAATACAATAATCAAGTACATTTTTTCGCACACTGACCCCACCAAAACCGGATAGCCTCTTTAAGGGGTAGTTTCCGGGGGAACCAGGACGAATTTGGCTTGCCCCCCAGTTGATTTGGAATTGTCATAGTGTTTTCCAGCTTTGTACCAAATTTCGTGGTGGTAACCGGAAATGCAATATTCTGGTGAATGTTTACCCGTACTCAGTGGCGGAACTAGGCGCCCGCAGGGCCCGCAGCTGCGGGCGGGCCTTGGCCCGCCCGCCAGTTTAGGGGGCCCTATTAGAATTTTCGTTTTCTCCTGCTGAATGCTCGAGACGTGCCATCTTTTAATATACATGTATACTTTGCGGTTGCATTGAAAAAAAGCAGCAAATGTATTTGTTGATATTTCTATTCCCTATAGAAAATTAGAAAGGAAGTCAACTGTCTTTAAAGATTGGAAACAATTCGCGGAAAGGCCAGTATTGTGAGTGTTGTTGACGCCCATGCTATATATACGCATAGGTGTGTAAGGGATGTTATTCCACGCTTTTGTTAGTCTCATAACAAGTTCGAGCATGGGTTACTTGTGGAATTGCCATATTTCCAGGTAGCGGTGGTTATTTCAATATTTCCGAGAATATTTCACAGGACTATAGAGCTACATTGCTCGATCATTAGCACTCACAATCAGTCAGTAGCTGCTCGATGCACTTTGAGGGTGGTCACGGACTCGGGTCGTTTTCTTATATCGCGTTAACTTAGTTTTGTGTTTTTTGTGTGCGTGTGTTTTTTTTTTTTTGTTCTACAATGAATCCTCTTCCTGGTGGAAGTGCGACAAGTGGTGCTTCGAAAAAAAGGCGAAAAAAGTTACTGGAGTTGGAGATTAAAAAATGTTCCAAGATAAACACTTTCTTTAGCCGAAGTGACGACTCGGTTGCGATTATATCACCTCCAGTTGACAGTGTTTGCAGAAGCAACGAAGTTTCGACTGACGACGTTACTTTGAACCATAGTTCGGATCCTGTTCGTGCAGGGCCTAGTACGGCAAGTTTTACGACGTCGACGACGACGTCATCACATTACGACCCAACGGTCTTACTGTTGAACACTTTTCCGACCGATCGGGGTCATTTTGATTCAGGGTTATTGGACTCCCAAATTAAAAGGTTCATTGTCAATACGGGGTCATGCCGACCAGTGGGTCCATTTCCTAAGGATGCGAAAGGTCGATCTTTTTCTACCTCGTACTACACGACTAGTACCAAGACAGGTTTTACTCTTCCAGTCAGTTGGTTATGCTATTCCCCGACTCGTGATGTGGCCTATTGCGAAGCGTGCTGGCTATTTGCAGACCGGAGTGATGGGACTTACAGGCCAGCATGGAGTGAAGGTGTTAGTGATTGGCAGGGCCTATCTAAGAGTATTAAACGACACGAAGGAGCAAAGTGTCACATGAACTCGTGCATGGTTTACGAACAGTGGCGAAAACATAGCCTGCTTGATGAATCGCTCGAAAAAGAAGTGATGAGGCAAAAGTCTTTTTGGCGTGAAGTTTTAAAACGTCTTATGAAGATAACCATAAATCTTGCTTGTAACGGGCAGGCTTTCAGAGGACACCGTGAAATTTTAGGGGAAGTGTATAATGGCAATTTTCTGTCGCAAGTCGAGCTGCTAGCTGCCTTCGACCCAATTATGAGCGAACTAATAAACAAGCCTAGCAATACAACCAAATATTTGAGCCATAGTGTACAAAATGAGCTTATTGCCGTTCTTGCGAGTAAAGTTGAATCAGATATATTAAAAGACATTGAAGCCTCGCCATTTTTCACAATAATAGCGGACACTACACAAGACATTTCTAAAAAAGATCAAATGAGTTTAATTATTCGTTACGTGAAAATAGTGACCGACGATGACAACAAACCGTGCGCGGTGCAGATCAAAGAGGATTTTTTAGGATTTTACTGGATGCACGACCAAACTGCGTCTGGTCTATCAAATGTGATTATTAACACCTTGGAAGGGAAAGGACTGAATTTTAGTAAATGTAGAGGACAAGGATACGATGGAGCAAGTGTGATGAGTGGTGTGTACGGGGGGGTACAAAAACTGATATTGTACAAACAGCCTGCTGCCGCATATGTGCATTGCATGGCGCACAATTTGAATCTCGTGGTCAATGATGCCGTCAGCGGGGTGAAGGAGGTGAAGGCATTTTTCGGTATTCTTCAAGATGTGTATCATTATTTTGGCCACAGCATCTGTAGGTGGGACTTATTGTCATCATTCACATGTGAAACTCCAGTGACTTTGAAGAAACTGAACCCTACTCGATGGGCTGGGCGAGTTCACACTCTGCTTGGAATGAAACTCAACTTCATGTTAGTAATGAAAACTTTGACGCTCATCGTCTTGCAATCAAACAAGAAAGACGAAAGGGACGAAGCAGAGCGTTTGAAAAAATGTCTAGACAAATTTGAATTTGTTTTCATGCTAGTGACTTTCTCAAAAATTCTGGGAGCTATTGATTTGGCCTCCAAGTACCTTCAGACAAAAGACATGGACCTGTCTGTTGCCACAACCCACGTAAAGCACGCTCTCGATACAACGTCCAAATTCAGGAATAATCATGACGAATTCAAAGTGGAATCTATTGAGATAGGAAATAAATGGGGAGTAGAGGTCACATTTGAAGAAAGACCCGGCCGGAAATCTGCTCGCTGTGTTGGCGATACATGTCTCTCGAGATCGGAGAACTTATTTCGTGTGAATGTTTTCATAACCGTGCTCGACATTCTTAACGAACGTTTGGCAAGCAGATTTCGTGCGTTGGACGAAGTTCTCAAGAAATTCACTATACTGTACCCCGCAACCCTTGCCGAAGTGAGCGAGCTCAATTTGATGAGCAGAGCAGCAACTTTGCAAGCAACCTATCCCGACGATTTGTCACCTGGTTTTCCGCTTCAGCTGCTTACTTTTCGAAATACCATGGTTTCAGAAATTCGAAAAGTCCAAACTGTATTTGAATTAGCCAGCTTGGTGTTCGTTCAATACACTGCTCTATCTTCGGGACATTTAGACGTGTGTACTTCCCTCCTTTTGTTTTTAACTTTGCCAGTGAGTGTGGCAGGGGCCGAAAGGTCGTTTTCTAAACTAAAAATTATAAAAAACTATTTAAGAAATTCGATGGGCCAAAAGAGATTGACGGAATTGGCTGTGTTGAATATAGAAGCCGCTAGGGCTAAGCAAATGGATATTGACTGTGTCATAGACCGCTTCGCCGAAATGAAAACTCGGAGGAAGCTTATCTAAAGGCAGGTAAGGTTATGTTATAAATAAATATCTATATATATATATATATTATCTTTATTCCTGTCACATAAAAATACGTGGTCAGGCTGGTGGAACATCTACCATCAGAAAAACTAGGGTCACAAATTCATAGTTACCGGCTGGCCAAGCCTGACATATCACTCAATTACTCACTCAATTACTTATATAAATATATTGCATTAGTTTATTTTGAGTGAGGGGGCCTTCATAAAATTTTTGCGGGCGGGCCCAGGAAACGAAGTTCCGCCACTGCCCGTACTGACCGCACTATATACCAAAAATGTGATGCTATCGATTAGGTAATCGTATTGAATTATGAAACCAATTAAAAAATTGGTAATTACTAAACATACTTGTTTTATATCTAGGTTGGTTAGTTGTCACCTCACGGTCATAGAACATTGTTATTGATTATTGACTCTTATTACTTTTTTCACGCTTTTTTTCACATACAGCCCTCTCCATCTTTGCACAACCATTTACGAATTCATGTTTTAACAAGTTTTATGGGATCTATATGATTCTTGCCATTTATTTCTACATTTAAACTACCTGCCCATATAACTAGTCTCACCAAACTTCCATCTATCAAATACAACCTGAAATCTTTCCTACTCCAGAACCCTATGTCCTCAATGAATTCCTTACTTCGAAGTCACACTAGAGTTAGACAATCATTGCATCATAGCATAGTCCTATATAATATCATTCTGTCTTCTTCAATCATATCTCTCTGTCTCCTCATTTTCATATCTAGTTGTAAGTTTTTATATTTCCTATATTTGTACCATGTGCGAATCTTTGGACTAAATAAAATGAAAAATAAAAATAGTCATGTTATTGTTATTATTGAAAATGATCATTATATACGGCGCCGCGCGGCAGTCGATATCTTCTATTTATATTGGGTTTAACGACGGATTGTACTGATGATCAGCCTGATCTATTGGCTTCGGTGAATGATATATGAGATACTGGGATAATGAGAAGAAAAGTTAGGTTATTATGCTTTTTGGGGATAGTGGGAAGGAGTCGTCCTTGGCCTGTTCCATGTATCAACCTGAACGACAGAGGGCAAGCACGATGCACCTCTGACCTCAGTCAGGATAGTCGACCAGGACGGAAATCGAATCCCGGTCTCCTGAATCATGGTTCAGTGCGCTAGCCACTCGACCACCAGTGTCAGTTGCACAGTAAATATCCAAGACGAAGCTGAAGGCCTTCCGAAATATTGGTCACTAATGCCAGGAGCCACGACCTTTCGTCATTTCACTCATCCTTATTCCTTTAATTCGTATAACGATTCATTCATCACGTAAGCAGAACGAGAATTCTTATCTCTTATGATCCATTCACATAATCATGGATGAGCGAAAGCGAAGAATCAATTTGGCCGTTAACATTAAAAAATAAAAATGTCACAATAAATATGTTGATGAAACGTAATAATACTTATAAAAAAATTTTTGGTGTCCTTCTCCCCCCTTGGGATTACCGAACAAGACATCATAGAGAGAGATCATTCTGTGTGGTTCTTATCCTCGGTCAAGACTCACGTCATAGTCCTGTGTTGACGCTGGGAGTGTGCATGTCGGGACTGACAATTCCGTATGCGCGTCACAAGATAATTACGGAAAACTACAACAAAAATAAAGATTCGGACCACCAAAAAATCGATAATGATTTCGATCGATATTCCATTTATCATTTCGATTCGATCGAATGGAATTCCTGATATTTCAATATTCTCGATCGATTTTCGATAAAGTACTATTCGGTATCGCTCACAAATTCTCGCTCGATCGGCAACCCTACAAATAATGTATGCATTCAAAAAATTATATTTATGGACAGTTTCTTCAGTATTCTGTTCTACAAACGAAATCAGATAATATATGAAGTTATTTCATCTCGTGAATGAAATATACAAAATTGGGTTATTGAAATCGTGATAATGTGTAGGCCTACTTAATCCACCCTACGAGCAAAGGTCTCATCCTCTTCAGGGTTCAAGTATTTGCTGATTGCTGTCATACCAGAATAGACCTCAACTGGTTTTGAGTAAAATCGGGTATTTTGGCAAATTCCCATAAGAGAATAACAACGGGTTATTTTTGTCAATTTTATTGAAACGCCGAGATAAAATTTCAACAGAATGGTGATATGATCTCAATAGGCCCTTACCTACATGTTTTTACGAAGTTACAATTAATTTGGTTCGGTCGTTTTCGAAAAAATTATATATTATATTGAAAAAATGAAACAATTGCAATTTCCTGAAAATAATTGAGTAGATTTTTGATTTTTCACTTTTTAATTGAATTTTTTCGAGACGTGAAATAGTCCGCTGGATCCGAATCTGGACACGAAATCTCGCTAAAAAAATTCCAATCGACCGCAACGTCGCATGAAGGTGCCGGTTATTTCGATGCCGGGCGGCGGCGTCGTCGTCGATCCGAGTGCGGTAGCGCGATGCGGTCTTCAGATTCAGGCGGCAATTAATCTTGCCTCTGGAGCCGATGAAAATTTAACCGTCGGCAAAAAACGTTGTCAAAGTTGTGACCGGAAAATACGTCCGAAACGGCCGAAGGACGGCCGCCGGCTGCTATACGGACCCTCCTGCAAAGTCCGTTTACACGAAAAATGACCAAAAATGGCCACCATCGGGACGAGAAAGGCGATTAGAAGAAATTAATTTCTGGGTTTCAAACTGGCCAATCAGGTCGGGGTAGGATTTGCAATACCCACCTATACCTTGATCTCGAATACGGAACAGATTCTTTTCGAAAGTGAAATGCTCGCCATTTCCACATCGGTGACCCGATTCAGCGAGTTTTCCAGCACGTGAATTCGGATAAGATAATGTACGAATTTATTGAAAAAAAATCGCATACAATTCGATTGACGATTTTTTTTTTGAGATGTGTCGGCCGCCGTGGTCACATAGAAAAATATGACGTGGCGGGTGAAGGGGTGGGCCAAATCGATTGGGGTTAAAACCACACGATAGGAGACGACGTTTTCCCGAACTGTTTTCGGAAAATCCATTTTCCGAGCAATGGTGTCGGCGGCCGAAGAGTGCTCACCTTCCCGGTGATATTGCGGGTTACCAGACAAACGCACGAACTCGAGATGAACAGATTCGGAAAGGTCTAGTCGAGTCCTTTCATAAAAGTGCCGGTCGAATGAGATGGGACTCCTGGTTCGACCGGGTACGTGTCGGCGCGGTCCCGCGAACTTTCGAAGCCGCCGCCGTCGACGGAAGTGCGAAAGGGGAATGCAGTTTCTAGATTCTGGCGGGGATCGATCACCTCTATCACCGGGGAAAATTTCGTAGTCATCGGACATTTGCGGAAGATATTTGTGAAAAACTCGTTTTTTCCGGCAATGAAAGACAAGTCCGCAGGACTCGAACCCCGAACCCCCGCGACGGTTTTCGGCAAGAGGTGGTGAATTATCGTACTTTTTTGGTGTACGACATTCACCGAAGACGAGAAAAACTTTCCCGGGGGTGTTCGAGGTTCGATTCCCGCGAACTCGCAATTTGTCTTTGGCGAGAATGTTGTGATTGGGCTCCGGAAGTTGGAGGAATAGAAAGTCCGCCTCTGAGAAAAATCTTATCGGGAGTAGAACACTTCTGTGGCTGGCAAGTTTCGGTAGGGGCGGCCTTTTATCACGACTTTTATATTTTCGAAAACTTGAAAAAAACGTGATTTAGACACCAAAAAATCGATAATTTCGATCGATATTCAATAGGCCTATCATCATTTCGATTCGTCCGAATGGAATTCCTGATTTTCTGATATGTTTGATATAGCACTATTCGGTATCGCTTACAATTTCTTGATTGAACGGCAACACTACAAATAATGTATTCATTCAAAAAATGATAATAAAATGATATTACATTAATTATTTTATAGATAGTCCTATATGGACAGTTTCTTCAGTTCTCTGTTTTACAGATGAAATCAGATAACATATGAAGTTATTCCATCTCACAAATGAAATATACAACATTGGGTTATTTAAATCGTGATGATGTGTAGGCCCACTTAATCGACCCTACGACTTACGAGCAATGGTATCATCCTCTTCAGGGCTCAAGTATTTATATATGAGCCTATAAATTAGTGAAAATCATTAAAATGTTCATGATAAATTAAAAGGTAAATATTTTTTAGAAAACAAGTAGATTTTTTATTTTGAATTGAGAAAGCGTTTATTTTTATATCCACTGCAGATTTGGACCCTAAAGATTAGGCGACCATTGGTTGTAGAAATCAACTTTTTTTGATTGAATATACATTAAAAAAATAGAAATATATCAATATGAGATAGATGAAGAGTGAAAATAAATATATACATAAAAATGAAATGAATGAATAAATATACAAATATTAGAATATAAAAAACTTGTTGACAAATTCATCATTCGTGTAAACTACACGCTCAGCAAAGGATTGCGAGTTTATGATTGTTTTTCCCTCGCGGCCAGTGAATCGTCCATAATAAATATCACCTCAGAGCAGCTGATAACGCTGTAACCTGATCTATTCTTGAGCTCGATCACTTTTAATATCTTCATTCCACTGTATTGTGGGTCTCAATTGACCGTCTATCATGTCAATTATCACTAACGGTAGGAAGCTTCAATCCTGCAAAACGTTCGGCGGCATATTTTGCTTTGACAGTAATAAATCAAACTACCAATTTGTCAGCTGACGGGTCAAACCCTGTAACCTATCTAGGCAACTCAAATTTCGTCCCTGTATAAAGGGCTTGCCTATCTTGCCCGAAATAGTTTTGAGAGTGACTAGTGGAGCCTTAATGACTATTGTAAGCCCAGTAACCCCGCACCTGCACACGTAGCTCAGTTGCTAGCATTCTCGCTTCATGTGATGCGGGTGGTGAGGAGCATATCGGTCCAGGTTCGATCCCCGCCACCATCCATCTTCACAGAGGTTTTTAGTGGTTTCCCTCTGTATAGTGACTATAGTCAAGACTAATGCCGGAATGGTTCCTACAATATAGGCCACGAGCGCTTCCTTCCCAACATCCTTCCCTATACCTAAGAAACCTTCATCTCATCTTCCCATCATCTCATTAATCATTTATCCAACGCCAATAGATATTTGCTATCATTACAGTGCGTATACAGTTGAACCCAATTGAAATACATAACACTTATATAGTTTTAATAACCCCGCAACAACTTGGTTCTTTGTATAGGTACGAATGAGTGGATTATATATGAATGATGTTTTCATGAACCCATGTGCCTAATGAGGGACTCGAACCCACACCCTACTTGACTTCAGTTTCCAGGGCAATGTCTTTATATACTGACTGAATGAGCTAATTGAATGAGACCGCCAGAAAGCTCCTCTTGTTGTGATGACTTCGTGCTATAGAAGCCAATAGCTACTACACACTCGCAAAAGGATTTGGATCAATTGATTCAGTTTTCACCAATCTTACTGATGAATAATAAATCTATACTCGAGTCAATCTTCGATTTTTCGATTTTTCGAAATTTCAGGGTCAGAAATCTTTCAATACAAAGTTACTGTCACTTTCCCAGCGTATATCGCCATTGTAAGAGCCTGTATATTTCAATCAGATTCGATGATGATGATGATTATTGTTTGCTTAACGACCCCACCAACAGCTAGGTTATACGGGGGTACGGATGAGCAGGTGATTGCGAAACTATGAAGTGATGGCAAGTGAAAGGACGTTTACAAAAATCCATGCCTTATGCGGGATTCGAACCCACGCCCAACGGTGACTTCAGTTTCTGAAGCAGTGCCTCAGCTGACAGAGCTATGTACTAACGTGATTCGAGTTTAATTGATACTGGATTGTAGTTATGAAATGCAGGTCTGTTAAAGCGGAACCTGTATTTGTATTCACTTTATTCACATCAGACCGTGTTTTACCAACTGATGATTAGAAAACTAAGCGATAATTAGCTAATTAACTTAATTATTACCATCTTTGGTTATAGTTGTATTATTTTCGTACCTCAAGTAGTAATTAACTAATTACTAGGAAAACGCATTATGTGTTTCCGCGTTGATGGATGAGCTGGAACAATATATCAACATATCTTTGGATTGGTTATATAGGTCTATATATCCACCTTGAGATCCAAACAATTGAGTCACTGTCCTCCTATTTCCCGATAGATTTATATAATAATAAAGAAGGCTTTGTTTTAATCGTCTCCAATTAGATGGTGACACCTGTTGCTCGGATTTAATTGGTATCTTAATAGCTTTGAGTGATTTACAAAAATTAGATTATATATTCTTTTACATTGAAACGGCTGATACGACTGAAATTTCGGAATGATGGGTAAAATTATTATATTAAAATTCCCTGAGAATTTGAATCCTTTCGAAAGAAATATTTTCATGACATTTTTCCTACGGGTTATTCTCATGGGATTTTGGAAAACTTTGAAATAAGTTTTCTCAGAAGTGGTTCAACCGATTGCACCTCAAAACGATACAGTATCAAATTAGATAAGGACACTTGTGTATGCCAAGTTTCAACTGATTTTTTATTTTTGTTTGACCAGTGGAACGCGAACAAGCAAAAAAAAGCACGTTTTTCGGGAATGGTGAAATTGAGTTATCGCTTCGTTCATCCAATTACTCAACTATCAGTCAGTATAACCGGCTCTTAGAGAGATAGTTTTACTTTAAATTGTTCTATCAGATTGTAGTGGGCCTAATTTGTTCAGGATAACTGAATTGTTTTAATGATGTCGACAACATGTCGACGCGCCGTGAAACCCAAATATTCCTTTGTGTCATTGTGATTACTGATCAAGATAACTTTCAGAAGGAAGAAGTGAATTGGGGATGAGTTGCAACACAAATCTCACTGCAGTCCAGGCTATCCATCTGTTTATTCATGCATAGGCTTACAAAGTAGAGTAGGGGAACATCGAATTCTGATTCTCTTCACTAATTGTAATTTTTGATATAATATATATATATGTATATATTTATATATACACATATATACATATATATATATACATATATATATTTATATATATATATATATATATATATATATATATATATATATATATATATATATAAAGATATATATATATATATATCTATATATATATATATATATATATATATATATATATATATATATATATATATATATATATATATATTCATATATATAAATATATATATATATATATATATATATATATATATATATATATATATATTATTATATATATAAATATATATATATATATATATATATATATTCTATATATATATATATATATATATATATATATATATATATATATATATATATATATATATATCAATATATATATATATATATATATATATATATATATATATATATATAAACATATTATACATATATATAAATATATATATATATATATATATATATATATATATATATATATATATATATATATATATACATATATATATATATAAATATATATATATATATATATATATATATATATATATATATATATATATATATATATACATATATATATATATATATATATATATATATATATATATATATATATATATATATATTTATATATATATATATATATATATATATATATATATATATATATATATTCATATGTATATATATATATATATATATATATATATATATGTATGATTTTCAAAACTGTTTAAATATTGCGACCTCCCCCGGGAGCTATTGAAATCATATATATATATATATATATATATATATATATATATATATATATATATATATATATATATATATATATATATATTATGTATATATATATATATATATATATATAGAGAGAGAGAGAGAGAGAGAGAGAGAGAGAGAGAGAGAGAGAGAGAGAGGGAGAGAGAGAGAGAGAGAGAGAGGGGAGAGAGAGAGAGAGAGAGAGAGAGAGAGAGAGGGAGAGAGAGAGAGAGAGAGAGAGAGAGAGAGAGGTCTCTATCATAGTTCATCATAACATCAACATTTTGGGTTTTGACACACCTTATACAGCTTGTTACAAGCATCTGCACAATTTAAACTCATTTTTTTCACCCTTCACTCTTACTTTTTTCATTTGTTATTATGAGAATCTTGGTTGTTATCCAATAGCCCGGGATGTAGTTTTCCCCTTGTTAAGAAAAAATACACGCCGTTTTTTTTTTGTACATTATAGTTACCGTAAGATATCATCATATATACGGTCATGGTGTATATTGCTTTCAATATACTGAACCCCCTCTCCATACATTAGCATATTTTATTTGCTGAGACGGTTATTTTTGTCGGGCTTAGAATAATAAAATTATTACAATGTGCTTTTATAATTTCAATGTTCAAAAGTTTAAACATGTTATCATTTTATTCAATCTATAACAAGCCGATTTATATGTTTGTGCCTGTGTGTGGGAAGAGACAGACTGATTATCGAGAATCTTTGTTGTAACAAAAATAAGATTTGGGTTGGCAATTTGCTATTTGGTTTTTTAGTATTGCCGCCTCCAGGTATAGAAGCTACATCCTACGCCTTCTAGTCTCAATCCTTGGTTGACCTTGCCATACCAGAACATTTCTTTATATACCATCATTGAGTTAGAAGGACTTAGAATCAAGAAGCTATATATCGTATGTCAATGATTTGGTGAATAAGGAACACCGTGGTTAATAAACACGCCTTAGAGGCAATATAGGTATGGTGGGTTGTACCTTTTTTCCATTGTAAAGTTTTTGAAGAAATAAAAAAGTATCTTTATGATCTTGCAGTATAGTAGGTACTGTGATATGGAGCAATAAACCTCTTTATGATTTGAACATTCAGGGTACACTTCGTAATGATTTTGTTCTATACTGACCTCGATTCTAGAATTTATCAAGTTTATTGATCATCTTCATTTTCAAGTGGTTCATCTCATCATTAGGCCTATTCAGATGAGAACAAAATTATCATACATGTGCGTATAAGTGAGTTTATCTTGCACACAATTATTTATTGTATATTTTATCATTTCTAATAATTATATCGATAATCACACGTCTCAAATATCTGAACAAATTTCTCATTTTTTTTTTGTCATCTTGGAAAATCGCGATATGTATTTGCATATGTTTGTCGGCTCACAAGAGCTCCACGCTCTCTTATGACGACCTCTCATTCTTGTTCAAGCAAACTGTATTACATTTTTGTTCAAGACTATATATAGGCTTCTCATATTATTATATTTGTTGGTGTGCATGTTATGTATGTACTTTTTTGAGAATACATTCATCATTCCATTATTATTTCATTTTTATCTAATGAAACTGAGTAGTCTATATACATATATACATATGTGTATATTAATAATTAATCATTATTTATCATTTATATTCTTTATTATCATTTCATTTCTCTCCAATGAAACTGAATAGTCTGTATATATATATATATATATATATATATATATATATATATATATATATATATATATATATATATATATATATATATGTATATATGTATATATGAATATATATATATATATATATATATATATATATATATATATATATATATTCATATATACATATGTATATATATATATATATATATATATATATATATATATATATATATATATATATATATATATATATATATATATATATATATATATGTATACATATGTATATATGGATATATATATATATATATATATATATATATATATATATATATATATATTAATTCATATATACATATATACATATATATATATATATATATATATATATATATATATATATATATATATATATATATATATATATATATATATATGTATATATGTATATATGAATATATATATTTATATATATATATATATATATATATATATATATATATATATTCATATATACATATGTATACACATATATATATATATATATATATATATATATATATATATATATATATATATATATATATATATATATATATATATATATACCTGCTGAAATATCTTCAATTGCTGATACGACTTGTCATCAATTTCCAGCATGCAGTTTTGACCCATGTTATTTTCTAAAATTGAATTATACTAAATTGTGACTCGAAAATGCGTATTATTGAATTATGTTTTTGATCATCTCATATAACTGCTTTAATATGTATCTTCAAATTGGCTAGATAGATATGAAACACCATACAATGGCTAAAGGCTATTAAACCACCAATAAATAAACCATAAATGAAACTGCGCTTGGTGCAGGTCGATTTCAAAATTTGCCTTGGTGTTTGAATGATCGGCTTATACTTGTTTGTCAGAATCGTTTAAACCACTTCTCTTGAACTTCCCTCCCTCCTCTTCAATGTACTGAAATAACCAGCAGAATGAAATTGAAAAGAAGTTCTCAAGCAAACTCAAACTTTTACTGTATTCAAGAATATATTGAGCATTTTTTAAATTTCAGTTCCATCTCTTGACTATTCTCCAGATTTTTTCACATGTTCGTAACTTGACAGTTATCTCACGACACTCGTAATGTTTCAACAATCTTTTCTAATTTAATGAATATAAATGTGTAAATATATATATATATACCGTAATGTATTCGGTATGTCTTGTAATATGTGTGAATGTGTTGAGTGTATTGACGTGTCAAATATCATGTAATGATCAATAATGAGAATAAAAAATGATAATAATAATTATTATTTTAAAATAACGGCTCATGCATTGAATTTGGAACTACCGGTAGCGATTATCAGCTGATAGGGAATACATTCAATTATGCTTTATAAAAAGTCAATGGTTAACTTGCAAATTAAATTACAATTTACAACAGTAATTATACAATTCTGGGTCCACAAAGGAAAAAAATATCTATACCCGTTTATTTTATCTGCTACCGGCACATTTAGCTCAGTGCTAACGCGCTCGCTTCTTGTATGTGAGCTGGGAAGTGAGAGGCTTATCGGACCTTTGTCCGATCCTCATCATCGTCAGGGGCGGTATAGTAAGCTAATAGTAGGCCTAGTCCGGCCCTTATAGTACCGGTACCAGTCCGGTACTAGTAGGACTTGTAGGCCTAGTTGTATATTAGGCTAATGCCGGGATGGTTCCTCACAATATAGGCCACGACCGCTTCCTTCCCACTATCCTTCCCATCACTTATATCATTATCCCTTCTTCTCATGGGATGATTGAATTGAGCGAAGACTCAAGTTTACAGTATTCGAAAGAAATGAACACGTCTTTTTTTCTGGTTTGTACTCCACAGGCCGAACGAAACTTAACTTACCCTTGTCATCCTCTATAACTCGATACTGTATAGTTTTGAGGCGCAATCGGTTGAACCACTTTTGGGAAAAATAATTTCGACATTCTGAAAAATCATATGAGAATAGCCCATGAAGGGAAAATATGGTGAAATTTTTCTCTGAGTATAGGCTATATTCAAGTTCCCATTGAATTGAAGTACATGAATTATACATTCAATTCCGAAGTATTACATTCATCGGTTGAGCCGTATCAAAAGATATACAAAATATCGTGTTCACATTTTGAGTCAATCTATTAATACAACTATGAAGGAGATCAAAAAGTGACACCAATTAGCCTACATTATGAAACGATTGAAATAATCAATATAGGTAAATCAGGAAGGCAGTGAGTCAAATCTAATCAAGATGTGTATATTTATTTATTTATTCAATAATTCCTTTAACATTCTTCCGAGGAAATCGGAATGGTTAGCAGTTTACAATCATCAGCTTACAATTATCAGCTCACTAATTTTAATATATGGCTTTTAACATTATATGATATTAAGTAAATACATTGATAATTATTAATTAACAATAATGATAGTAATATTTAGAATGATAATGATAATAAATTAATAATATTTGAAATAATATTTTAAATAATCTTATTAAATGAAACTAGGTTCTATTAATTTTGAGCTCCAATTTTCAGGTGATATCAGCTTTCAATAGCTAATGTTTGTTCAATTTTGAAGTTCAATTTGAAAATATATTTCATTTTAAAATTAGTTTTGATTGGGACTATCAGAAATTCTGATTTGTTCAATCAATTTAATCTCTTAAGATGATTACAGATTTGAAATAGTTCTAGTTTTAATTAATTTTAATTTTAAACTTATGTAGGCCTCTATAGCTGCTTCCCATTACATTTCGTATAAAATCTCGCTCATCTGCGTTTTCCTCAGTTGCAATCATTCATCCAAAGCCAATCCAAGGTATTATTACATTTACAATGCGCCGTTAAATCCAATGTGAATGAATAAATATTACATCTTTAACTTGTCCAATAATTCTCTTGTTCAATTATTGCTACTCTCGTGGCTCAGTCAACTATCGTATATAGATAGCGGTATAGAGACCGAAGTCATAGTCGGGCGTGTGTTTGAGTCCTGCATAATGCATGGGTTTTTGTAAACGTCCTTTCACCTATCACTGCATCGTTTCATTATCTTCGGCTCATTCGTACCCTCGTATAACCTAGTTATCGGTGGGATCGCTAAGCAGCATAAAAAAATAAAAAAATTATTTAGTCATTTCACTATCGATCCATTAGATCGAGATAAGGCTATCTCGGCTGTTGAAAACAAAAACTATATGCCATTTTGTCAATTGAATTGGTTGCAATATTCCAGTTTCATAGCCATTTGAGAGAAGTGTTTGTGTTCGGAAAATAACCCGTGATAGAAAGCAGTTTAGATTAGACCTATAATATATTATCATGTTGCATGGTATAGTTCATTGGTTAAACTTTTTGCTATGGTTGGGACTCGTGCAATGCAAGTGACTTTCAAGCAAACAGCCATAATCACCATATTTTAATTCATGTATAAATAAAGTTACCAATTTTATTCAAATTGTGTCTCGAACAAATAAGGTTCTTAAAAAAGTTGAATTTTGAACTTTCATTTTATATAGACTACAGAAACCGTGCAAGGGATTGGTATAAAATAAATGGTAGAGGGAGATGCGTTCTTGATATATTGTAAAATGAAAAATGACTCTCAATGAGAGATTATATTCCATCATATAGAACAAAGAATACGCATCGGCACATGTATGGCTGAGTGGTTAACGCACTTGCTCCATGTGATCCGGGAGGTGAAGGGGCATATCGGACCCGGTTCGATCCCCGCCACCGTCCATCTTTACAGGGGTTTTTCGTGGTTTCCCTCTGTTGTCTAGGCTAATGCCGGGATGGTTCCCACAATATAGGCCTCGACCGCTTCCTTCCCACTATCCTTCCCGATACTTGAGAAACCTTCATCTCATCATCCCATAAATCATTCATTCGACGCCAATAGATCTTAGTTATCATTATAGTGGGTCGTTAAAATCTGATATAAAAAAGAATAGGCCCACCATTTCAAGTATTGATTCTAGTATTCTTTTGTCTATGATTAGAATAGATTTTATACAGATCCTTTGATTTCTATAATCTAAAAAATCCACCCTCTGAATAAATAAATATTAAATAGTTACTTTAATTGATGAGCGATATAGCGAAAGCTTCCATCCCACTATTATGGAGCTTTGTCTGTGTGTGTGTGTGTTTTCTGTTCGTTTGTTTGTTTGTTTGTACGCACTGCATAGGTTGCACAGTTTGCCTGATCAACACGACACTTTTTATGGATACGCGGACTATCCAACTTAGAACTGTATAATTTTGGAGCCAAATCAATTGAACCGCTCTTGAGAAACATTATCACACATTTTCGAAAACAAAAACATGAGAAAAAATCCACTCGGCGGAAAAATTGTGGAAAAAACTCTTCAAAAAGCTTCAAATTTTTACTGAACGTATAGGCCTAAATACAAACATGATAAACATCATTACGAATTCCTACTAAAATCGGACAGTCGTTTTGAAGGAAGTAAGTTACTAATTATTCAATAATTGAATAAGGTTGCATCAAATAGCTTAAAATAGTGGTTTTCCTTCATTCAGTATCTTGCGCATGTAATTCACAACTTTGTATAAATAGTTTCAACCAAGTTTCAACATTTCAACCAAGGCATGTGTCGAGTTCTCGAGTATATTTCATCCAAGTCAAGGTGTGTAGAGTTTTCGAGTCGACTATATAGAATAGATACAAATATATCACTCATCTTACAACGCATATGCTGCGTTTGCCTATAGTTTATATTCATTTCCGAAAATAGTGCTTTAGCTGTTGGTTATGAGAAACTCGCAGTGTGGGCTGAAGACATTAACATGACAAGTCAAGGGGGCCGAAATTGCTTAACTCTTTCGACAACTCGTTTTTCGACAACTATGGGCCTATAATTTTTGTATCTCTATACCGAAGTGGCAACTAAGCTCGAAGTGGCAATTCATTGGACCAAAAATATGGTTTAGAATTAGATTGGTTCCAGTTCATTTCAAATTATGTTTGTTTGGTTACGTTAGCTTAGCTTAGTTTAGGTGGGTTATGTTCATTAAATTAGTTAGTCAGATTGTGTTATTTGGGTTTGTTTGTGCTGTGCGCAACAACAACAACAACAACAACAACAACAACAACAACAACGACAACACCTTTCACATGTGGTGACAAGGACCGATGGACTGAAGAATAGCGGCTGCCAGCTAAGTTCATATAGAGCCATGGTGGCACGAATTTACCGAAACGTCAAAAGCAACAGAGCCAATCACAGACTAGTCCTGTTTGCTATCCAGTTTGGCCCTGCGAGTTGGTTGAAGTCGAACATTTGCCAGCCTAGGTTCAAAATTACGTCACTGTCGACGCACCCCTTACCCCTAATATTCATTCATTCATTCAGACGTCATATTACCATCAGTAAAAATGTGATAATCAAGCTAATTATTAATTGGGGTACAAAAATACCATTGGTGACCAAGAGTAATAACAAGTTAATTCACTAATTATCGCCTAATGAGCAAATTTACATATATATATATATATATATATATATATATATATATATATATATATATATATATATATATATATATATATATATTTATATATATATATATATATATATATATATATATATATATATATATATATATATATATATATATATATATATATATATATGTATATGTATTTACATAGGCGGTACCACGATCAGGTTTGTATTGAAACGGTGTGTTCGACGGTCGACGCATCGACTATATCGACTGTCAAGCTCATAATCGAACTTGACGTAGTTGTCGAATCGATTCGATTCGATATATACACCTCTATTGACAAGTGCGTCATTGAAAATGACGTTGTTAATGGCCTGTTCAGACGATGAGGCAATCCTATGATGCTGAGCAATACGATGTGAGCTTTGAGGCGTTCAGACACAAGTTTGGCACCGCGCAACCCATTGCTGTAAAGTCACAGCCACCTTGAAACAAATCTAAACTACCATGCATACTGTGATGAACGGACCAATAGAAAATTAGCATTCACGCGCGATACTGGGGCCAAATCACGGTCCAGAATAGACCCTGATGTAGTGATACCAACCAATTTTATCATAATATATATATTTTATCATATATAAAGAAGGTGTTCCAACTCCCATACTAATAACATGGACGGTATTTGTGGTTTCTTGCGGTCGGTTCAGAGCCAAAGGTCCTGATTGCCTGTCGCGATTTAGCGGATTCTCTTGTGAACTAGATGTAGATAAGAGTGGCTATACGGTACCGGTGGCATTGTTGAACTTACAAAATCTATAATCATCGTAATAAACAAATGCAACTGCTAACATTAAAATTTTACTGAGTATTGTTGTTTTATATAGGCCTGGTTCGATATAAAAGCGATAGTTGCGCTACAGGCAATCGAGACTCTAGTCTCGGGAACTGACCCAGAAAATATTTCACTTTGAAGACCCAAGTTGGAGCACCTTTATATTATGATAAAATAGGTTGGTATCACAGTATCACTACATCGTGCCGTGTGCCAAACTGTCAGGTTGTCATATTTTCTTCAATAATTGCAATTAATAATATTTCATGAAAAATACTGTCATACCGTTACTTTTTCTCTATTTTATAACAAATCTAGCTGTAGGCCCATCATCAAAATCTGAATGTGTCATTAGAATCTAACTGTAAATTTCAAAATTGTCTCGATCACACCTTGGTGTGTCAGTTATATATGCTTGGTCTTTGGACCTTATACTCCGCTATAATTCTATTTCAAATATAATAAACTTATATATGACCACCTTGAAATCACCAAGATTCAGTTAGTATAGAGTTACTTTATTTATATAGGGAGGATTTAAATCGTCCCCATATAAAATATAAAGTATAACTAACTATAGCCAAACGCAACATAGGCGTTGTAAGATGAGCGAGATGTCTGATCAAGTATAGGCCTAATAGTCGTTAAAGTAGTTTTACTCTCGCTACTTAAACAACTCTGGTACACAACAACTTCAGATTTTTCTGAAGAAAATCTTGGTTAATACGTATAAACATTTCGACAAATATGAAGTAATTACTAAACCACCTATACCCACATCACCAGATTAAATAACATGTCCACTTTTCCATTTACTGTGAGTATACCTAAAATGAATAAACTCTTATGTCAGAAACAGGCAGATTACCTGGGTCCATATGTATACAATAAATTACCATTAGATATTAGAAAATGTAGCGCACTATACTCGTTTAAAAAGGCACTCAGCAGGTGGCTGTAGAAATCAATGAAAATTCCTATATATTGAAACTGAAGGATTTTTAAAACTTTAATAGCTGTTTTTTTTTCTTTTTTTTTTTTTGCTGTAGGTGTGTAGGTGTGTCGAAAGGTTTATATGCTTTGATTGGGATTTCCCCGGAAGAGTTTGTTTTATGTCCAATATTTTAATAGTGGCCGATACATTATTTTTGCATTTTTTTTTCTTTTTTTAGGTTTAATCATACATAAGTTATATAGTTTTTGTACCGAATTACTCTTATTTTATTTTTATAGGACAGCCCCCACACAAGACTTTGTCTCACGCGGGCTTCTTGTTTTGGTTTATTATATGAAAATGTGAAAGTGTGAAAGTGTTACAAATTCAGAGGTACAAAATATGAATAAAATGATTTAAAAATTGAATTGAATTGAATTGGTATTCTACACAACTTGATGCATATAAAGAAGACTTCATTGTTGGGCAAATATCGAATCTAGAAAGCAGTGAATCTCGGCAACCTGAATCTGCTTTAATTTCTATAATAATATCGTCAACTCAAAAGGAAAAGGTCGTATGTTACAATTTCGCGATTTTGAGGTTTATAGGCCTACATGAAAAAATCGAGTTCGAGCTAAATTTTCTGTTTCTAATAACGTCGTATGTCTTGTTTGACCTATAATTCGTCAAATTTATAAAAACGTAATGTCGTATGTAATATATATATATATATATATATATATATATATATATATATATATATATATATATATATATATATATATATATATATATACATATATATATATATATATATATATATATATATATATATATATATATATATATATATATACATATATATATATATATATATATATATATATATATATATATATATATATATATATTTACTTCATCAAAAACGTCGTATGTGAGGCGATAAGGACGTATGTGTTGATACCATTTTCTTCAACGTCGTATGGTTTCACATACGGCCTTTTACCATGACCAATATGTTTTGACATTATTGTTTCATACTAAAATATAAATAGTAATAACGTTGTATGTGCACAATTCACACGACTTTATGGTAAGAAATATTTCTGAATGAGACGTAAAAACTCCGTAAGTACCACATTGATTAGATTTTTCAATGACGAATAATAGATAAATTAGATGATCATCAAGTTGATCACAAAATCAGATAAATAACAAATTTTTCAAAATAAATAAATTGACACTATGGTATAGTAACGTTTTTCAACATAACTGCAAGCTCTCAGGTTTTACTGCTAAGAAAGTTGACAAAAAGGTTCTATGTGACATTTCATACTGAAATATAAATAGGAATAAAGTTGTATGTGCACAACATGCGACTTTATGATAAGAAATATTTCTGAATGAAACGCAAAAACGTCGTAAGTATCACATTGATTCGGTTTTTCAATCACATATAATAGAGAAATTGGATGAGAGTCAAGTTGATCACTAAATTAGATGAATAACAAATTTGTCAAAATAAATAAATTCACACTATTGTTTAATAACGTTTTTCCACATAACTGCAAGCTCTCAAAACTTCATCTGCATTTTACTTGAAACTACATTATTGCACATACGACCTTCTCCTTTTGAGGTGACGATATTTGATGAATAAAAACAGATAATTCAACTATTTTCTTCAAAACGGCTGATTCGAATTGGATAAAAAATCGTGATGTGTATCATTCATGTATACAAATTCACAGAAAATTGCATTCTATTTGGAGAGATTTTATTTTTCAATCTTTCTTGCCCAGCCTAACCTCATGGGGTTTTTAGAAACTTTGAGATGATTGTTTTCAAAAAAAGTTGGACCGATTCATCCCAAAAACTATACAGTTCTAAGTTGGATAAGTTTGCGTGTACAAAAAACGTTTCATGTCGATCAGTCAACCCCTGCGACCTGTGCAGTGCGCACAAAAAAAAAACACACGCAGACGAAGCCCTATAAGAGTGGGATGGAATCTTCGCTTACGCTCATCTAACTACTAGGCAAACGCTACATATGCGTTGTAAGATGAGCGAGATATCTGAATAAGGTTTAAAAGTCGTTAGAGTAGTTCTACCCTTGCTACTTTATCGACTCTAGTAGGCCTATTTTATCGAATCTAGAAAGCAGCGAATCTTGGCAACCTAAATCTGCTTCAATTTCTATAATAATATTTGATGAATAAAAACAGCCAGTTAATTTGAGTATTTTCTTCAAAACGGCTGGTTCGAATTGCATAAAAAATCGTGATAATGTGTATCATTCATGTGTACACATTCACAGAAAATTTTATTTCATTTGAAGAGATTTTATTTTTCAAATTTTCTTGCTCAGCCTAATCTTATGGGGTTTTTAGAAACTTTGAGATGATATCTCTCAAAATCGGTTCGACCAATTCATTCCAAAAACTACACATTTCTAAGTTGGATAAGTTTGAGTGAACAAAAAAAAGTTTAATGTCGATCAGTCAACCCCTGCGACCTGTGCAGTGCCCACAAACAAACAAACAAACAAACAAACAAAAAAACACACAGGCAAAGCCCTATAAGAGTGGGATGGAATCTTCGCTTACGCTCATCTAACTAACTGACTCTGTTTCCCATAGAAAGGAATGCATGGTTGGTCCCTCCCTGTATAATTCAATAACAGTCTGCCATACGTCCACAGGGGATATTTTCTTGGAGCCATGTCAACAAAATTAGTGAATAGTATACAAAGTATAGGCCTATTGAATAAAGCTTCCAACTAATTTCCCTCCTTTTTGTTTTCTAGGCGGCCATATTCGATCGTTTTGTCTTGTTGTTACTATCGATCACTCGAATTGAAAATACTGTTCTCTCATTGGTCAGTCACGCATAGACCAACACTACATGATTGAAATATAGATTCTTTGTCTATCCGAAATTCGACGTAATTCAGGCATACAGTGTTGACCTTGACGCGTTCACACGGGGTGTTTCATTGCTCGCAAACATAGGATTGAAACGATCGTTCCTCGTCTGAACAGGCCATAATATGTGCAACGAACTACTGATAGCAATGATGTGCATTTTGAAAGTAATTTGACAGCTGAACGTTTGTCACGGATACCAAGTACCAACTCAGTTCATATTCATGCCTGAACAAGTTGTACCAGCAAAGCCCCTCAAACATGAGGTTCAACCGGTTGCCGTGGTATAGTATGACACGGTACTAATCTTTTAACGTCGTGCCGGACTCGGTAGGTTTGCCGGCCGGTGGGATTGCCGGCTGGTAGAAATGCCGTCTCTGTATGAACGTAGCTTTACCCTATTACGTAACACTTTCGTTAAGGCCCATTCGCAATGCAATGCTAACATAACGAGTAACATCAACACTAACGCGAGAAATGTTTGTTTTATAGTGTGTCCTTTGTCTAATCACACCCACCCACCACCGACCACAACGCTAAGATGAAGCTTGGTGCAAGCTTCAATCTTTCTTGTTGGCGTTACTGTAAAACATGAGAAAAACCAATAGAAACCTTCAATTTCGATACAATTGATGAGACAGTGAGGGTAATCCTTGTGCTCCAGAAGTGTATTTTAAAGATTCTTGTAGACCATTATTCATTGAATTTAAAATCTTATCTTTACCCTGCATGTAGGCCCTACATATTCGCAATTATTATGTATGTTAAAGAATGTAAACTCTTGAGACTAAAGGCCAATTACAATTATGACATACTCAGCCACAATACTAGGCACAATTCAGATCTTCGTATATGAACCATGGTGAATATAATAATGGACCAATTACTAGGGGTGTCAAACTATTCAACTGTCTACCTCCATCATTAAAATCTATAACAATCATTAGCGAATTCAAAAGTGAATTGAAAAGCTTCAAATCAAAGTTTTTATACAATTGAGGATTTTAAAACTTCAATAAGTTCTAATTAGGCCCACTCCAATAAATCCATATAGCATAGGCCTACTGGTACAAACTTTTTCACAATTTCCTTGTTCAACTGTATATAAATATATATTTTAATTGTATTTCAATTGTATTTTCATTTGACATGTCCAATATCTGCTTTCAGATCAATTAAGGATACAATAAAGATATTCTATTCTATATTCTAAAACTGAACCACCTGAATTGGTCACCAGATTTAGTTTGACGGTTGGGGTGGCAGTGACAATGGCAACAACATTGATTCATGATTGATTGGCTGATATTTCCGTGTTCCACGCACATGTTGGTGTGTTTTGTGAATAGACAGTTTGAATTTCATCTTATCGCCATACATTAGGCGTTAGTGTTACATGTTATTGTTTGTGTCGTGTTACATTATGAATGAGCTTTAATACACTAGCGCTCGGTGGCTGAATGATCTGCACGCTTGCTTTTGTTTGCCAGGTCGCATTGTAAGTGCTGTCAAACCTCTGTTCACAAAACTACATACTCTACTTCTGGAAGTCTAAAAGAATTGAATTTGCAAAGTAATTTAATTGCAATAGGTTGGGTTGGGTCAAGTTTGGCTGTTATGGGTATCCTGGGTAGGTTTTTACGTTTGCGGTAGCATAAAATGTTTCATTCGAAATTGAAATGAAATAACGAAATCTGTACTCATATTATACCGCGAATGATTTCATAGACTGTAGACCTATGTGAAATGCATAGCCACACTTGCGATCACATGAATTGTTTCAAAATTTCTATGTCAGTAAAATCTACGCATATTACCGCTAGTTGTTTCATCAACTGTACTTGGAGTGCGTAAATATATGTACAGGTCACTGTCTATACTAGTTTTCCTAGTTTTATCATTGTTTCGATTAATCTGCGTGAAAAAAACGATTCAGTCGTATATTATTATAAACACATTATGGTGGTACCAGGATTCCGATCCTTATATGAATTCACATTCTCAAATATATTGCATTCAGAATAATCCTATAAGGCTATAACTTCAACTAAGCAACTTTATAATAACTTAAATTCTCCATAATTATTTAGAATCATTTCATAATTCTCAGGTTTCCTGGCTAAAATCGATAAGGAATGTGTATAGAGAGAGTGTGTAGGTGTCACATGCACATAAAGGATAAGTGAAGAAAGTTGGGACTAGAGAATAAACCGATTTGGATTGGCCGAGGGTAGATTGGATTTGGTTGGACCAAGTTTGTATATAGTTGATGGGGTGGGTCAAGTACTGTTTCACCTTCAATTGATTATAGACACCTGCATTTAACTTGAACCGATTGCGAATCTATTTGTAAATAAAATAACAATGAACTTCATTGCAAGCCCCTCCCAGTACAAGCAGGCAGTAGGCCTATACATGAATCTCGTTACTAATTCTTATAACACCTGTCCTCCTATACGCTACATTTGATATAGTATATATCAAATGTATTGTATGGGACAGGTATTAAAAGAATAGGTGAAATAAGACTCGACGGTCAATGATATACCTGTATGAGTTCAATTTACCTAGACGCGTGGCCGAGCGGTAACACACTAAACCGTCATTCGCGAGACCGGGGTTCGATTCTCACCATGGTCGACCATCCTGACAGGAGTTTTTCGTGGTTTTCCTCTGTCGTTCAGGTTAATACTGGGATGGTTCCATAATCACAGGCCACGACCGACTCCTTCCCACCATCCAAAACACCTAGAATAAAATAACCTTTCATCTCATCATCCCTTCATCTCATTCATCATCCACCGACGCCAATAGATCGTAGCCAGGGGCGTGCACTCCATGGAAGCAAGGGAAGCAATGCTTCCCTTGCTTGTTTTCAAATATCCACCTCGAATATCTTTTAAAATAAAATTAGAAATCAATGAAGTAATAACTTACATCACCGATTCAATTTTTCCCAATAAGCAAGTTAATTGTATATCCTCTATAGATAAGGAGTTGGTGAATGTTGTGCACGCATGGACTATACGTGGAAATTCCGTGTCTACTCTTCTCTCCATGGTGACAAGAGAGAGAGAGAGAGAGAGAGAGAGAGAGAGAGAGAGAGAGAGAGAGAGAGATACTACGATCAGGCCAGCGACAACGTATGTATTGCATTGACATTCTACGATAGCTATGCGCACAAGACATGCGCGACCGGTATCCACTGCAATGTGCTTTACCATCAATTCCATATCTATGGCGAGATTTGTTTTAATAAATTTAATTATGTTTTCGTCTTAGTTTCACTTACATTCATATCCATAACACGATTCAAATATCTGAATGCTCGATTATACACTTCCATTTGCGTATTCAAATGGTAATAACCGTGAAGAAAATCATTTATATTTCACTCTTACAAATATATCCATCTAAAAGTCATATGGAGTGAGGCTGTCGATTGCATCTACCCATGAAAATGCATGCGTACCACGATGGCTCGAGCAAGCACGAGTAAGAATGAATGAATATCAGGGTTTTAAGGCGCATCGACAGCGAGGGAAGCACGAGTATACTGAGTGTTAAGAGGAGTAGCAGAAACAAAGTAGTTGAACTGTTAAATACGATGGACGTGAATAATTGTTGTGTCGTCAATGATTTATTACGTGAATCATTCAGCTCGCGAACGTTTGGGGAGAAGCTGGATATAATACGGAGAGGTAGGCCTACACCTGATCTTGTTAATCTTAAAAATCAAATTGAGACGTGCGTTAGACATTTTAATGTTCGATAGTATACAGTCATTCCATAGTTAGCAGCAACGGAAAGGGACGGATCACAGGGTATGTTCATATTCAATATATTTTTAGATGAGCGTAGCGAAGATTTTATTTGATATACCGAAAAAAATGGGCTTGATTTTTATGTTTGTTTTTTTGTGCGCGGCATACAGGTCCGGAAAACATACCTATCGACTTGAAACTTTTTCTACATATTTCTGTCGTACCGGAATAGGCTGGGATTGTTGTTCAGAGAGATCAGTCGGGAACGGAAACAATTCGGAAAGTTTGAAAAATCCTCATAAGAATAACCCGGAGGAAAAATACTTGAAAACAAGAGTTCTTCAAAAGCCTTCAAATTTTCACCGAATATGAACAATATTATAATACACCTTTTCAGAGATTTTGCAACAATGCGATGAGAAATAACAAAGAAAACACAATAAAAGTGTACATTGTATTGAATATTTGGATCAATGGTTTTGCAAAGTGTGTATGCGACAGGTTGCAGCACTATAAATATCAACAAGTTGCAGGTAAGTTTTCTTTAACGTTAGAAGTAAATCAAAGTATGTTGATGTGGATTGATCTGACGTAATGTTTTTCATTCTAGATTTCCATACACACATACTTATATATTTACATACATACTAGTTGGAAGAGCGGCATCCCACCGAACCTCGCCATTTTCTTCTAAATGCCAACTATGTAAGTAACTATATGTATACCCAACTGTGTTGTGTTTTGATTGAAATAAAGACTCATTATTACTTCTAAGCTCATCTCACAATGCGTATCCCTCGTTTTCCTTGTTATTATCTTATTTTATATATTCTGCCCTCGATTTGGAGTTTGCTTGATTGCTTCCCTTTCCAAAAATCTCACGGCACGCCACTGATCGTAGCCATCAGTATAGTGCGTCGTTAAAACACAATAAAAAAAATAAAAAAATAAGAAGAGTTCAATTAATTGTTTGTAGGACCATTTATGAGACTGTAAATGTAACCGCGAGTGCAACATCACTGCATTAAAACTAAAAAGGAATCGGTCGCGAATGATTTGTCGAGGTTTTGTGTAGTAATTTCAAGTGTACTGCGCACGTGTCAGGCAGATCGATACTCCCGAACACAGTGGATCACACGACTCATTTCTACGGTCCGATGGTCCGTATGCATGGCACTATTTCGTATGTCATATTTTTAGCAGCAGCCCGGACGTTTTATGGATTTCAAATGGTAGCTCGGTTCTCAGCCAGTGGCGTAACTAGGAATTGTGGGCTCCAGGGCGAAGACCTCACATGCCTTCCTCCCTACAGAATATCGATTTATTTTAGGTTTGTTCTTACCAAACGTATGTAAGGATATTTTGTTCTTGTAATTGTAATGCTGATGTAATGAAGATAAGACATATAGATTTTGGTTGCCATACTTACAAGTTAGCTTCAGTCTATAGACGCCTTGCAAGGAATTGTTTGGAAACTGACAATATTTAAGTTTGAATACAATTTTATAAATTTTTGGAACCCGTACTCGCACTATACATTTGAGGCCATTTCCCATGGATCGTGCCATGGATATTATAATGCAAATGTGTAAATCATTCCAGACATGTATTAACAATGATCTTATGAATGATATAAATAGCAATGAGGTCCCAATTCCACATTAAGTTTTCGATTTTCCTTCATACGTATTTGTGATGATGCAGCATGGGCCCTCTAGTGCCATCGTTCCCGGAGCGGTGCTCCGCTGTAGTTACGCCACTGGTTTTCACGAACTATAACCTCGAAGAAAAAGTATAGCTTGCTCTTATTTGGGAGGAATCAAATATCTTTGAACTTACCTCAGTCATCATTTTTGCCATATCCTTCCATGTATTTGTCAGTTAGGCTATAAGTAATCTATAATAAATACATATCTTTAGCCCGGTTTCAACAAATCAGGTCAAACACCATCATCTAGATTCTAGGGCCTCTTAAATAATGCCGGCTGGCCAGTGTCATCGCATCTTCATCTTAATCCTCTTCCTTTCCATCCTCTTCTTCACTTTCTTCTTCCATCTCTATTAATATTCGCCATGCTTTCCGTTCTTCCCACAATCTTCCATCTTCCACATCTTCCCATATACCTCCTCTTCTCCTTCCACTTGTTTGATCTCTCCATCTTCCTCGTGGTCTACCAGCTTTTCTTCTACCCTCTAATACTCTTTCGAATTCTTTCTCTGATATTCGTTCTTGTTCCATGCTACGCATGTGCCCATACCATCGCAGGCAGTCTTTCTGTATCTATATTATTTCCAATACTTCTGTAATCCATGAATGGTAAAATAAGTAAAACAGTGTGTGTGTATTTGCTAGCGAATTCGAATACAATTAGTAATAGTAAGTTGATTATAACCAAGATGCATTGAGGGTTGCGTTGGTTTGCCGGTTGGAGATGGACACCTTCACTTCCTATCCCTCCCATGTTAAAAATATGTTCACGGGCAACATTTTAAGAACTATCGATCGTGCGTAGATAAGTATAGTGATAAAAGGAACTAACTTTACGTTCACGTCGGCTCAGATAATAACAGCTGTCATCAAGTGTGTCAGCCCATCAGCCGTTTCTTCAAAACAACACTAGATAGAGCAGCGATTAATGGTTCTCAGAAAAGTACTCAGGAAATGGAACGTACTTTTGAATTAGTGAAGTAACCATCTCCAACCGGCAAACCAACGCAACCCTCAATGTATCTTTATTAAAACCAGCCAATTCAGAATACCATAATGCAAAAATAAAATCCTATCAAACAATGTGCTAAAATAAGCCACATCAGAAGAGAAAAGATTCTCTCATACCGAAATGTTTTTATATAGGCCCAGATGAATTATGATCGACAGGTTAGGCCTACACGTGAAAGTATGTGATGATAATTATTGTTTGCTTAACGACCCCAGGGGCGGATCCAGGTCATATTCATGGGAGAGGGGGGGGGGCGATTTCAGTTTGGAAAAGAAAATGCCACATAACGACGACCTGTTATCGCGAAGCCGGTGACCCGCGGGGGACAAGGGAGAAAGGCCCCCTTCTGGGCCCGCAATGAATTTTTTTAGATTACACCCATTTGAATACGGCTTAGCGTGTTTCAGATGAGGTTCAAATGCCAACATCATTCTACTTATAAAATAAAAAATGACGCCCAAACCAATAGCTGCATTAGGGTTCAGTAGCTGCAGGTTCGTTTCATGTCATTTTAGCGCCCCGGGCAAGCACTCAATTGTGCGCCCCCAGAGCTGAGTGTCCATATCAAAGGTGAATTCAAGGAAGGAGCCATGCCCCGCAGGTAAAATGTACTCATTTTAGTACGATTTCACGGGTTTCAGGAACTGCACGAAATTCCTGGAATACATGGATTTCAACAAGACTAATTTTGCCACATGGCTGTAGATCCCTACCAAGCAAATACAAAGCTGGATTAATACATCATATTCAATAACAGTGATATTTGAATATGAGAACATTTACTCCATCCAGTGATGTGAATAAAACTACGTTTTCAAAAGAATACAATTACTGATAGAAAGTCGCCGATAGCGTCCCTTAAATTTGGCCACCGGGCAGCCGCCTTCTTCACCCACCCTAGAAACGACCCTCGTCCTTATTATAATCGTCATTTACACAAATCGTAGTGGAAGCACTGTATAGAGTTGTTGGTTGATTGTTATTTCTTGCTAACTCAACTACATAGGCCTACTAGATTTGAGATTTTGAAACAGCACTTCAAATTCATTTTCAATGCAACTACGTAAAATATGAAATCGTGGCATAGACCTACATAGTCTTATACGATATTCATGTCCTTCCTTCTCTTTCACTATTTTCTTTTTTTCTTTCTCTCTTTTTTATCGTCGCTTCCGATTCATGGGGGGGCGATCGCCCCCATCGCCCCTCCCCTGTATCTGCCACTGAACGACCCAACCAACAGGTTTAGGTTATACCGAGGTAAGAATGAGCAGATGATACTGAAACTATGAAGTGATGATTAGTGAAAAGACGTTTAAAAAAACCCATGCCTCATGCAGACTCGAGCTACCGAGAGTGGCAATCAATGTATGTGAATCTATGTAGGCCTATTTTCATTTAGAACCATTAAGTAGGGCAGCAACCTGCATCTCGTAGGATTTTCGTGAAAGAGTAAAGCAGTAAACGGTATTATATTCAGACATACCATACGAGTATTCACCCCCTTCCTGGCACTTCGTCAGGTACTGCAGGGAGCGTTGCCTGCGTTGGTGGCGTCGCGACGCTTTCATGCACTTTGAACTCTAACCGCCCCTATACCCCTATAACTTTCGAACAGCCAACCCCACAGAAAATTTGTGTCGATAATAATTGTAGATAATGAATGGGGAAACAATTTAATCATCTCATATTACTCTTTATCGCATTTTTATCAGCGTTGAGAGCGTCGCGACGGCTTGTCAACGCTTATTTAATGATATGTTATGAACGGATCAAGTCACAGAAAATTCCATCGAACAATTATTGGTAATATAGGATAGGCTAACATTTGAGTGCTCTCACATCAGTACTCCCCATCGTGATTCAATCAGCGTCGAGAGCGTCGCGACGACGCATTCACTAATTGAACGGTTCCTTACGAACGGCTCACTTTAAGAAACATTGAAAAGAACAATTATTGTAGGTAATTGACCGGCGATCATTTTTGTTTTTTCACATCACTTTTTTAACATGCATTAATATGCGTCGAGAGCGTCGCGACGGTGCATTAACAACGAGATCTCTTGAATGGATTGCTTTACCCGAATGTGGTTTTCTCCAAAAGACATGAGATTTGAGAAACATTATTTTAAGATACACAACTAAAGCATAATATGAAAAGTATTTCAGTAATAGTTCTTGATGTAATGAAAAGAATTCTGTATGTAATGAAAAAAAATCTCTTGTATGGTTGTGTATTCTCTACACTCCTCATTTGTTTTTATTACATATAAGACTTTCAATTAATTCAGAACTGAATCAAGAAGCCGAAAAAGCATAATAGCAATGTGTCAAACAAACGCTCACTTCTTAGTTTTTAAGTGACTGTGTGTGTTTATGTATAGGCCTACCATTATTTCTGTTCTTCAAAAATCTCAGCTATTGCATGTCGTCCAGAGCACCCAAACCCGCTTTTGGGTATTTCATTAAAAATCTTCAGTTAGATGATAGGCCTACCTATAAAGCTGGCAATTGTTTATTCTCCATGATCGTTGAGGTTATGATCACCAGAACTTCACGATCCACTCAATATATATAGGTGTTTGTTGCTCTTCCCAATATTTGATTAGAGTATAACAACAAGTTGTTGCTTTCATACTTTGGTCTTATCGTTCACACATCCACCGGAATTATGAAATATGTTGGTAATGGGCGTGACACAAATCGTGTTCTATTGTTTGTTTGCTTAACGACCCCATCCAACATAAGTTTCTACATATTTTGTCATTTGTATTTGTGCATCATGTCAACTTATACCTTATATAAGCAACTGGAAAAGTTTTAGGGCGAACAAACTGATATTTTCACGGAATTGTGATTGGAGAATACAATTTGGGGGGGAAAAAAAGTTGAAAATTCCAAGAAAATTTTGGAAAAACAATTAGAAAAATACGATGAACAGTTATATATACAAGAAATAGTCATCATGACGATGACAATTGATACATTGGTCGAGTCAACCTTCCTCAATCAGATAAACTATGAATTCCATCATACTCATAGGATAGCCGTTTTGTTATACAAATGAATAGTTTCTGTTAACTTAATTTACAACAAAAAATGGCGTGACTTTCTATAATTATGTATTCCAAGCGCATATGGTTGAACTGTTCATTTTAGTTAAGCCCAAAGCTTGTTGTTCTACGAACACATCATGAAATATATCGAGAAGTAATCAAATTATGTATGTAGCGTGAGATGCATATCTTGTGACCATTTTCAGTGTCAACTAATAGCATAAACAATCGTAGTGGCTTTCCGGATGAACGTAATGTTGTGAAACTGTTTCACACCGTGCAGAGAAGTACCTTCTGAAATATTGTCGGTCCATAATGTATATTCAAAATATTCTCACAAACACCGATCCTGGTGGGAACCTTTTGCCCTATGGAGACTGGGAACGCCTTAATATTGTACCATTGTATCAGTCGACAGTCAGTATTAGTGGTCAAGAATTAAGTCGAATGAATACAAAGGTTGTGAAATGCATGGTAGTGCCCTGGTCAAGAAATGCTATATATATATATATTGGGTTTTCACGACGCACTGTAATGATGACTGAGATCTATTGGCGTCGGATGAATGATTAATCTGATGATGGGATGATGAGATGAAGGTTTTATGGGTAATGGGGAGGTTAGTGGGAAGGAAGCGGTCGTGGTCTATATTGTGGGAACCATCCCGGTGTGACGGTATATTATTATGTGGTATATTTGTATGGGTGCATACAGATATCCCGGTATAACTTTACTTCCATAATAATATACCGGTAGAAAAGTATTGCGATCCCGCTTAAAAATAATCCGGTGGAAAAAGGCGTCAAAATAGTATTTTTTCCAATATCCAAAAGGCGTCGAACGAATGCTTTCTCGTACTTTTTCCATGGTCCAAATAGTGTGCATACACTGCATCCAAACATGGTCATATGTGTCAAAAGGACCACACTTGGATAGCGTACAATGACGCCATTTGGACACTATTTGTCATGTCAAAATGACATGTTTTTACTGTCAATCCGGTGTCAAAATGATGTCAGAGAGGCATATATTTTGCTTCTTTCTAATTTCTTCATACTTCATCAAGAAGTCGAATCAGTGTCAAAATAGCATCAATCTCATGCCAATTCCGAAAAGAAACTGTGTTTTTATGACGTCAAAAGAGTGTCATAAAGATATACAACTAGTCTCGATTTAGCGTCAAATCACTATCCTGGACACGTCATGACAGTGTCAAATACACATCAGAATATATATGATCTAGTATGAAAAAGATGTGAAAATAGCGTTCATTTCAGTGTCAAAAAACCTTCCATCCAGCATCAAAAAGTTTTTTTCTTGTAATATCCAAAAGGTGTCAAGCGCATGCTTTTCCGTATTTTTTCGGGGGCCAAATAGTGTTCATACAATGCATCCAAACATTGTCATTTGTGTCAAAAGGACCATACTTGGATAGCGTACAATGACGCCATTTGGACACTGTCTGTCATGTCAAAATGACGTTTTTTACTGTCAATCCGGAGTCAAAATGATGTCAAAGAGGCATTTATTTTGCTTCTTACCAGTTTCTTCACATCGAACCAGTGTCAAAATAGCATCAATTGCATGTCAATTCAGCAAAAAAAACAGAGCTCACATGATATATGTGAATATTATGTACATGAAGTTATACCGGTATATTTGTATGTACATAAAGATATACCTCAATAATAATATTTCACTACACCGGCATTAGCCTGACTACAGAGAGAAACGACGAAAACCCCTGTAGAGATGGACGGTGGCGGGGATCGAACCGGGTCCGATATGTCACTTCATCTCCCGGGTCACACGAAGCAAGTGCGCTAACCACTCAGCTACTGTGCCGGTGGCAATGCTATGTAGGCTTACTTCACTTTGATTGTATACTATGAAAGTAATTGAATCATGTTCTTAAGATGTTATGTAAGACGTATCAAATGTTAGTAAAGATATTAAATTCAATCAATTCAATTTTTAAATCATTTTATTCAAGTTTTGTACCTCTGAATTTGTAACACTTTCACATTTTCATATAATAAACCAAAACAAGAAGCCCGCGTAAGACAAAGTCTTGTGTGCGGGCTGTCCTATAAAAATATAATAAGAGTAAGTCGATACAAAAACTATATAACTTATAAATGATTAAACCTAAAAAAAGAAAAAGAAATGCAAAAAATAATGTATCGACCACTATTATATTCATTGATGAAATTTCGTATCAATAATAAAAAAATTGTAAATTGTTTTGAGTCCTACCTTCGGTGACCCTCATGCGGACGTTGTTGTTGTTGCTGTTGTTGTTGAACATAATCTAAGTTACGTATACCCAATGGATCCAACCTGAAACCTATCAGCAAACCTCATAAAGTATATGAACTAATTTAATGTATACCCTAAAACTGGCCTTATGCCACGACGTTGCCAAATAGCTCCATTTGGGCGCGAATAGGATGGGGGGAACCGGGGAAGGATGGTATATATATATATATGCCTACACGCTAACTTTCATGTTACTGTTAAATATGCGATGGATAAAGGACAATAAAAGAGCTTATAATTTCCTCAGACCCAGTATCTGTGAGAAACTTGAGATATATATTAACTCACATTCTGATTTACAATCATGTCTCTCCCGGTCTCCTCCCCTCCTCCCACTCAAATTGAAGTTCCAATTATACGCGCCTGGCATGCACATACTGTTTGGGTCCGGACCAAAGAGATTGAAATATTAGCATGTCCAGACTCTAGACTCTAGAGGACGCAACAACGCTAGGCTTATACTTCTTGCAGGCTGAAGTCTGCCATTTTGGTAGCAATGTACTCTATAATGCTCTATGTCGTGTTTTTCGTTTTCCATTTCTTCGGTCACTATATAGGCCTACTACTAGCGTATACAGACCTAGGTCTACCTTTACGGCTTTTACAGGTAATCCAGAAGCCGTTGCCACCAAAATGCCAGCCTTCATTTTGCGATATGTATCCGTTCTCTTATGGAGCAGTGGCCAGTAGGGTTTTGTGTCAGACCAATAGAGCCATTTAGAATAAACTTATTTGGGAAACATAACTATGAGTCTATTTGTACATGTACTTGGGCCTCGAATCAATCATGTATGTATCACACAAGAAGAGTATTGAAGAAGAGTATAGAATCCACCACGAGTAATTCATAATCCAACACCGATAAATGCTTTTCAAGAATGAATAAAACTATAACTTTTCTTCATTCTGGACATGACCTTTTATGAACGAACATTTCCATTTTTGTACAAATCCGAACGTATATACAGTTGAAAAAGCATGACATAAATAGTATAGGCATGTGAGCCTACATAGTTTCGAGTTTGTACATTCATGACATCAGTTTTAAATGACTCTTCTTCTTCTTCTTCTTCTTCTTCTTCTTCTTCTTCTTCTTCTTCTTCTTCTTCTTCTTCTCTTTATTCAACGTTTTCCCACTCTTAAGGTGGAGTCGGCGTCATGGCACAGCTTTTATCCAGCGAGCCCAATCCTAGCTGATAGTCTCCCACTGACAGGTCTAGTTCCCGCATATATATTTCTTTTATATCTATATTGGTTTTAACGACGCACTATACTGATAGCTACGATCTATTGGCGTCGGAGGATGATGAACGTTATGATGGGATGATGAGATAAAAGGCTATTTCATTAGGTGTTTTGGGTGGTGGGAAGGAGTCGGTCGTGGCCTGTTGTTAAGGAACCATCCCAGTATCAACTTGAACGACATAGGGAAACCACGAAAAAGCCCTGTCAGGATGATCGACCATGGCGGGAATCGAACCCCGGTCTCCCGAATGACAGTTCAGTGTGTTACCACTCGGCCACGCGTCTCGGTTCCCGTATATCTTCCTCTGTTTTCGTCACCAGAATCTTCGATGGTCTTCCTCTCCTTCTATCGCCTTGCATCTCGTGCTCAAAATTCTACGGCACATGTGATCCTTCTCCCGCCTTTGTACATGTTCCCAACAACGTATAGTCGATTTTCATGTGGGGTTCGAATTTCGAAACAACCGCAGTCTTCACTCTTCACTCTTCTTCTTCCCATTCCTCCCATTCCCATTCAGCACTCCGGACCGTGTGCATTATGAAGGGACGCACAACCTGGTTATATTCTTGACTTCCAGAGCTTCAGACAGCAGAGCTTCAGTTTTGAGTGATTATATCATTCATTTAAATTTCAATATATATATATATATATATATATATATATATATATATATATATATATATATATATATATATATATATATATATATATATATATATATACAATTTTGTACGTATATAATACTTGGACAGTTGAACTTGTGTTTCTTTTTGTTCAGATCGTGATATTTCAAATCTTTCAAAATTGCAATCAACTCAATTTGATATCATCTTATTCCACATTACCATTAGAGCATAAGCAGTGAAAACATTCAAAATAATAACGACGTACAATATATATTTCTTAAATAACTTTGGAATGTTATGTAATCACCAGAAATAGTATAGACCCTAATGATGATAATGTAATGTATATATAGGGCCTATACTATAGAAGTCTGCAGAAGAAAGGTTCTTGTGTGCGGTCTGACCAAAATAAAACAATATTTGTTTAATCAACAGTTGAAACAGAATTGATATAGTAAGTTAATGATATGTGGTTCAGTCACGAGAAAATGAACAAACTAGTGAATAAATTACGATTAAATTATGATAAGAGAACAAAATAAACATATATGTCAATACTGAAGAACGTAATGTCGACCCATGTTCTGAACCATGCTCACTTACGTTTGTTGCAGTCATATTTTTATGAACAAAGATATATATATATATATATATATATATATATATATATATATATATATATATATATATATATATATATATATATATATATATATATTTATATATATATATATATATATATATATATATATATATATATATATATATATATATATATATATATATATATAAATATATATATATATATATATATATATATATATATATATATATATAGATAGATAGATATATATATATATATATATATATATTTATATATATATATATATATATATATATATATATATATATATATATATATATATATTTATATGTATATATACATATATATATATATATATATATATATATATATATATATATCTCTCTCTCTCTCTCTCTATATATATATATATATATATATATATATATATATATATATATATATATATATATATATATATATATATATGAATATATATATATATATATATATATATATATATTTAAATATATATATATATATATATATATATATATATATATATATATATATTTAAATATATATATATATATATATATATATATATATATATATATATATATATATATATATATGTATATATATATATATATATATATATATATATATATATATATATATATATATATATATATATATATATATATATAATAGTTGGGCCTATATTGAAGAAGTCACATGATCAAAAATAATTCGCTTGCTGTTATCCAAAACAAAAAACTCTCTCTATAGATATGTTTTAATTAAAAACGTTGGATTGAGATGTGTTTCCAGTATAAGAAACAAAGAAAGTAGTTTACCAAATCCATCAAACAACTGATATTCTGATAGTTATACGAAATTCCCTTCGCGTTGTTGATATAGGCCTAGTTGAAAGTTGAAACTACAAGACAAAACGACCAACTAAACATAGTAATTAAAGATCACCATAGGTTTCACACTTTATTTACAAGTAAAATTCCGCATCGCTACAAATCCATGACGAACCATGATTTCGTGTGATCACGTCGATTTCGTACAAAATCGGTTGACCTTATACGAACATTATAACAATCAAATTGAGCAAAATAACTGAAAAAAACCATGATACATAAAATTAATAAGAATAATGGTGAGGAGAATTGTTGTTATACCAGCGTAGTTCCTGTGACTTGATTCTAGTCTGAAAGCGCGCGTCCTCGTTTCGATACGCCACTGTTAATGAAGCCAGTATAGATAGCGCTGCGAGTCTCAGTCACCATTGACCGACCATGCACTAGCCTTCTCGTTAGGAGACCAAGATTCGAATCCCGTCTAGGTCGTCCACCTTGACTTGACTCGTTGAGTATATATATATATATATATATATATATATATATATATATATATATATATATATATATATATATATATATATATATATATATATATATATATATATATATATATATATATATATATATATATATATATATATATATATATATATATATATATATATATATATATATATATATATATATATATATATATATATATATATATATATATATATATATATATATATATATATATATATATAGTGTCAAGTTTTAATTAGTTTCTTTAGTTTTTATAGTGCATTCGTGATCGTGATTAGAGTTTGATTTACGACCTCACAAACTGAACTTGCTAGGTGTTTTCGCGGTACGAAGAGCGGTTGGTATATTTACAAAATAAATCTTGATGCTTAAGGCGTCCCCAGTTTCCATAGGGTAGAGAGCTCCCGCCAGGGGATGATTTCACAGAAATTAATGATCATAAGACTTGAATCGTACAGTACAAATTAACATATAAATCATGAGTTGCAGATAATTTTTATCGAAAATGCTAATGAGTCAAATCAAATAGTATAATAACGAAGGTGGAAAGATCATTTGTATGTAATAGTAACACTCGATATTTTTGCCATCGATTTTTACCGCACAACGTATGCCTACCACAATAAAAAATAACACGTTACACATTGTGTTTGTTCATTATGAATCGACATTATTTTATATAAGATGCACGGTGGAAACAGTTTCACTATAAGCCTACAAAATAGTCATCCGGAAAGTCACTGCGATCGTTTTTATGTTATGTTGACACTGAAAATATAACGCTGTGAGTGGATCCCCTTAATATTCCAACTCACACCTGAAAGGATCGCCAGTATTTAAACAAGCTGATGGCTGAGTCATAGGCATAGTGCATTAATATCGGCTGTAATTTAATCTATAAATAAACGACTACTTTCTCATTTATCGTACTGAGTTACTGCAAGATAGAGAAATGCTACCTGGCAGCCGCTACAAAAATGAATAACTCACTATAATATACGTTTTTCAACAGTGATATTTGACTTTTTGCTACCACAAAAAAGTAGACCTATAATTGCTAATAATATGTGACAATTTTAGCTGAAATTCATGTCGTTGTTTTTTTCAGAAACTTCATTCAATGTTTAAAGAATTGAAGTTGACCAAATAAAATCTTTAAAATATCTCAAACTTCAGAAATATGCTTTCATTAGGTCGACTTTTATATAAGCACACTCCATATATAAAATTATCTTTATTCTTCTAGATTTTCCAAAGCTTTAGAGAGCAACGCACTGCACATGGATATTCTCTTTACATATATGATATAGTTCACTTTTCTCACACTTGTGTCATAGAATTGTCCATTGTCCTCACATTTCACAATTTTTTTAAAAATTCACAGTTCAGAAAAACAGCCTGATTCACCCCAAATAGGCAGGGATAGTTTTCTTGTTCTCTTTTCTGTGGACGGCTCCAGTGGGTGAAATATGACGAAAAACATATGTCTATACTTTCAAGTATTGATGGAAACTAAACCATTTAGTTGAACTAAAGGCATCAAAACATTAAACAGCTATAGTTAATGACTGACAAACTTATTGAGCATATTTTAAAAACGGAATAAAAAAAGTTATTGTCTAATAACAAATGTAGGAAATTGTCAGTTTATTATGCTCAGCCATTTTGGAAAATTTAATTAAAAATTCAAACAAAATAAGAAAGAACTAAAGGTTTATCCGAAAAATTATTGATGAGCGTAGCGAAGTCTCCATCCCACTCTTATAGGGCTTTGTCTGTGTTTTTTTTTTTTTTTGTAAGCACTCCACAGGTCGCAAAGGTTGACTGATCAACATGAAACTTTTTGTGTACATGCTAACTCATCCAACTTAGAACTGTAAAGTTTTTGGAATGAATCGGTCGGACCGATTATGAGAAAAATCATCTCAAAGTTTCTAAAAACCCCATGAGATTTGGCCGGGCGGAAAATGTTGAAAAATAAAATCTCTCCAAATGGAATGAAATTTCCTCTAAATGTGTATACATAGATTTTACACATTATTACGATTTTGTAACCAATTCTGATCAGTCGTTTCGAAGAAAAAAAAATAAAATGACTGATAATATTCATAAAATATATCATACAAATTGTGACAGAATTAAGTTGTAGAGATTCACTGCTTCCTAGATTCAAGTGTTGACCAACAATGAAGTATTTTGTATATACATCAAGGTGTGTAGAATACCAGAGTCAATGAAGTGGCAAGAGTAGAACTACTTTAACGACTTTTATAGCTTATTCAGATATCAATGTGTGTAGAATACCAGAGTCGATAAAGTAGCAAGGGTAGAACTACTTCAAGGACTTTTATACCTTATTGAGATATCTCGCTCATCTTACAACGCATATTTCGCGTTTGACTAGTTTAAATTGAAATGCATCCATTTCCTCAATTCGAGCGTCAATTAATTCTGCTTCGTATATTCTATGATCACTGTATTATTTTCGTCAGTATAATTATGATCGAGTATAGCGTCAATTAATTTTGCTTCGTATATTCTATGATCACTGTTTTATTTTCGTCAGTATAATTATGATCGAGTATAGTACTTTATGTAGGTATTAGGCCTAAGTATTGTTAGTGTTGCCTCCCCAGTGGCTCAGTAAACTTCACTGCGGTAGAAACTGGAGTCATGTAGGTCGGGCATGGGTTCGGATCCCGCATAAAGCATGGGTTTTTGTAAGCGTCCTTTCACTTATCACAACTTAATCATTGCATTATCACCCGCTCATTCGTATCCCCGTATAATCTAGTTGTTGGTGGGATCGTTGAACAGCATTATACCGAGACGCGTGGCCGAGTGGTAACACACTGAACCGTCATTCGGGAGACCGAGGTTCGATTTCCGCCATGGTCGACCATCCTGATAGGGGTTTTTCCTCTGTCGTTCAGGTTGATACTAGGATGGTTCCTTAACAACAGGCCACGACCGACTCCTTCCTACTATCCAAAACACCTGATGAAATAACCTTTCATCTCATCATCCAATCATCTCATTCATCAACCACCGACGCCAATAGATCGTAGCAATCAGTATAGTGCGTCGTTAAAACCAAACATAAAAAAATAAAAGCAGTATTATATATAGGCCCTAAAGTTCTAGTATTAGTGTTTCATCCTTAATTTTTTTAAACCGATACATAATGCTTTTCCTCTGTATATAGATGAAAATTAAGGAAATCTCCAATCTGTACTGTCAGTTTACGAGTTGATATACCTTTTGAGGGGTTCTAGTTAATTATTTATAATCACGTTCCTAATCTTACGCAAGTGCTGCCAGCCAGCATCAGAAACTCGCGACCAAGTGGCGAGTGTGCGCGAAATGCAACGCGTGTATATAAGCAAGCAAGCCGACAACTCTCTCTCTCTCTCTCTCTCTCTCTCTCTCTCTCTCTCTCTCTCTCTCTCTCTCTCTCTCTCGTCGCGATAAGCGTGAACGCTCACGTAGAAGCTCGACTGAAGTTCGCTTGCACTGCGAGAACATGGGCAGACATTTTCTCTTCGGCTTTCGGCCTTCGTTTTATTACATCAGGTTTTAGCCGTAGGGACTTTGGCCCCCTTTCTCCCCACTCCCACTGCCAACGAGTTTAGGAGAGGGGTGATTGAGAATGTAATAATATAATAGTTGAGTTAAACGAGAGGAGAGAAGAGAAAGAAAGAGAGAGAGAGAGCACCAGAGCGAATGCAAGAGAGAGAGAGTGAGAGAGCGAGAGGGAGAGTAAATACACGAGGATAGTATCGATCCAAAGATCTGGCGACTCGGTGAACGCACGACCGACGCACAGTCCACTGCTCTCTTTCTCTCTCTCTCTCTCTCTCTCTCTCTCTCTTTTTCTCTCTCTCTCGATTCGGCAGTGGCGTAGGGCGAAAGGACAGTACAGCTAGAAGAGCTAGCCATGTTCGGCTATATTATTGGTAGAATTCAAGTCTCGGTGTGCTGAGGGGTGTGCGAGACCCAGGCTTATTTAACGCGCTATTTGCTCAACAGATAGGGGGTCTTGACTGAACGTAGACGCGTTTCTTTGTTCGCTATTTGTGTAATGATGAATGAATGTTTGAGTTTGAAGCACGTCGACAGTTTAATAATGACCTGCAATAAATGTGAAACTGACGCACAAAAAAATATGTATTAGTGATTTGTGAGAGTAATTTGTAAGAAACTTTTCCACTATCTTGAGGGGTGGTAAGATCGCCCTCGTGGTCCCCCGTCCAAACGATCCTACTTTAATTCAGCACTGAATCTTTGTTTTGTATAATTCTAAAAAATAATCAATAATGACTCAAGCGGTTGACTCATGATAGCAAATAAGCTCTTTCGAAAGATGGCGTTACTTGAGATTCGGAACAATTAGTTCAATTTTTTTTTAGTTTCACGGAATAATTTAACCCTCTTTTATATTGTAAGCCTAGAAGCAATTACGGGAGTGGGTTCAACTCCAATGTTGGCCATAGATTTTTCTGTTGACCTACGCGTGATTCATGCTCATTCGCACATTCGTTATTCCCCAAACAATCACGCTGTTTGTGATATCTTTATATAATATAGATGAACATTTTATTGAGATTATTCGCATGCACAACGCACGTGTAACTTCAATCAAGTCTAGAATAACTATTATGAACCGAGTTTAAAATATAATCTTGTAAAATATTCAGTCAAGAAATTTGGATGTAGCTTCGAATGAACTTGCAGTGTCGAAAGCGAGTATCACTTATCGATGGCGACGTGTTGTGTCAAGGTGCCAACTGCCAACTGAGACCAACTGGTTCCAAGGGGAATATCATAACGGGTATCGTAATAGTAATAGGCCTACACTACTCACGATGTATTGCTAATAAGTAGCACTATGATGAAGCTTCTTTTTTTTTAATAACATCGAAACTTGATACAAAATCATTGTTCGCCAATCAAGGCTATGGATGAAAGATAGGATCGTTTGGACGGGGCACCATAAGGGCGATCTTACGACCCCATTTTGATTATTTAAAACTAATGAACTTCAACACCAGGACTGTGCGCTGTCTGTGACCATAATTTTCCGCCGTAGATAAAAGTATTTCAGTATAAATACACGAATGTTGATATCTTCCACTTTGAACTAAGTCTCTTGGGCAATGATCACTTCTTTCCATTACAGCAGATGTAAAGTTTATCATTATACAAAATGCTAGAATATACTCTATGTAGGCCTACTGAAAAACATTCATAGATATTGCATGATGTGGGCCTACTTAGAAATAAGTACCAAATATCAAAATATATCAAATATATTATATCAAATATGTACTTGAAAATGACAAAAGATAGGTCTACGCCTGAAATACATACATTTGCATTCAAAATTCGATTGTAAGCAGTTGCTAATTTGAAAAATATATTTGATATTTGTTCACTTTCACATTGGAAACTATAGGGAAAATTATATCAATTTTAAATATTGAAAATCAACATTTTGTATAAGAATGAATAGCAAAAATGAATAACCCAATTTTGATTGAAAAAAATTGTCAAATTATTGAATTAATGTGAGGATTTTACGGCGCGTCGTTAATTAGATCATTTTCCCAACAAAAATGGTATGAATTGAGTTTTCTCACCAAAGGCCTCAAAATGGTACTATTGACATTTAAAAATCGTCAAAATATGCTGTACGATTAAAATGCTTGAATATATGCATTTGAAATAGGCCTACGCCAACATAAATATTTGTAGAAAAACCATAATGCAGGTTATAGGCCTATTATCCAAAATAAATTTCATTTCGCGATTCAGAGCCCATTGTAAATCAAATATAGGCCTATAGGCCTATCTCTGCGTAAAAATTGATTCAAATTGTAAATGTCGAACAAAAAATAGGCCTATGCTATTACAATAATATCAAACGCACAGCAAGCATGCAGTAGCTATAACTATAAGGCACATGAACAAAGGGGTATTTCCACAGCTTTAGAAAGTGAATTCTAGCTGGGCGTGGGTTCGAGTCCGTTGGCATGTCGATGGTTTGTTGTGAACGTCGTTTCACGCTTTCATTGTTCATTCATTCATTGTTTCATCATCATCTCGTGCTCATTCGTATCCCCATATAACCTAGCTCTTGGTGAGGTCGTTACTCGTTGAGAACCATTCGAAAGGCTCGACCTATCGGTTAGAGCCGATGGCTATATCCATTTATGAGAAGTTGCATGCATCTAGAACCGAAGGAAGATAAACACTTGAGTGCACAAAATGACCTCTTGCCATTATAGGGAACCCGTCCACAGCGTATTATTTTTATTGTCAACATAACATATAAATTTCCCGTTTGAAGACAATGTAGAGAAACTGCTTCACACCAATGCAGAGAAGTATCTTCTTTTCTCATAATGAACATTCACAATATGTTACGTCTCATTTGTATGTACATAACGGTACGCTGTGAGATAAAAATTGATGGCAAAAATATCGAGTGTTCTGTTACATATAATTGATCTTTCCACCTTCATTATTATAAATTTGACTCTATCAGGATTTTCGATGAATATATTTTCTGCATCAGATGATGCATTTGTTAATTGTGTATCTTGATATTTGTATGATCAAGTTTTATAATCATTTACACCTGTGAAATCAACTTGGCGGGAACATTTGTTCCCACGGAGACTGCATGGGAACGCCATCAGTCATTTAATCTCACTCATTTATCATTAATTCTTCGACCTGTATTGTGAATGAAATAATTTGAATCAAGAGTGGTACCAACAATAATGTATAGGCATATAACTCTCTCATTCTTGTAACATGATTGCTCATAATATTTCGCTATGTATAACTTATACATATTAGGCCTATAAATGAACCAAAACTCAGTCTATTCTACTCTGTATAAGTATTGCTACTTGTATATCGTATATATATGTGTATATAATATATAGGCCTATATATATATATATATATATATATATATATATATATATATATATATATATATATATATATAATATATATATATATACATATAGGCCTATATATATATATATATATATATATATATATATATATATATATATATATATATATATATATATATGTATATATATATATATATATATATATATATATATATATATATATATATATATATATATATATATATATATAAGTATACTATACATGCATACTTGTATATTATACTTGCTATTAGACCCTAATGTACATTATTTGCATTCCAAAAACATTTGTTCATCATCGACTTGTCCGACTTGAATATCAATTTGGTGTGTATACCTTACGAGGTAGGTCGCAGTCTGCTAACTTGGAAGTGTATAAGTTTTCACATCCCCATTCATTCTCACAGTCGTAGAAAATTCTTCTTTTTTCAAAAATCATGTTCAAAATATATATATGAGCCTATATAGGCCTACTGAGAAAAAATCTGCAGTATTTGTGCCAATACAGAATTTTCATATGAATATACGCATAATGAACAAGGTCGTTCTATAGATTTATACCACAATTATTTGGACGTAATGTTGTTTTATCGTGTGTATATTGCAGGATGAACTTTTTCCAACATGAGCATATGCAGATGATAGGCCTACATACTTATTATTTATCAATATTTTGCATAATGTTCAAAAATTATTACTATGAGGCATCGATAGTAACTCATTGTGACAAAAAACTACTTTATTTCGGTTATATACGAGATGACTACTTTCTAGTTTCTACACAATCATATTAAAAGAAAAATGGTACGCATGACTTCATACTCTCCGAATTATTAGGTCTGTTTGTTTGTCCTGAACTACTTGAACTAGTTCTTCAGTTCTTGCACTTTCGTGTTTGTTTGTAACCGTGGTGCTGCACCAAAGCTACACTATCGTGTTTGTTTGTCCCAGTTCACTTGCACTAGTTCAAGTAGTTCTACACCAGCTTCGGAGCTGGTGTGCTTAGTTCAGTTCAAGATGGCAGGCGCTAAAATCAAATTGTAGGTGGACATTATGTTGGCTAAGAAGTTGTTGACGCTCGAATACGTACCGATGAGAATGGATAATTGTATATTTGAATAAGGGTTGTAATTATTTTTCAGTAAGTTGACATGCAGAATTACGTCTCCGGTGATTCAACCCAAATAACTTTCCCAATTTTCAAAATTCGCGTCTAGGAACCGTTGAAATCGGCACTATCGTGTTTGTTTGTACCTCAACATTTAGGGATCATTTCCTGCACCAAACCCGTAATATGACGCATTTCCTTTCTGTACCAGCAACACTTTAGTTCAGGTTGGTGCAACACAAACATATATACATAACAGAGTTCAACAAATATCCCCTCTTGAAGCAATGTTGCTCTGAACTTATGATTAATTCTAATCTTTTCTCAGTCAGTCAGTCGAGTTGTGATTATTGTAGGCAAACGCAGCATATAGGCCTATGCGTTTTGTAAAATTAGCGAGATATCTGATTAGAGTAGGGGCCCATAATCAAAAACTCTGCACACCTTTACTTATATAAAATATACTTCATTCGGTAAATATCGAATCTAGAAAGTTGTGAATCCCGACAACATGATGGTTCTGCTATTAAGCTCATTTATATCTATTTGATGAATAAATCATCCATTCAATCGTTTTCTCTCTCTCTCTCTCTCTCTCTCTCTCTCTCTCTCTCATCCAGAGAGAGAGAGAGAGAGAGAGAGAGAGAGAGAGAGAGAGAGAGAGAGAGAGAGAGAGAGAGAGAGAGAGAGAGAGAGAGAGAGAGAGAGAGAGAGAGAGAGAGAGAGTTCCTTCAAAATGGCTGATCCGAATTGCATACAAATTTGGAATAGTTGTTCGTATTCTTGTGTTTATATTCAGGGAAAATTTGAATGTCTTTGGAGAGATTTTACTCTTCAAATTTTCCAGCCCAGTCTGATCATATGAGGTAATTAGAAACTTTGGGATGATATTTCTCAGAAATAGTCCGACCGATAGGCCTATGACCCAAAACCTACACCAGTTCTAAGTTGGATAAGTCTATAGGTGTAAAGAAAAGTTTCATGTCGTCCAGTCAAACAGTGCGTTCTGTGTGCAGTGCTAAAGAAACAAACCATAAACCAAACAAACAAAAACACACAGACAATTAAAGCTCCATAAGAGTGGGATGGAGGTTTTCGCTATATCGCTCATCTTAAAATATTTTACGCGATGGATACAATTTTTTGATTTTTTTCTCTATCCAATATCAGGCCTAAATGCTGATTACTGATCACGTTATCACTTTAAAGGTGAAAATATTTCTCTCATGAAAGTTATCCACATGGCATGGGGAAAATGTTACTTTTTTTATAAGTTAAGATCAAAAAGATACTCAAAATAGCAATTAATGTATTATTCATCAGAGTTCTATTTTATGCAACTGAAAAAGATAATTTGCTCTTGTGTGACTATAATAATGAGATGCTTAGTGGCCTATAATGACCAGGAAAAATCAAAATGAACCATTTTAATCATTACTTTCTTAAGATCATAAGACGAACTGGGTTCGATCGACGATCCTTATAAGTTTCACCTATAATTTTCGAAGTAGCTATATTCGCAGTCCAGAAGTAGGTTTCATTTTGGGTTTAGTTTGGATCAAATTAGTTCAGGATGTATGTTTGATTATAGGTTAGTTGGTTCAGTTTACGGTTTGGGTTAGTTGTATTAAGTTGATCCAGCCAGTTGAATTGTGTTTATTTACATTATTGTTCATGCTGCGCGCGCAATAATAACAACGTCCGCATGTGGTGACAGGCCGATGGGCAGATGAAAAGGGATGAATTTTGTAGATTCATTCGTCTTTATAGTTCTTCTTGAAAGAAATTGTGACCAATGATCAAACCGTAGCCAACTGATATAGGCCTACTCTGAATGGTACGTGACTGAGACGGACGAATCTAAGGTGGCATAATATATTGGTGATTATCTAGGTTGTCTCGATCAGAAACTATATTCTTCAGGAGCGGACTGCGCGGGGGGGGGGGGGGGGTCCACCTCCCGGGCCACACCCGGCTTAACTTGATTTGTGGGCCTCCCAAACAGTTATGTAGTATTGGTAAAATCATTTATTGGCAATCTAGCTATACTTTCTCACAAATACGTATAGTATATACACATAACCCAACTGCGAAATATATTCGCCATATGTCTATGACAATTTACATGACAGAATAACACAACAAATACAGTGTTATTGAAGATTATTAATAAAATGAACTCTTCAAAGGCAATACAATTAGGGCTTATCCCAGAACCCTATACATTGACCTGCCAGGGCGTCTCGTTCCCATGAACGGTTTTTAATTATTACTATACATTCGCCTGAAAATTGCAACATTATTGACATTTTAAATTCTATATCAGGCAGTCTGCTGAACATTTTTATTTCCCTGAAGAAAAGAGAATTATTGCCGAAAGTAGTTACTGCCCTTTGAATCGCAATGTCCCCTTGGCGTGCATGAGATTTTTCAGGTACCTGCACAGCTTATCACTGAGGTATTGTGGTGCCAACCCTTGTGTGATTCTATAGGCCCATATATATATAGATATATATATATATATATATATATATATATATATATATATATATATATATATATATATATATACATATACATATATATATGTATATATATATATATATATATATATATATATATATATATATATATATATATATATATATATATATATATATATATATATGTATATATATATGTATATATATATATGAATATATATATATATATATATATATATATATATATATATATATATATATATATATATATATATATATATATATATGTATATATACATATATATATATATATGAATATATATATATATATATATATATATATATATATATATATATGAGTATGCTAAAGGTGTTCAAGAGAATCCTCTACTTTACATTAATCCGGCATAGGCCTTATGCACTATTCACTGTTCATTTATGTAGCTACAGGCCTATATTGGGGGATGGGAGTATGGACAGGTTGCATGTGTACTAAATTGTAATTGTATATTATTTAAAATATCTGAACCGGCACAGTAGCTGAGTGGTTAGCTCACTTGCTTCGTGTGATCCGGGAGGTGAAGGGACATATCGGACCCGGTTCGATCCCCGCCACCGTCCATCTATACAGGGGTTTTTCGTGGTTTCCCTCTGTAGTGTAGGCTAATGCCGGGATGGTTCCCACAATATAGGCCACGACCGCTTCCTTTCCACTATCCTTCCCACTACCCATAAAAACCTTCATCTCATCATCCCATCATCTCATTAATCATTCATCCGACGCAAATGGATCTTAGTAATCATTACAGTGCGTCGTTAAAACCCAATATAAATATATATATATATATATATATATATATATATATATATATATATATATATATATATATATATATATATATATATATATATATATCTGATACATTATATACAGTTTCAGCGATTGCAATATTACGTGGGCCTACATTAATGCACCTTCAAACTTCAGAGATAACTTCTTGTAGATTTATTTTTAGAACGCCATTTTTATATAGGCCTACTCAGCCGTGTAAGTTTTGCAAAATCTCGTTGTTGTTTCACTTTTTGCTCTCCGGGCTCTTATTTCTAAAATCCATCCGGGTCCTTTCTCCCAGTCCGCCCCTGATACTGTTCGGAACATTTCGTAAGTATAGGCCTACGCGAGCATTTCCGAACATACGTGACGTCGGTATAGCATCAACTGCCTCTCAAACAACTGTCTCACAAAACATACTGACTTTAACTCATACTGACTCCAGAAAAAACTGTATCTCAGAACTACTGTCTCTCAAAATATCTGTCATTCAAACGAAGTGAACTTACCCGTAAATTCTCCACAGAGTGTACAAAATGGGGTGGGAGTTTCTCCTACCAGTTTGCAAATGATTATACTATTTATCTCGAAAATACACACAGTTGCAAAGTCCCGGTTATCCATGATATTCCTGTTTTTCTGGATTTAAAACGAAGGAATCCGCGTAATCTTGGTACTTTTTTTCCAACATTGCTCTTATGAAGATGCAGTTGTTCCGAAAGGTAGTTGTTCTGAGGGTCAGTTGTTCGAGGTTTCATCGATTTTTTCTCAAAGTAATTTAACATTGCTCTTATGAAGATGCAGTTGTTCCGAGAGGCAGTCGTTCTGAGGGTCAGTTGTTCGAGATTTCATCGATTTCATAAGAGCAATGTTAAATTACTTTGAAAAAAAAAATCGATGAAACCTCGAACAACTGACCCTCAGAACAACTGCATCTTCATAAGAGCAATGTTAAATTACTTTGAAAAAAAAAATCGATGAAATCTCGGACAACTGACCCTCAGAACAACTGCCTTTCGGAACAACTGCATCTTCATAAGAGCAATGTTAAATTACTTTGAAAAAAATCGATGAAATCTCGAACAACTGACCCTCAGAACAACTGCCTTTCGGAACAACTGCATCTTCATAAGAGCAATGTTGGAAAAAAAGTACCAAGATTACGCGGATTCCTTCGTTTTAAATCCAGAAAAACAGGAATATCATGGATAACCGGGACTTTGCAACTGTGTGTATTTTCGAGATAAATAGTATAATCATTTGCAAACTGGTAGGAGAAACTCCCACCCCATTTTGTACACTCTGTGGAGAATTTACGGGTAAGTTCACTTCGTTTGAATGACAGATATTTTGAGAGACAGTTGTTCTGAGATACAGTTTTTTCTAAAGTCAGTATGAGTTAAAGTCAGTATGTTTTGTGAGACAGTTGTTTGAGAGGCAGTCGATAGCATGCCGTGACGTCACTGCAGATGTCGGGGCTGTCGCGGATATGGGCTGAGTGTAGCTATTAAAATGGCGGGGGGCAAATTCAGGTACATTTTTTATTCTCCTAAATTTAATTTAGTCTTCCGAACGTATCATCCACAACAGGTTTACGACATCGTAAATTTACATATCATAAATGCTGGTACGACACCTAAAACATAGGCCTACATCAGAGTTTGAATTAGTTTTGTCGTATTTACGATACGATTTAGTGAAGTGCACCTGAATTCACCCCCATGATCATCAAATTTGTTGTTGATTTGATCGGTTTAATTGTCACAGTAAGTGTACACATTTATGATAAACGCTCTGATCGAGACATCTTAATGAGCTATGTAATTGCTTTGGTGTTATTATCAACCTTGGAGTGGATCAGTCAGTATCGCACTGGACCGTCATTCAGGAGACCGAAGTTTGATTCCTATTTCCTGTCATGGTCGACCATCTTGACACGGATGTTTCGTGGTTCAAAATACTAAATTTTACTAGAATAAACTTTCGTTCCAATCTCCCCATAATCTTATGAGGCAATACGCATTCATCGACGCTAATAGATCTCCGTTTTATCATCAGAGTGAGTCGTTAAACCATACCCAATCAAAAAGTCCATATAATGGTCTGTTTTATAGAGGCCTAAGCGTATCTGCATTATTTTGTATGCGACAAACTTGTATAAATGATTAAATGCTTATTAGATGAGCGTAGCGAAGACTCCATCCCACTCTTATAGAGCTTTGTCTGTGTTTTTTTTTTTGGGGGGGGGGGGGGCACTGCACAGGTCGCATGGTTTGACTGATCAACATGAAACTTTTTTTGTACGGGCAAACTTTCACAACTTAGAACTGCATGATTTTGGGAATGAATCGGTTGGATAGATTTTGAGAAATATCATGTCAAAGTTTTTAAAAACCTCATTAAGATTAGGCTGGGCAAGAAAATTTGAAAAAATTAAATCTCTCCGAAAAAAATAAAATTCTCTCCGAATGTTGAAACATGAATGATACACATAATCATCATTTTGTAAGTAATTCGAACGAGCCGTTTTGAAGAAAAAAATTAATTACTCTTTTTTATATATATTGGGTTTTAACGACGCACTGTAATGATGACTGAGATATATTGGCGTCGGATGAATGATTAATGAGATGATGGGATGATGAGATGAAGGTTTTATGGGTAATGGGAAGGATAGTGGGAAGGAAGCGGTCGTGGCCTGTATTGTGGTAACCATCCCGGCATTAGCCTAGACTACAGAGCGAACCCACGAAAAACCCCTCTAAAGATGGACGGTGGCGGGGATCGAACCGGGTCCCATATGTTCCTTCACCTCCCGGGTCACACGAAGCAAGTGCGCTAACCACTCAGCCATACTGTGCCGGTTTACTGTTTTTATTCATCAAATATATTATAGAAATGTTCAAGCAGAATCAAGTTGCCTAAATTCACTGCTTTCTATAGATTCTAGATTTGCCTGACAATTAAGTATTTTTATATGCGTCAAGGTGTGTAGAATACCAGAGTCTATAAAGTAGCAAGGGTAGAACTACTTTAACGACCCTTATTCAGATATATCTCTTATCTTACAACGCATATGTTGCGTTTGCCTAGTTAGATGAGCGTAGCGAAGTCTCCATCTCACTCTTATGGAGCTTTGTCTGTGTGTTTTTTTGTTTGTTTGTTTGTAAGCACTCCACAGGTCGCAGGGTTTGACTGATCGACATGAAACATTTTTTTGTACACGCAAACGTATCCAACTTAGAACTGTATAGTTTTTGGGATGAATCGATCCGACCAATTTCTAGAAATATCATCTCAAAATTTCTAAAAAAACCCATAAGATTAGGCTGGGCAAGAAAATTTGAAAAACAAAAGTTCTCCAAAAAAATTAAAAAATGTCCCGTATGTGAACACAATAATAATACACATTATTAAAATTTTGTATGCAATTTGAAGCAGCCGTTCTGAAGAAAATAATTGAATAAATTGCTTTTTACTCGACAAATAGATAGAAAATTATTGCAGAACCATTGCTGTGTTTCACTGCTTTATAGATTCGATATTCACCGAATCTTCCACAGCATTCAAGGTGTGTAGAGTTTTCAATTATACTGAAGTCGATTAAGTGGCACAGATAGAACTATACGTACTTTAACGATGATATACCTTATTCAGATATCTCGCTCATCTTACAACGCATATGTTGCGTTTGCCTAGTTTACATTAATTAGATGAGCGTATTGAAGTCTCCATTCCACTCTTATAGGGCTTTGTCTGTGTGTGTTTTTTTTTTTGTTTGTTTGTTTGTTTGTAAGCACTCCACAGGTCGCAGGGTTTCACTGATCGACATGAAACTTTTTTGTACACGCAAACTCATCCAACTTGGAACTGTATAGTTTTGGGGATGAATCGGTTTTGATTGATTTCGAGAAATATCATCTCAAAATTTCTAAAAACCCCATAAGATTAGGCTGGGCAAGAAAATTTGAAAAATAAAAGTTCCCCGGAAAAATTTAAATTTTTCCTGAATGTGAACACAATAATAATACAAAATAATTAAATTTTGTATGCAATTCGGACCAGCCGTTTTGAAGAAAATAATTTAATGAAGGTTTTTTATTTGACAACAGATAGAAATTATTGCAGTCATAGCTGTGTTTCACTGCTTTCTGAATTCGATATTCACTGCATTTTTTATAGGATTCAAGGTGTGCAGAGTTTTCAATTATACCAAAGTCGATTAAGTGGCACAGATAAAACTACTTTAACGATGAGATACCTTATTCAGATATCTCGCTCATCTTACAACGCATATGTTGCGTTTGACTTACATCACACATATGCCCATTGAATTTTCTCTACATCGCAAATATCCCCATTGAATTTTCTATAGGAAAAAAAACAGATGATACGTAATATGTGTGGATTAGGTATCAATTTTAAGTCTCAAGATAGGCCTACATATATTGTGTTAAATTTTATTTTGATTCAACGACTCATTATAATGAAAGATAACTAAGATCTATTGACTTGAATGAATTATAGGCATATTGTCGAAAGATGAGACAGAAGATCAGAATATAGGCCCTATTATTTACTAAGCGTTTTGGACAATGGGAAGGCAACGGTCGTATACTTCTCGTAATGAACCTTCCCATTATTCAATTTAACAACAGAGGAAAACCACGAAATACCTCTTTCAGGATGGTCGACCATGGCGGAAATCGAACCCCAGTCTTCTGAATGTTCATTAGCGATGCTGATCCACCATCTTGATCAATTTATACGTACCTGTACCGATCGTATATCAAAATATTCTTTCACTTCAGGATTCAAAATAATCATACAACCACTATCGATTTGACTTAAAATCATTACTTGTTTAAATGACATAATTCAAAATTCAGAAATATTCATTTAATATTGATTTAAAAATTAATTAATTCAAATTCAGTTGATTGATTCATCATTAAAAACCGCTTTTCGGAAAAATTGGATGGACATTTTCGAAGCTCTAACAAGAATAACCATAATAACCCAATGAGACATGCAGTGGCGTACTGAGACAAGTCATAGTCTGAGTATATATTCCTGATGAAATACTAGGAATATACTTGGACTATGTACATATACAAGTACATCAAGCGCAAGTATAGTGCACTGAACTGTCATTCAGGAGTTCGGGGTTTGATTCCCGCCACGGTTGATCATCCTGACAGAGATGTTCGTGTTTTTTCTCCGTCGTTAAAGTAATACTAGAATGGTTACTCAAGACTAGGTTACGACCTCTTTTCTTCCCATTATGTCTTTCATTTCAAAAATCGTAGCATAAAATATCCTGAAATTCATGTCGTTTTAACTAGCATCATTTCATTCACCAAAGTCGATAAATCTTAATTAACATCACAATGCGTCGTTAAACCATGTGGTAACACCCAATATGAATAAATAGAAGCAGTGGCGTAACGCAGAATCTCATGGCCTCCCCAGTGGCATAGACAGGTTTTACAGCTCAGGGCTGGGGAGGTCGAACATTTTGGGGGCGCCAATAAATGTTTGTATATAACGGCGAGAGGGGAGAGGGGAGGTGGCTATTTTACTTCAGATTGATCGGGTGTCAAAATTGTTGATAGCTTAGTTTAGCTTAGTAAGCTTAGTTGATAAATTACATATAGCAAATATGCTATCAGGCCCTTATTAATTATGTTACATATAGGCTACATAGTTTAATTTCCAATAAAATTGAAAATTACTTCGTAGTGTGAATCTTGTGCATAGTCTGCGATTCTACGAAAACCCAAGGTTGTGAAAGTGAACGTTTTTGGATGATTGTACTATATCTTACCATAACGTTGACAGAAAACAGAATATTCTGTCTAGTGTTTAGATGAATTGACGGAAAAAGTTATAAATGGACATAGTGCGGGTGATCAAACTGATAGGTCCTACGGTATATCAATAGGCGTGAACTTTTCAAAATTCCGATGTGTGCTCGCGTAGTAATAGCTGAGACAGCCGAACCATAAGGGGGCGTGGGAAGGGATGAACTTCCAACCTAGCCCCACAGGAAAGGTTTTAAAAATCTCGTCTTCTCTTTATAATAGGCCTCCGCCTATATTTTGTTGGTTTAAGAAGATTTTATGCATTTTGTATATATTGACTATTGAGATACTTTATACAGATGTACGTATGAACGAAGACCCTAACTTATTTCGAGTACGGTATTAAAAACCATTGTTTTACAATCATGTTGTTATTTTTTTTTAAACATTTTCAACTATACCCACAGAACAGAAAATGCAATCAAAAATCACTTGAAATTCACTCTCCATAAGCTGAGTACACAAAATATCGAGAATACAATATCAGACTGAGATCCTTATTAATTTAAATTAAAATTAGAATGATCACGTTCGGGTAGGATGAAAAGATTGCACAAAGATAGCCTCAGCGAAGAAGCTCCCGCGACCATGTCCTAGGCCTAATGGAAAACGCTCTTAATAACTTACATGTAGCTATATGCTTTTTCAATACAAAATTGAAATGTGATTGAAATGTATAGCCTACAAATATACAGAGAACTAGTATTTGGATGGAAAAACATAAAGAGTCGTAATTTTATTATTGGTGAGGTGATTTGCGCCCACCGGGCTTCCCCCCCTGTCCCCATACTGCACCCCTTACCTGGCTACGCCACTGGGTCTCCCCACAGAATGCAATCACCCATTAGAACCATTATAGTCATTTGGCAATCGAGTATTGCCGGCTGAAGGCAACCTCAAATGGAGTAATCCAAGCCTGTAGGCGACTCTTTTTTAAACCATATATACCACGTGCAATACAGTGTTTGGAGAAGGAGAAATTCAAAAGGGCGTTAGAAGAATATTTATTAGAGAACTCTTTCTACAGCTTGGAGGAATTCTTCATTTGATATTTTGTTTTGTTTTCATATATGATTGTGATTTTTCTGATTTTTCATCTCTTGACTTTCTGGTTGGTTTATGCATATTTTCTTATGTTGACAAACCAGAAATGAAAAAAATAACAATAATAAAAACATTCTGTTTCGAAATATCCTTGAATTGAGTTGATTTTTGGCACTGCCATCAGACATTTCAATGTGTTGTGAACTCATTTTAGTCAGTCAAATAACAATTATTTTAAAGAACATACCGTAAAAGTTTCATGAATCGAATACTTATAGGCTTATACTCTTTCAGAACGCTCACAAAATTGTATTCTGCAATATCATAGCATTAACTGACTGTTCTCTGCAATGATGTAGCGATGATGTGAGCCGGATTATTGGTGGAATTTTATCAAATTTCAATTTAGGTAACGATTTCTGTAGAATTGTCACTTGTCAATATTATTACACATATAAAAGTGATTCTGCCATCTCAGTTTTCATATCAGTAAATGCCAGGAATATAATTAGATGAAAAAAACGATTATTGAACGCATAGGCCTATGTTGGTAAACCTCAACATTATTTAAATATTATTATTATTCAATATCATTTATTATTTAACAGTCCGGAGATGCTTTAACTTCCTTGTCAGGCTCAGAATCATGATCAGCAGCTAAAAATGGGACCCGATCTATCTTCGAAAATCTCTGTTTGTAAATTACCATATTCAATTATCCAATATTGTAATTCACGAGCTTCTCGTTCGATAAGTTGTTTTGATTATATAGGTATATAACCTTTGTGTATTACTATCAAATCTGGTTTCATATGAATTTTTTTTCTAATAATTGGGATATCAAATTATTATTAATGGGTCCTCCTATAACTTGGGATTACTATCAACTCCCACTCCCCCCCCCCTTCCTCTTCGCTGGAGCCACGAGTGCCTATATGAGAATTCACCTATATAGCACATGTTTTTTATAGGCTACACGTTATCATAAAGGCCGGTTCACAATTGTTACAGTGATTATGATTTTAGTGTTTGAGCGAAATGGAGGGTGACAATTTGCATGTAACCGTTCACAATTAATAGCTGTGATATATAGGCCTATGTGTTTATGGTGGGCTAATGGGTATATATAGGCCTATGATGTAAGAAATGAGATAAAAACATCTTCTATATATCCCTTATAGCCGAACTCTGGTCAACCAGAATTATGCATGTGTAGGCCTACTACGTTTTCAGATGACTGTAGGCCTACCGTTCTTCTGTTTCGATTATTTCATTCTATAGGCCTACTGATAAGAAAGATAAATTTGAAATCTCTTATACTCTTCATCAAGCTGGAGGAATATATTTTTACGACTGCTGAGTTTGAAATTGAAAATTGAATTCTTATTTTGACAGTGATTTTTATTATGCCACAGCCCACTGAAACTGCTACTGAAACTCGAACTTTTTGAGCAAAAAATGTATTCAGGGTGGCGATCAAACGGATCTTTCGTTGAACTTTTGGCAAACTTTTTGTTAAAATATAAGCAGCTATTGTGACCCACCTCACAAGACTTGGTCTTTACGACGGTAATCATAAACACTGTTTCAATCATTCTATAATCACTATAACAATTGTGAACTGAACCATATAGCATCCACATATATAGAGACAAGTTGAGGGCAAACAAATTAATATCAAAGTTGTAATTGGGTGACACATTTTGGGAACATTGTTTCCCTGCACGTATTACAATTTACAACAATGCGTGACATTTCACTTGAAAGAAGTCTATATTTGTGTAATGTATCACTCCTATCATTTTGGCTTGAGGCCGTATATATATAGCCTACTACTCCATAGAAAAAAAGTAGGGATAATGATTGCAAAATTGAAGGCCGTCATTATGGTGACAATTTCTAGATCAACCTGTAACTTATAACTTATACGTTGGTGGAAAGCAACGCAAAAAGTAGTTTACCGAAGAACTAAAATATTAATGACAGGTAATGGAACATTCAATTCATTGCCACCAAAATGACAGCTCTCGAATTGCAAGATGTACAAGAGCACTGTTGCGTCCTCTAGATCAATACTCATAGGCCTACTTCAATCTCTTTAGTTAGTCGATTTTTGATTGAAAAACAATAACAAGTTTCAATCCTATACACATATCTGAAACCACATCTTGCCCTATGAGGTTTTCATATGAATTATGATAATGTGTCAACTATGGAAAGAGTGGTAACCACCGGGTATCGAACCACAGACACCAGCACCGCCTTCCTCAACCCAACTCTAACAAATCAACCAACCAACCATCGGTTTCTCTACAAATACATACAGATTATTAATAATTGAACCTTAATTGGTCAATATTATACACTAATCTTCTCTTTGTGTTCGATAATTGGAGGTTGTGGCGTTCCACCTTTGCATGTAGGCCGAGGCCGATTAGCCTGAGGCCGGCTGATATTCTGGCAAGATAAATTTCGTGCGCTTGGAGATCAGTGGCTCGGATCCATTGATTCTGGGTGGCGTAGTTTCGACCGTGTGCGATGGAATCGTGACGTCGCAAGTGACCCGAATGATTCCGAACTCGATCGAAGTAGTAACGAGTCAAGCTGGTAATGAAGAATTAAATTTAAAACAAAAATTCAATTGGCGGTTGCTAAAATAAATTCATTCTGTCTCATAACACATTGACTGGGAATCATGACGAATGAGTTTGTATCTTTTGTCTCTTATAAGAGATAATCTCTTCTTATACACATTATCCTTGCACAATCTTACAATTACAACTATTCATAGGCCCTGTACTTTATCTCCTACAACATTCAAAGTACGGTTGTGGCCACACCATGAAGTGGTCGATCAAGCTACATTAAAATGCATCTTTAAAAAATACTGGTATTATACACGCACTATAACTACAAAGCATGTGCACACGCACTCCACGCGTCTATAGTGTATGAGAAAATCAGCAGTTAAATGTGTTTAAATTTCATTCAAACTAAAATGTATATTTCTGGTTGAACCATTTTATGTTACCACAAGTTTATAATATTTTCAGCAGTGAGACCATTGACCAGACTTAATGGTTGCTTGCTAAGAGTTGGTTGTAAAGTTTACTATATATAGGCCTACTATTGCCTTGACTGGTTTTAGTGGAGATACAACCTTCACCTCGTGAATTGATCAAATTTGATGATACCGGTAGTAGGTATTTTGATCACTCATGTTTAATAAGTACGTACATTTTAAAGATTTTAAATTGAATTTCGGAGAGTTTGAAGTATTCCTATTTTTGTTCCTATTATTTAATTATCAATTATCATATTGATCATTCCAACAAAACCTCACATTCACTCATTTCGGCTGATAGCTGACAGGAATGGTGGTAAACAAATGTAAAGCCTTGTTGTCTTGTTGATGACCTCAACATGAAAAGATTCACAAACACATGCATAATTTGAATAAAAAACAATAAACTTATGAAATGAATGTATAATAGTACATATAGCCCTATTATTGATTTATTGAATATTATTTATTAGATAAGTGATAGCGAAACCTTCTATCCCACTCTTATCGAGCTTTGTCTGCGTGTATGTGTTTGTTCGTTTGTTTGTTTGTAATTGTAAGTACTGCACAGGTCAAACAGTTTGACTGATCAACATGTAACTTCTTCTGGACACTTAGACTTCTTCATTTTATAGAACTAAAGTTTAGCCTATAGTTTTGGGGTCAAATTTCTGAAAATACCATCACAAAGTTTCAAAAAACTTCATAAGAATAGGCTGGACGGGAGAACTTGAAGAATAAAATCTATTCAAAACAATTCAAATCTTCACTAAATGTGAACACATAGAAGATACACATCAATACACATTTTTATGCAAATCGGACCAGTCGTTTCGAAAAAAATAATCTCATAAATGTTCTTTTTTTATTCATCGAATGGACAGAAATAGTTCAGAACCATGTTGCCGAGATTCACGTTTTATAGACTCTCAATTGTTGCTGAATGAAGTAATTTGATAGGCTATATAGTGTAGGGCAGCGGCGTGCGTTGATTAATTTTCTGGGTATGCTACTCCTTATAAAAACGATCAACACATACAGGGAGGTATGTGCGAAGCCGGTGAGCCGCAGGGGGTCTGGGGGGCAAGGCCCCCCCATCTTCAGCCCCGCATTCAATTTTTTTTTCAACCCTAATTTCAGGTGTATTTTTCTTAGTTTTAATGGCACGTATGGAATGGATTTAGATGAGAAAACAAAGGAAAAAACGGAAAACATCACGTTTTTTTATGGAAAGCCTGTGCTCAAAGTTTTTTGAATTTTTTTACATGCGATTTGCTACCTTCACCTAAACTCGAATTTTATCCTTCTTTGCTTCCGTGACTGCATTTATCTGCATAAATGCAGTATCTGCATGAATGCAGTATCTCCATTTGCCATTATTTGTGCAGTATTCACCACTCACACCGTCAGCCTATAGGACACCGAATACTTGTTACATCACGTCGAACACCCGCTGTTATTGCGTTCAACGAACATCCGATCGTTATAGACTATACGCACAGACGACTCGAGTTACGAGATTATCGTTATGATTTAGCTTGAGAAACCAAAGCAGGGTCGGCTCCTTATTTCTGCACACCTCTCCCCGCAATTTGTCCATACATTAGGACGTTTGATGCGCGAGAAAACAACTCCATCGGTATTACCGAAGAAGCTATAGTTCCAAAGCAGGCTAACACCATGGATAGATTGCGTACAGCCCAGCGGTACAGACTACCTCATTGGCGTACATAATGATGACATTTTAACGTATATAACCCAGAGGCTTCAATGCAATTTAAGGACTTTGAGTCAAGCTGAGTCTGCTTTTTTCAAATTATTTGTTGTGTAGTTGTAAATAAATAAATGAAATGGAAATAATAATGTCCTAAAGTAGAGGTCAAATAGCAATCTGTGTTGGCTATGCTGCATGTGCATATAGTGTAGAGTATTCGAATTTCGATTATATTTCATTCAAATACTTTGCTCATCAATTACAACGCATATGCTGCATTCGCCAAGTATATAGCTAACAATAAAATATTTATTAGATGAGTGATAGCGAAGACTTCCATCACACTCTAACGGAGCTTTGTATATGTTTTGTTTTTAGTTTGTATATTGTAAGAATTAACTGCACACGTTGCTCGCGGTTAGACTGATCAGAATGAAACTTTTTTTCTGGACACGCGGACTTATCCAACTTGGAAATGTACAGTTTTTAGGTCAAATCGGTTAGACCAGTTTTGAGAACCATCGTCACTAAGTTTCTCAAAACCCCACAAGATCAGGGTGGGGGGAGGGGGGGGGGGGGATTTGAAAAATGAAATATCTACCAAAAAAATCGAATTCTCACCTAATGTAAACACATAAAAGATACACATTATTACAAATTTTATTCAAATCAGACCAGCCGTTGATTGCGAAGAAAATAAATATGAATGTATAAATGATTTATATCCATCAAATAGAACTATGGTATAAATATTCGCGAATAGAACCAGAAACATGTTGACGGGATTCACGGCTTTTATAGATGCCATAGTTGCCACGTCAAGTTGTGTTTAGAGTTTTCGATCATACTTCATATGAATATCTGAATCTCGCTCATCTCACAACGCATATGCTGCGTTTGCCCAGTATCGTGTTCAAATTGATGGTATATGTGTGATTGACTTTCCTTTTTGGTATCTCATTTCAACGCACACATAGTTGGCGCAAAAGTATTACTAACATTTCCTTGAAACTCTTTGTGGATATAAGTATAGGCTGTATAGGCCTATGCCAGTTTAGCCGGATACTAAAGTTATAGGTCTTCGACATTCAGTTGTATTTTTCAACTGTTTGTAGCGCTATATGACGTGGTAACATGTATGAGATTTACTTCTTTGTGAATACAGGCCCTGTTCAGAACCATAGATTTATATATTTTCAAACGGAAAGTATATTAAAAATCATTTGACAGGCATTATATAGTTGTAAGGTATATTACAAGGCCCCTTTATAGGCCCCAACATACTACTAACTTTTCTCGTATTTCTTGCAATTTTGCCGTCGCGGTGGCGCTGCGGGGAGCACGTGCGATTTTGAACTCGAAGGTCACCAGTTCGAATTTGCTATGGTCGTTCTTTTTTGTTCTCTTTCATTTATTTATTCATATTGGGTTTGAACGACGCTCTGTAATGATGACTAAGATCTATTGACGTCGGATAAATGATGAATGAGATGATGGGATTAATGAGATGAAGGTTTTATGGGTAATGGGAAGGATAGTGGGAAAGAAGAGGTCGTGGCCTATATTGTGGGAACCATCCCCGCATTAGCCTAGACTACAGAGGGAAACCACGAAAAACCCCTGTAAAGATGGACGGTAGCGGGGATCGAACCGGGTCCGACATGCCCACTACCTCCCGGGTCACATGGAGCAAGTGCGTTAACCACTCAGCTACCTGTGCCAGTTTTTTTTTCTCATGAAAAAAATAATAATGTTATTGATAATGATCTAATAACCAACTTTGTTTTTTAGCTGAATTAGTTATACATACTATAAATTGAAATCTCAAGTCATAAATATAAAGTAACTATATGGTTCAAGTTACTATTTCGGGTAATTGGTATAGGCCGTAGAGAAGCTATCTGATTAGGGTTAATTAGGTTAGGTTAATCTTCTTGAATGTATTCTTCTGTATTCTGGTTATGTTTAGCCGAAGAAGCTTTATACTCTATTTTCTTTCAAGATAAATTTATATTTCACTGTTTATTCTGCAATGGGAAGCGAGTTTAGCTAATGCGTTGAGGAGTAAACGGAAATGTGAAGTCGCAAACGATATCACTCGGGTTTTTATTGACTAAACGGCACGGTAACGTCATGCCCATGTCATGCACACAGTGGCCGAGAGAATCCATCGGGACAGCCATCTGACTGTATAGAAACTATAAAACAACACCATTTGGTTGATATCTCGAATCAATTAATTCATAGGTCCTTTGTTTAGGGTGAAGATTATTCTTTGCTTAATGCCCCTACCAACAGATAGGTTATTTGGGGGTACGATTGAGCGAATGATAGTTGCATCATGGTAACATAAACCGATGCCTTATGCGGGACTCGAACTCACGCTCGGTATACTTGACTTCAGTTGACTTGTTATAGTTTATAACTAGACTTGGCTATACACTTCACTAGTTTTACTTGACTATATATACACTTGCTTAAAGCATTGGCTCAGCTGTATGAGCCACGGGGGCGACTGACAATGTTTAATTTGAATCTTTGCCGTGGATAATAGTTTCTTATAAAGATATGCATCGATGTCAAATTAAAAGTGAATATTCTTTGAATTAATACATAATATATTTCTGAGAAAATGTGTATGTATAAACATATAGGGTTGATTTTTTATTGGGACGTTTCGATACGTAACCTGTAAGGAGATAGAACTGTTCGTTAAATAATATAAGACTCACTGTAAGCCTCCTACTAATTAATATTTTTAATATAACTCACAGAATTCAAATAAATTCAAATTTCATATAACTTGGGCCTATCACTGAATATTTCAATCAAACAAATTATAGCCTCATAGCGAATTATAGCTGATAATAGCCGATAATATATATAATATATATAATAATATATAATATAATATAGCCAGATAATATAGGGATAATATAGCCGATAAGGAAAGTTAATACGAAAGCTCTATAGAATCAAAGAGTTCTAGTCCCACACAATACATTGAATTTTAATTTAATGAATACCATTCATCTATCATCCGTTGATGTATATGCAGTGCCGTATTTAGTCACAGGCCCAAATACGTATAGGTAGGCCCTATCTATGGTAGGCTATAGTTGCCTATGGCTGCAATGTCTGGGGACGTTATTTTGTCAAAGCTTGTCAAAGAATGATTAATACAAATATTGAAGTAGGCCTAACAGTTGGAAAGAATTTATATATCCACTATATTTTATTCATATGACTATTAAAAATATAGACATTCTATAGGCCTGTATTCGGATCAGACATTTAGGAATTCTCATATTCGAAATTTCGTCAAGTTCCGAAAACGCATAAAATCGTATTGAAAAGAGTGAATTTTAAAAAATGTACACTGCGGGGCATAACTGGGAGACTATAGCTTCTTAGTCCACAGACCCCGTTTGTCATTTCCTTCAAATCGACATACACGCATGCACTTATATAGTCTTCGGGGCTCACAATGCCGTCCCCAGTCTCCATAGGGAAAAAAGTGCCCACCAGGGTGATTTCACAGATATGAATGATCATTATACACTTTAACGGTGCAATTGATACAAAATTTAAAAAATACATCACGAGATGCAGTGCAGACAATTTTGTCGAAAACGTTAATGACTCAAATTTCATAATTGGTTGGAAAGATCACTTGTATGTAACAGTAACACTCGATATTTCTGCCGTTCATTTTTACCTCACCGGGGACCGTATGCATCGCACAGTAGCACACAAATAACACGTAACCCAATGTCAATGTTTATTATGGATCGACAGTATTATAGAAGATACTTCTCTCAATGGTGTGAAGCAGTTTCATGCACTACAATATACTCAGACGGGAAGCCACTACAATCGTTTACGTGTTGAGGTGACACAGAAAATGAGACGCCGTGGGTAGGTCCTCGTTAATTGAGTAGGCTGCTTGCACAGTCCGGCATTGGGGCCTATTTCGCGATATCCGAGATGGTGCATGGTTGCCTTGTGTCATACATGTACTCGACATGTACTGTACTGCCTCGAGTATATGATGCTTGGGGTAGGCGCGTCGAAGGGGAGGGAGGGGAGGGGGGACAGGAAGGAAATGACCCCCACTAATGTTTGTGACCCCCCTCCTCCCCCTCTATATCCTTTGAAACCCTCACAATCACTCACTTTCGTCAGAATACGCACCAACTTGGTTCTAAGGTGGTCAAAAAACAATAAAACAGACTAAAAAGTCTCGAGAGCCTCTAGACCGCAAATGCACGAGATATATTACCTTTCAAATTTGATTATCAATCCCCCCTCCCCCCCCCCCCCCACCCATCCCCCTCCACTCAATTCGAAGAACCTATACGCGCCTGTGCTCTGGGTGATATATGACACCGAGGAGTACGGGACAGTGTGCGTGTATATAGCTACCCTCCAAGAATCTGTTGAAACTTTCCACATATAAGTGTCAATTTCGCTTCAAGCATGTTCCGAACTTTTCACTGTCAGCTTTTGAAGAACGTAAAATTTTCGCTTATTGGTGTCATGGTTTTCTTATAATCGACCCACCAAAAGTCATTTGGAGGTATAAATCAGCGGATGGATTATTTATAAAATTATAATCTCATGTCTTTTGTGGGACTCAAACCCACGCCTAAGTTGACTTCAGTTTCCACAGCAGAGCTTTGGCTGACTGAGCTAGACAGGCTATCATTATCTTAAAAGTGCATGAGAGTCGATTAAATGAAATGTCAGTTTTTTTTTGTGATAAGCAAATATCATGAAGTCGCCGCGTGATGGTGCTCACTGTTTTTACTCACTGTTATTACCTTTCGAAGAAAATGCAACAGTGGATGAGTCCAATCAATTTTTCAGATATGATTGACATGTTCAAACATGTGACATACTTCTCGCTATACAAAGAAGAGTAAACTACAAAGATCTCCACACTTGCTATAGATATTGGTGAGGCAGACTATACCAAGATGTGACAATGACTTCAACATGCATGGGCTGCAATAGGGTACATTATATAGCCATGCGGTTGATTGAATTCTGATTTAATACCCTCTGCTCTCCTCATCCCCTCTCTCCCCCCTCCTTCAAACACTTTCCCCCTACTCTTGCACCCCCACCCCCCCCCCCATCCACCAGCACCCCCACCCCCAACCCCGCACCCGGTCTCTCGTTGAGCAAACGAGTGACGTGACTCGAGAGATTGTGTATACATATAACGGAACCCTTTATCTTCCCCAACATGTTTAGAGATGAAGAGTACCATCAACGACTATTGACATTTACAAGTCACAAACCAATAACCGATGTTCAATGTTGAATCGGTTACAACAACCCCACTAGGCAAATTATTTCAAAATAGCAGAGATAATTAATTGCTACCTCAAAAATACAGTTTTCTCCGATACATAATATTATGTTCACGACTTGTTCTAAGCTATATAGAATACATGAGACACACTTAAAAGGACACTTATACAACACAACTTAAAGGCCCTTTACACGGTCAACTAAAATAGCAATGCATTTCGGCAATGCATTTTCCGTCGTGTATAGGATCCTAAAATTTTTATTTTCTACCGTAGCGGTGCCAGTAGCCTGAACCTTGAACTAGCGAATGCCAGTAGCGCAACCTAGCGCTCAAATCACTATAACATAGATCGACAGTTGCGATAAAATTGCTACACCTATTAAATTTTCCTCATCCTCACGATCCATAACATCTGTTTGAATTATTGGAATTTGGCGATCAATATAAACATAACCTAGAAGTAGCCTGTCATATGTAGGCCTATATCACTGAAAAAGGTTAGTCGATCGAAAATGGTCAGTCACTAATCTTCGATCCTCTACCACTCAACGATATGGCGTCAACAGAAGCTAGGCAGTCAACGGAATGTGACGTTTCACTTTACTGGCCGCTGATTGGTCGGCTACTGGCAATATTGCCTCGAAAGTTGAGCGTAATCCTACTCGAGGCAATACGTTGACAGCAATGGCAATTTTTATTGTAGTGTGAACGCGAGATAGGAAAGGCATGTATTCTACTTGGTAGCGATACATTTTAAAAATGCATTGCTAGCAATAAGTTGATCGTGTAAAGGGGGTATTAGTTACAATTTAGTACACTTACAAGAAGTGAAGGAGCTGAAAAAAAAGAAAAGAAAAGAAAAGAAATAAAAAGAAAGTACAAAGAAGTACAAGAAGTTTGTTTGCCCCAAACTTGCAACTATACCTTCTACCACATATTAGGCCTATTTACTATACCTACACGGCTGTGTGAATACAGCATCAAAGTTGATTGTACTTATTCTATAAAGCTGCCCTTCGTGGCTCATTCAGCTGATGCACCGCGCTTCAGTAGATTAAGTGAAGTCGAGCGTGCCATTCGAATCGCTCATATAAAGCATGGGATTTTGTAAACATCCGTTCAGCTTTTATATTACCTCCGTTTCATTATCACCCGTGAATTCGTATCTCTATATAACCTGGCTATTGGCGGGGTCATCAAGTACATTACAAAAAACTTATCTTATGTGCAGATGAAAAGTCCGATCGGATTTTGTATACGTCCGTTCAGCTTTTATAGTACCCCATCGTTTCATTATCACCAGTGAATTCGTACCCCTATATAACATAGCTGTTGGCGGGGTCATCAAGTACATTACAAAAAACGTATCTTATGTGCAGATGAAAATTCCGATCGCTCAACATCTTCGTGACTATATCGATACATATAGATAGATGATCGGTGGATCATTAGGTGTATGACGAGACGACTCGATTAATTAGAAATTAATTAATTTATATTGGATCTGATGATGACTAAGATCTATTAGCGTCGGATGAATGAATAATGAGATTATGAGATTAAAGTTTCGTAGATAATGGGAAGGATATTATTATTATTATTATTTGCTTATTTGTCATTTTTGATCATTACATGATATTTGACACGCGAGCTCAGTATGATACATCAACAAACAAGACATTCCAAATGCATGACTTAGCCTACATATTTACACACATATTATAAGTTTAAAAGAAATATAGAATCATAATTCAAAATACAGCTCATGTATCGTCTAAATACTCTTTTGAACTGTAATAACATTTATTCAAAAGTAATTTCTCAAGTCCCATTTTGAAAGAATCTTCCTTCTTTTGTTTGATCGTCAAGGGCAACGAATTGAAGAATTTAATTCCTGAATAAATGGCTTCTTTTTTTAAAATAGAAAGATCATGTGTTATCACTTAATGTTATTTTGTCTAGTGTTATAATTATGTTCCTCGTTAAAATCAAGAATGCGGCATTTGTTGTCCATATTACATATACAATATTGTATACAAAATATAAATGGATGGCAAAGTTAAAATAAGTACTTCTTAAAAAGTGGTTCACACGAATCTTTGACCGAGACGCGTGGCCGAGAGGTAACACACTGAACCGTCATTCGGGAGACCGGGGTTCGATTCCCGTCATGGTCGACCATCCTGACAGGGGTTTTTCGTGGTTTCCCTCTGTCGTTCAAGTTGATACTGGCATGGTTCCTTAACAACAGGCCACGACCGACCCCTTCCCACCATCCAAAACACCTAATAAAATAACCTTTCATCACATCATCCCATCATCTCATTCATCATCCACCGACGCCAATAGATCGTAGCCATCAGTATAGTGCGTCGTTGAAACCAATATCTACAAAAAAACGAATCTTTGTAAAATGTATCTGCACATGGTTAACCAAAACTAGCTTTTGCAAGGTATCTCACATGCTCTTTTTTTAAGTACGGTACAAATAATCGGTTCACTATAGTTAAGAGTGTCCCCACAGAATGATACCATATAATGGACAAGCTTAGTTGTATTAAAACCACATCAATTCGTTCAACGAGATGCTACCTTACTACATACTTCATTTATGTGACTGACCCATGTGAGATCTTTATCAACTATAATTCCAAGAAATTTTGTTTCACTTTGATTCTCAATGCTTTTACTATCTAAATAAATAAGTGGAGAAAAAATCAATTCATCTTTGACACTCGAAACATTTGTTCTATTGCAGTTTGCATGATCGATTTTCAGTGGGAAGGAAGCGGTCGTAGCCAATATTTTAGCCACACCATCCCGCGACAGTATAGCCTATCGACTATAGAGGAAAACCACGAAAAAAACGCAAAGATGGACGATCAAATCGAATCAAGGCCTAGTGTGTCTCTCACTTCCCGGATCACATGAAGCGAGCGCGTTAGCAACTGAGCTGAATGTGCTGGTTTAATAAGGAACGATAATGATGTTAGATGCGGAGGTAAATGGGTAGAGAAATGAATTAAACGATGTGCCGTATTATTTTATATGCTCTTCAGTGTTCCGATCTTTTAATAAAATTTGGATTGAGACAACAGAAAATCATAATGGAAAAAACATGTAGCTCAAATGGATGGTGTGAAACAGCTCAAGTATACTATCATATACTATGGAAACGGGCGCGATTGATTTGGTTTTACTTTTATGTTATTATCGATAAAGCTATTATACTTATGGTAAAGGGAACGCGCTGCGGGATGATAGGGAACAGGGATCTGTAGGGGGATGGTTGAATATAGCTTAGGAATGAATTGGTTGAGGGAGGGGGGGGGGTCATTGCTGATCACCCAAGGCTATATGCGCATGTTACGAAGAGAATTACGACGATGCACGACTGTAGCCGACGGCTCGTCGTACACAGAAGCGTCGTGACGTATAGGTTATATATATCTCACACTCGTTCAATGTACGCACGGCAGAGGAAATATTCTCATTTTGATTTTCACTTTTCCGATATCTAGTAGCCTACAATATATACTGTCTCAGAAACGACAAAACCACAAAAAAATCCTTTTTACAGTCTGTTTACTTATATAGAAACGATTATTGGACATTGGACTGAAAACTATACAGATGTAGATGTAAGATCGCCATTCTTTTTTAGTTATTCATGCTTCAACACAATTTTGTAACTTTCGGTAAACGATGTGTGCGATATTGGGTGAGTGAGCTTGCTGTGAAAAAACGATCGTGATAATACTAGGCCACTGTATTTAAAATAACTATGTTGTACATTATTTTACAAATGAGATTTACCGTTTTTTAAAATAGGCCTACAGTATCAATTATGAGCACTGTTCACAAATGACAATAACTATATACAATAATCGGATGAAGTAGGTTGACACTTTCATAACAGTATATACGCCAAAACTGAATATTGTACACACTCGTTTATCTCTTTTTCGGACTTGATTCACAAGCGGAAATTATGTGTAGGCCTAGGGCCTATTGTATAAGTACACTTGCAGTCATATGAAATTATTTGTTCTAAAATTAAAAACATACACACATTTACAAGCTGATTTTTTTCACGAACTATGCGTGGAGTGCGTGTGTGCACATTGTATTCTAGTTTTGTGTATTTTAGTTTTTTTTCTAGTCTTTCAGGATACATTTTAATGTAGCTTGATCGACCACTTTATGTGACCGCAAACGTGCATACATTTCAGAAAATATATCTATAAATCTTCAGATCTATGAATTGGCAGCCTGTTTTTATAAATTTTGTTCGCATGTTAAATCTCCTATACATAGGCCTATAACTTGAAGAAAGAAGTAGCATAAAAAAAGAATGAAAATTATCGTAAAAAATAATCTGGCAGCTATTCTTATCTAGTGACTTGTACCAATTAATAATATAACTTGGTTATAGCTATTAAATGTGCATTCAATAAAATCTGTTTTCATCTCTCAATGCAGAGGAATTTTCTATTATACAGATTTCTTGTTTACCTTTAGAGAAACTGTATAGTTTACTATCCCATGGTGTCCTTGTCGTGTCTTTCTGTTCTTCTACCGCCATAAACCTTTCGTAACTCCTATAGTTGTGGACGCTGAGTAAGCTATTAATCTTACAATAGGTTCAAAACTTGAATGGCCATCTACAACCATTGTAATATAGTTGTACGTTGTTCGAACTGCATGGTCAAGTTATGACAAAGGGGTTTCAGGACTTTGAAAAGCAAGTACCAAACATCCAATAGGAAGCTGAATAACAGGACATTAAATACAATCTATATCCAACCTGACCTCAGTAAAATAAATGGACACCTCCGCGAAAATAGACACTTCCTAACATATCATGTACATCTTCAAATAACATATTACAAACACCATTACTAGAACCTGTATAGTTTGTTCTGGAGAATGTAGGAATATTATAGATGATTGTGTAAGAATGATATGTGTGATGTCGGGTTCGAGATTGCATAGCATATGGCATTAGTTTTTGTAAACAACACCCTTCACATTTTTACCCTCTACTTTATATAAATGAAGTGTTGATGGGCTCGTTGAAATAATGACATCAAGATAATTCATTATACAGGCCTTATATTATACAACCATCAGTGGCAGGGTTGAAAAATAAATTCCATGTAGAGATATGCATGGTGACAGAGTTCCAGAAGGAATTAAATATGCTGAAGGCTTTGGGGGAGGAGGGTTCCACGTATAGCACAACCTCATGAACAATTTTTTTTTTTTTTTTAATATCCAATTGAGTTTTAGAAGTCTGTATTATAACTAAGTTCGCTTATTATCACTGAAAACTTCACTCATCCAGACAATTATTTTGTTCTATTATACATGATTAACAACTGTTCTTGTTAACAAACTTGAATGGAATGATGAAACAAAATGGAAGAGAATCTGGATAATATAAAAAAGGAAAAACTAATATCCGGAGATTTTTCCTGTGAGAGCATATATCAAATTATGAAAAATAGTGAATATCTTATTGGGGGGGGGGGGGGGGGGGGGGATATTCGTTTCGAAAGTGACAATTTCTCTTAGGCCCGGTATTACCAACGGGGGAGTAGCGCTAACTGGCAGTTTAATGTTGTTATCACCATGGTTACACATGCTATTTGTTTTCACTAACTGTCAGATAAAGGCTAACTAGACTTGATAATACCGGGCCTTAGTGATACTGCATTATTTGTAATCGTTTATCGTTAAGCAGGATCTGGTATATTTACAGTCTCAGCATTCTGAAATCATCTGTGAATTCCATAAGGCGGAAGGCCCCTACTTTTATAATGAATTACCAAACGAACTCATCAAATCCAGTACAAGGTATGCGTTATATGTTGAAACTTTATACCAAAAATAATTACTTGAAATTGATTCACCCAGAAATTAATATTCAATGACATAGCTTCACAAATGTAAACGTCAGCGTTGCATGGAATCTAACATTATTTAGGATGTTCATGATGTTTTGCACTTTTTAATATTTGTGATAACTAAATCTATAGGCCTACTCACTTTTCACAGGAGAACCAAAATAAAAATAGACTTAGCCATAACAAAGTCACTTAACGAGGAATAGACACAGATTTTGGGAGCCGCTGCGTATTGTTAAATTTAGGCCTATAAAGCATTGTCTTGCACCCATTATAATAATAATAATTATTATTATAAGTTGATGGCTTGTCTTTTACGTATTGAAGACCTTTTCTCATACAGACTCACTAAAGAATAAAGATGAGTGAGTTCAGTGAATGAGAATTATTTGTATACAATATCTCCATATAATATTCATGATTCAATGAAGACTCGACCAACATTAGAGTATATTGGAGTATGAATGAGTGAATGATGGTGAAACGATGAAGTGATGGAAGGTGACAGGACGTTTGCAAAAACCCATGCCTTATGCTGACTCCGACCTGACTTCATTCATTTTTAAAGCGGTGTCTTAGCTGAATGAACCACGGGAAGAAGCGAGTGTACTATATTATATAGTGTACTGGCTAATGAAAAATATAATGATTACTAATTTGTGGTCAATTCTTTATATTCATACAGAATCTTCGACCAATTATTTGCGCTTCCTATTACGACAGACAATGATGAGAAATGAATTGAGTAATGATCTATAATAACATAATAGATAGCAATTTCAGATAAATTTGAAACAATGATAAGCTACATAAAAGAACATGAGTATATGAATCCTCGGGCGTCTGCTAGGCGTGTAAGCTTCCAGGCCGTGACATCTCACGATCGTTTTGATAAAATTGCATGCCACTTGATTGTTTTATTCTGTGAGGGGGCTATCGGACCTGATTCGATCTCCGCCACCGTCCATCTTTACAGAGTTTTTCCGTGATTTTCCTCCTTATAGTTCATATAGGCTGATGCCGGATTGGACCTAAAAAATCTTCATGCCCACAGGCCTATATATATATATATATATATATATATATATATATATATATATATATATATATATATATATATATATATATATATATATATATATATATATATATATATATATATATAGGCCTATATAGCTTGCTAACATTTATTATATTTGGTTCAACTGAGACGAGACGTCGAGTGGTTGGCACATTGAACCGTCATTCAGGATATCGTGTTTCGGATACAGGCGAATCGATGTCGACGCGCCTCTAACCAACATTCATTTATTCGAATTCCGCCATGGTCGACCATTGTGACATATAGGTACTTGTGATTTAATTCATCCCTCTGTCGTGCTGATTGATTCCGGGATGGTTTCTCAACCACAGGCAACGACCGACTCCTTCCCATTATTAAAAAACACCTTTCAAAATAACCTTTCATCTCACCATTCCATCATCTCATTCATCATTCATCGACGCCAATAGATCTTAGTCATCAGTACAGGTCGTCGTTAAACCCAATAGGACAGTAACACATTTCGGCCTGGCGACGAACTGTACTGGCGATCATGATCTATTGGCATATGTGTGTGAATGATGACGTTTATATAGGAAGATGAGAGGAATGGCTATTTTTGTGTGTGTTTTGGGTAGAATAGTGGGAATGAAACGGTCGGGCCTTGTTGTTAAGCAACCTCAGTATAGTCAATCCTTCATGACAAAGAAAGACCACGAGAAACCTCTGTCAAGATAGTCGACCCTGGCGGGAAACGAACCTTGGTCTCGTGTATGGCGGTTATGAGCGCTGGCGACTGGTTCTCCCATCTCAGTATAAGAGTTCCTTTTACTGCAATATGTTATCGATTCTGGGCAATCGTTATACATATTTAGTTTGATTTGGGGTCCCCAAATTGTATAGCTACAATGGGAGATGCGAATAAACAAATTGAGTACCAATTTGTAATTTGAAATTATTCAGAAAATATGCAACTATATTGAGGCCTATTACAGTAGCGATTACAGTATAGGCGAGTGTGTATAGGCCTATACATTAATTGATCACATACTCCTTCACAGATTACGTATTATGAATTTAATTTAGGAATGTAACTCTCTTTCTATATTGTCAGCCGTGAAAATTTGTGCAAGAGCTCTGTTTTTTACTTTCTTTCTCTCCAGGCCCCTACTTCCAATCACCGCCTGGGCCTTTATCACTCAGCCAGCCCCTGAATGTCATCTTTTGTGAATACAAATATACATTCCTATACAATTCCTTATAGACCTACAGAACGGCATTGTCTTTTTTTAGATTTACTTGGCTCAATGACTCACTATGATGATAAATAAGATCTATTGGCGTCGGATGAATGATTGATGAGATGATGGGACGATGAGAGAAGTGAAGGTTCGTAGGTATTGGGAAGGATAGTGGGAAGAAACTGGTCGTGGCCTTTATTATAGGAACCATCCCAGCATTAGCCTATGGACTACGAGGGGAACCACGAAAAACCCTGTATAGAGATGGACAGTGTCGGGTCCAAAGTATACCAAGGTCCGATATGACTCACTCACCGGATACACGAAGGGAACGCGTTAGCAACTGAGCTAAATGTGCCGGTCATTGTCTTCCGGAATACCTGGTAGATATAGCAATTAGCGTAGAAACGCTGCAGATCCTTTCCTTGGTTAATTTTAATATAGAGTATAGGCCTATACTAAACGAAGAAACGGAAAAACATTACGTCAAAGCAATACCTGCTTTGTCTACGTTGGTCAGAACTATCTCTGCTCAATTGCATATAGGTAAGCATGCATATTGTATCATTTTTGCTCATTTTAAAAAGGATGGTAAAAGTGGGAATAATGAGCAAATATGATTAAAGGTTCAATTGTGAGAGTATTTTTGAAACCTCTTATTCACTGAAACTATAGGTGACTGCATTAAAATTTGTATCTAATTATCCGTAAAGTGTTACAGTTAAGCGTGTGACGTATATATATGACGTGATACATGATTTTGTATCACATCGTAATTGAAATAATGTGTGAATGTGAAAAGTATAAATCTTGTACATAGTTGTCCTAAACGAGCTCATATAGGCCTATCCTCCTCAAAAATAAGGATCAACGACCTCTTTAGTTTGCTTTATTAGATTGACGTTAGGCCTAGCCTAAATTATGTTATACATATTCTGAACTGATATTGTGGGCACAGCCAGTCATATATATATATATATATATATATATATATATATATATATATGTATATATATATATATATATATATATATATATATATATATATATATATATATATATATATATATATATATATATATACATATATATATATATATATATATATATATATATATATATATATATATATATATATATATATATATATATATATATATATATATATATACATATATATATATATATATATATATATATATATGTATATATATATATTTATATATATATATATATATATATATATATATATATATATATATATATATATATATATATATATATATATATATATATATATATATATATATATATATATGTATATATATATATATATATATATATATATATATATATATATATATATATATATATATATATATATATTATATGGACAAATGAAAAAAAATCGGGATGGGGGTCTGGATCACTGAAAACAGTTCGTATTAGCTGCTATACTTGTTTGGTTATATATTGTGTTCCACTTAACGATACACTATACCGATTACTAAGATCTGTTTGGAGTTTTTCACAAATATCATCTTTGCATGTTTTTTTGTAGCTAAGACATTTTCAGGGTATTACGATTTTTCAGGACGAGGCTTACGATAACGCAACTCCATCTTTCAAAAACGTCAAATCCTTAACGGGAGATTGTGCAATTACCGAACATGTGACAATTATATTTATGGTATAGATGCCCTCATTTTGTTTTGGATTATAGACGTATATAAAGTTGAACGTGTATATTATACCAATTCGGATGAATTGAAATGATTGCTTGAAATGCTGAGTATATAGGCCTACTTATCGTTTATCCGGAATCCTTATCACAAAAAAAAGGCATCGCGGTTTGTACCGTTTGTAGTTTACGAAGTTAAGTGGTTTTAATGGTTTTAATGGTTTTGGTTTGTGGTTTTGATCACGTGAGGCTGTGACCATTGACGAAAGTTAGCTTGTACAGCCTACCATATAGCTACTTGTGAAAATATATATTCAACATTTCTCACCATATTTCTACAATACATATTATAACTCTTGAGCAAGTTAACAAAAATCCTGAAAAGTACAATAAGACTGGATTGCTATAAGACCTTGTTTTGCCAAAGATTTATGTTGTATGCACGGGTAGAATTGGAATCCATCTTCCAGTTCAAAGCCAAACAAGGTAGCCTATAGTGTGTCAACTGAACTTTTTTCAAAGCTGAACTTTTTGAAATCTTTTCTTATTTTTCATGTTCGAATAAACTTATCCCGCAGACCGCAATCAACTGAACTTTTCCAAAATTGAACATCTAAAAACTGTACTAGTCCACATTTCCTTCCCAGGCTGTACAAACGATACATTATGGCGGCGGGGAGGGAAAGTGCACATAGACTCCGCTAGAGAGTCTTGGTCTTCGTTACCCTATAATTGTGACATTCGTACAGTCTGTGAAGGAAATATGGACAATAGTTTGGTAGAAGTTCAGTTTTAGAAAAGTTCTGTTGACCGCAGAATAAGATTTTTCAAAGATGAGATCTTTATGAGTACCTTTTTCAAGAAGTTCAATTCGAAAAAAGTTCAATTGACACCTTGCTCACCGGAACACGGTTCAACTGTTATGAAAACTAGAAATTATCACTAAAACTATGAACTTGTTTTCAAAAATATGAACAACTCGGCAAACAACGTCACATATAGGATGGAATTTCATATTCAGGTAGGGAAGTAAAAACATAATTGGAATATGATTAACAGGAAATCATGCAGGTAGGCCTATATACTTCTATATATATAGAGATTAATGAAGTGAAGCAGGAATTCAGATGAAAAATCGTTGGAAAATAAGTTGAATGACCGACCCAATATGATGTAACAAATAAATGTGATCAATATTCCAATAATATTGCAAACCAACTTGTTGTGGAGATTGAAGGAGTCTTGACAATGCTGACGAAAGAACCTCTCATAAAATTATGTTTTTATTTCCATCAGAACAAGCGAGGATAAAATATTATTAGTGATTGAGAAGATGCGAAATGAGACATCAACAAATTATATTAGTCTTACTGCTTGAAAAAGTCATGAAAAACTTTGGTCCCAATACATAGGCCTAAGTGCACATATTTGGAATTCTTGATGAACCATTAAATCACTAAAATCAGACGCATTAGGCCTATACAGTAAATTAGAACGTACTAAAACTATATCCATGAGGCGTCCACAATCTCTTTATAGGGCTAAATGTTCAGAGAAATAAATGATCATAAAACCATAACAGTGAAGATACATAATTAACAAATACATCATGAAAGCACACACAAATTCTCAAAAATGCAAATGACTGCAATGTTATGATAGCAATAACAAAGTTGTTCCATGGAAAGATAAGTAATAATAATTATAACAGTAACAACACTCGATAATTTTACCAGTCCACGTATCGCTTGAACATATAAATTCAACATGTGACCTATTGTGAATGTTTATCACGGAAATACACCATTTTAGAAGATTCTTCTCTGCATTGTGGGATTTGTGGGTATGTACTGAAGTTTCAAAATGAACGCTTTCATGGGAACGCGCTTTTGAGGTTCGCGATGCTGTGAGCCCATGACTTACCATGGGATATAAAAAATACATGTATCCGGGTCTAGGGCTTACAGGCAAATACAATAATATTACAATAAAACATACTGTTGATAACTAATAAGAGATACTTGAATTATGAAAGACTTGCTGACATAAAAAACTAAGAACAAATAAAATGAATTATCGACATTATAGACCTGTGAAGATGCTTACCTGCGGGAATTTTTAATAATGTGACCGTATGATTCCTGAAAATCGAAATCGAACCTTTCAATGCGAGTAAACAGAATTAATTATAAATACTACAGTAAAATTCCTATGTAACATATAAACTTTTTGCAAAAGTCTTGACAGAATCTGCTTATAATGCCCCTATAGCTCTATGACGAGAGATATTATTGAGGTTGTATAGGCCTATGTAGGCCTACTTTGCAAATGTATAATCTGTATCAGTTTAATCAATAGTCGTGAAAATGTAAAAGTGTGTAAGAGAAAATGTATGGCTTACTGGGAATTGATTCTTCCTTTCGAAGGCGTTCGAGCTTGTTCAACAATCAACGGTCTTATTAATTATAAAAACTAGAAAAGTTAGAACAATGGCCTACTGTTAAGGGATTGAGCACGTGGTTTGGATTGTTTGGATTTTCCAATAGTTGCCACTATAGTCTAATACAGTGCATTATCAAATGATTCAATACATAAGATAATATTGATAAGCACTGGTCAACTTTCAGTATCAACGATACTAAGCTTTTTAATCGGCTAACCACTACCTATTTGAACCTATTCTATCATATATAGGCCTAATACAGAAGCAATGTAATCCTACTTTATTAGTTAGGCCTATATATAATGTGAATCTGAAAGGCGGGATGCAGATTGATGGTTCGAATATTGACATGAATTTATCGACAAAGATGATGGGCAACTGAAGTTGAGACTTGGGCGTTACCTATTGTCAGAAGAAAATAAAAAGTTCGTCCCGCCAGGGGCAGGGGGGGGGGTTCTGATATAGGCCTACAAATGATCATAAAACTTGAACTGTGCAAGGTAATAAAATCAACAAATACATCATAAGCTGACAACATTTGTCGAAAATGCTAATAAGTCAAATTTTATAATAATAAACATGTAAATGTCAATTGTGTGTAACAGTATAACACACGATATTATTGCCATTGATTTTTACCTCACCATCCAAGGGTCGTTAATCGTTATATACAATTGGGCCTAACACTTGGGCAAAGGGCCTGGCCTATAATGTGATATGCTTACTTTGGAATATGGGTTACCGAGACGCGTGGCTGAGTGGTCACTGAACCGACATTCGGGAGACCGGGGTTCGATTCCCGTCATGGTCGATCATCCTGACTAGGGGTTTTTCGTGGTTTCCCTCTATCTTTCAGGTTGATACTGCGATGGTTCCTTAAGAACAGGCCACGACCGACTCCTTCCCACCATCCAAAACACCTAATAATATAACCTTTTATCTCAGCATCCCATCATCTCATTAATCATCCACCGACGCCAATCGTAGCCATCAGAATAGTGCGTCGTTAACACCCAATATGAAGTAAAGGAATATGGATCGATGGTTTTTTAGGAGATAGGCTCACTAGTCACTCTCCTGAATGATGTGAGGTGATTTCAATATACAATCTGTTCAAATGGTAAGTCACTGCGATTGTTTATATATGTTATACGTTGAAATTGAAAACTTTCGTGTGTTCCGATAGGAAATAGATTTATTGAATAGTTTAATACCCTCATGTTTCCTTATGTGAGCTTCACACATAAATTAAAAAGTATTATATATAGCAACTACATTTTTTATTATCAAAATATATTATTATTATTTGTATGTATTAGGCCTATATAGTTATGTCCGATATTATGATATTATATGATGATAGTAAATTCATCATTCGTTTATTATTTGTATGCACATGTGTGTGAATGAAATTGAAATTAAATAGAAGAAAAAATAAATGAAATAGATTTTCGCGATCTTTTCAACTTTGTTCTTCCTGACATCCTGCATAAGCCGAAACCAGGACGTCTGTGAAGTTGGCCTCTCACATATCAGAATATGATAATATTAACCATTCGTTGGTATTTGGTGAATCCAGGACTATCCCAATGGGCAAATGTCGCTGGTTGATCCCTATACACAGAATAGCGAGAGGCAATTAGGGAGATGGTGTCAAACCTACTGCAAATGTTCGTTGCAATAGCCTTCTGCAGAGAGAATGCAATTGCAGTTTTCTGAAAATGTAAGAAACGTAATGTAAAACGGTTCACTTACATAATATAGTTACATTATGAACACAAATATACCATACCGGATATTACAGGCACGTTTCATACGATTCTTATCACCTCCTCAAATATTGGGTGATTGTGAACAAAATTAATTTGTCAATAATAAACTTTCAATCACGAAAAATACAGTGAATGACAGCGACCTTACAGAAGAAATGTATCTGTGTTCAGATTTCGCAGTAATCGCAGGCCTGAAAAACAAATTTGAATGACATATCTGAGTAATGCATTTCAAGTAATATATAGGCCTTTTCCATTTCACCTCATCGTCTGGCCTTTATCTGTTTTATTTCAATGTATACATTTAGAATTGCCAACTTTTAAATTTGTTTAACATTTAAATTATGAGTAATTCCATGTTATATAAATGACTAAGACACATATTAATATTTATTGTTACGTAGAGATATTTTTTGATACTAAGTTTTCAAATGTTGGTTCAGAAACTTGAAAATATACACTGTTGCTTCATAATATAGAGACTATGGTTTTGTATCTTATAACGACAAATGCAAGAGGATTAAATAACAATCAACCCAATTCAATTGAAATTGAAACAGCTAATTATCAAAGGCTATAAGTTACATAATGTAAGTGGTATTATAACTCATCACAGACAGGTCGAGTATTTCCCTTTACATCTCATTAAATTATTATTTAATTGAGAGTGTTGTAATTCAGAACAATGCGTCATGGAAAGATTATATTTTCAAATTATCAATATACAATAAAATATCAACAAATAAGTTAGTGCTAATATATAATCTAATAATACACCAATTCTCAATATATATATATATATATATATATATATATATATATATATATATATATATATATATATATATATATATATATATATATATATATACATATATTTATCATCATTCGAATAATTTCGTACAATGTTACATACGCTCATAAAATAATAATAATAATAATAATAATAATATTTTTTCAAGGCGTTTTATTGACATGTTATAGTAGTACATCATAATAATAACGTCGACCCACAGAGTCACATAAGTTTTGACTTGTCTGTAGGTCTACACACTGTTAACATATATCATAGTAATTTAAAATAAACATCTGGAGAGCTACGTGAAATAAGAATAAAAACAGTTGAATAACAAAATATGTATGTTTCCTTTATAATAATAATAAATATATTTTTTTATTGATTCCAAATAAAAGAGTTACTACAATAAAGGGTACTCTTGAGAGGTTCCACGAAACCCTCATGGGGTTTATCTGTGGAGATACATAATAACAATTCACTTAAATATAATGCAATGAAAAAAATAAAATACCTTCCTTGATAATAAAATATAATAACAATACAATGAAGCACATTCACGAGAACGTGTAAGAATGAACAAAATAGGATAAACCAACAAAATTATATTCGAATTGCAGTTGTAGTGAGTAGAGAAAAATGCAATCAACATAGGAAGAGAGAACTCGAGGAAGTGAATAAAATACCCAATTATACAATAATACGTAGTAGAAATAAACAATTCATATGACACATTCACGAGTTTAAAAGTTTAAAGACAAATATAAGCCGGTAATAATTATAATAATAATAATAATAATAATAATATTGATGGGTAGAATTAATTTAGCATGGAATATTGCTGATTAAATTGCTCGCCCTTTAAATCACAAACGGAGTATCGAATTACCCTCCGGCACCTGCCCGAAACGTGCACACATTATTAGATGAGATTATAGCGTTAACATAGCGGAGAATAGCAATTAGCACAATTGTATTAAATGCAGATAGGTAGAAAATTCATCGGATACCGCAAAAGCCCTGATGTTCAAGCTTATTTATTTTTCAACATGATTTTTACCATCCTTATTAATAATAGTAGCTTCAATGGCGAACGATATTACGAATTTACGATACATTATTAGATGCTTCAAGAGTGTAGGTTAGTAATAAGTTGAATACTCCCAATTGTACATATCACATATTGTAGAGAAATGAATGAAATGAAATAATTCTTGATACTATATAGATAGGCACCAACTTGATAATAGGTCATAAAAAAGAATATTCAAAACCAAATGGATCATTTTCTAGGAAAAAGTAGGTAATTTTTGGAGTGTTTAAAAATCGTTGATCAGTTATGATCATAACTTATATAATATCATTATAATAAAGGTGGAAGTACCCAGGACGACAAGGTGTCGACGAGGCTGTGTCATCGATTGTCATCCCTTATCATCATAAATCATTCTAGTCGTGTTGACTTGACCGGCTTCTGCATGACAAGCTACAGCCAGCCGTACCATGGTTGCCTCATCTCCACTTTTCCAAGGCGTATCGTATCTTCCTTGGTTAAAATCTCAAAGACCCTCGATTCTACAGAGCAGTGCGGCCGAATACACACAAGTCGGATTTCCGAAGCGAGTGGAAAAAACCTTTGGAATGGAGTTGTGTTTGCATGCAAGCGAGAACCAAGAGTGTGCACCTGCCCCCCCCCCCTCCCCCCCTCACCAACCATTCCCTTTAACGCTACAATCTCATCAGTCTGCATGACGTCACCGCCATCCTATTGGTCGCAGGCGTATGAAAAGGGGCTATGGAAGTGTAAGCTAGCTGTGGTGGGGAAATGTTGGGGAAAAGAAACCGAGTTGTTATACATACTCGAGCTCAGTTGTGAGTCAGATTTCAAGGTCTTTGTAACTCGTGAGTTCGACCAAGTTTTCTATCTCTTATAGTCTGTTAGTAAAAATAGAAATAACGACGGAGTAACAGTGCTTTCATTAAATACGTTGTGATTATTCAATTGGTACATTCATTATCGATGCTGATATCGTAATGACAGTTGTGTTTAACGTGTTAACGGAGACCACATTAACACTTACTAACTTTCTCTCGTCGAGAATGGGAAATTCGACATAGGCCGCACTAGTTATTACTTTCATAATACTTTCGGAATAGCTCGCATACGTGTGTCTATCGCCTACTAGCAGGCCTATATGAAGCGAGGCCTGGTGAACAGCTGGTTTGGAAACAGTCTGCTAAGAACAGCATTATGGTAAATATATTTGTTCCACTAATTAATATGAACTAAATAAGATAATTGAAGTTTTTGATTTGAGATTATTCATCGTCATTAGTGACAGTCCAATGTGCCGTAGGTTGAAGGTTATATGGTGTTTCAAAGATACAGTAAAATAGTAATACTAGAAATGTGAGATTGGTTACGAAAGTTTCACATATCGAGATTCCAACTGAGTGAAGTAAACCCTTGTGCATTGTATAGATTTCTATGAGGGTTCACTGGTATACATACACACAGCTTGTAGGGTGTGCTCTGGGGTGAGGTTTGTTAGGGCGGGTAGGGGGTTGGTGGAGCGTGGAGGGGAGAGCGGGAACAAAAACGAGCCAGGCTAAACTTGTGACGTGAACTACGTCAGTTCATCACATGTAGGCCTTCTCACAGTACAGTGTGCTCTAGCACTGCCGATATCACGTGATGCCATGCGATAAGATTCACGCCAGTGGCGGAGCGGCGCTAGAATGGGCACGTTTACGTTCGGTGTGCGCTGCAGAGACGTAGTAGGAGAGAATCGAGGTTTAAGCTTTTACCTTTTTATGCTCGTAGCTTCGTTGTCGAATGGTACTTGGCGCTGGATGTTTTATAATTATTTAAATGAAATTTGTATGGGCTTACATAAAATTGACGTAATGTTCGATTCTTACGAAATATAACCCGTTTTGAAGAGAGTCAACACTTGAATTAGGCCCCACATTATTTATCAAACCAGATGAGTTTGATTACTCAATTTTGTAATTTCCTAATTTTTAAGGCAATAATAGAAGTGAGCGTACATTTTTTTTCATTCTATCGAATTAAATGAAACTAAAGCTAAGATGTGTTCCTCTTTCAAATGGGGGAAAAAAAAGAAATGAAGCTTATCTTGACATGTGATGAGACTTCAGTCATGATCTATTATCAATATAGTTACTCGATTTAAAAAAAAACTACTCTGTGCAAATAACAAAGTATAAGTACCGGTAGGCCTATAGAACATTGGGGGGCCTACCAAGAAATAATGCATGATCTTGAAATTAGAGTAGGTCTTGCTTTCTGCTCACTCACATAATGAGAAGCCATCAGTTTCCCTCCACATCTCCTCCCCCTCTCACCTTTTGTATTATATAATTTGACAAAGAGTTTTAACAATCCCTACCCCCCGGAGTAGAAACAGGTGTTTCTTTGTCAAAGTAACTCTTTTCACATGAACAAGGATCAAATCTACGATGGAGATGTGTTTATTATACGCCCTCACGGACATTTGATTCAGTTCGGGCCATTATTGTAGGCTTATAGCTAATTTCCTGTATTCGGATCAAACGCTTCGAGAAGAATGTGCAGTCGATCCATCTGCACATAGGTGTTGAAAGCGCACCCAAATGTGCAAAGTCTCGCATTTTCCTCGTTTTGGACGTTGACACAACTTACTTAATCAGTGCCACATAATTTCATAGACACATTTGTGTATAGGGAGTTATTATACCACGTCAATTTTATGCTTGAATTCACGTGTCAGAAATTAAAATGTGGAACATGGAGGCTCTTGTTCATTTACTGCACACAGCTGGTTCTGACGTCTGAAGTAAAGTTTTAAATTGAGATTGGATAACGCATTGAAATTATTACAGACGGTTTTTGTGGATCGACAAGAATAACAATTAAAATGTAAAAGAGGGCACTTGTATTTTCAGATCTGATGGTTCTCTCATTCACTTCGGAGTAATGTTGCTTTGGAATTGACGTTACTATATTGTAGTTATTGTCTTACACTTGGTCTTGTTTTGACTTTAGTTGAAAAGAGTAAACGAATGGGCATTTTCTTATGCATTGCAAACTGGATTGATACAAACTGGCCCACAATTTGTATGACTGTGAAGGCTACTAATCATCCTACAATAACTATTATACTAACATCTCTCATCGTTTCCATTTGTGATTATTGTATGCAAGTATGATTATAGGCCTACATGCAGTACACCTGCAGAATCGTTGTAGCATATGTCACTTTGCTCTTCCGTAATCCACACAACAACTATTGATGTGTATATATACATATATATATATATATATATATATATATATATATATATATATATATATATATATATATATATATATATAAATATATATATATATATATATATATATATATATATATATATATATATATATATATATATAAATATATATTATATATATATATATATATATATATATATATATATATATATATATATATATATATATATATATATTTGGGATTTTATAGTTATGTCGAAAAAGAGCACCTGCCCGGCAAGCAGAAGGTCCCGGGCTCGAATCCCGGTCGAGGCGTATCTTTTTCGACATAACTATAAAATCTCAAATATCTCGATATTGGATCGTATCCAAGAAGTTTAATTATCACATTATTCCTCATGCCTAGGTGAAGGTGTGAAATAGAGTCACAAGGATCTGTGGTAGCGTAATCGTTACACCTTGGGTGAACCTAAGCCCCCTATAGGGCTAGTCCCCTCGAATATCGTGAGTCTAAGTATAGTTATGTCGAAGGAGTAATACCTCGGTAGCTTAGTGGTAGAGCACCTGCCCGGCAAGCAGAAGGTCCCGGGCTCGAATCCCGGTCGAGGCGTATCTTTTTCGACATAACTATAAAATCCCAAATATCTCGATATTGGGTCGTATTCAAGAAGTTTAATTATCACACACGTGGGCCTACACATTCTTAGCGATTCAAGACGAAAAATATATCGAGCATGGGACTTGGAAGAATGCGTGTTCATAGTTATTGATTTAATTGATGCCAAGTAAAGACCATTTTTCACATGAATTTCATTATGTTAGGTATATATATATATATATATATATATATATATATATATATATATATATATATATAATTGGCAAACTATGATAAATATAGAATTGATTATTAGAGTGGTAATATATATACATATATATTCTTCTCACGACTCCTCTAATCAATATTGTTTGCAATCTGAAATATTATGAATATAAGTAAGCCTATATGCCTATTTGTTTTATTCTGTACTTATTGACTGGCAATTTTCAATATCCATTCTATCTACCATATGTAGGCCTATAGTCATTGTGATAGCCAAAACATCAGTGTCGTAATTGAGAATTATGGGTCCGGGGCAAAAAACTCACATCCCGCCCCTAAACCATATTATTCAACGTTTTTTAAAATCAGACGTGTGTAAGTATACCGTGCTACTTGAAGCCCACACCAATCACCATGTAGTCGAAATTCTCTGTTTTACATTTACATTTATTTTGACCGAATGTAGAAGATTATTATCATATTTTACTTCTTAAGACCAGGGATGATATAGTTACACTTTTTTATATGAAGCGTATATCTCTTACGTTTGGTTTGAATAGCAGACGCTTCAAGAGAATCGAGATGAACAATTACATATTCAAGATCAACTGTGATTTTTTACATCACTCAAAAGTCTACCAAATCGAGTCTAAAAATTGATGATTGTGGCAAAGTATGTTAGGCCTATTACCACTATCGACCCCTTATCCAGGGCCACTGTAACACACACTTGAGTCAGTTGTAACACCATGTGCACCATGTACACAACGAATTTTGTGATGACATTTGAGCTTGATCAACATGTATTAATCATCTACATTCATTGCAACAATACAAGGAATAGTATATACATATAGTAAGCCTACACAAGAAACAATACAGGAAAAGAAAACGCTTCCATCTCTTCTCTCGATAACTTAGCCGGGGTTT
>OZ023327.1:40191262-40228762 GCA_964007535.1 Brachyptera risi
GTGTGGGTGCTGGTATGGATCCTTATTGATTGATTATTGTTTGCTCAACGACCCCACCAACACCTAAGTTATTAGGGGGTACGAATGAGCAGTTGATAATGGAACTATGAAGTGATGATAAGTGAATGAACATAGACAAAATCCCATGTCTGATGAGAATCTAGAATACACGCCCAACAGTGGTTTCAGTTTCTAAAGGGGTGTCTGTTCGACCAAGATCGTCTCTTTCCGCTCATTCCAACAGACCAGAGATCGGCCTGTTGCCGTACTGCCTATTCTCGTACTGCGTACGTGTAGGGCTTGAAGCATAAGGAAAAGTATGTTTCTCTCGTTTGATACCTGTTGAATCCTATGCAATATAACATGGTCGACTGGTTTTACCAGGTAGCAGAGAGACTTTTACTTCTGCTTCTAGCTGAGAGCCTACGTCTCCCAATGATCGGTTGCGGTCCAAAATTAAAATTTTAACTCGAATAAAATTTACGCACATTTAACCGATAATTTATTCACGACTGTGTGGAGTGCGTGTGCACATAATTGTCTTTAGTTTTAGTGTGTATAAAATCGCAGTATTGTTCTCCTCAGGATACATTTTAATGTAATTGGACCGACGACTTGATGTGACCGTAACCGTACTTTCGAAAAGTGTCTCGTATTGCTTCTACACCACTTGCTGAACCGTTCTCATCGTTGCCCCACACTGTAGGTTGGGTTGAGGAAGGATTACCGTAGGCAGTTGTACGATATACTTTCTGGAGATGAAGCAGGGAAAGTATAAGAGAAATGATGTAGGAAATACGGTACGAAAAGCGGACCAAAAGGGTTGCCGGTTGCAGCTTGAATGTCAGTTTAGGCAGTACCGAAATAGACAGCAAGCTATTCACTAAACCAGTGGTTCCTAACCTTTTCTGATGACCCCCTTTTCAAGAAAGCGAAGATTTGGCCACCCCAAGAACGATTATTTACACGCACTTTCCCCTACCCCTACCCTCCCTCCTAATTAACATTGATTATAGTTTTAACAATTGTTCTTTATAGAAATATACTGATTTATATATAATTATATAAATCATATTATATAAGTCATAATTGTATTTTATAAACTTCTCAGGTAGAGCAAATGATTTTTTTCTATTATTATTGACGAACTTTATTCGTAATGGTCCAAGGATTGAGTATTTTAATAATAATTTTTCCAACTCTTCTACCAGACTTGGTAATCCATAACTATACCTCGTATGTTCATCTAATGTAGTGTACTGTAGAGATGAACAAGCGAATACAATTTCATCATTTTTTTCTCTCAAGTTCATCTCTTCCATCCCCCACAGTGGCTTCAATATTTAAGAATTGATACGTATTACTTTAATTGAATGGGCCTATAGTGTGAGCTCAATAATAGGTTTTCAAAAAAAGTCACGATACCCCATGAAAATATGCCCGCCACCCTGCCTCGAGTGACGACCCATAGGTTGAGATCTGAGAACCACTGCACTCGACCCGTTAACCCTGCATACAGGGTAAGTGTAGTTTTCGTTATTTCAGTACGTGCAGCTCAAGATAAAGTCTGCAGATAGTAAAATCTGAGATAAAATATCATTGTTCGACTAATCGCTGTTTATTATTCGTGTAGGCCTATGTATGTCCTTTTCTAGCATGTACGTTGTTGCCATTACGGGTGTACAGTGGGCCAAGAGCTATAGTATAACAGACATAAAATAAATGTGCACAATTGTGGCAACATAGAGCAAGTATGGATATGATATCTCTATCAATCATCTCAGAATGACAACCATCACGCATCAATCCATGTACTAAGCCTACATTTGAGGGTGAACCCAACACTTGCGCTGCACGTACTGAAGTAATGAAAACTATAAAATGCAACTAAATACCGATACTGGTGGATCAGTTTCTGGTGCGCATGAACCGTCTATCGGAAGGCCGGGGTTCGATTCCGGCGATATACACTGACGGAGGTCGTTCGTGATTTCCCACCGATGTTCCAGTGAATACTGGCAAAGACCTTTTCCCTTCCCCATGTCCGAAAAACACTTGATAAAATGACTTTCCACCTCATCTCATTGTTCATTCACCGACGCCAACAGATCAAAGTCGTCATTACAATGTGAGTGCAACTTTAAAACCCAATTCAAAAAGTATTAATTGATAAATAAATACATATGGAAATGTGTACTGTCTTTAGATAACTTTGGAAACCTGTGTGTTGTTTTTCTACACACAACCTCACCTGTGTACAGTTCAGTTCTGTGGCCTGTTCACAGTCGGTCGTCGCCAATTGTTATAATGATAACTGCGTGTTATTGAAGCCTGAAGAAACATGTATTGAATTACACGAGTTGAAAAATGAAATAATGGAGGCTACATGTTTTTGTATTTTTTTCAAAACGGTTTATGGTAATTCTGTACTTTGTATCAACTTGATAACTATATCCTATTCTTATCGTATTTTTTATCCCCACCGTCACCCACTGGTATCTAGCTAAATGAATACATAGGTAGATCTACAATTTATACTTATCTCAATAATATTTTTTTTGTCCAGGTAATAAGTTAATTTTTGCGTCTGTTGTGTATTGTGATTCGTGCATATATAATATCTGTCGTTTTTGTATTTTAAATTATACTGGCAATAGAAGTAAACTGTATGTAGCCTTACATACAAGTCAATATACGATACGATCATTTGTTTCACATTGTGGCAACCATTGAAGGACAACCAATATGTATAGTTGCACTTCACGGTTGTATAGAAATAGTACGTAAGTCTGCAACACATTTGCACCCATGGCAACAGGATTTCCAGCGACCAGTATCATCATGGTAACACCCTTCTAGCTTGTGACCGAGTTCTATAAATTTCAAGTTCACGGTTTCATTTCAAATGGCCGTTCTGTCTCCTTTTTGTTGGTTCTGTTTGCGTAGGCCTATACCAGAAGTCAAAACGATTTCCGTGGCGAAAACGGACAATATTTTTCAGTTACCCGACGCCTCAAACTTGAATCATTTGTACGTTTAGTCGGCTCAGCTATCGCTTCAAAATCGAAATCTTAGTTTGACCTGCTCATATAGCGAAAAGTTGTCATATTCAAACTGTTTGCTCATTTTTAAGGACAATGATAATTGTTTTCGTAGACTTATTAGGTAGAAACAGTATATCGCTTTATAAGAAATAAATTTGAACACTTTGGAACTTGAATGGTATATGGACCTTTTTTCGGGTCCAGCTATATATGCTTTATAGGCCCAAGTCATATAGGCCTATAGTAATAAGTTATATGGTTATATACTTATAGTTATTTTAGAAACTTTATAGTTCTGCATGTAGGCTTACTCCTAAATAGCGTAGATTTTAGGTCGTCAAGTCAATAGGTCAATAATAATCTCATACACAATTATGTAGACCTATTATGCAGGTATAAAACTATAAACTCGATTTATATGAAATGTATAAACAACGTATATAATTTATAACCGGCACAAGTAGCTCGGTGCTTAACGCACTTGCTTCATGTTACCCGGGAGATGAGGGTGAATTGGACGTCGGTTCGATGCCCGCCACCGTCCATCGTTACACAGTTGTTTGTTGTTCGTTGTATAACCCTCTGTATAGCCCAATCTAGTGCCGGAATGATCCCTACACTATGGGCCACGACCGCTTCATTGCCACTATCCCTCTCATTACCTATAAGAAACCTTCATCTCATCATTCCATCAGCTCATCAATCATTCATCTGTCGTCAGTAGATCTTGGCCATCATTACAAAGGGTCGTTAAATGAATAAATGATAATAATCTTAATGAATATATGAAACAATAAATACAATTGAGCGAAACTAAATAATAGTTCTTGTTCAGTAGAAGATTGTAACGGTATAGACACAGTAAAAATTGACTGTTATTGAATATCTTCGATATTTTGAACGAGACAAAAACACACGGAGCCTCTGTAATTTACCATCAAAACTTTCCACTTGTACGCTCTAGACTCTAGAGGGTAAATAAAGTCATGCGTGCTGGTGGTTCAAATGATCGTAAGGTCAAAGATCAATTTCTAGACTGCTCGAGTTCAGGGAGATTCACTTCTCGTTTGAAATGGGGTAGTATAGACACATATTGTCCTGCTGCAGTTGATGACGATAAAGTGCAAGTTCAAAGAACATCATAACCCTGAAACTAGATTTCAACGAATAACGACCATATGTAAGTTATATATAATTCATATATATATATATATATATATATATATATATATATATATATATATATATATATATATATATATATATATATATATATATATTTATATATATATATATATATATATATATATATATATATATATATGTATATATATATATATATATATATATATATATATATATATATATATATATATATATATATATATATATATATATATATATATATATATATATATATATGTATATATATAAAAGACTAAATACATGTAAATAATATACATGTACGTTTAATATACTCATTTGAGTTGATGATATACATTCTGTTCAATATTATGCAACTACACAGTTCTATTATCTCTTTCCTACCACACGCCCAGCTAGTTGATTGACGAGGATGTATGCTTCCTATATGCAACAAGTAGATCATAAACTGTGGGCGACTTAACACTGTTGATCGGACATCGAGATGGTAAAGTATAGAATATACGCGATGCCGTATTGTGCAACTCTTTGTTGGACAGACAGTATCCTATATCCTTAGCTGGTGACAGTGATCATGGTATATAACCTATAGATAAATAGTTGTTAACGAAAAATAGGTTGAAGAACAACTTCGTGCATTATTTTCAACTTCCGTAAGTGCACTATCGTATGACCTGCTGGTCTGTATAGGTATGCTCTATACAATATGACATGTGTGTTCTTGTATGATATAAATATATATATATATATATATATATATATATATATATATATATATATATATATATATATATATAAATATATATATATATATATATAAATATATATATATATATATATATATTTATATATATATATATATATATATATATATATATATATATATATAATATATATATATATATATATATATATATATATATATATATATATATATATATATATATATATATATCTATATATATATATATATATATATATATATATATATATATATATATATATATATATATATATATATATATATATATATATATATATATTCAATCGACCACTTCATGTGACAGCAAGTGTTCTATATATTTTGGTAAATAGCCTCATGTGTTTTGAATCAAGAAGAACTTGATGACTGAGGAAATATATTCAGATTTAGGTCTATAGGAATATATGTAATCAAGTTAAGACTATGCCATATAGATTTGCAGTGGGGTGCCAATTGTAAGTCAATTGAATAATATGAATATATATTTTTTTTGTATGGTCTTTTTTATTATCAGACAAATACATATTAAAATACTATAGACTCGCAAGGTCAAAAATTTCAACTTGTCTGCGGGTCTATCAACATTTATAATACAACAAAATACACTCAAATTCAGTTGTCTGGATGATATATAAATACATAGATATAGATATAACACACATACATATACATAATCAAAAATTGAATCAAATTCAACCCATTACTCAATTATTATTTTTTATTTTTTTTTTCATCGCACACAAGAACAAAGAACTTACATATAAGAATAAAATTAAACTCTTTTCCACAAAGCCTAGGAAGGCTCATCTGTGGGTTAGAAATAACAAAAAATATATAATATATGTAAAGTTCAGACTAAGATGTAAGAAAGGAATACGTTTAGTACCAAAAAGTAGGGCGTTTAGATATGAAGTGATACTAAGAGAATAATTTATAATATAGAAAAACATATTCAAGGTCAGAACAAAACAATAATTACACGTCTAAAACCAAAATTAAATAGATGACAATTTGAAAATGAACTCCAATCTGAAGATGTATTCGTGAATTGAACTGAACTGAGCATAAACAATATATTGACGAGGTGGAAAAAAAGTATCCTGATTAATTTAAATTAAAATGAAGGGAAACAAGGGTGAGCGAGCTCACCCTTGGACGCCCTCATATAGAAAATTGAACCTTAAATTGATTGCTTCCATTGACAGAAAACCCAAAATGGATTCTTCTGTGAAAATTAACTCCTAAATTGATTGTTTCTTTTGACAGAAATCTTAAATACATTGCTTCTATTTACAAAAAAACGTTACATGATTTCTTCTATTGACATAAAATCCTGAAATAACTTTTCTCATCAACAGAGTAGAGTAGACCCACCTTTGATATTTTACTTATAATCTAATAATAATATTATTAATCGTGATAATCTAATACTTTTATTAAATGCATTAAATGCTCATTTTTCTATGTTGCTTAACGACCCCACCAACAGCTAGGTTATGGAGAGTACAGATGAGTGGGAGATGAAAAGGGTGAGCGAGCTCACCCTTGGACGCCCTCATGCAGAAAAATAACCTCAAATTGATTGCGTCTATTGACAGAAAACCTCAAATAGATTATTCTGTGAAAATAAATTCTGGAATTGATTGTTTCTATCGAAAGAAATCTTGAATACATTGCTTCTATTCACAAAAAACGTTACATGATTTCTTCTATAGACAGAAAATCCTGAATTAAATTATCCTGTCAACAGAGTAGAGTACTTTCAATATTTTGCTTATAGGCCTAATAATCTAAAACTCTTATTAAATGCTTTTTTTATGTTGCTTAACTACCCCACCACCAGCTAGGTTATAGAGAATACGAATGAGCGGGTGATAAAGAAACAGTGAGGTGATGATAGATGGGAGGGCATTTAAGAAAACCCACACCTTACGCAGGATTTGAACCTGCGGCCCTGAAACCAGAAGCAGATGTGCTACCTCTAGACCAAGTAGGGCGGTTTGCATGCTTCTGTTGGCAGAAAACATTCAATATATATTTATATATATATATATATATATATATATATATATATATATATATATATATATATATATATATATATATATATATATATATTGCTTCTAGTGAAATAAAACTTCGTATCATAACCTTGTATTGTTTACAGAAACCTAAAAAAAGTACAAAAGCAATATTTGTATGTATAGTGGTCTCAGTTTTGTGTACCACACATTGTGTTGATAGGTATCATGCATGTTATTCTCAAAACATGAACAAATGGCCTAAAGTCCATTCATATGAGCGTGTTAGTGATGCAACGATTCAACTTAAGCCACACGATACACAAAATTATAAAATATGTTGCAATTTTATTATTTAGATCCTATTTGGATTTATTGAATTAAAATCATTCATGATGTTATTCATTATTATTTAATTTGTAAAAACACACATTAAGAACAGTTTCCCTGACAAGAGTGCTTACTACCATAATGTCATTGAGTTTTTAGTAGTTATAAACTCAATGATAATGTAAACGTAGAGTCATCACACATTGATACATCAAAGACCTATTTTAGCTGTAATATATTTTGAAGGATGGAAAATATAATGTAAATTTTATATTAATATTGCCTGTTTCTTATGAATCCATAAAAGTAAGCAATCTATAAGGATGAACCTCTGGGGCTCTGGCGGACGAAATACATTTTTTATAATGCCGTGTCCAGATTCGGCGTGATTGGACTGGGCTTATTACAGAAATGATCACCTCGAAGAGATTCGAACGAATGTTCAGAAGATATAGGCGAAAAACGGGAACCATGTCGTGAGCCTCATGAGGCCAAAGTTAATTGACTTGGAAAAAAATCAGTCATTGTGATTTAACATTGGTCTTATGGCACTACGACATGGTTCACGTTTTTCGCCTATATCTTCCAGAGTTTTGATTGGATCTCTTCGATGTGCTCATTTCTGGATTAGGCACAATCCAATTAACACGAATATGGGCACGGCATAACTCTGAAGAATCCCGTTCGACCGCCAGAAGGCTGTGAAAATACCCCTTTTCGAATTTTTACCAAGAGGGTATAAGAGAAACTCGAAAATTGAAGGGTGGAAAATCTTCTTTTTTGGTGGGGAGGGGGGAGGGGGTCCCTCCAGCATCTATTTGTTGAAATTCCAGTGATATTTCGAATGGTTCATTCACTACGCGTGTCAGAAATGTCAGCACAAATTTTGTCCGAAAGTTGAATGCTCGCCATTTCCACATTTTCGCCTGATTTGGCCAATATTTCAGCACGTGGAATCGGATGTCATGATCTACGAATGTCAAGAGAAAAGCTCCGAAAAAAATATCAATTGACGAGAATGTTTTTTTCAGGGGTTTGTATACCCATTAAACGTCGGCCGGTGCCGTCGCGGTCGCTGCAGTGGCCGTTGACGCGAAAACCGACCCAAAATCGCCGCCATCATGTCGAGGAGATCGATAAGGAGAAAGTAAATTTTGGGTTTCGAACTGGTCATTCAGGTCGGGGTAGGATAATATGTGATACAAACCTGGACCGGGATATATCGAGAACAAAACAAATTTTTTCCGAAAGTGAAATAAATGCTCGTCATTTCCACATCGGTTTTCCGATTGAACCAGTTTTTCAGAACGTGAAATCGGATGTCCTAATCGGATGTCCGAATGTCGAAAAAAATTGCGAAAAAAAATTAATTGACGAAATGTTTTTTTTACGGTTTTTTCGGCCTATGGTTGACGTCGGGCGGCGGCGTTGCGGTTGTTGCAGTGTCCGTTGACGCGAAAAACGACCTGAAATGACCGCCATCGGGTCGAGGAGATCGATAGGGAGAAAGATGATTCTTTGTTTCGAACTGGTCATTCAGATCAGGGTGGGATATGCAATACCAACCTGGACCTGGAAATTGAAAGCAAAACAACTTTTTCCGAAAGTTCGATGCTCGCCATTTCCACACCGGTCCCCCGATTGGGCCAGTGTTTCAGCACGTGAAATCGGAAGTCATATTCCAGGAATGTGGGGAAAAATCCGAAAAACATCAATTGACGAAAATGATACATCAACCTATTAGGGAATGTATTTCTCTTAAACGAGCATCAAACAGAAAAATTGAAGATGGAAATCAAGATGGGGTTGGTTTTCCAACCATCATAGATAAGTCATTTTGTTGCAGAAATTCAACTAACCCCTCCGATAGAGGTCCGTTAATCGAAAAACGCGAATCCGTTGGGGGATGAATCTCACCGAAACGAGCGTCATTCAAAAAAAAAAGGAGGGGTGGAAAACAAAATTGTATCGATCAACTAACCACCCTATAGGCCTATCTATGAGTCATTTCGAAGCAGAATTAAAAACAAAGCCTCGAATAGGGGTCTTGTTCCAGCACCCAGAATTGTGAAAATATCAACTTGTTAAGGGATACGTTTGTCCTACACGAGCGTCACACAAAAAAGGTTAAAGATGGAAAACAAAATGGGGTTGGTTCACCAAATGCCCCCGACATGAGTCATTATGTTGCATAAATACGAACAACCCCTCCAATAGCGGTCCGGTTAGCGAAAAACGTGAATCCGTTAGGGGATGAATCTCACCGAAACGAGCGTCATACAAAAAAAGTTGGGGGTGGAAAACAAAATAGGGTTGTTCCAAAAACCACCCCATATGAGTCGTTTGGTTGCAGAAATTCAAACAACCCCTCCAATATGGGTCCGGTAATCGAAAAACGCGAATCCGTTAGGGGATGATTCTCACCCAAACGAGCGTCATACAAAAAAAGGTTGGGTGTGAAAAAAAAATGTTACCGATCAACTGACCATTCCATATGGGCTATTTTGTCACAGAAATTCAAACAAACCCTCAAATAGGGGTCTGATTCCAGCACCCAGAATTGTGAAAATATCAACCTGCTAAGGGATGAATTTCTCCTAAACGAGCGTCATACAAAAAAAAAAGTTTGGGGTGGAAAACAAAATGGAGTTGTTCCACCAACCACCCCATATGAGTTATTATGTTGCGGCAATTCCAACAACCCCTCCAATATGGGTCAGGTAATCGAAAAACGCGAATCCGCTAGGGGATGAATCTCACCCAAACGAGCGTCATACAATAAAAGTTAGGGGTGGAAAACAAAATTGTATTGATTGACTAACTACCCTATATGGGTCATTTTGTGCAGAAATTCAAATAACCCCTCAAATAGGGGTCTGGTTCCAGCACCCAAAATTGTGAAAATATCAACCTGTTGAGGGATGAATTTCTTCCAAACGAGCATCATACAAAAAAAGTTTGAGGTGGAAAACAGAATGGGGTTGTTTCACCAACCACCCCATATGAGTCATTATGTTGCAGAAATTCCAACAACCCGTCCAATAGGGGTCCGGTAATCGAAAAACGCGAATCCGTTAGGGGATGAATCTCACCCAAACGAGCGTCATCCAAAAAAAATTAGGGGTGGAAAATAAAATTTCATCGAGCAACTAACCACCCTGTATGGGTCATTTTGTTGCAGAAATTCAAACAACCCCTCAAGGAGTCTGATTCCAGCACCCAGAATAATTGTGAAAATATCAACCTGTTAAGGGATGAATTTCTCTTGAACGAACGTCATACGAAAAAATTCAGGGGTGGAAAACAAAATAGGGTTGTTCCCCTCCCCCCCCTCCATATGAGTCATTATGTGGCAGAAATTCAAACAACCCCTCCAATAGGGGTCCGGTTAGCGAAAAACGCGAATCCGTTAGGGGATGAATCCCACCCAAACGAGCGTCATACAAAAAAAAGTCAAAGGTGGAAAAGAAAAATGTAATCGATCAAATAACCACCCTGAATGGGTCATTTTGTTGCAGAAATTCAAATAACGTCTCAAATAGGGGTCTGGTTCCAGCACCAGATAGGGTGCTGGAATGCAAACCATAATAATAGAAAAAAATATATTCTGTCAGGGGATATAATTGCCTTCGAAAATATCCGGGGATGGATAATTGATTGATTGTGCATAATTATTCACCCTATATACGTTCATTCACCCCTTAAAATCATTTTAGAGGCATCTTCTTCTTTTTAGCTTTTTTCGTTTTGTTTTGGCCAACTTGTAATCTAGCTAGATGCCCGATGCATATTTCATACGGTCCGGAGGCATAGTTCATGTTCATTCCTTTCACCTGCGGGCCTGATTTTTTTAATGGTTAAAATGTGTTGTCGGTCTTACAACAAGCTGAAAATGTGACAGTATCTAGAAATATATTTGATTGAACTGCTCTTCAAATTTATTTAAATCATTTCATCGGAGCACACTTGAACGACAGATATAGGGCTAGGCCTACATGTATTCTTTGCGTCAACTGTGAAAACCTAACCAAACATTCACGCTTATCGTTTAGACCCACTGTCTCTCATGGCTCTGGTATTATGTCATGGGTGCAATTGCGGAGGAATGTTAGGCATGTACATGAAAGAGTGGCTAAACAAAGTACATAGGGATGATTTGGTGCATCGGGATGCACCGTTGAGCGGTGCAAGGTTCAGATTGCCAATAAACCTTGTGCGGAACTTTGTACAGGATTTGAACAAATTTAAGGGACCTCCAAAGAGGGCCTCATCATTATCGAATAGGCCTACCGTAAAAGTAACACAATTTATATCAGTATTGTCAAATAGGCCACAGACATTGGATTTGATGTGCTATAACTTGACCTAACACTACACTCAAAGCTAAGCTAGGCCCTATTCTATTGTCTCCAACCAATCATGGGCCTAGAAAGGCTAGGTTGGTGTTTGAAGGTTTGTTATGAAAATTATAAAAGTAGTTTCACTGCCGCTTGTCTTAGAGTCATGGCATAATGGTAAATACTGGGCCAATTTATCGACCGATTAAGATGTTGGGGTCATGTTAGGTTGTGATAGGCCTTAGACCTAGATGATGGTTTGAGCGTTCGACACAAACCTTACCCTACCTAATCATGACCGCCATTGAAAAGTACAAAATCTTGAAAGCCTATAAAACATTACCTTATCCTTCAGGCCCACCTCTCACTATAGAGTAATGATGAGAAGGGCCTACCATAGAGGAATAGATTAAAGGCTGTGGATAATCGTACAGTCAGCCATATCAATACACATAAATAGATTGTACGGTCAGCATTGTCATTGGTTGTTTGTGTTAGTGACGTAGGATTCGTTTGGGAGGATAGTCTAGTTGTCATTTTCATTGAGAGAGTGCCCCAGACACCAGTTACCAATAAATGAACATGATATGTAAGCTCCGTTCCGCCTGCCGGCGGTATTCGCGAGGATTAAACCCAACCCAATAACCTCACTTACTGTCCGCAACCTGACTTTGTCCACATAATGGCATTCTTCACTGCACAATGTTCTCACTCGTGGCGCTAGTGCGCCATAGCCCTGCACGGTCGACTTTTCAGCTGTTACAGTATTGTTATTGTGTTGTGTACAAATTTACATCTCGGTTTACATATCTCCGATCTTGGAAATTTCCACGGCATTCAATAGTGCTACGTTAGTGCCGTAAAATTTTCCGTTAGTGCCGCTTTAGTTTCGCCGTCACGACGAATTCAATTTTCAGAACCAGCCACTCACATATCTCTGATCTTGAAAATTTCAACGGTAAACGTTGATGCTATGTTAGTGCTGTGAAAAAATCTTTAGTACCGCTTCGGTTTCACCCTTACGACGCGTTGTCAATGTGAGGGGCCAACTTCACGCCAGCCCCTCACATATCTCCGACCTTGAAAATTCCAACGGTATTTGTAAGTGGTGCGTTAGTGCCCGTTAGTGCCGTGGAAAAATTTTTAAATACCTCTTCGGTTTCGCTGCTACGACGCGATGTCAATGTGAGGGGCCAACTTCACGCCAGCCCCTCACATATCTCCGATCTTGAAAATTCCAACGGCATTCGTTGGTGCTGTGTTAGTGCTCGTTAGTGCCATAAACATTTTTCGTTAGTGCCGCTCTGGTTTCGACGTTATAACGAGTTGTCCATGTTAGGGGCTGGTGTGAAGATTTGGCCCCTCACATGGACAACGCGTTATTTGGCGAAACCAAAGTGGCCGTGACGAAATTCTTCTAGCGAATGCTGTTGGAATTTTCATGATCAGAGATATGTGAGGGGCTGGCGAAACCAAAGCGGCACTAACGATAATGTTCTAACGAATGCCGTTGGAATTTTCAAGATCGGAGATAAAAGTGAGTGGCTGGCGTGAAGTTGGCCCCTCACATTGACAACGCGTCGTAGCGGCGAAACCGAAGCGGTACTAATGATTCTCTCTCGGCACTAACGTATACTGTTAGAATTGTCAAGATCAGAGATATGTGAGGCGCTGGTTCTGAAAATTGAATTCGTCATGACGGTGAAACTAAAGCGGCACTAACGAAAAATGTACGGCACTAACGAGCACTAATGAATGCCGTTGAAATTTCCAAGATCGGAGATAGGCCTATGTGAGGGGCTGGCGTGAAGTTGGCCCCTCACATGGACAACGCGCTATAACGGCAAAACCAAAGCGGCACCAACGAAAATGTTTACGGCACTAACGTTTACCATTGGAATTTCGGAGATATGTGAGGGGCTGGTTCTGAAAATTGAATTCGTCATGATGGCGAAACTAAAGCTGCACTAACAGAAAATTTTACGGCACTAAGGGGCACTAACCAATGGTGAAATAATATTTCCATATTCTGACATGTGACCGTACACGTGTGACAACTTCACGGACGTAGTCAACCATACATAAATCACTCGATAACATGGCTCATAAGCAGACAGTTACAAAACTAGGGCAGTCCGCTGCTAGCGCACTCTGTCCGGAGCTTTGCGTGAAGAAGCCAATTGCCCATGTTCCTTCATATATAAACTCTAGAGTAACCAATTGTTGAATAGGCTTATATTCTCATTTTGTTATAGATGATTTCTTCATAGTGTGCGAAATATCTACTACATAACTATCTGTTTAATTACTATAATCATCCATATGAATACCATAATTTCACTTCACAAAAATATTATCATTATTATAGCATTGTTTTTTTCTCATATGTTGCTAATGTCAAAGTGTGTCCATGTGACAAACATTGTTTGTTTTGATGAAAAGTTATGTGTATGGAGCCATCAATATTTCACTACAATCAATTTGTATTCACAAAATTTGAGCTCAATATTTGATAACTTTCCTAGGCCTATAGAATGCTCCATTTTCTTATAAACGACCGATTCGAATTTCTCCAAACAGTAGAAGTTGGTAGAAATGTGTAATAGAATAATATCAATTCTAATCAATAACAAAATCAATTACAATAATATCAATTTCTATTATAGGAATTCTAATTTCAATCAATGAAGTGAAAAACGATAACATTCTTTCTTATACTTGTTATTCTTATAGGGATTTTACCAATTTTCCCAATTCCTCCCGAGAAAACCGTCAATCCGATTTTGCTGACAAAATAATCCCAACCTGTTATGTTATCATCGAAACTTGATACAGAAGTATTGTTCTCAAGGTTATGGATGACAGTAGCATCGTTTAGACGGGGCACCACAAGAGCGATCTTTCCACCCCATTTTAATGATTGAAAAAAACAATCAACTTTTTGACACAAAGACTTTAATTCTGTTATGACACCAACGTTTGGAAAAAGTTTTGATTGTTTGCACACTCTCTTATCTGTATGCCACGTTCCCACGTACAAAAGAGAACATAAAAACGAAGCCCGATTTTGTTCGTCAAGTGAAATGAAGTCTTAGTTCAATGGAATTAAAAAATCGACAAGAATAATCTGTTGGTGGGGCATTCAACAAGCAATAATTAATCAATCAATCAGTATGGTTGAATGTATCATTTAATTTTTTCATGACTTCTTTGCAACTCATTGTCACTAATAACTAGGAATAATCAACATATGAACTATGTGTTTGTTGTAAGAAGAGCGATCTACACAGGAAAATATATTTGTCTCGTCATGTGACTAAACTGATTGTGAAAGTAGCCTAAATAAATTGGTTGTGTGTACTCTCTGGCCAACGGGCAACCAAATTGACTATTCGCTGGTCGGCAGGAGCCTACACACGAACTGGCAATTAATACTGTGGTTCTGGTATCTATCGACGAAAGGAGGTTCATCTGCAGACAGAGCTTTCACGTTGATTGATGATCCATCTATTATGTTGTGGAATTCTGCAATATGAAGTGTTTTACCTATATAGGCCTAAGACATACAAATCACAGAATACATTATAAATCTGTACATATTATTTTATATTGGGTTTTAACGACGCACTATACTGATGGCTACAATCTATTGGCGTCAGTGGATGATGAATGAGATGATGGGATGATGAGATGAAAGGTCATTTTATCAAGTGTTTTGGATGGTGGGAAGGAGTCGGTCGTGGCCTGTTGTTAAGGAACCATCCCAGTGGCCTACTGACCTGAACGACAGAGGAAAACCACGAAAAACCCCTGTCAGGATGGTTGACCATGGCGGGAATCGAACCCCGGTCTCCCGAATGACGGTTCAGTGTGTCAACACTCGGCCACGCGTCTCAGTATAAACCTGTACATGTGCCTGTATTCTATTCAATTTATATTGGTTTAACGACGCACTTATTTCCTGATGACTGAGATCTATTGGCGTCTGTGAATGACATGAGATGATGAGATGAAAGGTTATTCAGTGTTTTTGGGAAAGTGGGAAGGAGTCGGTCGTAGCCTGTTGTTAAAGAACCATCCCAGTATTGACCCTATGACAGAGGATAACCAAAAAAAACAACAAAAAAGGATGGTCCACCATAGGCCTGTACATGTACGGTACGACCGCCCTTGGGTTGCATAACTGATACACCGAAAATATGGTGCATCGAGAAAAACGTAGGCCTACACTGAAAATCCAGTACACCGCAAGCATTATTCCAGATGATGACTGAATAGGAAGGCTACGATATTGCATTTGAATAGTGTGAGACTGGGCCTACCCCCTTCTCCCCAAAATAATAGACTAGCCATCATGCATGAAAATATCGTTCTTGCGGTGTTCAAGATTTTCGGTTTAGGTTAGCTCAACTTGACTCTGATATCAGATCCTAGTCTGTGTATGACAGTTTTGTGTACTAGCAACTAATGACCTCGGCAACGTACCTGCCTTGACTCTGGCCACGTATGCCTCATTTTCGAGAGGGAATGATATGAACTGGGGGGAGAGTTCAACCAATGCATTGCTAATGACACACAAAACTCGCGAGCAACTGGCTTGTCTTATGCCCGTTACTTTGCCCATGACGAACTGGAACGTTCCAGATGCGTAGAATCGCAACGCAGTAAGAACTTGCGTTGCAATAGGCAAGGCATGGGACCTTGCTGTCGGTCTGGTCAAATCGCCTTCCAAAATGTTGCACAGTTCCAAGACGGTATATCTTGGGAAACCTGTACCGTTTGATCAGATTGTCATCCGACACATTTAATTGATCCAGCCTATCTTTGAATACTCTACCAGCTAACAATGATAGGCCTCTCCTGAAACTCAATGGCCTAGCCTCATCCAGAATTAGGAAACGCCCAGCGTTGAACATTGTAATATAATTAGTAGGATATAGCCTAGGCCTAGTTATATATGCCTAATATAATTATGTATATATAATTAGGCCTAGTGTTATTGTTTAAGTGGTTATATCAGTTATCATAAGTTATATTTCAGCTAGGTATAGTAGTAGCCTAGTTAGTGGTAGTTATTAGTGGTAATGTCAACAACACAACTGACAGGTTAGGCTAGACCAAAGGGCTAGACAGACAAGGTGACTGGCGAACAGTGACATACGCTAGGCCTAGTCGAGAACAAGTCAAAGTGAGGTTAGATGTAGAACCGGAATGATAAAATATGTAAATCAAATTGCGCGGTATTTAAAAATAACCTTGCCGTGTTTTGGTGGCTAGAATTTACATGTTTTCTCAAATTCAGCCATGAAATCATTGTAGATTGATATTCAAAGTCAAGAGGTGATCACTTACTAGGGCCTAGGCCTACCAGTCTGGACTAGGCCTAGGCGTAGTCTCAAAGTTGAGACAATTTCTTCGGTACTTATCTCCAGAACTAATGAACTATGTGGATCTCAGACACTTTCTAGGGATTGGAGGGACGATAAAATATTTCTTCATGAGTTTGGATTAAGACAAAATATGGTATTATCTCGAAAGAAGGTCGTAACTTTGAGCCGAATCAAAGTTATGACCTTTTGTGAATTTGGGCCCAGAAGATGATATAAACACACCCGTTGTTTATAAAATGTTACCATGGTTATCAGAGGGCCAAAACCAAAGAGGTTAGTATTTTAACCTCCTTTACCAAAAATGGGGTATACTCAATATTTTTTCGGTTTTTATTTAATTATAAAATATTTAGGCTACGTGGACAAAAGTTATTATCGTAACGCGGTAGATTATAACCAATTACAACTTGGAAGCGCTTAAATTTCTAATTTACGTGGAAAACCAGCGATTCTATTAACGCGCAAAAAATGGTATAAAAGTCCACGCCATTCCAAGGCCTATAGAGTTTTTTTCTTTATTTTGTCGATTTGAAAATATACAGGCTATGTGGACAAGTTTCATTACTACGTAGTCGAAGATTGTAAAAAAATGCATAATCCAAGCTCGATAATTTTCGATTTACGTAGAAATTCAGCGATTCTACGCGACGAATAGGTTTTTTCAGTCCCTTTTGAATCAAACGTATAAGTGTGTTTCCACAGTGTGGTGAACACGCTAAAAACGAATGAAAACATTCCCAAATAAGAGTGAGCCTAGAAACAGGTCTTATAGCTCTCCAATAATTAGAATGGTAGAACAAAAATACAATCAAAATCAAATTAATAACTCACCACAAATGAGACAAATGGGAAAATAAAATTATTATATGATTACAAAAAAGATGATTGGAGTGAATTCAACAGATGAACTTAGATTCCAATTAGGGGCCCTATATAAAATACCATAGCGGAAAAAAGTGGTTATATGATATGGACTCAAGATTCAGAACGTTCAATATATGACTTTTGCAAATTTTACATGCTAAAAAGAAAAAAAATTAGAGAAAAATTAAGAAACTTCAATTGTATTCAAATAGTCACAGAAGACAATCTATAAGAAATTGAAAAGAATCGTAATTGATTAATCAAACATAAACAATCAAACAATCAATCATAGTACAATATTGTCAACATACTATTTCTTCACGTCGCGTTTTACAACATTGAATTTATCTAATTTTCTCAAATGAGGAGGTAGCTCATTAAATATGAAAGGTACAGAATATTCTAGTCTTCTTTGTCCATTTTTATTATCGAAAGTAGGAATTTTGTATTTTTCTTCAACTGTTGAACGGGTGTTTTTTGAATTTACATTAGGAATTTTGTAGAGGTCATCAAAATAGAATTTCAAGACGAATCTAAAGTTGAATAAATATTTGAGAGGAAGAAAATTGCAGTGTTGATAAATTTTGCTTGTGTCGCTATTGAACTCAGATACAATATTGTTAGGTGTAATACTTTTTAAAATTCTCGACTGGAGTAAATCCAGTATAGTAACATGAGAGTTTGATGCATTACCCCATGCTAAGATACCATAAGAAAGAATAGATTCAATTAGTGCTGAATAAACTGTCCGTAAAATTGAAAAAGGTAGAATATATTTAAGAGAATGGAGCATAAAAGCACAAGATCTCAGTCTGCTGCATATTTTATCAATGTGATCTCTCCAACTAAATGAGCTGTCAATCAAAAGGCCCAAGTAAACATGATTATTAACAATTTCAATGTCGGTATCACATCCAATACATTGATTACCCTGACTCATCTCGTGTAAGCATTCATAAGAATGACAAATTACGTCAATTCGATTATTACGTTCCTTGTTCAGGGGTGTACAAAAGTGAATTATTTTTGTTTTATCCGCATTTATTACTAAATTTAAATCATGAGTTATTTTAGATATATTATTCAGATTATTTTGCAAATATTCAACTGCTGAATTTAACTCCCTGTGACAGCTCAAAATAAGGGTATCATCTGCATAAATATGAATTTGACTTTTGACAACATGTTCGGCGATCGCGTTAGTACAAATTAAATATAAAATTGGACCTAAAATAGAGCCTTGCGGTACCCCAGATGTTAATTTAGTGAGTGGACTGAAATTATTCCCAATCTTTACAACCATGAATCGATTATCCAAATAATTTCTGAACCAACTCAACATACTAACCCTCACACCTACATGTTCTAAAGCTAATGTAGCGTGGGTAGGTTTGGCAACCTACCCAGCCCTTCGCTATTGGTACCCTGTATGCTCCTCAGACCGGACATGGGTAGGGTTGGGAGTGTAAAATACTTTCGTCGAGACACTGAAGTAGTTGAAGTCCGAACTCGACGAGGCATTGATTTGGGAACCTTGTTTGTGTATGTAGTAGGCCTATGTGATGTAAATAAACTGTATCTAATTGTAATTGGTGTGTTAACAAATTATTGAGTAGACAGAGTGTAACACTGGTGACAACGGTGGGAATACAATAATTTGTTACTTATATTAACTCTTAGTGTGTGGCCATCAGCAGTGTTTGCGTGCAAGCAGTGTAGACGGTGCGATCAGTGTGCGATCAGTGGCGGTGCGCGATATAGAACAAGCTGTGTGGTGGCTGCTGTAATTATGCATACTTTTTATTTAATTTTGATTATTTTCGTATTACGTCATTTTTTTTTAACGGACAACAATGCCTAACGACGTACTCCTCGCCAAATACGATGGTACGGGTGACTGGGAAGAGTGGCTGTTTCAGTACAGAATAGCGTGCGAGCTGAACCAGTGGGACGAGGACAGGAAAGCTTTGATGTTGGGTTTTTGTATATCGGGAAGTGCCCTCACAATTTACCGTGAAATCAATTCCGAACTGAGGAAGAAGTTTGACACTGTTAGTGCAGCTTTAGCATCCAAGTTTCGCCCATCGGAGGCAATTGAACGGGAGAAGCTCATATTTAATAATCGAGTGCGTAAACCAGATGAAGCCTTGGACAGTTATGCGCGAGACTTGTGCTATTTACCCTCTAAAACCTACCCTAACTTGGACTCAAAGGCTTGCCTGGAACTATTAAAAGATAGGTTTTTGGCATCTTTTTCGGACGACGCCGATCTGAGGCTGCGAGCTCGGTTGGCGCGACCGTCGACGTTTGATGAGGCCGTGAGCGTGGCCTTAGAACTTGAGGTGGCGGTGGCGGTAGTAAGTGCCGAGGTTGGAAAGAAGGAAGAATGTGAATAATGTGAATACCGGAGCTATGGACAGTAATGCTACAGCGTGTGCAACCTCTCATGAAGCGAGCTCCTCGAATGCGCAACTGGAGCAACTGGTGCGGGACAACACACTGGCCCTGAGTGCAGTTCTAGAGTCACTTAAGGCATTGAACTCGAGAAGTCAAGGTGGCTATGATAACCGTGGACCTAGAAGGCAGCGAAATAACAGAGCTTGTTATATTTGTGGTTCTCCCGATCATTTGAGGAACAGTTGCCCACAACGTAAGGTTAAGTCGGAAAACTAGTGGCGGCCGGTGTTACTGAAAAGGAAACATCGGCCAGAGTCAGGCCGATTGAAATATGGGCTGCCGACCGCCCTCAAGAACATGCTGCCTTGATAGCAGGCCGAATAGGAGGAATTGCGGCCAATATGCTAGTCGACACGGGAGCATCTGTCAGTTTGATTCGCGAAGACGAGTGGAGGAGGGGAAAGACCAATGAACTGAGAGAGGTGGGCGTTCCCGTAGTAGGCGCAAATGGGAAGCCATTAGCGATCCTGGGCAGCACGGTGGTTGAAGTAGAAATTGCAGGCTGCCACATGAGCTCGGAAATGCTGGTGGCACCTGAGCTGACTCAACCATGCCTTCTTGGTATTGACTTCCTGCGAGCCCACAAGTGTGACGTCCTACTCTCAGTGGATGTTTTTAAAATAGCAGACTTTTAAAATAGCAGTCAGTTAAGCTGCTTCAACTAAGTGTGCCCACCACGCAAGGTGCCTTGGTGGTCTCACATGTTGCCCTGAGAGAAACCCTAGTGATACCTGGGGGTCATGAGGTGTTGGCACCAGGGGTTCTCCGTGATCACCCTGTGGCAGCCTCCCTAGTAGGAATAGTGGAACCCAACCAGCAACTGGCTGAAAAGTATGAATTGCTGGCAGCTCGTGTCTTAGTGAAGACTTCGGAGGGCTGTATACCAATTCGATTGATGAACCCAGGAAACACAGCAGTTACACTTTACAAGGGGACGACGTTGGGTGTGTTCGAAACGTGGGAAGAGGAGGAGGTGAGCTCTGTTGCCACTGTCTCACTGTTGGCAGGAACTCCAAGAGGATCCACGTTGTTTGATACCAGATCAATGGGCAGCGAAAAAGAGAAGCTTGTCCGACTGTTGGACGAGTTCAGTGATATATTCTCTTCGGGAGCGGATGATTTGGGAAGAACAGACATAGCCTATCACGAAACTGACACAGGGAACGCAAAGCCTGTGCGACAACCACCACGCCGATTACCAATGCATCGTCAGGAAGAGGTGAGGGGAATGGTGAGTGACATGGTAAATAATGATATTATTCAACCTTCTTCATCTCCATGGTCAAGTCCAGTGGTGTTGGTGCGACGGAAGGATGGCAACACCAGGTTCTGTATCGATTACAGGCGACTGAACAATGTGACATTGAAAGATGCTTTCCCCTCTACCGAGGATAGACAACATCTTGGATACAGTAGCCGGAGCCAAATATTTGTCCACACTGGATTTGGCAAGTGGTTATTGGCAGGTGGAAGTAGCTCCAAAAGACAGAGCCAAGACTGCCTTCTCGACTGGAAGTGGCTTGTATGAATTTCAAGTTTTAAGCTTTGGCCTGTGTAATGCACCCAGCACATATCAGCGACTGATGGATAGAGTACTGTCAGGACTGCAGTGGTGGACATGTGCAGTGTACTTGGACGATGTGATTGTGTGGAGCTCCACTGTGGGAGAGCACATTCTTCGGTTGAGAGATTTGTTTTCCAGGATACGGGCAGCTCATCTAAAGTTAAAACCGTCCAAGTGCCAGCTGTTGCGGAAGGAGGTGGACTTCCTAGGCCACCGGGTCTCAGCTGATGGAGTTGCCACAGATGCCAGAAAAGTGGAGGCTGTGAGAAATTGGCCGACACCAGTCAATCTGGAGCAGTTACGATCCTTCCTGGGATTAGCCTCTTACTATCGAAGGTTTGTGAGAGGTTTCGCTGATATCGCAGCACCACTGCATCAACTGACACAAAAGGGTGTTCGGTTCGCTTGGAGTGACTGCTGTAACGATGTCTTTGAGATGCTACGCCATCGGCTCACCACAAGTCCCGTGCTGAGCTCTGTCCAGCCGATAGGGAAATTTGTGCTGGACACTGATGCGAGCAACACCGGGCTTGGTGCAGTACTCAGCCAGGTGCAAGAAGGAGAAGAAAGAGTGTTTGCATACGCCAGCAAAACGCTAAGCAAAGAAGAACGACGGTATTGCGTCACTCGGAAGGAACTTCTCGCTGTAGTGTTCGGCACCTAACATTTCAAGCACTACTTGATTGGGCAACCATTTTTAGTGAGGACGGACCATAATGCCTTACGGTGGTTGCAGAGCTTCAAGGATCCTAAAGGTCAGGTCGCACGATGGCTATTCGATTTCAAGATTGAACACCGTCCTGGGAAGCTCCATGGCAATGCTGACGGACTGTCCAGGGCTTGCAATCAATGTGGAAAGGAGGTCAAAGATACCGTGGAGGGTGTAGCTGTAGGCACAGTTGAGAAGAAGTCGGTGGAGAGATCCAGCTGGAATCCTTTTTGGCATATAGCAGAAATCCAGGAGATGCAAGAGAAGGATGATGCCATCGCACCTGTGAAGGGTTGGTTGAGAAATGGGCCAATACCGAAGAGAGATGTGGTAGCATGCCACGGTCCCGGTGTAATGAGTCTTTGGGCTCAGTAGAATCGCCTGGTTGTCCGGGAAGGCGTTCTTTATAGAAAGTGGATGGAAGAATCCGGGGAGGATCGCCTCCAGTTGATTGTTCCTCATCTGCTAAGGTCCGAGGTGCTCAAATATCTTCATAACGAGGCAGTCGGAGGAGGTCACCTCGGAGTGACCAAGACGTTATGCAAGGTCAGAGAGAGATTTTATTGGCCAGGATTGGCCGATGATGTTGAGTTGTGGTGTCGGAATTGTATAGCCTGTGGAGAAAGAAAGAATCCCACACAGACCCCTAGAGCCCCGCTGGTATGCCACAAAGCCGGTTTCCCTATGCAACGAGTAGCTTTGGATATTCTGGGTCCTCTCCCTATCACATCCAAAGGGAACAAGTACATTGTGGTATTGGCCGATTACTTCACCCGATGGACGGAAGCATACGCAATGCCAGACATGGAAGCTATTACCATTGCCAAAGTTGTCGTCGAAGAATTCATATGTCGTTTTGGCGCTCCGGTAGAGATACATAGCGATCAGGGTCGACAATTTGAGTCGAGGCTGTTCCAGGAGATGTGCTCCCCATTAGGAGTGCACAAAACGAGGACAACGCCGTACCACCCCCAATCCGATGGTTTGGTGGAGAGGTTCAACCGAACCCTACTGGCGATGTTGAGTCAGCATGTGAACGACCGGCACTCGGATTGGGATGAGAGCCTTCCCCACTTGATGCTAGCCTATAGGTCAAGTGTACATGAGACGACCAAGCACACCCCACACCAGTTGATGTGTGGGAGGGAAGTTCGACTGCCGATAGATGTGGTGTACGGACTTCCAGGATCTGAGGCCGTGGAACAGAACGAGTGGGTGAAGAAACTTCGTTCCAAATTGGAGGACGTTCACAGCATGGTGCGGAAGCGTCAGAACCGGAAGGCAGTCATACAAAAAGACTATTATGATAGGCGCTGTTCTGGTTCCATGTTCGCCATAGCAGACCGTGTATGGCTACACGAACCAGCAGTGAAACGAGGTCACTCAAAGAAGTTTCATAAACCATGGAGTGGACCATTGTTGGTCAAAGCGCGACTATCAGATGTCACCTACGTCATCCAGACAGAGCAAGGCAGGAGGAGAAGGATCGCTGTCCACTTCAACCGATTGAAGCATTTCGCTGGAGTGAGTCAGCAAGACCTGTCAGCTACGAGTGATGCTCTTGAAGCAAACGATCCAGTAGCTGCTCAGGGCACTGTAGATGAGCAAGAGCCATCACGGAGAAGAGAGCCAATCGAGGTTGAGTTCTTCCATGACGATGTAGATGAGCCGTTACCCAAAGGACCTATACCAGATGGGCGTCAAGAAGAGGAAGTCATCCCCAGAGAACCGCTAGAGGCTGTCGTTCCAGGATACCATCTAAGAGAGGATGCCCTTCCAGGAGAGCCATTCGGAGAGGAAGTCGTCCCAGGAGATCTTCCGGGACAGGACGCCGTTCCAGGCGTACCGCCTCGAGAGGAAGGGGTCCCTATCCCGCTGGCCGAGCGACGATACCCACCTAGAGAAGCTAAGGCTCCCAATAGGTATCAGGCTGGCTTCATGTAGAATTGAAAAAAAAAAATGTAGATAGATGACTGTATATAGATTTGATTTGTTGGGTAGTTGATAAGTTATCGGATGTAAATATTATATAGATGGATTTGAGCAAGTTTGAGGCTTGAGATTTTTGGATTTGAGACTCGGGTCGAGTCTCAAACTTAGAAGGAAAAAGTGTAGCGTGGGTAGGTTTGGCAACCTACCCAGCCCTTCGCTATTGTTACCCTGTATGCTCCTCAGACCGGCCATGGGTAAGGTTGGGAGTGTAAAATACTTTCGTCGAGACACTGAAGTAGTTGAAGTCCGAACACGACAAGGCATAGATGTGGGAACCGTGTTTGTGTATGTAGTAGGCCTATGTGATGTAAATAAACTGTATCTAATTGTAATTGGTGTGTTAGCAAATTATTGATTAGACAGAGTGTAACACTAATATCAATTTTCTGTGATTCAAGGTGTCAAAAGCTTTCGAAAAATCTATAATAAAGCTAAAATGTGCAAATTGAAATCTAGTCTGGAATTCACATGATCGGAAAAAAGAACTAAGAGGTCAGAAGTGCTTTTTCCCTTCTGAAAACCAAATTGCAGAGGAGAAATTAAATTGCAATCCCTCAAGTATTTAGATGAATTGATTTCAATCCAGCGTCCCATCAATTTTTCTATTATTGAAAGCAAAGCAATCGGTCTGTAATTAGAGAAGTTCATGTGATCACCTTTCTTATATACAGGACGCACTATTGATATTTTCAATTCATTTGGTACCACACCTTCTTTTATAGATAAGTTAATGAGTTTGGCAATCACAGGGCTAATACTATCAACAATACATTTCAAATCTTTAACACGAATTCTGTCATAACCTGGTTGCTTAGAAGTTTCCATTTTTTCTATCAAATTTTCCACTATGCTAGAATTTATAGACGCATGTACAAAGATTGGATAGCTGAAGAGTCTTGTAGATTGTTAGCAGTTACGATTCTGCAATCATGTTTAATCCCCTCTATTTCACTGACAAAAGTTTTGGCGAATTTATTTGCAATTATTTCCTCACTTAATGTTTTGCCTAAATAATTATTTATAACCTCATCAACTGATAACTTCTTTTTTTTACCTAAAATTCCATTAATTGTTTGCCATGTTTCTTTTAAACTATTTTTAGATTTAGAAATTTCAACTTCTTAAATATACCAACAAAGTAGATGAAAATTCAGTGGATTATCATTTGATGGGCAACAAAAAATAAAAAAAATAATTCAAAATTATTCATCCGAAATTTGCCTTAGAATTGAATATCTTATGAATTTTCACGAATAGTGATGAAGAAAGCCCTCATTCGAGTTATTATTCTTTTACATTTTTTTTCTCATTTTTAAATGGAGATAAATGATACAGTAATGAACAACAGTTAACATCCTCTTATATGTGGCATACTATCAGTATATTTCAGGATTGTATTCCTCAGCAAATTTTTTGAAACAATACATTTCAAAGGTAGTCAAGTTATACAATTATTTGCAATAGTTCTATCAGACATAACTGACAAAGATAACTGTTAATGATTGAGCATGTATTCAAAAACATTCACACAAAAAATGGATATGTTTCATACAATATTATAGAAGTGACATCATTCTCCATATTGTATATTGTCGAAAAAATATATCCCAGAAAATACTTTTGCAGATTTGAGTTGAGATTTAGTAAGTCAGTTCCTCATAACTCCTTGCCTGGCATACTAGAAAGCACCAGCCCCATACGTGAGACCCTCATTTTTCTTCAGTTTTTCTTCAGCTCTCAGCATAGCCAGCTTCTTTAAATGTCGCATCTTCTCGAAGGCCAATGCTGCACGAACTTGGCTCTTTCCCACCCGTCGTTTGTCTCGTCTCTTCGTCAAGGATGCTGTGGAATGGCCTGGAGAAAGTTTTGCATTTGCCATATTTTCTTTCACTGATGCACTACATCCGTTGTTGAAAACAGAGATGGCTTCCACAACAGCCATGTCGATACGCATTTTAGAGACAAATGTATCTTTCGGACATCTGCGCTATGTTACTATGCAAACTTTCGTTTGCGTTCGAAGTCCGTCCGAATAAGCACCGTTCAAGTAGGGAATCTGACGCAAGGCGCTGATAGACGGGCAGGATCTTGGTCACAACTTTATTTGATAATGGAGTCCCAATGTAATCTTTATGGTTTCCAGGTTTAGAATTATTAGCCAATGCTTTGTTGAAGAAACACCATGTATTCTCGCCTGTTGGACACTTATGGTGCCGCGGATTCAAATCAGTGGACGAACAGTGGTAGAGTGTTGCAAATATTGCGGTCTTCATCTCATTGGTGCTGTGCATATTATTGACAATAGCATTTCGATAATACCTAGTCAGAGATTTGATGACGTCAGGTTTCAGGCTTCCATAAGAGCGACCTCCGAGAGTAACTCCTTGACCTTTTTCGTGAGCAATCACATTACGAAGACCAGTGCCAAGTCTCTTCGCAACGTGGTTCAAGCATTCTTCTTTTTTGAAACTAACATCTGGGCCATAAATCTGTTCCTTCACAAGATGGTTGAATGTTTTGGCATCACCGTCAGACAGTAAAGTGGTGTACCGCATTCCGAAGGATTCGGACCTTCGCCACAGCCTATCGGCTGCAGTGACCTCCATCGCAGGAGATGAACCTTCGTAATTTTGTTGACAAGATGACCTGTGGCCGTTGTACCAGACTTGATATTCTGGAGAATCTTCACCCAGTTCCAATTTCCCGATTTCACAGGACTGGCAATACTTTGATAGCACTTCAAAATCTAGGACAAATCCTGTAAGTAAATCGATTATCGCAGCGAAACCATACTTGGACGTGAAACCCCTTTTGTGCCAACTACCATCAAAACTCACAGCAATTTCAATCATGGCATCCAGTAGCAACGATGGGTTCAGATTAGCGTACGCTTCTCTCACTGCTCGACGCGCTTCATCCAAAAATGATGTTTGACTAGTGACATCATTGCTATAACTTTTCAAACGGCTCGCGTAGGAGGTTTTGCTCATCGGATTCAATCCTATGATGGTAGAAAATTGTTCGAACCCAGAGTAGCCTTTTCCCATGTGTGTCATAGCTGCTGCGGCTCGCCGATTCACATCGAACCCAGGACGCGATGAACCGGTCGACATACGGGCTGACGTATACACTGATCTATTGATATCTCCACATAGTTCACAGTGAAGTGACAATTTGTGAGCTAATCCAGCTGAGTGCGTCTTAGCAACAGTCAAACTATGCACTTTACAGATGGAACAAACGCAGTGACTCAATAATTCAGAATATGTATCAATATTTGCTATAATATACTCTACAGTGTTATCAGATGGCATGGTAACAGGATCATCCGCAGTAGCGTACATTGCCTGTATACGCTCACTCTTCTTATTCGGGCCAGTGACAACGGGCGTGGGCTCACGTTCAGAAATATTGACTGACACTCCAGTACCGATACTTGTTGAAGGCTGACACTCCTCAACAGTCGAGTTTTCTAGTTCTTCCACACCTGACAGGTATTCTGTGTCTGAAGAACTCTCGGAAGCTGCACCTGAGCTTATCGGTATTTCTGCCAGCCCGGGAATAGGCCTAGGCCTACGTTTGCTGTTACTGGGTACAGTAAGCGTACCGGTACATATTCCTACATCTATTTGTCCAGCTATAAGTCAAACAAGCAGACATAGTTACATAACAATCATGTGCCCAATAGATGAGTATTATGAATGAGTATTGTTGTTGTAATTTCAGGCTTACCTGTTTCATTCAAAACATCATCCACACTGGCATAGGGCTGAAAATAGCTCTTTTTCCAGAATTGACCCTAGCAGCATTGGATATTTCTTTCTTTGTTTTCTTTATATACAATTTCTTGTTTTTACCCATTTCATAAATGGCTCAAACCAACAGAAATGACAAGAGACTGTAAAACGTGTGAAGTGAAACACAAGGAAAAAAGTGAAATCTGGAGTTTCGTTCTAGATGGTTCTAGTCTGACAGTTTGAATTTGTGAACCAAAGCTTCTTGGATACTAAAAAGTAAAAACAGTGAAATGATTGCTCAAGCAAGTGGTGATACCTATCAGCAAATACACTAACCTTGGCAACAAAAATTGTGGGTGATTCAAAAGTCTGTAATCAACTGAAAATATAGCTACAAAATGGCTTCAAAACAGCGAATTTTGGGCCATTAAACTATACATACAGAGACTATGAATCGAAAATTGATTAGTTGTGGTAGTATTATCAGTAATATGGAGTAAAAAAAGAATTATAAATACAAAACAAATTAAATATATGAAAAAAAAGTGAAAAAAGTGAAAATTTCACTGGCCTCCTCCCTTAACACGAATTCTGTCATAACCTGGTTGCTTAGAAGTTTCCATTTTTTCCATCAAATTTTTCACTATGCTAGAATTTATAGACGGCATGTACAAAGATTGGATAGCTGAAGAGTCTTGTAGATTGTTAGCAGTTACGATTCTGCAATCATGTTTAATCCCATCTATTTCACTGACAAAAGTTTCGGCGAATTTATTTGCAATTATTGTTTCCCCACTTAATGTTTTGCCTAAATAATTATTTATAACCTCATCAACTGATAACTTCTTCTTTTTACCTAAAATTCCATTAATTGTTTGCCATGTTTCTTTTAAACTCTTTTTAGATTTAGAAATTTCGTCGCTGTAATAATCATTCTTAGATTTGTTTATTTTTACATTCACTTTATTACGCAAAGATTTATATTCTTGTCGAAGATAATTTTTAAGTTTATTGTTACAATCACGCCAACGTCGGAATAGCTTATCACGATCCCGTATGAGCTTTGACAGTTCTTCATTCATCCAACCCCTATTAACCCTCTTAATTCTATTTTCGGAACCATCACATGTAAGAGTGGAAGCGTCATAACATTTTGTAAATCTTTTTACAATTGCGTCAAATAATTCAACAGAATTGTCCAATTTCAAGAGTGAACTCCAATTGACTTCTTTTAATTTAATTTCCAATTTTCTCTCATTCATTCTATTAATAACCAACATGTTGTTGTAATTTACGCCATGTTTGGAGTTTTCAAATTTGATTTCACTACCAACGACATAATGGTCGGATATTTTTGTTTTAAAAATCACGGAATTTATATATTTATGACCACTGGTCCTAATAAAAATATAGTCAAGACAAGATACTGTCAAATTATCACCTTTAATTTCTTCCCTAGTTATCCCTACAATAGACTTGATAAAGCCATTCAATGCAAAAATATTTTCGTACGATTGAACTATAGAATCATCTGATTGCATCAAGTTGATATTTACATCACCAATGATGATGACGTTAGCATGCTTGATAGTGGACAAAAACGAATCTAATTCCTCATTGAATCTTACTTTACTCGCAGATGGCGGTCTGTATAGAGCCAGCAAGAAGAGTGAATTACTGTTACTCAAAGTAAGATTTCCACACAAACCTTCGAAATGATTGAATTCATTTCTTACAACATTGAAACAGATATCATCCCTAACAAAAATCAAAATTCCACTACCGCTTTTTTCTTTACGAGTTTTCGAATAAGAAATATAATTATTCAAATAATATTTATCTTCAACTGTTTCTAATCCAATTTCACATAAGACAAGTATATCGAAAGTCCCCATCAAATTGTTCAATACAACAAGTAACTCATCCCAATGTTTGGGTAAAGAGCGAATGTTTAGATGAAGAATAGAAAACCCATTGACATTATTGTACCATGATTGAAGGTCATCGGTCTCACAACGAACACAATCAACATCATCAATAATAACATTGAGGTCATCGTCGAAAAGTGACATACAAGAACAACGCAGAACACTGGAATAACAAAGATTTACGTAATAAGCTTGTCAAGGTCAGCAAAAGAGATTAGTTTAATGACCGCACGTGAACTCTCGTCTTTCCTGACGAGAATTTTTCCTCGGCTCAGCCACACAAACTTGAACCCAACTTCTTTGGCCCTAATCTTAGCCTTCCAGAAAAGTTCCTTGTAATAAGGATTCAAATTTGCATTAATATAAACACTAAGCTCCCCGAAATGGTTATTGCTGGGCACCACCACGGACCTCCAAACGTTTTTTCCACAAAAACTCGTCACGCTTTTTTCTGCTTGCAAACTGAACAATAATTCTCGAAGGTCGCGAAGGATTTCTTGACTGGCCCAATCGGTGCGTTCCTTCGATGTCACGCTTCTCAAGGTGAATGTCCAACTTCTCGGCAAGATTTATCACTAGGTCTTCAACCACTTCACCGTCTCTCTCTTCCAAATTGATTATCTCCAAGTTTATCTTTCTTCCGTACTGATCTAAAGTGTTTAAATGAACAGTTAAACTTTCAATTACCTGGTCTTTCTCTGCACACTGTTTTTGTAGAGTTTCGACGGAAGATCGAAGATTTTTTATTTCCGATGACAGATCTTCTTTTAATTTCTTGAATTCTTCATTCAAAGACTTGAAGCCATTAAACTGGTCTTGTTTTAGTTCAGTGAGTATTTTAGCAGTATCACCGAAATTGAATACTGAAGAAAAATTCTCCGTTGTGGGACTTCCCGCTTTCTTTTCTTCCCTGCACTTGATACAACGCCACTGCGCCTTTCCCTCAACACTTTTTCCAGAATAAATTGCTTTTTGTAGACCCGAACACTTCCCATAGTGGTACAACGATGTACTGATCCACTGCAGTGAACGAAGTCGCCGTCAACCGGTAAAGCGTTATTACATTTCGAGCACAGCATTACGCACAGTTGTAGAGCACTGAAAAACACGTCCTTCTCTCACCGTAGCTGAAGCAAGAGTGATAATAATAATAATAATAATAATGATGATAGTCAAAATATGTTGATCAAACATAATGATTTGAAATTCAAAACGTAAAACTAGGAGAGTGCAAACCTTGGGCTTATATGTTAGAAATGATTCATGTTATTGAAATAGGATCGAAATCTTGGTAAGAGCGACGAACAAATAGGGTGCTACAGAACGAGGCCTTCATAATGGCTCCTTTAGAAGTTCAAGGAATTACTATAGCAACTAATTGATGCAATTACTGACGCCAAGGCCAAGCAGAATACACACAATCCTTCTATCCCCTTCACACGTTGGCTATAATATGCATTCTGAAAGCAGTAATTGCTCAGAGTAGCAACCGGCTCTGCTTCTGAACAATATTGCCGATATTTGAGCGATGATAAAGATGAGAGTGGTGGCAGAAAAAGGAGTTCCAATTAATGCCCGTCAGTAGTCGCCTTTGATGCCATAAGGCACATCAGATGATGAATGGAAATATTCTACATGTATATCCCATATTCATAATACGAACTGAATGGGTTTTTTCAATTTCTCTTTTTGGGCTGCCTATACGATTCCGCTGCCGTTTAAAGTTCCGTTCTTGAAAACTGACCTTCCAAAATGACTGACCTAACTATAATAGAATTATACTAGGTAATAAATTAATGAATTATATTCATATCAATTGCCTCATCCGCAAAGTAGCCTATACTTGAGATATTTTTTTATTTTATTGATTCCAAATAAAAGCGTTACAACAATAAAGGGTACTCTTGTGAGGTTCCACGAAACCCTCATGGGGCTTATCCAGGGGCGGATTAGCCATAAGGGCAACCGGGCAAATGCCCGGTGGGCCGGTCGATCTGGACGTAATTTGGGCCGCTTATAAATTCTCGAAAACTTAAAAATAATTTTAATTTCTAAAAATTACGAAAACTTCAATACAACTGGCAGGCATAATATATAATGATTGAAGTTATTGGTTTTTTCGTCGTCATTGATGAAATTATGATTATTTTTAATACAGCTAAAGGCACAAAGGTCGCTTAGTGGCCAGTAGGTTTATTTCAAATAAAGGAGGTTAGATGAATTATTCTTTGAATTTGGGCCGCATTATTGGTGTTATTTATCAGGCCGGCCGGCCGCCTGTTGTCTGTTGGTTTTAGCAGAATGATTTAATCGGGAAAAAGTGGCAAGATTGCAATTTTACAAAGTACTAAGGCCACGTTGACAAAAATATTAATAACAACATTACACAGAATCGTTGCTCCGAGTAGACAAGTGGGTCGCGGGCCACCGGCCGGATTCGTTCGGGATGGTTCGACGAATAACGTTGCTATGCAGAGTTATATGGCAGAAATAACAAGTAGCCGCAAATAATTTTGTGTCATGGGCAAATGGAAAACTTGGTGATGTTAGCGACGATTCGGAATCGGAGTACGAAACAGTGGTTGTCGACAACGTTTTACCCAATATTCGAGTTCGACGGCGGCGAGCTGATTGTAACGAACGCACACCCGACGATCCTATCCTTGAGGCAAAGAAAAAGTATGAAGTTGAAGTCCACAACGTTATATTATATGAAGCGGTTGAGAGTATGCAGTCACGGTTCCAAAAAAATGGTGCTTTGTACGCTGACTTTGCCTGTCTAGACCCTAAAAATTTTGAAGACATGATCAATAATTGTCCTGAAAACTCGTTAGAAAAACCAAGTGGTCTCTTAGTTAAATTCGACAAAACAGCTACACCCACCAATCTTTAAAACGAGCTTCAAAATTTGGCGATGAACTGGAAAAATGTAAAATCAATAGTGCCAAAACATATGCTTCTGCAGTGAGTTCTACTAATAATGACGATGAATTTGACGACGAAAACGATGAAGACGGGATTATTGACAGCAATCGCAACAACAGTGAGAGTGCAGCTGCAAATCGCTCGCGCAGATCATGTAAAAATTGTGCCCAGTGCGTTTTCCAACTTCTTAAGTGGTATAATTTATTCAGTGAAGCTTATGAGACCATTTTCCTGGCATATAAACTGTTACTCTCATTGTCTTCGACACAAGTAGCGTGTGAAAGAAGCTTCTCAACTCTCAAATTTGTAAAAAAAAACGACTTTGCAGCACCCTTACACAAGAACATCTTGAAGCTTTCATGTTAATGGCCAGCGAAAAATCAGTATTAACACATTTGGACAACGACAACATTATTGACAGGATCGCTGAGAAAAGTAGTTTGTCAAGGAAGAAGTTACTTTTATAACTGTGTATTGGTCGAGGAGGGGGGGGGGACAATATCAATAAAAAGGCCAATGCAATGTGGGCCGCTTTTATGCATTTGCCCGGGCTGCTTTTTTTCCCCAATCCGCCCCTGGGCTTATCTGTGGAGATATATGATAACAATTCACCTAAATATAATGCAATGAAAAAATAAAATACCTTCCTGATAATAAAATATTATAACAATACAATGAAGCACATTCACGAGAACGTGTAAGAATGAACAAAATAGGATAAATCAACAAAATTATATTCGAATTGCAGTTGTAGTGAGTAGAGAAAAATGCAACAACATAGGAAGAGAGAACTCGAGGAAGTGAAAAAATACCCAATTATATAATAATACATAGTAGAAATAAACAATTCATATGACACATTCACGAGTTTAAAAGTATAAAGATAAATATAAGCCGGTTGAATTAGGTCAAATAGTAACAAGAAATGAGAGAAACTTATTTTGATATTAATGATGAAGATAGATTAATAAAAATATACAATTATCAGATTATTTTAAATTGATGATTCAATCAATGAAGCCATTTACATATGTATAATAATAAAAGAGCAACTTGCCAAGTCGAAAGAAAATCAGTATGACGAAATAAAGTCGCTAAGAAGTTGGAAATAAATAAGGAAATTCTGAATTCGGATAAGAAGATCAAAACAACATGGAATATTATCAAGAGAGAAACGGGAAGGGACAAAAAAATGAAAATAATATTGAAATCATCGAAAGTAACAATTTAATAGAAAGAAAAATCACCAATCCGAAAGATATTGCTAATACATTCAACTCATTCTTCATCAACATTGCCAACGATATGGATAAAACTAATCCAAGCAATTCAACAATGAATAATCAAACAGCTTTTGAAATGTTGACTAAATCAACAAAATCATCAAATAAGGCAATATTTATATTTCCCACTTCTCAGTTGGAAATCGAGAACGTAATATTACAATTAAAAAATAAATCATCAACAGATATAGACAAAATACCATGTAAGGTATTGAAACAGTGTTCATCGTATATAAGTAAACCACTTTCGTTTTTGATAAATAAATCAATTGAGACAGGAGAATTCCCAAATAAACTCAAAATAGCTAAAATTATACCCATATACAAGAATAGTGACAAGAGATCAATGAACAATTATCGTCCAATATCAATACTTCCTGTCTTCTCTAAAATATTTGAACGAATAATGTTTAATAGAGTGTCATCATTTTTCGAATATAATAAAACGCTGACGAATGCTCAACATGGCTTCAGAAAGAACAAAAGCACATCTTCAGCAATATTTTCATTGACTGAAAAAGTGCTTGACGCAATCAATGATAAAGAAAAAGTAATTGAAATATTTTGTGACCTGTCAAAAGCTTTCGACTTGGTTCAGCATTCGCTTTTACTAGAAAAGTTGGAATATTATGGAATACGAGGTGTAGCATCGAAATGGTTTCAAACTTATTTAAAAGACAGATCCCAAGTGGTTGAGGTCAAACACAGCAATTATTTCACGGGAAAACAAGAAATTCATTTATCTGATTCAAAAAATATTGTATGTGGGGTCCCACAAGGGAGCATCTTGGGCCCACTTCTTTTCCTGATATATATTAATGACTTGCCAAATAATATTTCCACAGCAGACCTAATACTCTTCGCAGATGACACAAATGTGGTGGTGAAATCCAAAAACGTTGAAGATATAGAAATAGTGACAAATCAAACCATCGCATTGCTCAATAATTGGTTCTCTGTGAATAAATTGTACCTCAATCAGTCAAAAACGAAGCTAATTTTCTTTGATACAGACAAAATACCTGATATAAAAATACTTAACGGAAACAGCGACATGCTATTCTCGGACTGTACAACATTTTTAGGTTTAAACATTGATAATAAACTCAAATGGGAATACCATACGAACATTCTTGCCTCTAAACTCACAACAGCTTGCTATGCACTCAGAAATATGTCGAAGCTGACCGATTTGAAAACTTTAGTAACCGTATACCATGCTTATTTTCATTCAATTATGAGTTACGGTATTGAATTCTGGGGAAACGCCTCTGGAAGTGAGAGAATATTTTTAATACAAAAAACTGCAGTACGTATAATTACCAAAAACAATTGGAGGACATGTATTCTACCTGATAAAAGAAGAACCAATCAAATCACATCGATTACAACTAATGATGACATGCCTAAAACTGATAGTTCAGCATCGGGTAAAGTCAGTGATGAAATGTTGATCATGCCCAGTTGTAAGGAGAAATTTCAAGAACTCAAAATTATGACTGTGGCGTCCACGTATATATACAAAGTGCTCATGTTCATACATACCAATAAAACAGATTTCCCTCCCATTGATCATGAACATAATACTAGGAATAAGAATCTCATCCACCTAAACAAACATAACCGTTAATTATACGGCAAAGGTCTTCAAATTTCAGGTAGTAAACTTTATAATATTCTCCCAATAAGTATTAAGATTCTGCCATTAAATCAATTTAAATCACTCCTCAAGGAGCACCTCACAATTAATAGTTTCTATTCTGTGCAAGAGTTCGTTGATGCTGGATTTCAGTAAATTTATAATACTTTTTAATTATTGATTTAACTTGTCTGTGTATTGACATATTCGGTAATTCTATTTTTTTTTTTTTTTTTTAATATATGATTCAACTGACTATCCATATTATCCAGCTATCTATGTCTATGTATCAGAGTGTCTACATATACGAGATCTATTGATTTATCTAATTCCGTAACGATCAATCTGAAATCCTGTAATGTATCATTATTTGTTGTAATATTTGTTTGATATACTAGAATTACTAATTCGTTGATAATTAAAAATGATGGCTTACTGCCATACTCAAATGTAATGCTAATTAATAAGTTATATTGTAAAATATGTAAATTGTGTACCGATTTCCTCGAAAGAGGGTTAAAGGAATAAACACTTCTACTACTACTAAAACCTAAATAAACCTTATATTGAACATTCGAAGTTGAGATATTGCTCATACCATAATCGAAAGTAACCATTTTTTGACACATACTTTTAGCTCGTTATAATTGTTGACATTTTTCAAATTAATGGGAAGTTGATTGAGGTTGAATGGGACTAATAAGTATTCCAATCTTCTCTTACCATACTTGTTAATCCAAGAAGGAATCTGAAATGTATCGATTAAGGCTAATCTTGTGTTAACAGGGTGAACATTCATTATTTGATAATCCTCTTTGAAATAATATGAAAGAATTAATCTATAAGTATACAATTTAGTGATCGGAAGTACATTGCAGTGAAAATAATATCTATTCAAGTTGAAGTCTAGATTTTGTTTAAAATGATGAGGTAACATTGACTTAATAATTCTATCTTGCAATCTTAGAATGCTATCCAGATGATAATGAGAGGCATTCCCCCAAGCCAACAGACCATACAGCAATAGGGATGTTCCTAACGCATAACAAACAGTTCTCAATCATTGAAATCGTAAAATACTTTTGAGATTATAAATGCGAAAAGCTACGGAACGTAGCCTGTTACCTAATTGATCGATGTGCGGCCGCCACGAGAATGAACTGTCGATGGTTATTCCCAAATAAACATGTGTATCTACTATTTCAATACCGGTTTCACAATTACAAATATGGACGGGAGTAGTACATTTCAAGTTGTGAAGACATTCATTTGTATGAAATAATATTTTGAGCGGCATAGATCTAGAATGATTCAAGGGTGTACAAATATGCATTGATATTATTGAAATAATAA
>OZ023327.1:40233762-40236262 GCA_964007535.1 Brachyptera risi
TTGAACGTATATTCATAATCCTAGACTAGTTGCTTATGTGACTGATGAACTTATCGTTACATAGAGCTACTATCAGTGAACCGACGTAAAACAAATCGATGTTTTGTTCGATAAGTCAAGTTATGTTCGATAAGTCTGCAAGTTGTGTTCGAGTAGGCCTATTCGTCGTCTATATCATGTACTTGTAGGGGGCTAAAAGACCAAAATATGTGTCACATACATTTGTATTATATTTTATTTATATATTTTCATTCAACCTCATTGAATTATCATTATTATATTATTTATTATTGAATTTTTTATTCCACTTATTTATATTCATATATTTTTATTATTATATATTTTTATATAATCGGAATCCCGTTCCAGTGCGTTCCGGCACAAGTTAACCACTGCATACACAGGCCTACATAGATGGAATTATACACACACACACACATATCCAAAGTTTATTCAAAGGGTTAGTTCTCCCCCTCGCCCTCTTCCGACCGCACAACAACCCTCACTACTTAGCACTCTCCCTTCCTAGAATGGTATTTTGTTCGTTTCGTCAGATAAAACCATGTGCACACACATACAACACGAGACAAATGGCAAGAATAGATTAGGCCGTTACTAATTATGAGATCACTTATAAACGTGACTGTTGAGTGAATTATCTTCAATATAATTACTGTTAGTTGCTCGTTTGTTGTTATCCCTAAAATGAGGGACGTCCCCGGTTCGATCTCCGCCACTGTCCATCTTGACAGAGTTTTTTCGTGGTTTACCTCTGGGGGTGCATTCCAGGACGATTTAGTCGGTTCAAGAGGATTATTTTTACTTCCAGTTTTTCAGCACACATTAAGCACAGGTTTAAGCTTGAGTTGAAGTTGAGCCTGGGTTCATCTTGCACCGGAATACACCCCCTGTGGCCCTGTGGGGCCGAATTCACAAAAAGTCATATCTTTGATATGACTCAAAGTTCTGGCTCAAAGTTACGACAATTTCCAGAGATAAAACCATATTTTATCTATTATTTTTAATGTTTTAATTTTAATTTTCAGTTGGGTCTATTATTATTATTGTCAATCCATTATTATCATCTTTGAGATAGTATAAAGTTGATAGGTAATATCTTTGTAGCAACTTTGATCTGGATCTGAGTTGATACCGATCAAAGTTATGACCTTTTGTGAATTCGGCCCCTGTATTCTAGACTCTAGATAGACTAATGCCGGGATGGTTCCTATAATATGGACCACGATCGCTTCGTCCAACTATCCCTACCATTATCTAAAGAAACCTTCATCTCATCATCCCATCATCTCATTAATCATTCGTCCGATGCCAATAGATTTTAGTTATCATTACAGTGCGTCCTTGAACCCAATATAAATATGAAAATGTATTACATCACCGATATTATAGTTCTGACGCTCGGCGGACTGTCAAATCAGTCAAGACACTATATGTATTCACTATTTAGTTCTTAGATAACTGAGGTCAAGCTCTGCGTGGGTTCGAGTTACGCAATCCGCGTGATAAGACATGAGTTTCAGATGAGTAAACATCATTCATATATCTCGCGCTCACACGTACCCCAAACCATGTATAGAATAGTCATACGGCTAATTGAACTGACTCATGGCGACTACTGTTACGGAATCAAGAAGGGCCATGGTCGAATAGACTTGAAAAAATATAATTCATGATTCGTAGACTTATGATTGTGTTTTATTTTCCAGGGATCGTGAGAAAGAGGAGTGGGAAGGTTCGAATCTAGATTCGGACAGTGGTTCTGTTACTGAGGTGACTATTATAATACACATTTTTAATAACTTAGCACATTGGATATTAATCTTCATTTTATTTGTTGGACTATGACTTGTGACATCAACAGATTGAACTGTTGATGCATATCTAGTGTTGAATCCAGGCATACCTGCGGAGGGGCGAAGCCCCCTGGCAGCTCGTCGTTTGCCCCCCCCCCCTCCCAGTTGAAAACATTAGGCAGTAGGCATATAGTGTATTTTTTGAGAAACTTGTATTTCGGTTTTCCCTTGCCCCCCCCCCCCCCCCCCCTCCCCCAACCTCCGGCAAGCACAAAAGCTACCCCGCAACCAAATATCCGAATTCTACACTGTGCATATCTGCATGCAGTTCAATATGCATGGGACGCATAAAATTAAAGTGAGGTTCTTTCGTGATCATTTACTGCAAATTCTGAACATCGTGTTTGTTCTGAGTGATGGCGGAGACAATTATAAACGTTATTTTCAATTTTTTGTTCACATGTAGACCTATTGGGAATTTTGGATGCATGAGAGTCTTAGGAATTATCTACTCAACATTTCAGAGTAATTCTTCAATTTGTGTCCGTCAAACGACTTGGCTGATATGCTCATGATATATTGCCATGCCTTTGGCATTGTGCGTATTGGTTTAGGGCAGTCGCAAATTATTCGGTTTCTGCATCGGATGAATTTCGAGTAAGAGAATACAATTTCAGAAAAATCTA
>OZ023327.1:40240112-40270112 GCA_964007535.1 Brachyptera risi
ATTGAAAAGTTTCATTGATAGAATTTTATTTCAAATGTTGTTGCATTATTACAATGATCAATCCATCATTCTACTTCCTTGCTGCAAATTCTAAATACGTGAATCACATTTTATGTTTTAGAGTGGACCAATGCGTTTCTACTTCCGTATCACTGAAGTTGCCCCTAAACACACCTTGCCCGCCATAGAAGACTCTGTCACCTTACCACACTGCACTGCAAGTACGTTGCAGAATCCTCTTAAGACTGGAACAGAATCAAAATCAGATATTTCTATTCAAGAGTTGACTGCCGATAAAACTTGCCAAGTTGAAGTGGAGCACAGTTTGTCGATCGTACAACAGGGACTAGAGCCTGCAGTTGCACCGGCACCCCTGCAGGTAATGAAGATGCAGGTAATAGAGAAGGAAACTGCAGACCCCAGCAAAGCTATTAACTCTGAAAATTGCAAGGCAAATAACTGTGTCACTGTCACTCCGACACAAACTGAAGTAGCTGTAGTTACGAAGCCGAAAACATGTGGTGTTCCTTCAGGTTTCAAGTCAGCTTTTGACAGCAAAACATTTCAAAATGATAATTCAACGTCATCAAATACCAACCTTAATTTAGCTTTTACAAATAGTAGTGGACGGTTTGTCACCTCAAATTTAAGTATGGAGCCGCCCATGCGCGTGTGTGGTGAGGAAGATGAAAGCCCTCTGGTGAAAGCAGTCGTCAAGGCTTCGTGTGTCGCCCGAACAAGCAGTTCAATAAATGAAACTCTCAAGTCAAAAGAATGTAAGATTGATAACATGAAAAACCAATCGCTTATCAAACAAATGTTTCCCCCATCAACAACGAAAGTCGCTAATAGCATTAAAGTGACTAAAGATTGCGCAGAAAAGAGTAATTTGACATTGAAAATCTTATCGCGAAATGTGCAGCTGAGTGCAAACGTAAGGTTACCTCCTGTGAAGTCCGAAGCTGTTAAATCAATAGAGAAGCCACGCGGATCTCGAATTGCACAGGCTGAATGCGGAGCAGTCGCTATCGCACCGCATAATGCCAAGACAAACCAGTTTATTTATAATGCAGATGTAAAAGCCGATGTTGGTAATACTGGCGCAGTTCTTACGAAGAAAACATCTATCAACGAGGGTGTTAGCTCTACACTTACCACAAAACCTCTACCTCGAAACCCAAACCAACAAATCTTGACAAAAAACGATGAGATAATCAAAGCATCTATGCCATTTAAACGGCATCAGTCAATTGAAGACTCATTAAAACGAAAGTTGCAGAATCGTGAATCAGGAAATATAATGAAAAACCAGGTTGTTGAAGATATGAAACCTCCCGTGAAAAAGAAACCTATACCATCAAAATGTAAGGCACTCTCTACAGATACAGCCGCAAAACGCAAGAGAGGATCGCCAAAAACAGCCGGAACAGAGGCACCCATTAAAAAAGCACGCGTAAGCGGAATAAGTCTTCTGCAGAAAGTTCGACTCTTTCCAGGTGTGAGTGTCAAGCAGGAACCGGTAGGAAAAGTTGTGAAACCAAATTCAAGAGAGTTTGCTGCGCCGAAAGTGTACTCGCCTCAACCCGGCGTTACTCCAGCTGTGAAAGTGAAGAAAGAAGTTATTACTGACGAGAAGGGTGTCAATACCACGCAAACTAGTCAAATTGAAAACGTCAATAAGTTGAAAATCAAAGTGGAACCGTCATCCGACGTAAAAAGTGAACGAAAGTTATCAAATAATGCCGATAACGTAGATAAAATCATTAATTCAGTTTCTAAGCAAATAAATGCAGATCAGGTGGGTGCCATCTCGAAGCGAAGTGACAGTAATATCAAGTCTTTCGTTAAAAAAGATACAACAAGGGTGATCAATAATGTGTCAGAAACCAAAGTACTCCCTCAACTCATGGCTATCAAAAAAGTAGAAACTGTCAATGGCACTTCTCTACTTGCAATACCTAAACCCCCAGCAAATACACTCAAGCGACACTTGAATGCAGACGAAGCACAAAGACAGCGTATTAAAGATTCCAAACTGGATCTCTTCGGTGCTCTGGACTTGACATACCGACCTCAACCCCACCTCAGTCATTCTTTTCCAGAATCAATTAAAGCTCAATCATCAGTCACTCCGTTATCACCTCTTAGCGCCTTATCAGCTTTTCCTGTCCCGTCTTTACCTGTACGGTCACCTCCCCCACAACTGAGAATCCCTTGCCCTTCTCGCCTTGCTCAGCAAAGACCTTCTTCACTCAGTTCGTCGTCTCCGTCTCCTCCCGCAGACCAAAGAAGTCCTAGAATAAGTACCTCAACGTTTGCAGATCAAAAACGTCCAGGCAGTTTACCCTTTGAATTCAGGAATATGGTCCATCGATCCCCAACGCTTCATCAAAGAAGAGAATCTGCTCTAAAGCAAAATTCAAAATCAAGTGTCTCCTCTTCTGAGTGTATTCAAAATGGTGGTCAAGATGGTAGGAATGGTCCCAGTTTGTCCAGATCAGTACCTCCGCAAGAGTTTCCCCTAGATCCTGTCATGTTTCAACAGCAACTAGAGATGCATGCCAGACTTTGGGGGGCAGGCGCGGGAAATATTGCCTGGTTCTCCGATCCGAATTATGTCAAACGATTACAAACATTCATGAAATCGTTGGGAAAAGGAGTGCCAATAAGCACTCCTTTGCATAATTAAAAATACAGGTTTGTGATTGCCGCATTGACACACATGATATAATAATGTAATAATTCTCGATTCGAATTGTGATTTACGTGTACAAATGGAGGATGATGTACTGTATAGTGAGGGAAATTTCCAGACTTGTAGCCTGGACGAACTATTATACTATAGTAGATTATTCCAGAATTTAGTTTATCTTATAGTTTCTTATACATTTATTGAAAGTTTGTAAAACTTATTTAAGAAGTTCAACTATAGTGATATTTATAATTATAATTTCTTCTTGCTTATTCGAACGTCAATTTCATTACATTATCGATCTATTCTCATAAGCCTATACCTGTTAACCTTATTGTTATCTGTTATTTCTGTCTGCATGACGACGCAAGTGTTAGTGTCGTAATATCACAAGGTAACTGTATGGTAGCAAAGGTGACGTCTCCGATGCCCCTGTCTTCGATGCCCCTGTACTGGATTTTGTCTTCGATGCCCCTGCAGATGGCAGGCCGGGTTACACTAGCTTCACAGGGGTATATAAGACACCGTGAAAGGGGCGGGCTAGAGTGTTGGTCATTGAATAGAAGGATTCACTATAAGTCGTCCCCGATCCCCCCCTCCCCCCTCACAGGCCCAGTCAAACACCTTGCTACACGATGTTGCTACAGAATAATGGCGCAAAAATTTAAAATGTTTGTACTATAAACTAACTGTAACTGATTTCTATCAAATAACCGAGACAAATACATTTTGTTGTAATATGAATTATTGGTATAAAAGTTAGGATAGATTACAATAATGAGTAAAAACTAATAAATAATGTAAGTGTGAAGATATATTTATAACAGGATGATTCCATTAGAATGGATCCATATTTTTAAATCTATTTTTAAATTTATAAAATTATATTACAACAACACGTATTTGTGGCGGTGATTCAATAGACATGAGTTACCCAAATTGTTACTCAAATATACCGGTATTTAAAATTATTGTGTAGTACAAAACATTCGAAATTTTCGCGCTAATATTGGATACTCTACATCGTGTAGCAACGCCGGTGAGGGTGAGGGTGAGGTATATAACCAGAGGGCCAGGGGCATCCAAGACAGGGCCATCGGAGACGATTGAGTGTCCGCATAAATTAGTGTAAACCCTTCTATTCAACGGTCTTCGATAGTCCTGTGAAGCCAATGTAACCTGGCCTGCCATCTACAGGGGGATCAAAGACAAAATCTGGTACAGGGGCATCCGAGACAGGGGCATCGGAGAGCGCACCGTAGCAAACGAGTGTTCGTGATCCGGTGAATGATAATGTATGTTTACTAGACAGTTTGTCGGAACATTTTTACTAGTGAACTCTTAATTGTTCCTTTGGAAACTGGTGAGTGCTATAATAATATGAATTATGGAGTGTGTTCCACCTATACAACTATATATGATGTTTGTGAATGAATTTTACTTATAATTAATTGATGAAATATACATTTGAGTACTTCACAATATTGCTGGTGACCATATGAACTTGGTGTATTTGCTACGAAATAGTTTTTGAAAGCTTACGATTTTGTGCAAGTGTATCATTCAATTGTAGGCATGCAAAACATCCGATCCATATTATGCAGTTCATGAGAAAAATAACGTGTTTGTGATTTAATACTTATAATGTCTATGTTTTATTTAAATGCCTATGTAAAAAAATCGGCTGTAGTCATTGTCATTTCCGTTCTCAATTGTTACTTTAAGTTCATTTACCTTTGTTACTTTTGAGTAGGAAAAAGATGGGGATACTGGTACTGGGGCAAGACGGCGCCCGTGACGCTACATTCTAACCCAATTAATTTCACGCTAACCTATAACCATAAACCAAATTTCAGGGGTCCTAATTTGAATGGTTCCACATTTTTTGGATATCTAATTTCTTAATTGTCTCTCTTGGGTAATTAATATTTCAGTCGACATTTCGAGTTTCAAATTCCCGGCACTTTTCAATTGGTTAAGCTGAATCGCGCGTCTAGATCGCACTACGTCACAGCTTGATCAATTATGAAATGCGGGGAATTTGACATTCAAAATGATGTCTAAAATATTCATTACCCAATTAGAGAGTGTCAATTGTGACCTCTCGAAAATAAGAACCACTTAGATCAGGACCCACGAAATTTGGTTAAATGTGGTTAGGTTGGAGTGAAATTAATTGAGTTATCAATTAGAATGAAGTTGGTGTGATGTCGCAGCCGCCATCTTGTGATCCTGTCCCAAAACTGTCTGGTTATCCCTACTTACTTACATTTCGGTGTATACTGTACATTAATTTGACTATGAATAAAAAATATGTAGTTAATCTATAACTTATAATATACCCGTGTTTGTTGTTATAAATGGTCTATAGTTAGAAATTATAATGTTGAGATCAGAGTTGAAAGATCGCAATCCAAATGGGTCATATGGCTCTGGTGTGAGTATACTAGACTGAGTAGAACTTACCCCTGCAATATAGACATTTTGCAAGTAGATGAATTGTAAAAATATATTAAACAATCTTTGATATAGGCCAATAGCCTGACCAGAGATGAAGGGCTGAAAAGTAACGAAACAAGTTTAAAATTTCTCAATATCTATTGACTGACTTAGCTGTGTGCCTCGACAATTCACATCAGGCCTACTCGAGGAAAGTCTTGACTTGATCATTGGAATTTAGATCAATGGTTGACAAGAACATAAAAATGTTTTTTCAGCTGTATACGCTTGACAGTCAAGCGACATTACTTGAATAGTTATAACTTATCTTGAAGCTATTATAATTATCTGTCTCTGTCTCTCGCATATAATAATTTTGATATCTCATACTGTTCAAAAGTTATCACTAAAAAACTGATATTTCACTAAATCGATCCCATGGACTCATAGCACCCGATAAATATTCCCCACTGGGTTTTATTGGGGGGAAATTCCCACACGTAGAGTCTTATTGGAACTGCATATAATTGAAGATGACATTAATAGGAACACCTTATAGAGTGATCGTGTCTATACTGTCTATACACCTGTATGCAATTACTATAGGCCTACTAGTAGGCCTACATGATAAATCTTGATTTTTATTTACTAAACACCCACAGCTATAGGTTATTTCATGGTACGAACGTACAAGATGATGAATTAATTATATTTACCAGGCAAACGGAATATATGCGTTGTAAGATGAGCGAGATATCTGAATAAGGTATAATAAGTCCTTAGTAACCCTACATTTGCTACTTTATCGACTCTGGTATTCTACACACCTTGACGAATATGAAGAATAGTTCATTGTTGGTCAAATATCAAATCTAGAAAGCAGTGAATCTTGGCAACCCAATTCTGCTATTATTTCCATATATTTGATGAATTAAAACATTTTTATTTGAATTTTTTTCTTCAAAACGGCTAGTTCGAATGGCTTACAAAATGATGATATAATGTGTATCATTTATGTGTCCACATTCAAATGTTTTTTTTTTTCGACGAGATTTCATTTTTCAAATTTTCTTACCTAATCTTATGGGGTTTTTAGAAACTTTGACATGATATTTCTCAAAATCGGTCCAACCGATTCATTCCAAAAACCATACAGTTCTGAGTTGTAAAAGTTTGCCCGTATACAAAAAAAGTTTCATGTTGATCAGTCAAACCGTGCGAGGTCGTGCAATGCTCACAAACAAACAAAAGAGAGAAAAAAACAACACAAAGCTCTATAAGAGTGGGATGGAGTCTTCGCTACGCTCATCTAACAAGAACTCGTGCCAACTGCGGGACTCGCTGCACTCCCGAGTCCCGACTTCACTTCAGCTTCCATATCGCCCGTCTTCAATGGAGTACTCTTATCGCAATGACTCGTCAAGAACATAATTATATACCCCCTAGACTTCAATACACTAAAAGCAACCAATAATGTTCCATATTTCTTATAGCTGACATTCCAGTCTAAATATGAGTGGAGTTAATGACATTTATAAGTGGCATTGTGTGGTCATTATGCCATTAAGTGCACACTTGCTTACCATTGTATATCATTCAATGAGATGATTTTTTTTTTTTGTATCATTTTATATAATCATCACGTATAGGGTTCATCACCGATGAGAAAATAATCACCACAGTTGGCTATTACTAATTCTATTCTGTGGCTGTTCAGCCAGCGGAATAATGTTTTCATATTATTGCGAGGTATGAGTCAGCGATCAAGCGACGAAAGTCGTGGGAAATATATCTTCGCTGAATTTTGGGTATTCAGTAGCATTTTGAATTTGTGTTTTACGGCGCTTCAACGACGAGGTTATTTGCGCCGATACAATGTCATGATCTGTCGGTCTTGTCTGATCGAACATTTGGTTCGAAGTGTAGATAAATACACTAGTGAATACTGAATACACAAGTATAGTCTAACATTGAGATGCTGATGGTCAGTTGCTCAATTGCTCTATAGCACTACGCATTGAAAATTGATGCAAGCGTTGCATTATGAGTGGACGGGAACGTGTAGAAGCGAAATCGGGTGCAGCAAAGCGGGCAGCAACTGCAGGGAGAAAATTGGAACTTGTTGGCAGTAATAGTAAACAAAGAAAGTTGTTTATTTCTAGCAATTCAGGCGCTATTGAACTTGATACAGTTTGTTGCTGTCAGAATAGTGAGCCCAGGATCAGTTCTGGGTGACAATGAGTATATACCCAATGTGTGACATCATCACTGAACATCTCCCAACACGATCTTGGTAAGTGTTGAAAATGAGCATACATTGCAAAGATACAAGGATTAAAAAGAATACATTACAATAGTGCCTCTAAAATGTATATGCTGAAGTGGAAAAGTGGAATAATAAGTGCCTATACCTTGCGCTTTTGCATGACGCACAAATATGCAATGCATTCTAGCTCCTTTAGTAATTATGTAGGCCTATGTATGTTTTTACTTTTTTTTTTACTTTTTTTGTTTTTACTTTTTGTCACTCTTCCCTGCACCCGATAAGTTTTAACATGCGAAAGGGTAACACGGCTTAGATCATATACGATTAGCCAAGATGATATGGAATACCTGCTTATAATGAACGTCGAATACGATTTTCGAAAAAAGTTGAATATTAATTGAGAGAGTAATCAATCAAGTTGCAGTTAGCTCTGAAGAAAAGTGAGGTAGCAAAATTAAAATGTATGGTATATGTTCATGTTATTATGTATACACTTCTACTTGGAGCTGTGAAATTCAGAAGATTTTATCAACTCTATCTTTACAAAATCCAAGATTTTGTCAAACAAATTTGGAGTGTGTGCACTCATAAATTATAATACAAAATTCATTTTATGCTGATGTGCTACATGATAGATGATGATTTTATTAAATACACTCGTAACAATTTTCTGTGAAAGTGGTTTAGAGTGATAGGCCTACACATAATAGTTCCTGAGATTCATATGTTCCTAAATTTGATTAATTAGCCTACAGGTTTCAAGATAATTGTGTTTTGGCTTCAATGTTAGTTTTGTCTGATGTCGGCGTTTACTCACTGAAAATATTAAAATATAGTAGGCCTACTATAAACGTACAGATACGGCCGATATTTGATTATGTAGATAAGTAGATACGCCAACATACAAGATAAAATCACACACATTAAACATTCATACCGCTATCGTCACATCGTGAGTGATTATAAACAGATCTTTGAAAGCAATAAAATTACATAATAAGGGATAATTACTTCACACATTCTCTGCCCCAAATGAACTTTGTAATTCAGTAGCAACCACCGAAGAGGGTAGACGTGTTTCGCGATCGCTCTCGCTAATATTGTGTGTGTGTAAACATAAAGTTGGTGACTTCAGGCATTCATAGCACAGTTTTCGAGTGTTTGTTCCTCAGTCTCGATAAAATGAATAGGAAAGATAAAAGTAAGAAGATTACTACAACGCGAAGTAATAGTAAAGACTTGGACAGTCCCCGTGTGACAGAGGAAACTAAAGTTTTTGACTGCATGGAGAATATTGTTGTGACATTGGATTAAATCAGCAAGGACATACCCGGCATCGAGGCGCTCACCTCCGTCTTTCGTTTGATTCTGCAGCCTTTGCAAGATATTAATAAATCAGTTCTGCGTCAAGAGCGTTTGCAAGAAGATTTGCTTCAAGAAAATAAACGGCTGGCCGAGAAGGTAGATTTACTGATTATTGACATAAACTCTTGCAAGAATGAAAACATAGTACTCAAGGACGAAAACAAACGACTCGTCTCTCAACTGAATGACCTTGAACAATATTCCCGTAATTATAATATAGAAATCCAGGGTGTCCCTACTAACCCCAACGGTGAAAACACGTATTCGCTAGTTAAAGATATCGTTAATGTGATAGGAAGTAACATTTGTGAAGACGACATCGAATACTGTCATCGCATTCGTACCCGCGACAACTCAGCAAATAAACCGCCAACTATCATCGCCAAGTTTTATTCGCGAAGAGTCAAAGAGGACATTCTGGCTAGAAAGAAGAAGACCAAGACTATTTGCGCTTCGGATATTGGTCTCTCTAACTCTAAACAGAACATTTATATTAACGAGCATCTCACCAAAAGTAACCAGAATCTTTTTTGGCTGGCGCGAAACGCGAAGCCTCTGGGATTCAAATTTGCGTGGACGAGGGGAGGTCGAGTATACATGCGCAAGGACGAGTACTCGCCTGTTATTCTTATCAAGACTCCGGCTGACATACCTGTGCTAGAAATAGCGGACATTTCATCGCAATAATACACAGCGAGTGAGTAGTGTTTTTGTTGATGGAAGAGTGGTCTGAACTAAACAAAAAATTACTGGCACCTATAGCTTCTACAATTGTATATGATGAAATTAAATCTATCAATTCTATTTTCGAACCTCTGAATGGTTTTAAAATATTTCACCAGAACATAAGGTAAAATTACAGATTAACGTACCACGCCATTTTTTTTTCAATTTTTTTCAATTTTTTCTTCACTTTTATTAAAGTATATAAGCTCCGTTCCGCCTGCCGGTGGTATACGCGAGGTTTATACACTAACCTGACCCTAACCTAACCTACTGTCCACCTTTGTCGTCTTAGTCAGATCACAAAGCATCAACTTCAAGTGAGTAAAAACCATATTAAAACAAACAAAACACAAAAAGTCCAAACACTACATCATACATACAAACAAGATCTATCAGAAAACACCTCAAACAAGAATATCGGACAAAAATTAGCGATGGTACGTTGAACGATAAGATTACCGAACATAAGAAGTGTGAAAAAACATTTTGATGAGTTTTGCATATTACTCAACGAATTAAGTTTTAAATTTGACATTATCATCTTAACAGAAACACATCTTACATCGAGCGTTCCTTTCATTATACCTGGCTATTCTACAACCTTCTTTAATTCGCTAAATTCTTCGTCCGATGGAATTATTGTTTTTGTTGATCGTTTATTAAGTGTCACAGTCGAACCTGTGAATGACATCAAAAATGCTAACACTGCTCGCATAAACTTTACATTTCAATCAGATACTTACTCTATACTTGCAGTGTACAGATCCCCCTCTACCAATGTCAGGTTATTCATAGACGAGATAAATACATTTATATCTACTGCATTACCTTGTACACATCAATTTCCAATTGGCGACATTAATTTGAATCTACTGGACGAAGATTCTGCGCTTATTAATGATTATATCAACATCTTATACTCAAATGGTTTTCTTTCTTACATAAACTTGCCTACGCGTGAGACCTCGTTTTCAAAATCTTGTATCGATCATATTTTTGTTAAATCAAAAAAAAATTATTCCCCTCTTCCCGGTTTACTAAAGATGTCTATTACTGACCACTACCCTATTTTTTTCAGTTGGATGAATATAAGTAAAAACGGAAATAATAAAGATAAAAATAATAATATAGAAAAACTTTTTTTGAACATGGTGAAGTTCAAGCAGTTGATAGAAGCAGAGCATTGGTCCACTGTAACGGATATAATGAATGTTGACGAGGCTTTAGATTCTTTCACCACTAAATTTAAAAATAGCATAGTTAAAGCTTCAGACACAATTCTCTTGAAAAACAATTCTAAATTTCGTAAAATTAAATCTTGGATTACTCCTGGTCTAGTAGTTTCTATTCGCAAGCGTGACGCACTGCACAGGCAACTGGCTAAATTGCGAGCGCGCTCCTCTAAGTATGGTATTAATTATGATAATGAGGTGTCAATACTAAAACAAAGATATACATTGTATAGAAATTTTCTAAATAAATTGATTTACAAAACAAAACTTTTATATTATAAAAAAAAAATTGAATCTAGTCGAGACGATCCTAAAAAAACTTGGGCAACAATTAATGAGATAACTGATAGAAAAAATAGTAGTTCTCGTCCTATCGAAGAAATATCGATTAATGGTACACTAATCAACGCCTCGGATCACCCAAAAATTGTAGCTGACGCTTTCGCAAATTATTTTTCCAATGTTGGCAAAAATTTGGCATCTAACATTAGAAACGCGATTTCAACTAATCCTAGTCACGACCAATCTTCTTTTAGACACTATAGTGACCAACACGGACAAAGTCTCGCCAACTCAAACTCTATGTTTTTATCCCCAGTTACTTGCAATGAAATAATTTCTCATATTTCAAGCCTAAAAGATAATTCAGCAAATGGTGTCGACGTTATAAGTGTTATATCAATCAAATCAGCTAGTCAACATATTGCTCCTTCACTTGCCCATATCTTCAATCTATGTTTCGAATCGGGTGTTTTCCCACAAAATTTCAAAATTGCAATAATTATCCCAATACATAAAGCGGATGACCAATCTAAACCTGAAAATTACAGACCCATTTCTCTTTTAACTCACTTTTCTAAATTACTTGAAAAATGCATCAAAAGTAGACTAATGAACTTTTTGGACAAATTCCAAATTTTATCCCCTAATCAATTCGGTTTTAGACCAAAACTCAGTACCAATGACGCTATTTTTAGATTAACTAGTGAACTTTATGAATCCATGGACGATGGTTATAAATCATTAGCAATCTACCTCGACTTAGCAAAAGCTTTTGACACCGTTGATCATCAATTGCTATTGCAAAAACTCTACGACATTGGAATACGAGGCCCTTCCTTTAACTTTATTTGAAAATTATCTTTTAAATAGACAACAATCCGTTAAAATCAATAAGACTCTAAGTGACCTGAATTTAATTGTGTGTGGTGTACCACAAGGGACTGTGTTGGGGCCTATCCTTTTCAATATTTATATCAATGAACTGTGTAATTTAAATTTAACTGGTAGTGTCGTAACATATGCAGATGATTCGGTTCTTCTGTTCAAAGGTGATAACTGGCACCAAGTTTTCCAAAATGCGAATAATTCTCTGCAAATTGTTTATAACTGGTTAAATAAAAACCTTTTGACCCTTAATAAATCCAAAACTATCTACATAGCTCACACAATTAATTCAAAAACTCAACCCAGTTCGGATTTCTGTTTAAAACTTCACTCACCTAATTGCTTTTTAAACATTGATTGTAACTGCTACAAAATTCAGTCGCGTGAGAATACTAAATATTTAGGCATTGTTATTGACAGACACCTTAAGTGGAATGCACATATATCATCTATTATCACTAAAACTCGTAATATTCTGTATATCTTCTACAGGCTGAGGCACGTCCTTAACCGAAAGTTGATTCTCACTGTTTACAAATCTTTAGCGATGGCCGTAATACAATATGGCATTACTTCCTGGGGTGGGGCATATTACTCTGCCATGGAACGTATTACTTTGATGCAGAAATCATTATTGAAAATTATTCTAAATAAACCCAAACATTTCTCCACTGATAAAACATATGAAATCGCTAATGTGCTTGATGTAAGACAAATCTATATTAAAAACGTCTTAATTTACTTCAAAATTCATTTCGAAAAATATAAACAATCAATTTGCACATCAGCTAATGATAGTAACATACTACTAACAAGGAGCATGAATAAACTTACTTTGGCTATACCTATGAAAAAGAAACAGATTGGTCAACAAAGTGCAGAGTTCATTGGTCCCCACTCATTCAATAGGATTCCGTTGCACATACGAAATATTACAAGTATTTATATCTACAAACAAGGGTGAGCGAGCTCACCCTTGGACGCCCTCATATAGAAAATTGAACCTTAAATTGATTGTTTCTATTGACAGAAAACCCCAAATGGATTCTTCTGTAAAAATAAATTCCTAAATTGATTGTTTCTTTTGACAGAAATCTTAAATACATTGCTTCTATTTACAAAAAATCGTTACAAGATTTCTTCTATTGACATAGAATCCTGAATTAACTTTTCTCATCAACAGAGTAGAGTAGGCCCACCTTTGATATTTTACTTATAGGCGTAATAATCTAATACTTTTATTAAATGCTTATTTTTCTATGTTATACTTAACGACCCCACTATTAGCTAGGTTATGGAGGGTACAAATGAGCGGGAGATGAAAAACAGTGAGCTGATGATAGATGAAAGAACATTTAAAAATAAAACACACTTTACTCAGGATTTGAACATGCGGCCTTGGAACCAGAAGCAGATGCGCTACCTCTAGAGTCTAGACCAAGGAGGACGGTTAAAATGCTTCTGTTGGCAGAAAGCCTTCAATATATATATATATATATATATATATATATATATATATATATATATATATATATATATATATATATATATATATATATATATATATATATATATATATATTACTTCTAGAGAAATAAAACCTTGTATTACAACCTTGCATTGTGTACAGAAACCTAAAAAAAAATGCGAAAGCAATATTTGTATGTATAGTGTATTTGTATGTATAGTTTGTATGTATGTATAGTGTACCACAAATGGTGTTGATAGTCAACATGCATATTATTTTCAAAGCATGAACAAATGGCCTAAAGTCCATTCATATAAGCGTGTTAGGGCCGATGCACAATATGCCGACAAATCCTCCAGACACCTTTCTGCTGGATAACTCTATCGGCCACTTTTGTGCGCGTTTTACAAGTGACCGATTTCCGACAACCTTACAAAACCAATAACATTTAGAAGTTGGTATTGAATTTTGACTGCCTTTTGCCATAATCGAACTCATCGAACGCTCGAGTTATGAGCTACCTTCGTTCAGCTTTGTCTTTGAGAGGTCTTCAAAACCGTGTGATGACAGATGACACTTTCGACATTGGGATTGTATTTTTCAATTTTGAGGTAAGAAATGAATTTACGTTCTGTTTAGTCGTATTTTTTGACAATTGCAATCAGGCAAGCATAATTCGAGAGATTGAATTTGATGATTTTTCACAGTTGATTTAATGTTTAGAGGTTATAGGCCTAGGCCCAGACCCTTGTAGGTTGTGATTTCCTCGAGAGAGGGTTAAAGGAATCAACACTACTACTACTACTACCATTCCAACTAAATGCTTATAGGCTACCTGAGACAATGAATAACTAGACTCGGACCTAGTAAATATATGACCTAGGCACACCCTATATTTTCACAGCCAGAAGTACCTCATTTGGAGTTACATACATGTAGGCCTAGACCATAAATATTGTATAAACATAGGGGCTAGGCCTAGTTCTCGATTCATCTTGCCCGAGACCATTGATTATGTAAGGTTACAAATTCAATGCCGAGACCTAGCCTACTTGACCAAACAAAACTGTGGTGTAAGAGAGGAATCGTGAATTGTGTAGTGTCGACCTTGAGCTCATTAGCTAATCTCTGTCAGATTAAATATTAAAATATTCATCAATATTCATTGTATCTACATATACAGATGGAAGCTTGGATTCGTTTGAACGCTTTGCCGCGAACAGCACGGAAGAGCATGAGTTGGGAGGGCGATTGAGGTTGCGTTGATCATTTCTTCATGGAATGACAGACTCCCGTGGATGACATCCGAGACAACTTGCCACAGACGTATGAGTAGAGACAAAGGTTTGTAAGCCTACTCTTGACATTGAAATTTTTTTTTCATTTTTTTATTCGTGTTCTCACAAAGATTTCAGTACAATTTCGTAGACCCGCAAAGTCACAAAAAGTTGACTTGTCTGCAGGTCTACTAACATTTTATACATAAGAAAAACAAATTACAAATAAGTATATCAAGTCTGAACACTTACGCACGTACATTTTGATAATAATGATGAAAATATCAATTTTAATAAAAAAATAATCATAGGGCCTAGTGACAAGAATCCACATTTCGAAATTATGGACTATTTTCAGTTATTTGGAATATACACTGTAAAATGAAATAGTTTTATTTCTCATGAAATATAAGATAATTTGATAATATCCATTTTTTTAATTCTATTTTTACTGTGGATATTAATAACCACTATTAATATTAATATTACACTAAATATAACAGGAATTCATGTATGCCTAGTAACGTTATCAATACCGGTAGGCGATTCTCTCAACTGCAGTAGACCTTACTACTGGCATGGCTCATAAATGATATACCAGTAAAAGTCAACAATATGCTAGCAACGGTCTACTATAAGGTACCGTAAAACTATACCGGCTTAAGAATACGGACTGTAGAATATTCTTGTAGCACTGAATTCACGGACACGCCCCCTATTTATTTATTTCATTTTGATTCTGTTGAACAACCCCACCAACAGCTACGAGGGTACAAATAGCCACACACAATAATTTCAATGCTTATTTTTATTTTATTACACATCAAATCACACTTCATAGGCCTACAAAATTCTCAAAAGTATTTGAGCATCCAGTGAGAATATGTTGTAGGGGAGCAAATTAAATTACATGTAGTAACCGGTCTTTCGAGGAATAAAAAAATCATCAATATTATCAATATTTAATATTATCTAGTTTTCTTATACTGTCAAATATTCACAATATTCTATCAAGTCTCATCAGAGAAGAGGAAGAAATTGATCATAGTCCAATAGTAGGCCTAAGGAGTCATGGAATTACGTAATTCCTACGTCCGAGCGTAAAACAAAGACCTTGGACAGAATGGTCGATTGTGTGTATTCAAGTTGACAATTCGTTTGTGTTTGAATAAATATTTACCTCAACTACCGGTTGATAGATTTGAAAGTAATGGGCCGAATATTATCACATTTTATTCAATTTAATCGAGGTCCAGTTGAATTTAATATTGGTTCAATTCAATTTCAGTAGGCCTACTGAAATACCATTTCAATTCCAGTTTTGAATAGTTTATAACATTGTTTGTGTTTTTTAGGAGATTCTGTGTATTCAAATGAACCTTGACTGCTGCTACCAATTCTCCAGAAAGAAGAGAAGAAGAGCAACACGAAGAGCAACACACCACAGTGCACTGCCGTACATTTTTTCTTCAATAATTTATAGGCTTAAAATGATATCATTCATTATTTGTGAAGGGAATAAATATCAATCAGTTGGTTATTTAATGCGTGTAAATGAATCTTCATTTGAATACCTTGTATTGATCTAGGCCTATATTTTTTCATGAATGTGTTTTGGTATGTTATTATTTCAGGTATTTGGCCGCTTTTGCTTCAGCAATCAGAACAAGAGTTTCATCCATTTTTAATGAGGCCCCTGCTTTCGTATTGAGAGAGCAATTCAACATTTTGAATTGAAGTCATTTTTGCCTCCTCCATATTCTGACATTTTCCCGTTGCACGGTCGAATGCATCGTCATCTGTCTGTTTTCTCTTCTTCGGCGTCGAAACAACAGATTATGAATAGAATATGTGAAAAGTAAATTATTCAATTGGATTAGGCATATATATTTTTTTTATCAACATCGAAACTTGATGCAAAATTATTGTTTCCCAATTGAAGGTAGGATTGTTTGATCGGGGCACCACAAGGGCGATCTCACCACCCCATACATGGATTATACATTATAGGCATACACGGATTATATCAAAACATGAACTGTCGTTTGATTTCATATTTGAAAAAAAAGCAACTACAACTAGGTAATGTCTCGAGTGTAAATAATAACTGAACGGTAAAGTGATGTCAAAACACTTCACGATTTCATGTTATAGTAATTATTATACATTCACACGTAGTAACAAACAGTGAGAACAGTCGAGTGAAAATGGAATGTCAACTTTACATGCGAGGCAGAAATATAGATCGGTAAAGGAAATTCGCTTGTAATATTTTATTTACAATTTTACATACACATTGTCAATTTACAAAGACGGTGAATACATGTGAATACAAAAGAGGTGGTAAAGTTCAAATTGAAGAATGTTCAAAGTATGATAAATGCAGATTGTTAACAAAGGAACTTATGATTGTGATATTACAACCCTTCGATCTGTCATTATCTCTTCACATATTCACTCTTCATGTGTTGCGGGAGGCGAGGGGAATTTAGGACCCGGTTCGATCCCTGCCGCCTTCCACCTTTACAGGGGTTTTCATGATTTCCCTCTGTAGTCCAGGCTAATGCTGGGATGGTTCCCACAATATAGGCCACGACTGCTTCCTTCCCACTATCCTTCCCATGTTACTCAAGAAACCTTCATCTCATTAATCATCCATCCGACGCCAATAGATCTTGGCTATCATTACAGTTTGCCGTTAAAACCCAATACTGTATAGAAAACTTGAGACACTATCTCGTATTTTGTAAATTTTAAATACATTTTTTAAATGTATCTTGTATCTGAAATAGGCCTACTCAAAATTCAAGTATCTGTATGTAGTTTTCAGATACTTGAAGTTGACCGGGTTTCCAGTTCCGATTCTGTTTTGTCGTCCAACACGATATCGGTACGATTTTTGTCATGCCTATTTCCACTTGGCTGTGTCGTAACGTTTTCGTGACGTCGTAGTCATAGCCGTCATTACCTCGACTCACGGCTTCTTTGAATGTGAGAAATTGAGCTGTCAGAATACAATATATATATTTTTTGAATAACATCGAAACTTGATACAAAATCATTGTTCCCCAATTAAGGCCAACGATGAAAGGTAGGATCGTTTGGACGGGGCACCACAAGGGCGATCTTATTACCCCAAGAATACAAATTGACACACTTTTCTCAGGTCGCGCCGTTGTAATTATACAAACACGGAGATTGTCCTGTACCATCTGAATAAATAATTCTACTTCAAATGGCATAGCAATTCTGGATACAAAATCTAAGACCGTGATTCTAAAAGTGTGGTGATGTTTGAAATTGCAGTTAGGATATGTGGATCGATATTTTTGTGAATCGATTCTTTTTTTGTTTTTTTTGGTGGCAATATAAATCCAAACAACCGGAGCCAGATGGACTGCAATCGCAGTGTAACTTACGGTGATCGTAATTTCGGACGACAAAAGTTGGAAGTTGAGTCAATAATCACGGGACCGAAACAATGTCGTAAACCGGCATGTTTTTAGGTGAATACTGGCTTGTGATTGTCCGTTGGGAAAATTGTGTCGGACAACAAGAACAAATTGGTAGGCCTACTGGAAACCCTGCTTCAGAGTATTTTTCCCATGTCTGATTACACTGTAATCTTCGAGTTTAATAAATATTTTGACTTTATTCTCAAGGCCATCGAAAAATGAGAAGAACTACTTCTGTCAAATGAATATGATAATTTCAATTAACTAATGCAGACCCATCAAACTTGGTTGATTATGAACTCATCAAAAATTAATTCAACATATTTTGTCCGGTTTATTTTAATAGTCCGCTTTAATTCTGTAATTACACCAACGTTTGGAAAAAGTTTTGATTGGTTACACACTCTCTTATATGTATACCACATTCCCACGTACAAAAGAGAACATAAAAACGAAGCCCGATTTTGTTCGTCAAGTGAAATGAAGTCTTGGCTCCATGGAATGAAAAAATCGACAACAATAATCTGTTGGTGGGGCATTTAACAAGCAATAATCAATCAATCAGTATAGTTGAATGTATCATTTCATTTTGTCATGACTCACTTGCAACTCATTGTCACTAAAAACTAGGAATACTCAACATGATAAACTATGTGTTTGCTGCATGTAAGAAGAAGGATCTACACACAAAAATGTATTTTTCTCATCATGTGACAACTGATTGTGAAAGTTTGGTAGCGTATTTGCAATTACTGCCTCAATATGCATGAGAGTGACATCGCTCATCCAATAATTGAATTCGGAAATGCCTAGACTGAAATCTTTAATTTTTCATAAGACTTTGTCGTACTCTACAACAATCAGTGTAGTAGTAGTATAGTAGATATTCATTCTATGCTATTTTTTTTACATAGGCCTACATACATGGTTACAAAAAATGACATAAGATTGGATAATAAAACAAAGTGTTCACAATCAAAAAGTAAAGAAAGCAAGTAATATTTAAATTATTAAATCACTCGATAGTGTGATTAAATTACTATGTAGGCCTATGTTGAATGTCTCATGTATGTGTTATTCATCAGTATTTTCTAATGGGCTACTTTTGTGATTCTCCTTTGTAGCCTAATCAGAGAATAAGTGATTGATTGCAATAAAACAATCCAATCCATGTACAATAATTGTACCCGTCAATTTATATATTTATCAAATCTCAAACAAATAAAACCATAAAAGAAATAACAGCGAGGCCTATACATTAGCGACACGCCTACTACCCTCCCCGCACCATACGTCCCCGGCATGCAAAAACTCAACTCGGAGAGCAAGCAAGCTTCCTGCCGTCTTTCAAGGAACCATCCCAGTATTGACCTGAATGACAGAGGATAACCAAAAAAAACTCTATCAGGATGGTCCACCATAGGCTTGTACATGTAGGGTACCGTACCACCCTTGGGTTGCATAACTGATACACCGAAAATATGGTGAATTGAGAAAAACGTAGGCCTACACTGAAAATCCAATAGGCCTACACCGTAAGCATTATTTCAGATGATGACTGAATACGGAGGCTACGATATTGCATTTGAATAGTGTGAGACTATCCTCTTCTCCCCACAATAATATACTAGCCATCATGTATGAAAATATTTTTCTTGCGGTGTACGAGATTTTCGGTTCAAGTTAGCTTAACCTAACTCAACTTGACTCTAACATCAGATCCCAGTCTGTGTATGACAGTTCAGTGTACTAGCAACTAATAACCTCAGCAACGTACCTGCTTCAACTCTGGCAACGTATGCCTCATTTTCAATAGGGAAGGATATGAACTGGAGGGAGTGTTGAACCAATGCGTTGCTAATGTCACACAAAACTCGCGAGCAACTGGCTTGACTTATGCCTGTTACATCGCCCATAACGAGCTGGAACGTTCCAGACGCGTAGAATCGCAATGCAGTAAGAACTTGCGTCGGTCTGGTCAAATGGCCTTCCAAAATGCTGCACAGTTCCAAGACGATATGTCTTGGAAACCTGTACCGTTTAATCAGAAGGTCATCCGACACATTTAATGAATCCAGCCTATCTTTGAATACTCTGCCAGGTCTAACAATGATAGGCCCCTCCTGATTAGGCCTCGGCCTAGCCTCATCCAGAATTAGGAAAAGCCCAGCATTGAACATTGTAATATAATTAGTAGGAAATAGGCCTAGGCCTATTATAACTGTATATATAATTAGTGTTAGTGTTTTAGTGGTCATATTAGTAATCATAAGTTACATTTCAGCTAGGTAGGCATATAGGCCTAGTAATAGTGGTACACTCTTTGACAGGTTAGGCTAGAGTAGACAGACAAGGTGAGTGGTCAGAGGTGACACTGACAGTTGCACACGCTAGGCCTAGGCCTAGTCGAGATCAAGCAAAACGTTGAGGTTAGATGTACAACCGGATTTATAAAATACGTAAATCAAATTGCGCGGTATTTAAAAATATCCTTATCGTGTTTTGGTGGGTAGAATTTACATTTTCAGTCAAATTCAGCCATAAAATCATTGTAAATTGATATTCAAAGTCAAGAGGTGATCACTTACTAGGGCCTAGGCCTACCAGTCAATTTTTTAGGTACTTCTCTCTGGACAATAGATGAAAGAACAGCTATTAGGATCTCAGACACTTGCTAGGGATTGGTGGGACGATCAAATATTTCTTCATGAGTTTGGATTAAGACAAAATATGGTATTATCTCGAAAGAAGTTCGTAACTTTGAGCCAAATCAAAGTTATGACCTTGTGTGAATTCGGGCCCAGAAGATAATATGAACACATCCGTTGTTTATAAAATGTTACCATGGTTTTCAGAGGGCCAAACCAAAGAGGTTAGTATTTTAACCTCCTTGACCAAAAATGGGGTATACTCAATCTTTTTTCGGTTTTTATTTAATTATAAAATATTAAGGCTACGTGGACAAAAGTTATTATCGTAACGCGGTAGATTATAACCAATTACAACTTGAAAGCGCTTAAATTTCTAATTTACGTGGAAAACCAGCGATTCTATTAACGCGCAAAATATGGTATAAAAGTCCACGCCATTCCAAGGTCGATAGAGTTTTTTTCTTTATTTCGTTGATTTGAAAATATACAGGCTATGTGGACAAGTTTCATTACTACGTAGTCGAAGATTGTAAAAAAATACATAACCCAAGCTCGATAATTTTCAATTTACGTAGAAATTCAGCGATTCTACGCGACGAATAGATTTTTTCGGTCCCTTTTGAATCAAACGTATAAGTGTGTTTCCACAGTGTGGTGAACACGCTAAAAACAGTTACACGATTGGCTGAAATTATCTGGCAGGCAGTTTTGTTCTAAACTAGTATACAGGAATTAATTTTCAGCTGTTTACGCATTTTTCATATAGCCCTTATCCTTATATTATTAGATTCATCGTAATTAAAGTCGTTCAGTTTCTTTCATTTATATCAATAATCAATTAATCACTCAATAAAAACCTCTACGTAACTTGTTTTTCTGTTATTTCCACTAGAGAGAACTATTCCAAAATGTTTAATTTATTTAGGGGTGATACCTACACTATTCGCAATTTTTTTTCTATGTTAATATACTAACATCTATTTATTAATGTCCTTGGTTCATAATTCCATAATCTTTTACTACAATTATATAATTAACACCTATTTGTTCATTTCATGTCTTTGTTTCCTAAATTTTCAGCTACTAAAAGTCTATTATTGTATTATAACTTACTGTCAGCCCGCACACAAGAATATTAGATTCTTAAGCGGGCTTCTGTTCTATATTATTTTTGTTTCGTTTTTGTTTTGTATACCAATCCATGTACAATGTAATTCTTGGAACAGAATAAAATGAATTTTGAATTTTTGAATATATAACAATGTATATATTTTTCCGTGAACAAAACATAAAATTATAATTGAAAGAAAATATATATTGTCAATGTATCACTTTTTATATAAATCCTCTTATGAAAGGTGTTGACAAGAACTAATCGAAAGCAATTATAATTTGTGAATTGTCGTCACTTAGTACCCTCATCACTGCGGAAAATAACCATAACCACTATCTGCAAGCATCTATAGGCCTTATTCATGAATGTCAAGTCAAACTATGAATGCTTTTATGCAAACAGTCCAACTAATGAGGTCCTCGGGTCGTATACAGGGCCGTCGTTAGGGGGTCTCAGAGAAGGGGGGCGGGGGGGGGGGGGTGGGGGGGGGGGGGTGGCGCCCCCCCAATCGACATTTGCGCCTCCCTAATAACTTATCCTCCTTTTAAAATATATAATGTTGACCTTCGAATAGACACACAATAAAATATGATGAGTTGATGACTTATTCATATGAATTGTATCAGTATATACACTCTACTACTTTACACTTCTTTTTTTTCTTTTTTTTGATGATTCAAGTATCAGATTCCAAGACTGCTCGTGAATCGCAAAAATCACTTGAAAAATGACCATATTTCAAAAAAATCACTGCTGGGAATTTTGCTGGGAGAAATCGTGAAGATATCTTCGAAAATGTCCATAATATTTATACTATTGGAAATAACTTTGGTAATGTCCATGGCGATTCAATATAATTGGACTCCAAAACCGCTTGTGAATATCAAAAATCCCTTGAAAAATGACATGGGTCTATTTCAAAAAATTCGGGGTCTGCGGGACTTTGCTGGGAGAAATCGCTAAAGTATAGCTTCGAAAATGTCCATGATGATGCAATTCATCACTCCAAAACACTCCAAAACAGAATCCAAAACAACTCGTGAATCGCAGAAATCTCTTGAAAAATTTCCATATTTCAAAAATTTCCCCGCGGGGCTCTGCTGGGGGACTTCCGCCCCCCAGACCCTTTTTTCGCGCGTGGCAAGTGTCCAGCTGGGTGGTCATTTTATTCATGTAACCTGTGCGCCCCCCCCCCCTCCCCCCACCCCAATACACAAATCCTATTGACGTCCCTGGTCTTATACATGTTTAGTCACAGTCAAGGCATTGGACCTACCAGAGCGTTACATTTTCAGTGTCAACGTAACATATAAACGATCGTGGTGCATGGCTTCTATATCTAAACATATTGTAGCCTATATAGTGAAACTGCTTTACACCATTCGGAGAAGTGTCATCTAATTCTAAAATACTGTTATATCTTCAAAAATTAGATTAATTAAATTAAATTACAAAAAAGGTTGTGTATCTTGCATTGTTGAAGTTTTATGATCATTTATATATGTGAAATCACCCTGGCTATGGAACTTTGGGTCCCGTGGGTATTGGGGACGCCTTTATTAGAAACTGGCATGGGTTCGGTTCCCGCGTGAGGCACGGATTTTTGTAAGTATTATTCATATCATCAGCTTATTTTAACCCTGAATAACCTATAGCTATCGGATGGGATCGTTAAGCAAACAATACTCATTATCAATCAAAAAATAAGATTGAGTTTGCCGCCCCCGTGGCTCGGTCAACTATCGCTATACTGCGTTATAGAAACTGACGTGAGGTCGGGCGTGGGGTCGAGTCATAAGGCATGGGTTTTTGCAAACGTCCTTTCGCCTTTCATCGTTTCATTATCATTCGCTCATTCGTACCCCCGTATTATTACCTAGCTGTTGGTGGGGTCGTTAAGCATAGGCGTACATTACAAATCAACTTTTTTTTTAAATTTCAATACAGGCCTACTATTCCATCATCGATACATCAATAAATAACCAAAACTTCGTTACACTTGACTTCCCCTGATGACTAATATGGGACTCGAACACACACACACACCATGACATGACCTGTCCTATACTGTATACACAACATGATTGGCGATTCACGAATTCATTTATTACTGATTGATGTCTTCTATATGGCATTGTTCGTATAATATAGATCCTATTTCAATGTAATGTGATTCAATACGTCCCCGTGTATAAACAACCCTTAGCAGTACGCCAGTTCATCGTATAAAGGAGCCGGACCAAGCAAATAGGCCTACACTATCTCACACCTAACTTTGCATACAAGATAACTCTAATATTATTTGAATGAATAATTGAGTTCTTCATTATCACAAATAACTGGCTCTATAGGCCTATAGAATTTGACTTGTCTGGATATCATTCGATTATTAATTCAAATAAACTTCTTGAATTTGGACCTTTTTTCAAATGAACTGTCTACATTAGTCATTTTGAACATCTTGAATTCTTGTAAACCATAAACGGTAGACTATATTTGGGAACTTATATCGAAATTCACGTGGGCCTAATGGCGTAAATTGTGCATGGCTTTCATTTATCGATAATTCGAATACAGCATGGGCTTCATCAATAACACTTCTTTCATCAATAACAATCAACACACTGATCTTTTCATGAATTCTATAGTGGAATAGCAATTCATCGAAACATGAAATATTTGGTAAAATTTTCATATAGCGCAAGGCAACCAATTTTCATGTTTCATCCCGAAATTGGTGATTACTAGCTCAGATCTTGACTGAATCTATATTGAATGAAATTTGTTCTTATTCAGTGGTTCAAAACATTCTTGAACATGATGGATTATGTAATGACTAATGAACCCTAGCTGTAGCCTGTTTAAAGATGTATAAAGATCTGCCATTTTTGAAAAAAGTGCATCAAAACACGTTTAAAAGGTCACTAAAAATACAATGAACGGAACAATGAACGAACAAATGAAATTGGTTCGTGATGCGCCATGACAATATTACCGAATATTTATTTGTCGACTTGGGCCTATTATATTCAGAGCACAGGCTAACGAGGCCCAGGCCAAGGGTGCAAAATATTCAAGGGGCACCAAATTTCAACCAGCTCATTGAAATTAAAAAATACATAATCAAATAAAGATTTTGTGTTTATTTATTTTTAAAGTGTAGGCTATGTAATATTATATATACAGTCATGGGATAGATGTCAACGCATGAATAAAGAGACTATTGAAAAACAATGTGGTAAATTAGTTCAAAAATAAATGGGGGGGGGGGGGGGGGCTCCAGAAAATGCTCGACCTAGGGGCTCTAAATGTCTTGAAACGGACCTGATTATATTCAAGAGAGGGTGCAAAAGATGGCCATTAAGATGGGCATGACATACGGGGAGTGATAAAGATGGCGACTCCCTCTGATAATATTTCATCAAGATGGGGAAACTGGTGTGGGCCTTCAACAACACAAAGGATATTGAGCTATCGAAGGGCTACTCCCAACATTTATCTTTTTAGTCCAGAAAAGAGATCTATCGATACATGGTATTGGAATACAAACCTGAAAACTTTCCTGGTATATATCGTATAGCAATTAATTAATTTATTCCTAAATGTAGGCTACATATGGAAATTGTTCAAGGTTATAATATAAAAAAATGTATATGTAACTTAGTAGTTGACTTGAAAGTATAACCACCTGTAGGATTTGATTGAACACTGCTTTTTGTATCAACAACATGTTCGATTATTTATAGTAGAATCAATGCACAGCATAATTCCAATCAGATGAGAGTGGTGTTGGCCTTGGATGACATATTTTTTTCAAACGCCAATATTACTCACGTGGAAATGAATGTATGATAGTCTTATTTTCTACAAATTTACCACATTCTTTCCATGCACATTGTTTTTAACCATGCATTTATAACGATTGATAGCAACACCTGTCTGAAGAATGTTGTTTCTACTCTAAAAGTAATACCATTAAAACATTTTAAAAGTAATATTCCGTTTTTCTCTATTCAATAGCGGCTCTATGAACCATGCTGCATATCCTGTCTCGGTATATATAATTATTTCTTGTCATTTTCGGCTTTCATACATTTTACCCCACTAGTGGACAGACTGCGGGGTTCGTGCTTGTTATAAAGTCCCCACTTCTCTCTATCTCACTCTATTGTCATTCTCTCTCTGTCGCTCTCATACGCACGAGTGTGTACGATTAGGCAACATTGCATTGTACTAAGCACACTATGGCGGCTTTGAGACGCAAGCATACAGCAGGAACCCAGTCGCTTCTACTACGACTATATTATACGTAGCTAAACTAGTTTCTATACCATCCGCGACTTTATTCCATGGCCTCAATAGGTGTATACATATTTATTTTTATAGGCCTACTGGTACATGTGTAATATTCTTTATTGATCCACAACATCGTAGAATATATAGAAGACAACAAATATGTAGAATGGAGAAGTTTTTTAGTAAAACTAATTATTCAAATTATGTAGAATGTGATTACGTCGTAATATACTTCTTATAAGACTGATCAGTTGTACGAATGTTTGAAAAATACGCGATAAAATTGTATTCAGCAATGTAGTTTAATTCAATTTTCATAAGGTGTCATATCAATTCAATATAGTCCTAACTTATTACTCGATATTTTTCAACTGAGGTCTAGTATTAATTACCAAGTACATTTAGTCTATCTGAGAGTTGGCGAAAACAAATAGCATGGGTAACCACGGTGATAACAACTTTAAACTGCCAGTTAGAGCTACTCCAACGTTGTTAATTCAGGCACTAAATAATTTCAACTGTTTTCCTATCTACGATAAAACTTTTTATTTGTGCAAATATCCCATCGTTCAATTCATCTTGAAGCATAATGTGGCCTACTTGTGTCAACTCGACGTGTCTATAGTGACTTTTAATATTAACTTGGTATGTAATAATTATGCTCCGTCTTGGATTCTAACTCGATTCATGAGCCGTTTCATTGTGGAGGTTAATGCTATGACACAGCGTTCCAATGTTTTTACTGTCAACTTGGCTAGGTTTTGAAGCTTCGGGAGTGGTCGTGTCTCGTGTGTGTGTGTGTGTGTTTGTGTGTAGTGGTTGGTATACGGTGAATGATGTCAGTTCATTTATTGTTGCAATTAGTTCCGTGTTTAGACGGTTTATAGTCAGGTACACAGATGGCTCATCGATTAGTCGGGTGTGTCAAAAAAAGTATGATCTAATAATTTGTGTAGATGCGGGCTTGATCGTCTCTATACCATCTATCTGTCTCTTTGTATATGCAGTAATGCAGTTGACAAAATTGTATCTGGTAAGAAATCATAAGTTGATATTCTCGCTGTACTATTCTTGGTGGATATTATTCTCATCTCGTCATCGTCTCGCTTTACCCGGTATCAACTATACAGGGAAACATTAAAAAGGCTATCTAACGATAGGCCTATCAGTACTCCTTAGCCATGTATGATGTAGGTATAACGTACAAACAAATTAGTAAGTTCACATGAATCAACTGAATAAAAAAACTTTACCTTATCCCGCATATTTTGACCTCTTTAATATTTCCTTTGATCCAATGACTATTGGCAGAATATGAGATAATTCTGTTAATTCTGTTAATTATGGTATACCATGCGTATACAGTTTCTGGTCCTATTATATGAACTTACCAGGGTCGGACTGGCGGTAAAAAACGGCCCGGACGTAACATAAAGAGCGGCCTAAATGTAAGATTGTGTGTGTGTGTTTTGTTGGGGGGGGGGGGAGGGGGGTACAATCTAAGTGGTCACGTTGCCTATAAGTTTGAAAAGTCACCCGCCCGCCGCATGGTCTAGTTGAGACAATTTGCTTCCATTCATTATTGCAAGTATGAGCGATAATACTGATGAGCAAGCAATACCCAGAGTGCCAGAGCGTGAAACGAGGAAAACCGGCCCTTTTCCGACAAACGAATCAATGATTGAAATCCATAAAATCATTCTTTTCAGCTAAGTAAGTACAACAATCTTCAGATGAACAAATTTGTGTTATATGAATGTATACATGATAATGTATGTATGAAGGATAACACTATATTACTGGCCCTTTAATACACCAAACAGGCGGCCCACCGCGGGCATTCGCCCGGTGGGCCGCCGGGCCAGTCCGAGCCTGGAACTTACAGTGTTTTGAAACTGCAGGAAAATGTAATGTAAAAGTCCACACATGTAGAAACTCGGCCCACAATTATTATTATACAACTCTGTGTGGATGTATGTATATAACTTATATGTTTCAGGTTGGATCACTCTCATTTAATAATATCGGGAGATATGGATAACTAGAATGTATAAGATTAAGATATAGAAATAGAAAGATATGTTTGAATCTCGATAGAATAGACCTTTAGTGTATATATTCATGAAAAAATACATTGGTAACACTACATGCGTTGGCAAAACATCGAAGTATCTAAAAAATTATACGATTATCGATAGTCACATTTTATATTGGCCTATACTTGTGCCATGTTTTCTCATCGATCTTAATTTTTTCCTAGACTTCTAAGCCACTGCAAGCAATAACTAATTCGTTATTGCTGAGTCCTTGCAAATTTCCCCATAGTATAAATATTTCTATCGAATCAGAAGATTTGAAAATGAAGGTTAAATAGACAACCGGTAATGGGCCGCAGCGAGAGAGAAGCGCTGGCTCCCCGCCGACTTGCCAAATGATGTTTCCGATCATTTCAGGATGTTACCTAATTGTCTCGACATTTTGCGAGGTACCATATATATATACTGATTGAAGGTTCACCATTTTGAAGAGAGGATTCTACCATTTTCTAAATAGGCTATAGACGAAAAAGACCTCTCTATTCGTATATTGTAACTGAATGGACTTTTACGACTGATGTCCCCATTATTGTATAAGTTATACGTATCCATTTGTCTATCTAACGCATTTCGGATCTTTCTCCATCTTATAAATGATTGTTTTAGCTTGTCTTCAAGACTTGAACCGTATTGCCTTGATGAAGAACTGGATAGCAGGACCAGCGGCGAGCAAACTGATCTAAGAGACCGTTGTTCGATTCCCGCCATGGTCGATCAACCTTTGACAAACGTTTTTCGTAGTTCATTCTCGATAGACCCTATAAAGTGAATACTCCATGGGATGACTCCTTCACAATAGGCCACAACCGTTCCTTCCCATTATCCAAAACACCCAATATAAAATAACATTTTATCTCATCTTCGCATCATCTCACACATCATTCGCCGACATCAATAGATCAAAGTAAGCACCACATTGCGTCGTTAAACCCAATTTGAATGAATCAATCAATCCTCAGTGTAAAACATTTTTTCGTTTGGCTATTAGGCCTATAAGATATTGTGAAATATCTATTTAAAGATACTCGCTTTTTCTTTATCCGGGCCCCATTAATAATATTTCCGTATTCGTGAATAATAATATCACATGGTTGAAGTAAACATATTAGGCTATATGAACTTCCTGCCCCGATACAAAAATAATTATTAAATATTTTAACTCCCCATGGAATATTCGTGGAATATACCTGTGCAAATGTCAGAATCCGTGAATAATAATTATATATTATTGGATTTTAACGATGCATTATACTGATGGCTACAATCTATTGGCGTCGTGGATGATGAATGAGATGAATGATGGGATGAAAAGATGAAATGTTATTTTATCATGTGTTCTGGGTGGTGGGAAGGAGTCGGTCGTGGCCTGTTGTAAAGGAACCATCCCACTATCAACCTGAAGGACAGAGGGAAACCACGAAAAAACCCCTGTCAGGATGGTCGACCGTGGCGGGAATCGAACCCCGACCCCATGCAGTCTCCCGAATGACGGTTCAGTGTGATACCACTCGGCCACGCGTCTCTGTGAATAATAATCATATTACAGTAATTTCACATAATAAATTGATAGTTAGATGAGCGTAGCGAAGTCTCCATCCCACTCTTATAGGGCTTTGTCTGTGTTTTTTATTATTATTTTTTTTTTGTGGGCACTGCTCAGGACGCATGGTTTGACTGATCGACATGAAACTTTTTTTTTATACGCAAACCCATCCAAATTGGAACTGTATAGTTCTTGGTATGAATCGGTTGGACA
>OZ023327.1:40273812-40386312 GCA_964007535.1 Brachyptera risi
GTCGGAGAGACTACTCCCGAGAAAAAACATCAAGACATTTTTCGAAAATCCCATAAGAAAATTCTGAAATTTTAGAAATGGAATTTTAGGACGAGCAACGGGAGGGAGAAAAGATCTCTCCAAAACAATCCATATTTCCACGGAATGTAAAAACATAGAAGTCGGGCTACACATTGATACAACATTTTCAACTGGATCCGATTGGCCGTTCAGAAGAAAAAATCTTATTGGATGAGCGAAGCGAAGACTCAATTTCGCCATACCCGAAAAAAGTGACTGTTTTTTTTTTGTTTTTTTTTTTGTTCGCGCTCCACAGGTCAAACGAAAATTCAAAATCAGTTGAAACTTGGCATACACAAGTGTCATTATCTAATTCGATACTGTATAGTTTTAAGGCACAATCGGTTGAACCACTTCTGAGAAAACTCATTTTAAAGTTTTCAAAAATCCAACTAGAATAACCCAGAGGAAAATATTCGTGAAATGATTTTCATCCGAGACATTTCAAATTCTCAGGAAATTTTGATATAATAACTAGGCAAACGCGTTATGTGTTTCCGCGTTGATGGATGAGCTGCAACATATCAACTTATCTTTGGATTGGTTATTATATATATATATATACACCTTGAGATCCAAACCATTACATCACTGCCATCGTATTTTTCATTGATAATTTATATGATAATAAAGAAGGCTTTGTTTAATTCGTTCACAATCAAGTGGTGACACTTGTTGCTTTGATTTAATAGGTATCTTAATAGCTTTGAATAATTAACACAAATAACATTATATATTTTTTTACATCGAAACGGCTGATCCAATTTGAGTGAAAGTTCGGAATAATGTGTATCATTATCAGATTGAAATTCCCTGAAAATTTGAATCCTCTCAGATGAAATAATTTTCACGAATGTTTTCCTCTGGGTTATTCTAATGGGATTTTGGAAAACTTTGGAATGAGTTTTCTCAGAAGTGGTTCAACCGATCGCGGCTCAAAACTATACAGCATCAAGTCAAATAGGGGTTCATGTGTGTGCCAAGTTTCAACTTATTTTGAATTTTCGTCTGACCTGTGAAGCGCGAACAAAAGAACAAAAAACCCCCAAAAAAAGAAAAAAAAAACGGCACTTTTTTTCGGTATAGTGAAATTGAGTCTTCGCTTCGCTCATCCAATGATACACATTATTCCGATTTTTCACTTGAATCAGATCAGTCGTTTTGATGTAAAAAAATATATAATGTAATTTTTGTGAATCACTCAAAGCTATTAAGATACCAATTAAATCCAAGCCACAAGTGTCACCTCTTAACTGTAAACGATTAAAACAAAGCCATCTTTATTATCATGGAAATCAATAATGAAGAATAAGATGGCAGTGAAGTTACTACAACTGCCAGTTACTACAAAACAAAGTGTAGCTTGAACACAATCAAAGTTCAGGGATAGCTCGAGGAACTATCCCAAAGCTGGTTGAAGATTATTTCAATTATTGGGATATTTCAGGGATAATTTCTGATATAGTCATAAGTATCATTCGCGACTCAGTTCTAATTCTTAGAAATCATCTTTATTGCCAATCATTGATTTAATCACCTTCCATCACTCACTGTAAAAATCATGTATATTCACATTTTCCGTATTTCTCTAACACAATTCATATTCACATTTTCCCCCTCACGAGGGAGAGCTCATTGGAAACTTTTTTCATCACCCGTATAACATTCATCACCCGTACCCCCGTATAACCTAGCTATTGGTGGGGTAATTAAGCAGCAATAACATGAAAATGAGCATTGAGAGAAAATAAAAAACCGGCACAGTAGCTGAGTGATTAGCTCACTTGCTTCGTGTGATCCGGGAGGTGAAGGGACATATCGGACCCGGTTCGATCCCCGCCACCGTCCATCTTTACAGGGGTTTTTCGTGGTTTTCCTCTGTAGTCTAGGCTAATGCCGGGATGGTTCCCACAATATAGGCCACGACCGCTTCCTTCCCACTACCCATAAAAACCTTCATCTCACCATTCCATCATCTCATTAATCATTCATCCGACGCCAATAGATCTTAGTAATCATTACAGTGCGTCGTTAAAACCCAATATAAAATAAATAAATAAATAAAAAAGGGACAGTATGGAAGGCGGTCGTGACGTGGTCTTGGGCAAACAACCCAGTATTGAGTTGCGCCACTGCGGGAAACCATGATGCACCTCAAGACAGAGTGGTCGACTGAATGACGGTTCAGCGTTCTATATAGCGGCTGGTCCACCATTCTCCGCATCATGCTCTCAAGTCTGAACTATTTGTATAACCAGCCAAGAGTAGGCCTAATGATGATTATTATTTCCAAGGCGTCCTCAGTCTGCATATAGGGTAAACATTCTTGCGAGTGTGATTTCACAGATATGAATGATCATAAATCTTGAACAGTGCAATTGATGCAAAATTATCGAATACATTCTTTGATGCCGAACATATTTGTCGAAAATGCTGAGGGAAATTGTATAGACCTGTCCTATAGCAAAGATGGAAAGATCACTTGTATATGTATAACAGTGACTCTAGATATTGTAACCATCGATTCTCACCTTGCAGGCCCAGGTATCGTTATACATACAAATACAACGTAAAATATTGTAAATTGTTCATTATGGATCGACGATATATCAGAAGATTTTACCCTGAATTGTGTGAAGTAGTTACACTATACAATATAGTCAACCAGAAAGTCGATGCGATCGTTTATGTGTCTATGTACACTGAAAATGTCACGCTGTGGGTGGCCGAGAACGCATAACAAAATGATGATGCAATGAAAAGATGTATAATGAAAGAGTAAGGGTGTTTACAAAAACCCATGCCTTATGCCGAACTCGACACACGTCCTATATACTTGACTTTATTTTCTAAAACTGTACACTCAAGCAGAACGAGCCACAGGGGGGATGAGGGGGGGAGGGCAATAATTATTACAAACTACCTTCTATAGACGATATAGAGATGTTGAAGAAGGTTCGGTGAAATGACACGGTATACAAAGTTCCACCAGTTTCGGTCACTAACTTATAAATCAGACTTGAGGTCATTTTCATAATGAAAAATAAAACAAATTTTCTACCAGCCTTATTCTCGAAGTGTATGAAATGTGAAATGAAAGGATACGGTTATAACTGAATTCCTTTCATTTATCAAAAAAGCATACATAATGAAATGTTCACAAAATCCACGAAGCCTGATTCAGGCTTATCTATGGTAATATAAAGAAAAATACAATTTACAATACATAAAAGTGTCAGTGAATGGTGACATGAACAATTTTATCATATCCAATAAATATATTATTCTACTAAAAATGTCTATAGCCATTTCCCAGCAATCACCATTTCTCATCCCATTCCACAAATCAGTTGAAAATGGGTTGTGAAATAGTGGACATACAGTGCTCGAGATGCCTTTGCACATCTGCCACTAAAATTAACGAGGGAAGGCAATGACTCATATTTGTGTATTCTTTTTCACAGGCTGCCATTGGCTATGAGAATCTCTTGCCTATGGTAAAGGGGGTCGCTCATCTCTGATGTGTTGAGGGGGGACCCACCCACAACGTGTCAACATAACATATGAACGATCGCAGTGACTTTCCGGATCAACGTATTGTAAAGCAACAGAAATCGTCAGCGACAAAATTCTTTGAAAATATCTTAGGGAGTAATTTCTGGCCTAAGGGAAAGGTAATCGAAGAATGAAAAGTATAAATTATCTATATGCTAATAAAAGATTTAATTCACTCACGAAGGGTCTTCAGCTTCCGCAGAAAAATACAGACACATGAAATACATAGAAATACCATTCAAAACACCGAGTCAATATTAATTGTCTGTATAAAAACGTTCGATCGTGTTAGATACGTAGATCTGTTAAGACAGATATGGGGGGTAAACGAAGAGAATTAATTGGTCGGGACCGTGTCGAGCGCTGGTTATGGAATAAACGTCCTTCCTCTCAGGTAGACGAATCAGCGACGTCGACGTCGTTCGCAGTTGTCACTCGAGATAATATGTGTATACATGTGAAGATAAACAGATTTGACTGTTGATGAATATAAGATGATGAAACCCTTTGTTCAGTCCTTTACACACGACAATGAAAAACGAGTATTTACTCTACCGCGTTCCACGGTGATAACTAGCGTCGTGAGTTGAGCGTTCGCGCTCCACGAAGAAATAAGGTATAATATATGTTGAATGAATAATGTATGTAAACGAATAACGAAACTGGGATGACTTCCCTCAGCACACGACAAAGAAGGAGAGACTAACGCGTTCCACGGTGTCTTCACTCGCGTCGTGAGCTCGGCGTTCGCGTTCCACGAAGACCAAAAGAGAACCAACTTTTCAAACATTTTCTCCACTTACACTTTTGATATTTTATTACATATTTGAAAATTCGCGACACTCCATTGGTCCATCCAAATGTCTTCCTCTCCCCTCATTGGTCGATCAAAAATCTAAATCCAACTCTCTCTCTCTATGCTATGAGGGTGGTCGGTTTCCCACCCTCTCAAAATAATTAAAACTTTTTTCAGAAATAGAACACTTGACCCTGTCGCTCGTAGCGAACATCTCGCCAGCGGCAATGCATACGTGTCACGAGTGACAGTTTTCATGAGGCGATAAGTTTACGCCTACAGTCTCCCTGGGTCAAAATGTCAAATGTACCTATCTAAACAGCCCTCCCTAGCATTAACATTAAGAATATACTAATTAATTTGACATCAATTGCTATCTTGTACATGTTCTCCCTAACGATAGAAACAGCTAAAAGTAGGAAACAAAACATATAGGTTTACATTCGCAGCGCAATCACTTGAGTTAACATGCACAAGGAAATGTAATATAGCTAAAAGAGAAGAATGATGAAGGCCTGTTTGCCATCACCAAACTGTGAGTTCTCAGTACAGTAGTGAAACTGCTTCACACCGTGCACAGGAGTATCTTTCAAAATACTGTGGATCCCTGATAAACATTCACATATAACAATAACAATATGTTACGTGTTATTTATATGTAACGGTACGCTGTGAGGTAAAAATCGCCGGCAAAAATATCGAGTGTTACTGTTACACATACAAGTATCTTTTCACCACTGTAATTATAAAATTTGACTTATAACATTTCATACAAGTAGGATCTATTGTCTGCGCCCATTTTCAAATTTTGTATCTTACACGCTTCAAATTTTATTATCATTTTTACCTGTGAAATCACGCTCGCGGGAACTCTGTGCTCTATTGAGACTGGGACGACTTAATAAATATGAATTCATTTCATGGTATAGTTATTTCATGAACTTGTTTGTTGTTTTGTACCCCAAATAGCATAAACGGAAAGCTGTGGAATGAAATGCGGAATGTACAGATGATTCCATCAATACCATCAGTAATTTCATGAATTACGAGAAGTTCGTGTTGAATTGAAAAACCAATGCCAATACACTCACTATCTCCTCTACTCTTTTGAAGAATCAGCTAGTTAGCTTCAAACCAGATTGTATTTTAGTGTTTCAAAGTATTTTCGACTCATCTGTGATAGTCGTCATTTATCATCTATATGCTTCCTCACGTATTTACCAAAGCAATTCCTCAACACAATTACACTTTCAATTGTCTCATGATGAATTGAAAAAAAATCGAAATGATTGAATATTAAGACGGTGAGTTGCAGACTATGTTGAAGGGCCTATATATACGATGTAAGCGACGAGCAGTAACGCGATCCAAATCTAAATCTGGCAACGTATCACGTCGGATATATATCACCCGTTTTATTACCATGGTTCTATAAACGTTACCCAACTTCAGTCTTGGGAAAGGTTGTGGTATAGGAGGCGGTCGTCGCTTAGATTAAAGACCATCCCACTCCCAATTACCCTCAAGTAGGTCTACCTGGATAGACGCGATGTTTATATGTACACATCTAATGAGGCAGCACGGCGCAAAGTATGACTACAAAAATTAGCATTTCATTTCAGGCAATCGGTATCCCTGGCAACTTCAACTCTCTGAACGGTTGAATTATGAATTCGGTCCATACTAATATGAACCACAATGTTACAGTTTCTTGCTCAAGTTTATACACTTTTATGTGTTCATTAGGATGGTCCCCTCCTTTTTTCCTGGATAAGAATAAATTATGTATATATATACATATATATATATATATATATATATATATATATATATATATATATATATATATATATATATATATATATATATACATTTATATATATATATATATATATATATATATATATACATTTATATATATATATATATATATATATATATATATATATATATATATATATATATATATATATATACATTTATATATATATATATATATATATATATATATATATATATATATATATATATATATATAAATGTATATATATATATATATATATATATATATATATATATATATATATATATATATATATATATATATATATATATATATATATATATATGTATATATATATGTTTGTATATATATATATATATATATATATATATATATATATATATATATATATATATATATATATATATATGTATATATATACATACATATATATATACATATATATATATATATACACACACATATATATATATATATATATATATATATATATATATATATATATATATATATATAATATATATATATATATATTTGTACATATATGATGAAAAAGTCGAGTCATAAAAGTTCGTCTCGATCGGGATCCGAACCCGGAAACTTTGAACCAATATATATATTATATATATATATATATATATATATATATATATATATATATATATATATACATATATGATGAAAAAGTCAAGTCATAAACGTTCGTCTCGATCGGGATCCGAACCCGGGAACTTTGAACCGATATATATATATATATATATATATATATATATATATATATATATATATATATATATATATATATATATATATATATATATATATATATATATAATTCATTCATCCGATGCCTCTAGATATTATTTATTATTACAGTGCGTCGTTAAACCTAATACAGAAAAGATGGATGAAAAAACACTCCGTCTGCTTCGAGTCTTTGAACTCTCGATCTCTCGAACTATATTCTGAGGAAATCTCCATCAGCTGGAGTGTTTCTGTCTGGGAGATGACTTGAACGACACGTCATCATTAAGCAGATAGCGGGTAATATACTTTATCGATCACCTTATCTGGACATTTATATACGACGGGCCCCGAGATCCGTGGACCGTGGTTGAGTAGTTAGTGGAGTTAGGGTGAAGCTGGCCCCGCCTCTCGGTCAATTGCCGCCCCTCCCTCAAGGCATGGGCTTGAACCCTAGAGACCAGGTGCATGCATGCCACCACCGTTCGTTCTTTCTTTCACACTCTCTTTCTTTTTTCACACTCTCCATTTCTCATATTATGTCTGCCTGCCTGTCTGTCTATGTCTCTCTCTCTCTCTCTCTCTCTCTCTCTCTCTCTCTCTCTCTCTCTCTCTCTCTCTCTCTCTCTCTCTCTCTCTCTCTCTCTCGCTCTCTCTTTCTCTCACACAAACACACGCTTTAGATGATAGATACGAGTTATCAATTATAGACAGCTACTTGAGCTAGCTACCATAGACATGTCAGAGTCAGAAGATTAATCCCAACACGACGGGTGCTTCCTTATTCGGTTAGACTCGTATGATGGACGATAGATGAATATAGACGTATATCTTTCGTCTGTGCTCGTGTATAGTGACTGGCCGAATGGTTAGTAGACCTAGTTATATCCCATATATATAATGACACGACCGTAGCTTTCAAATTCTAATACATGTATGATAAATTGTAACTGATTTGTCACGAATATCACTTAATTATGCCACCCATTTTTCAAAATAATTATTATGAAATACAATAAAACCATATCGAACATAGACATAGGCCTAAAGGTTGAGAAATTAAAATAATTATTACGACAAAAGGATAATCAAAATGATAAACATCAATCAAATCAATGTGTTTTCAGATTACAACACTCCGGGAATAATGAGGCATTTACATATTCGAGCAACACGTTAAAAATCGATTCATCATAGCACCATAAGCTTATACAGTTCGTGAAGACTTGATGAGAAAATTCGAAGTAACATTTTTTGAAAAAGACACATGGTAGAATATACCGACCACATAAATGTTTTTTTGATATCCGAATGTTGAAACAATGAAGATTTTTTTTATATTTTCTAATTCCAACCTTGACACGTCTAGACACTTGAGCCGTTACATTTCTCATCGAGATACACAAATCAAACGATCGATATTTCACACCTCGCATATTCTCAACGCTAGCAATATTTGAAATATAAAACACTTCGCAGGGCTGCATGGATCTCGAGTTCGGGTTAATACTTAATAACGTCTAGGTATACAAGTAATCCACACCCACGCCCGACGGTGCAATAATACGCCACTGAAAAAAATTAGGATATGAGAAGCGGTTATATGATACGACAACGGGTCCTACTGGCGGACGTGAACGATGACGTGACGACATGCAATAGGGTGGCAGGCTAACCCCTATTTTTCATATTCAGGGTATGATCTGAAATAATTAGACCCACTAATACGTTATGCTCGATTGGAATGCGAACTAATTTGTTTGCTGCATGCATGAATTGTGTGCCATATTTATTTATTTTAGGTTCAAAGACGCAGTACACTGATGACAAAGATCAACTCCCGTCGGTGAATGATGAATGAAATAATGGAAGGATGAGACGAAAGATATTTTATTATGTGCTTTCGGATTGTGGGCAAGAGTCGGTCGCGACCCTGTTGTTGAGGAAAACTCCCAGTATCAACCTAAACGAGAGGAATACCACGAAAAACCTCTGTCCGTGGCGAGAATCGAAACCCGGTCTCCTGAATGACGATTCAACGTGTTGGCCACTAATCCACCCGTCTCAGTAATTGTGTGATTGTACGGCGCGACAACGACGAGGTTATTGGAGTCGGTTGATCGAGCAAACAATCATCTGAAGCAGGTATCACACCTGCAGATGTATGGAGTCAGAGTTTGCGAACTGAGGGCCGAAATCAAGGTTCGAATCGCGACGAATTTCCCAATTTCCCAATGGAATCTTCGGTCAGAACGATCCATCTTGGGCAGGCTGTGATCGCACAATTGACAGGCACAGCCACTCGAAGACTTTTATTAAAATTGTCTACTCGAAAATGTAGAATATTTACATATTATTTAATTCCATCAAATTAGGCCCATACTAAGAAAACGCAGCATATGCGTTGTAAGATGAGCGAGATAGTAATATGAAGAAGGCCCTATATTGAAACAATAACTCCATATACACACCTCAACTCGTACTCGTACACAATTTACTTGACTTGGCAACTAACAAGTCGAGGACGCAGTGAATCTCGGAAACATGGTTCCATCTTTTTGACGAATAGAAAATATTCATTCAATTAGTTTCTTCAAAACGACCGGTGTAAAAGAATCGATTTACTGCGGGATAACTTCACTGTACAGTAAACTCATCCCGGGAAAACTTTACTGTAGGCCTACAGACTACAGTACAAAAATCCCGGTAGATTATTATGGGAGCTGGTGTATTATTATAGCATTGAAAAACATATCAGTAATAAAAAACTGGGAAAAAATCAGAGAGAAAAATTCCCACAATACCAAAAGAGGGGTTTTTACATGATCAATAATGCGCAACTACTACATAGGGTGACTAAAATAAAACACACTGGGATAAGATTATACTGAAAGGTGCACAACAGGTACTTTTTTTCTCTCTGATTTGTCCCCAGTATTTTATTACTGATATGGTTTTCAATGCTATAATAATATACCAGCTTCCATAATAATCTACCGGGATTTTTGTACTGTACAGTAATAATATCCCGGGATAAGTTTACTGTACATAATCTCCTCCCGGGATATTATTACTGTACATATTGTTATACCACAGTGAAGGAATACTGCCACACCAGTCCAATTTGCATGAGTAGGCCTATCCTTCATGTATTCACATTCAGCGAAGAGAGTTGATTTCATTGGAAAGATAATATTTCAAATTTCCCGCCCAGCCTATCTCATTTTTTTTTTTTGAAAATCCATAATGGTGTTCCTTGTAAATGGTTCCATCGATTTGACCCAAAACTACATATACCTCTAAGATGGATAAGTCTGCGTGTCCAGAAAAAGTTTCCTTTTGATCAGTCAAACCGTGCGACCTGTGCAGTTGCACTGCTTGAAAAAAAAAAAAACACTGACAAAGCTCCGTGAGAGTATATAGTTAGTTCAATATATACTTCAAACAATAATCATAATCGTAAGTCTGACTCATCAATTGGCTGGTATACCAACAAGTGATATATAGCTCAACCGGAATTCCAAGTCCGTCAAAAATAGGATCGTTTCCATATCTCTGGTCCGAACCGCGACTGGTCTTGTTTATCCCCTTTGCCCAGGTTTGCGTCCGCGGTTTACAAACTCGGCTTTCGTGCAGGTGTGACAGCGGCTCAAGAAGGTAATGAAATTGCTTCAAAACCGTTCAGAAAAGTCAGATGCAATCCTGTCGATTCATAATACAATTCCACATGTGTGCGAATATGTTATACAATTCGATTACGATCATTTGGGCGAGTCGAAAACATGCTCAGTTGTCAAAAACCTCGGATTGTCGTATACACGCTAACAAGGATATTTCCAGACGTTTTTTCAACTTATTTTTTTGATTTGGTCAATTATTATCAGTATCTTCTACGTATTTATTAATTCATCTTCTTGCATGGCTGACATTTTACGTAAATACGATTCATATTATATGGGTAAACCGTGCGGGCGATAATTATTTTCTCTCAAGAGCAAGTGGCGACATGGATTTGAAAAATGTCTGAATATTGCGTTTACGATTCGTATCCAATCATTGATCTGCGTCCGCTGTTTGCGGTAGATTCTTACTGCTTGCGAATGGTATGGCTCGGTATTTATTGATTAGGCCTAACCACCTCTGGCACTGTCAAGTAATGTACATATATAAATATATATATATATATATATATATATATATATATATATATATATATATATATATATACATATATATATATATATATATATATATATATATACATATATATATATATATATATATATATATATATATATATATATATATATATATATATATATATATATATACATATATATATATATATATATATATATATATATATATATATATATATATATATATATATATATATATATATATATATATATATATATATATATATATATATATATATATATATATATATATTTATATACATATATATATATATATATATATATATATATATATATATTCATACATATATATATATATATATATATATATATATATATATATATATATATATATATATATATATATTCATATATATATATATATATATATATATATATATATATATATATATATATATATATATATATATATATATATATATATATATATATATATATATATATATATATGTATATATATATATATATATATATATATATATATATATATATATATATATATATATATATATATATATATATATATATATATATATATGTATATAATTCCAATTCAAGTTAATTCTAATAATTTTCCAGTGAAAGAACTTTTCTCATTGGGAAATTCACATTCCTATGAATAACTTGTATTGCATTACATGTAAAGAACAAACACAATTTGAAAAAAAAACGCTCAGTTCGCCGCTTCGGCGGAATTAATATCAAAATATGACGGTCAACGAATTGAATATGTTCTACTGCGAACACAACCATTGTTTAACTCAGCATTTTACTAAGGTGGAACCTATAAATAATAATGCATATCGTCGTGAAGTAGGACAATCCTGTGGGGTCGATTTTATAAACCTTATGGATTACGAAAACCTTAAGTTCAGATTAAAGTTGTTGATCAGCTTGCTGAGTATCGGTGCTGCGATATTTTCAGGTTTAACACTAATTCTCAGATTAGAATATAGTAGACCTATATTGAAACTGACCTATAGCAGAGCATCAATTTCTTTAGTGATGCTAATGTCTTGCACTCGGTCTCGCCTCTCAAATCGATTTTTTTTTCATTTCCTACTGATTCGAAGTGTTTGTCTTATTCATGATGTATATTTTCTGTAATTAAACCTCGAGCAGAATAGTATAATTTATGAAATAGGCCCCATACAAGCATTACCTTTCGTTATGGCATGATTATATCTATCCTTCGGGACTTACGTTGGAACTCCTGTTATGTTTATCCATGTATTGATTAGATAAAACTATAGCAACCGTACATTTCAATTTTCTCAAGTTTCAAATTTCAATTTCTAAATTGGTTTCAACAACAATATAGCATCAAATTACAATTCAAGAGTTATTGCCTCTTTTCAGTATCCAAACACAACATCGCAACGCTGAAATTGCAAATTGGATATTAGGGAAGAAATATGATGATCTCTAATAATAAATGAGAAAAAAAGAAGGCATGGTGTCGTGAAAAAATGGAAAAGCAGAACGTAGTTGGAAGAGGTATGAAAATGCAATTAAATTTAACAAGCATATCATAGAACGTATAGGTAACGGTAAAACTGAAAATTTTAATCAACCGTCGGATATTAAGAATGTAATTAACGGAAATGAAACTGTGATTGAAACTGTGGGATTAGGGGACAATACGAAATATTGACAATGGACGTTGATTAGGCCTATGTTTCTCTTAAAAAAAGTAGCAAATACAACATTTGAAAGGCTTGTCAAGTGAGTGTCGCAGATAGTATATTAGAAGTTCATAACACTGTTATTCTCTAAATACCCATGAAGAAGCAAACATAACCATTTCATCTGTTTACATGATAATTATACGCTACGATTATAGGCCTACAGTTGCTAAAATTAAAACAGAACATCTGCAAGAGGGTAGTTTATTAATTACTGGACCAAAAGTACGGCACTCTCTTCTTAATCGTACTATTCGAGCGGATGATTTATATAATTATCATTCAATTTAAAAAAGTTCATTTGTTGGCCTCATTAATCGGAAATGCATTTTTCTTGTAACAACGTTATATGTTTTGCACTGTTCATGTTGCTCTTGTCAAACCCGATTGAAAATGTATCAAGGGGTTAAGCCCAAGTCGGTTTTCTTCAAGAACAATATTTCAATATATATTAGGGTTGCCGTTCGATCAAAAAAATCGTGATCGAAATCGAAGTGTACAATATCGAAAATCGATCGAATCGAATCGAAATCGATTGCATTTTTACCGAAAATCGATCGAATTGACGAATCGAAATCGAATCGAAATCGAATCGAAATCGAATCGAAAAAAAACGTGTTGGGTAGCAAAATACCATGTTTATATACCCCGCACGCGCTATATACAGCCTATAAGTATAATGTTACCATACACAACTATATACGTTCTCTCCTCAGAGGCATTGAATCGACTAACTAATAATGACGTAAATCATCACGTCCGGAAGAGAATTCAGTCAATTTCGTATTGCGATTATATTGGCGCTCGGCCGTCCCGAGTGTTTTCTCACACTAAAGTCTTGTCTTGTCTCGTTGCTCGTCAAGGTCAGGCAATGACGGACCACACACAGTAGAATTACACGTCAAATAAAAATGATTGAAAGTGGGAAAATCATGCTTCTTCATGATGAAACATTTATCTAACGTGTTTTTAGTGGAATATCTCGCAGTTTCAAGTTGAGTTCGTTGTCATGAGTGTGCGGGTTCAGTACGCCCAGTCAAAATGAGCAAAACACGTATTTTTACTGATCATAGGCCAAGATTCGCAAATAAGCCTGGGGTGAATTTTAGGCTTGAAATTTCGAGAAAAACCCTTGGCTCATATTCCGGACAATTTTTAATATTTCAGTTTGCTTTTTCCTCTTAGATTTACCTTAGACTGGAAACACTATTTTCATCTTATATTACGTTCTTATCATCTACGTGATGTGATATGCGCATATTTTTTCGACTTTTTCCAAACCAAACTCCTCCGCTCCGCATGTATAATTTCATTTCATATGTCACAATACATATTTTAAAAAGCAATAATACACTTCGGGAGTCAATCAATCACTTCACACTTGTCGAAAGTCAAAAGCACACTTCACGTCAAACGACTAGATGAGGACTAGACGCACATGCAGCGGGACAAGTGTTAACTCGAGACAACAAACCGTTCGAAAATCTCGGAACGATGGGCGTCAATGGAAGCGAGCGCATTATTCGTGACGTCTTGCGCTACTCTCCTGTTGTACTCTTTCGATCTTCGAAAACTTTTCGATATCGATCGAATCGAAAATCGAAAAGTACATATCGAAATCGAATCGAAAACTTATAATCGAAAATCGATCGAATCGATTGAAATCGAACGGCAACCCTACTATATATTAACTAGGATTTTTTGGATTCTATTTTAAAATGTGTATAAATTCATACGAGAATTGGCATTTTTACTTTGCAATTTGTATTGGACCGATCGTAAATCTAAAAATGTAGGCCTATATCAACATTAGTTAAAAAATACCAGTTGATAGTTCAATCGGAGATCGCGAAACACGTAAAATGAAATCAATACCAAACTCAATCAGATCGCAAAACACGTGGCACGTAAAATTATACCTAAAATACAAAAATATTATTCACAAAGTAGTGCGGGTTTGAGGAGTGAGTGTATGATGGAGTCACCTCGGGCATGGGTTCGACTCCCGCTTAAGGAATGGGTTTAGAAACGTCATTCATCCATAGTTCGCTCAGTCATAGGAAATAATTCATAATTAACACAAAATATTGGCCTACCATATAATAAAAAATGGGCGCGAGTCAACGACCATTCATTCATCCAACATTGAATCATTTGAATGTATGAAGAAAGAGGCGCCCTCGGTAGCTCGGTCAGCTGAGGCACCGATTCAGAAACTGAAGTCACCGTTAGACAAGGGTTCGAGTCCCGTTTAAGGCATGCATGGGTGTTTGAAAACGTCCTTTCACTTTTCACTTCATAGTTTCATAATCACCTGCTCATTCGTACCCCCGTATATCCTAGCTAAACAATAGCAAACAATAATCAATTGATCATGTACGCGATCATGTATGAAGAAAGACACGCAGTATGCTCTCTGCGAGGGGTTAACTACTCTTGAAATCTAGTGTACACTTGTCATGAAATCTTCCTGAATTCCCTCGAAATCTTCTTGAAATCCCTTGAAATCTGAAATCAGGTGTACACTAAATTTACTATAGTTGTTCACCCCTCGGCTCTCTGCACTCGTCTTGACAGACAAGTGCTAATAAGTGACCACACTTGAGATACGCAAATACGGGACCTATAACAGATAAGGGAGAACAAAAGTATACGACGGAAGCGAACAATTTTCAGCTGCCGTTTGGCGTAAACTATCAAGTATTCTGAGGGGCTACTCGCATTTCAACCAACATAATCATTTCATCACCAATCTAAATCCATGATATATTGTAGGATTCAAGTTCAAGTTGAATTCCTTCACATTCACAGACAAAATACAGGAAAAGACTGACGACTAAACATGAATAATAAAATAATCTTCATCGAACATTTTAATAGGACTATATTTGTTCATAAACTACGGGAACAGTCCACAAGAAACAGGGTGTCCAAGTTTGAAAGTACTACGACAGAGTACGAAAAACCGGGGAGAACTGTCAACTTATCTATTATAATTAATCGAATCCTGATGAAGAATGTCGGGAATGTCGGGAATACGATTACGATTCGCACGAAATAACGACGATAAAATGGATTCGGTATAAAGACAGTACAAAAAGTAAAGATTCCATGTCAGCTTAATGTCTATATCAATGAATAAAAAAAAGACGATCATAAAAATGACAAATGAATAGCTTCATTTTGACGTCATTTCTAGGCTATCATGAACGTGTAATAATCTTGGCAATAATAGTGCTCGTATAAGTTTAGGCCTCTATTTCATTAATAAGCTAACTAATACAATAAAAAATAAAAACTGAAATGTTGTGATGACATGGCACTTCGATATGAAAGTTGATTTTAAAATGCTACGCATTTCTTGCAAACTTGAATTATAGTTGCCAATAAATGTGTGATTAATGTTTGCTGTTCATTTCTCGGTTTCATTGCTCTCGCAACTCAATTTTAATTTTCAATTGGTATTTATTGCTATTGTTCTGTATAATTCTACGTTGTATGCCGACAACTGTTCAATATTATTATTATTACTGGTTCACTCAAGCATCACTTGCAAATACTATCATTTCATTGATTCTATATTGTCTTCTACTTCCGGTAACGGAATGGATTTTTGAGTTAATGTTCATTTGATTTTTCTAATCTGCTTTATTGGCAACTTCTAACAAATAATCATCAGTTAATTGCCCGCACACACAAATTTGTTCTTATGAGGACTTCTTATTATTTCATTATGTCATTCTCTTACACGGCATGCTTTCTTAATATTACCTTAGACTTACATTTATTTTGTTATCATCATTGTAAACATGAATTTTTTCTGTCAAACCGGATATTTATAAGAATAATAAACAATGTTAGATTGAATTGAAATAATCAAAATTCAACATTCGAATATGGAACGGGCCCGTAATATTTCACAGTCAGAGACTTAATCAGCAAAGACACCAAATGACCAATAAGTGAGAGTCTTATGCGTGTGAACACGAAGTGTGGACGTATTTCATTATATAGTTATACCAACGCCGACATCTGCGAGTCAGCAGTTCAGAACGTCCGTAGCAGCAAATGTGTATGGGTCGACACTTCATCGAGATATATGATGATGGCGGTGATATACGACCTTGTCTACCTAACGAGTCAACGAATACCGACATGCATGTCGACCTATATATAATGAAACACCTAATCGAAGAGAACCGCCCGCCTAGCTTAGGCAACCAAGGTATACTGCTCCATAAATGAAAAATGAAGTCAAGTTGGACGTGGATTCGAGACCCGTATAAGGCATTGGTTTTAGTAGAACATCGTACGTCCATCATCGCAGCATTCGTACGCTTATACTGGAAAATAACCTAGCTGTTGGTGGGGGTCGTAAAGCGAATAATACTCAAGACAATATATAAAGACAGGGAATGACAGAAAATTGAGTTGTGAACCGTAATATTCTCCATGTTATAACATAGTCTTCTTTATTTTAGTAAGTGGCAGTCCGCAGGTAATAGATTATCAACTTGCCATACGTTCGATACTTCGAAGTCCCGCGTCCCGCTGAGAGATTCGTCCCACTTGGTCGCGTCATTTATATGAAGTAGGCCTAGAACTTATTCATATTTTCGCGCCTCGTACTTGTCAAATATTTTTTTAAAAATGTGAACAGGCTATACACTCTTGAAGGAAACATCACAAATTATTTACGATTATTTACAAATGGTTCATGATTCATAATCCCCGTGTGTTTCATCACACAGAATAATATATGGCCCAATTTGTTCACATGACCTTTCTTAAATTACATTGAAATGCAGGGCTCTGAACAGGGCCGTATCAAGGCCTATAGGCCCTGGCCTAGAGCGGCAAATTCTCAAGGAGTGGCTATTTTTTTAAGGGGCGTCAACCCATCAAAGATAACATATTTTGTGAATATATATTTTGAAAAATCGTATATTTTCATATAATATTCATTCACGTTTTGAGGTACCAATAACTAATGCATAGAAATAAGCATTGAAAACAATATTCCGTATTGCTACAGTTTTCTTCTAGTGTAAAATATGGTCTTCGTAAAATTTTTGTCTTGCCATCTAATAAATTTCAATATTATCATTCAGACATATTATTCAGTGACGATGAAAATTTATAAATGATCCCTCTCATTGATAAGTCATAGTAATAGCCCAGCACAATAATCATAAATGTGCTTCTGAATAAAAACCTAGTGCTTGTAATATTCCTGAGAGGGGACGTCCAAACTCCACCGATTCCAAACTCGACCGAAATCACACTCGATTTCGTCCAAACTCGACGAATCCAAACTCATCTGAATCCAAACTCGACCGATGTCTCAACTTGACTGAATCCAAACTCGACCGAATTCAAACTCGAACGATTCCTAACTCCACCGAATCCTAACTCAACTGATTTTAAAAGCCGTTAGCCGAGCTCTCAGTACGACAGTCTAAACTCGTCTGATTCCTAACTCGTCCGATTCCAAACTCGACCGAATCCAAACTCGACCGAATCCAAACTCGACCGATTCCTAACTCGACGAATCCTAGCTCGACCGATTTTACAAGCCGTTAGCCAAGCCCACAGTACGGCAGTCTTAACTCGTCTGATTCCAAACTCGACCGAATCCTAACTCAACCGAATCCAAACTTGACCTATTCTTAATAAAAGCCCTATGGTGGCCGTCTGAACTACACCGAATCCTAAGTCGACCGAATCCAAACTCCACCGATTCCTAACTCGACCGAATCCTAGCTCGACAGATTTAACAAGACGTTAGCCGAGCCCACAGTACGGCAGTCTTAACTCGTCCGATTCCTAACTCGTCCGATTCCAAGGTCGACCGAAATAGAGTTACCACCCACTTCAATATACTGTCCAACCAACGCATTGCAAACCCCCACCAAAGAGACGGGTAGTTGTATCTTATTCATGGTGATGGAAATAACTAGGAATAACAAGGGATGATAACCAATTAGTTCACTCATTATCGCTACATTCACTTGTTATCAGCAGTCTAGCTGATCAGTATCAGCTGATAGAAAACACCACAACTACAAGAAAAATGTACATTTCATCATCGTACTGTGATAACAATTATTTCAACGGAAATTGGCCGAAAATTGAAAATCGAAGAGAAAATATACATCGCACAATTGAATTACATCCACACAGAGCATCAGAAACGAGTAAATATGATTATATAATGGTATTTTCAATTGCGGATAGATCATAAGTGACATATTTGTCAAGGATTTCTTTCAACTGCATTGTCTTGGTCAGGTAGGGGTTTGAGCAGATAAATAAAACGCACTCCCACAAACATATGACCGTGTTTCGGCCGCATATGAGTGATTTTTTTCCAATAATTAAGTAAATTGCCAAGATCTTCATTTCCAATGCAGATCTTCAGAATAAAATAATCTTAATTCTTCGACGACGATTTTAATTTATCTCCATAATGGTAATTCAACTTCTATTGTTCCTTCCGGGGCAGGTAATAAACCCTCTTGGTCATTGGTTATTTTCTTGTAGAGCCTATAGGCCTACATGTTCTTTTTGATGAGCGTAGCGAAGTCTCCATCCCACTCTTATAGGGCTTTGTCTGTGTGTGTTTTTTTTTTGTAAGCACTCCACAGGTCGCAAGGGTTGACTGATCAACATGAAACTTTTTTTGTACACGCAAACTCATCCAGCTTGGAACTGTATAGTTTTTGGAATGATATGGTCAGACCGATTTTGAGAAAAATCATCTCAAAGTTTTTAAAAACCCCATAAGATTCGGCTGGGCGGAAAATGTTGAAAAATAAAATCTCTCCAAATGGGATGAAATTTTCTCTAAATGTGTATACATGGATTTTACACATTATCACGATTCTGTAAGCAATTCTGATCAGTCGTTTTGAAGAAAAAAAATAAAATGACTGATAATATTCATAAAATATATCATAAAAATCGTGACAGAACTAAGTTGTTGAGATTCACTGCTTTCTAGATTCAAGAGTTGACCAACAATGAAGTATTTTTTATATGCGTCAAGGTGTGTAGAATACCAAAGTCAATGAAGTGGCTAGAGTAGAACTACTTTAACGACTCTTATAGCTTATTCAGATATCAAGGTCTGTAGAATACCAGAGTCGATAAAGTAGCAAGGGTAGAACTACTTCAACGACTTTTATACCTTATTGGGATATCTCGCTCATTTTACAACGCATATTTCGCGTTTGACTAGTGTAAAATCATACGGTGACTATTTTTCATTACCTGCAGTCTTTTCTTCAAGTGTCAAACTGTCTTGGAGGCCGTGTCATTGTCATTGAAGTACACACTTTTTTCTCAGCTTCTCCACAGATACCCCCTCCTTTGTTTGTGGTTTCACCCGTCTAAAGTAGGTAAAGAAGTGGATCGGTCGAGTTGGGATTCGGTCGAGTTAGTATTCGGTCGAGTTTGGATTCGGTCGACTTTGGACGCTCCCGCCTTGTTTTATTTAAGGCTTTAATAAGAGCTATACCTTTCTCAACTATGGCACAATATTACATGCAATTGAGTGTACTACGCCCTCTCCTCCCCTAATATGGAGTGGGAGGAGTTGACTGCAAATATACGCTCAACAAAATGTATAAGGCCAGCCTCTAGATAGCTGTCTTAACTCGACCGAATCCTTACTCGACCGAATCCTAACTCGACTGATTTGACAAGGCGTTAGCCAAAGCCATGGTACGGTAGTCTTAAGTCGTCTGATTCCTAGCTCGACCGATTCCAAACTCAACCGATTCCAAACTCGACCTATTCTAAATAAGAGCCCTGTGGTAGCCGTCCAAACTGGACCGAATCCAAACTCGACCGAATCCAAACTCAACCGAATCCTAACTCGACTGATTTTAGAAGCCGTCAGCCGAGCCGTGGGCTCGGCAGTCTTAACTCGTCTGATTCCCAACTCGTCCGATTCCAAACTCGTCCGATTCCAAACTCGACCAAATCCAAACTCGACCGATTCCTAACTCCACCGATTCCTAACTCGACCGATTCCTAACTCGAACGATTCCTAACTCGACTGATTTTACAAGCCATTAGCCGAGCCCACAGTACGGCAGTCTCAACTTGTCTGATTCCAAACTCGACCGAATCCAAACTCGACCAAATCCAAACTCGACCGAATCCAAACTCGACCAAATCCAAACTCGACCGAATCCAAACTCGACCGAATCCAAACTCGACCAAATCCAAACTCGACCGAATCCAAACTCGACCGCATCCAAACTCGTCCGTTTCACCATTTTACCTGCTTCGATCGAGTTTGGAATCGGTCGAGTTCGGACGTAGCCTTTCTGAGATAGTGCACTATACTGAATTAATTACTGTACTTGAGGGGGGGGGGGGGGGGGAAAGGAGAGAATAGCATACAATTTTCGGTCTACGGTTCTCAAATATCTTGACATGGCCCTTGGCTCTGAAATGACTTCCGCTTGTTCAATCATATATAATTATATACAGAAAATTTTCAATTGATGGTGCTTAATTTGTCATACATCATATAGTACCAACAACACATTCCGTTGTAGTCGTTGAGCATTGAAAATGTGGTCGCTTCGCAGTCCGCTGGCTTCTTATTTCATACTTTACTTTCAATCAACTAGATGTCTCGCTTGAATATATTATAATAATGGTCAGTGGTCACCCTATAAGACTGTAGGTGAACGTGCACTTACCGGAGCTCCTGAAGAGCGTATACTGGAATAAAGTCGACTCGGTTGAATGACATGGGTTTAGGTGTCCAACCATTATACAACCATCCATTCATAAGTATATCCCGAAGCCCATGTCACACGACTGAGTCGACTTTATTCCCGTATACGCTATTCAGCATCCCTCATTAATCGACTTGGAAGCTGACACGTTCGATATCCAAGATTACGTAGGATCGTTGACTATGGCAAGATGTGTTGAGGATTGTTATTAACCGGCCGACCAACGCAACCCTCAGTACATCTGGTGCGATAGGTATGCATAAAACACTATTATTGCAGTGGCGTATTTATTATTTAGGCTCAGGCAACCTATAGGCAGCTGCATAGAGCTGCATGCAAGCTTTACATGGTTGGCAGTTCGCCGCAAGTTGAACAGATAATTGTGTATTCTCTATAATTCGCAGAATCCTCTGAAAATGACGGGACTGATGCGACGTCACATATAGTCAAGTAATTGGTGTAGAGAAAAATTAGGCAGCCAAAAATTATACGATTACCATTGACGCAATCCAGATTTATTAAGGCTAGAACCGAGGGGTGAACAACTAGTTATTTTGGTGTACACCTGATTTCAGATTTGAAGGGATTTCAAGAAGATTTCAAGGCATTTCAAGACAATTACGAGGGATTTCAGGAAGATTGCATGACAAGTGACTGAAGTGAGCACCTGATTTCAGAAGTTGTTAACCCCTCGTCCAGAACCAATTCCAATTGGCCTTATTCTGGAAGACTGTGAAAAAATATGAGATAATCACGGTGATTACATCTAATCTAACTGCCAGTTAGCACTATCCCAAGGTGATAATTCCGCCACTTCCACCAGCCGCAAACATCATGTCGACTGAACTGCAGATAAGTGACAAATGGATAAATAAGTGTATTCTGTGTAGTGCTTACGATTGTTTATTGGTGATTATTAAAATGAGATATTTCGCGATGATCGTATTTGTTTCGTTCAATTATTAGCGAATATTATTTTAATTCATATAATGGGTTTAACGACGCATTTTATTGATGACTGAAATCTATTGGTGTCGGATAAATTAATAAAGGTTATTTTATTATGTGATTTTGGATAGTGGTAAGGAGACGATCCAGGCATGTTGTTAAGGAATTCGACAGAGAGAAACCTCGAAAGAACCCTGTCAGGATGGTCGACTATGGCGGGAATCGAGCCCCGGTCTCCTGAATGACGGTTATTAGCGATTTATTGGGCGTAGAGATCCCAGCTGGCCATTACCTACCTAAATAAGGCCACTGGATTTTGTTAACATCATTGATATCATTGATCATTGATCATTGATTATTTGCTCAATCGTACCCCCAGATAACCCAGCGGTTGGTGGGGTGATCAGCAAACAACGATCGCGTTAACACTCGGCTCGCTGACAAGTTCTATACTTCAGTTTCATAGCACGCACAATTGTTTAGCAATGATTCATTAATAAAATTAAATGGTTGACCAATGACCAGGGAATATAAACAACGACATATCAGGAAGCAATTCAGTCGAGACGTAATTAATCGAAATCAAACGCAAATTACGCCCACGCGATCTAAACGTATCCCCGTATTAGGCCGCGGAACTTACAGAACTCAATAATCTAGTGTCACGATCGATTATCCAGGCCTAAATGAATTCGGATGATCGATTCAATTCATTTTTCTATTAATATAAGATCAACGATGCACTGTAATGATAACTAAGATCTACTGGCGTGGGATGAATGATGAATGAATAATGGGATGATATAAGATGAAGGTTTCGTATAGGTAATGGGAAGGATAGTGGAAAAGAAGCGGTCGAGGCAAGACGTGGCCAATATGGTAGGAACCATCCCGGCATCAGCGTGGACTACAGAGGAAAACCACGAAAAAAAAAACGTAAATATGGACGGTGGCGGGGATCGAACCAAGGCCCGATATGCCTCTCATCTCCCGAATCACATGAAGCGAGCATGCTGCAGCAACTGAGCTGAATATGCCGGTAAATTAAATTATTAATATAACGGAAACGAGAACGATTAAACACATTGTAGTCAAATATGAATAATCATGTCGACAACAGATTAACTAGAAGTTCAGGCAAAATCTGTACACTTGAAGGTAAAAATACAGCCAACAATTTATGTTCTTGTCCGTATAGTATCGGTACATTTTCTTCAGGTTGCATTTTAATGTAGCTTGATCGACCACTTTGTGTGATCTCGCCCGTATAAGTGAACAATTGTTATCGTCTTCATCACATGTGGAGTGACAGAGAAAACAGATGATAACAGAATTTAATTTACAGTACATATATATTATTTCTAAATTGAACATGTGTGATAACGACTCTATAGCAATGTTAGGAATAGAATGGGTTCATAGGAATTCCAACACAATATATCACAGACAATATGTCGGAATGAATGAATGAATGAATGAATGAATGAATGACTGTTCGATGTTAACGGTGCATCGAGATAGGCAATTTTGCGAAGAACGAAACAGATGCATATGAGAGTCGATTTAGCGGAATACCTAGATTTTAGGTGATAACTTTCGAAAGGTATGCGATATAAAAATTCTCATATGGGGAAAACACAGATGTTTATACTAGGCAAACGCGAAATATGCGTTGTAAGATGAGCGAGATATCTGAATAAGGTCCAATAACAGTCCCACATTTGCTACTTTATCGACTCTGGTATTCTAAACACTTTGTCCTTCATTTAATTGCTACTTTATCTTCTCTGGTATTCTACACACCTTGACGAATATGAAGAATATATTTTAATGCTTGGGCAAATATCGAATCTAGGAAGCAGTGAATCTTGGCTCATTTCCATATATTTGATGTATAAAAACAGTTATTAGATTTTTTTTTTCGAAACGGCTGATTCGAATTGCTTACAAAATGGTGGTTATGTGTATCATTCATGTTTGAACACTCAGAGAAAATTTCATTTTTTTCGGAGAGGTGTCATTTTTTCAAATTTTTTCACCCAGCCTAATCTTATGGAGTTTTTAAAAACTTTGGCATGATATTTCTCAAAATCTAATTGACCGATTCATTCCAAAAACTATACAGTTCCAAGTTGTAAAAGTTGGCCCGTACAAAAAAAGTTTCATGTTGATCAGTCAAACCCTGCGACCTGTGCAGTGCCCACAAACAAACAAACAAACAAAACAAAAAACACACAGACAGAGCCCTATAAGAGTGGGATGGAGACTTCGCTACGCTCATCTAATAACTTCAGGATGAAATTAGTAAAGACTCTTCCACTTAGCCTATACAGCAAAATTTTTAAACGTGAATAGCTGAAAAATTGTCGTTTTAGCTGTATAGGCGTTTTACAATTCGCTATGAATCGATCAGGCTTCTGTCGATCACTAACAAATAACAAACAATCGTTACCATAGCAACACAGCGAACTGGTTAACTACCGAACATTCTGATTGGTCAATTTCAACTGGTGGACATTGTTGTCTATCAAATTTAACAATGAGTGACGTCACTTGACAGAAGCCTATCACTTATACCAGCTTGAAGGTATGGTCAGTACATTATCTTCGGGATGCATTTAAATGCGATGGCTTGATCGACCACTTAATGTGACAGCTAGTATAGGCCTATAAATTGGCGATGAACTGGAACATGTTAGTATTCAAGTAGACGCGCCAATGTGCTGCGAAGTGCAAACAATAATTTAATGTTTGAAGACGGTGGTAACTCTTAATTGGGGGGTTGGGGTCACATAAAGTGGTCGGTCAAATCAAGCCACATTGAAATGAATCAAAAAGAAAACATACTGAATATACTGACAATTTTCATACGCAACGCACTCCATGTATATATATATATATAAAATTCAAATCGAAGAATACATTTCGGACAGAGAGATTAAAAGTCAGTTTTAAAACATGATGTTTTCAAATGACTTTCAAATTTTGAAAATAGTCTACACCATACGTCATACGTCGACTAGTATATACAGCTTATCTATTCTATATCGTCATTTTGGAAAGTATTGTAAGCTACCACAAACAAACACATTTGTGTTGAAGTTGGTAGAACAATTCTCAAACCTCTTCATACGTGTCCTGGCTATTTATTCAGAAAATGTTTCGAATTATCATAAATCATAAATAGATCATCACAAGCATGAATGGGATTGATTTGCCTGAAAAGACGGCCAAGTCCACCGACCCAATTTCAAACTCGACCGTAGGCCCTATAGGCCTATCTATTACGAACGTAATATGTCAAATATTGTTCAGCGTAATAATTGGAAACCAAATGAAGAGGCGTATTTCACCCAGTGGTGTATTCGGACCAGGGCGGGCCGGGACGGCGCCTGGTACTTTAATTTTGGGGCAGGGCGCGCCCTGGTACCTTTTTTCTTGAGAACCATATTTGAAAACATATGAAGCTAACTTGAACCAGCTAACTTGTAAGCGCACAATGTTATTAAACCAAATGGACCACCTCTAGTTAAGTTTGATCCTACACCTTATGTGAAGACTTAGCTGCTTGGTCATCGATCAGCTGGCGACGCACAATCGCAACATGTAGACCATGATGCACCCGCGGAGGATCAAGTTGCGAGATTCTCCATGGCGATTTTTTAGATGCAAAAGTAAATCACATCATTTTTATTTTATATTTGAATTAGAATCTCCTAAAACTGACATTGTTGCATGTTACGGCTCACAACTTCTCCCCCCCCCCCCCCCTCCCCCGCCGAGTTGTGATGAATGTTTTTTTTCAGTTGTCACCGCCTTGGTACTTTTATTTTTACGAATACACCACTGAATTTCCACCGCCTCATTTGTCCCCTCAACTCGGCTCCACTTTATGTGACGTCCTACAACAGTTTTACAACGCATGTATAAGTACAGTTCAAATATGTAAACCACAACATTAAAACTTTATATAGGCCTATAGTTTTCGTTCATTTATCTTTAACATACACCCACTTGTATAGGTGGGCCTTTATTACCATCATGTTCATAGGTCAAATCTGGTATCAAGTTAGTTACTATAATTCCATTCACTCATATAATCTGGAGGACGGACAATTTGCCAGTGGACAATTTGCCAGGCTACCTCTTCCTGGGGGTCGGACAATTTGACAGGCTGTGTTTGATGGGTGGGACAATTCGCCAGGGTCGCTGAGGTATAAATAAGGGGGTCGGACAATTTACCAGGCTGTGTTTGATATAGGTAGGACAATTTGCCATGGCCACTTAGGTATAAATGAGGGGGTCGGACAATTTGCCAGGTTGTGTTTGATGGGGAGGACGATGTTGGTGGTAATAAAAGCGCGCGGGCTTTTGAGTTACATTATTTAAATTACATTATTTAGATTGCAAAGAAGGGTGATATAAATATATGTTATATCAGCTATATTAAGAAGAACACTTGGGATTTCATTTCAATGATACTATCACCAATATCAATTGCAATATACAAATACAATATGAACACTCGAGATTTCTTCCAATCTAGAAGAAGTTTTATTAGACTTTTCATTTATGATATCCATTATTTTCGTAGGACTAACCGGAAACAAGAAAATCTGTTTAGAACATCATCTAACAGTGACACTGTCGGTCGATTCATTGGTATGTTTCGATGTTGTAGAGAGGAGGTTAACAAAATAATGCATCACAAAAATAATTCTGTGTCTGATCCAGGAGTTTGTTGGAATGAGTAATCTGATTCTTCGTGAATATTTTTTTGATACACTAGGAAAACGCGGGATTTGCGTTGTGAGATGAGCTTAGAAGTATGAAAATCTAGAATGAAAAATATTTCGTCAGATCAATCCACATCTACGGACTTTGAATTACTTCGAACGTTCAAAAACCTACCTGCAACTTGTTGATATTTATAGTCGCAAACTTGTCACAAAACTTTCAAAACCTGTCGCATATACACTTTACAAAACCAATTGATCCCAACCTTCAATAAAATTGATACTTATATTGTTTTGTTGTTTTGATTATTTCTCATCCGAATGTTGTTGAAGTCACTGAAAATATCCGTAATTATGTTATACATATTCAGTGGAAATTTTGAAGTTTTTGAAAATTTTCCACATTTCAAGTATTTTCCATCCGTGTTATTCTTCTGGGCCCAGATTCACGAAGGGTCATGACTTTGATTCGGCTCAAAGTTACGACAATTTCTAGATGTAATACCATATTTGATCTACTATTTTCAATTTTTTAATTTCAATTTTTGATTAAATTCACTATTATTATCAATCTATGATTTATTAAAATTGAAAGTTCGAAAATAACAGATAAAATATGGTATTATCTCTAGAAATTGTCGTAACTCTGAGCCGGATCAAAGTTATGACCTTATGTGAATTCGGCCCCTGAGGATCTCAAACTTTCCGATTTTTTTCCGGAAAAACCTTCCAACCGATTTTTCTGAAGAACAATCCCAACCTATTCTGATATAACAGAAATATGTAAAAGAAGTTTCAAGTCGGTAGGTATTTTTTCCTGACCTGTATGCCGCGCACAAAATTACAAACAAACAAATAACAACAAAAAAAAACTTGAAAACGAGGCCCATTTTTTTCGGTATGTGAAATGGAATCTTCGCTACGCTCATCTGAGAATGATTCGAGCTGTATGATGAAATCCCACACATTGATAACACTGCATGACGTTTTTGTGATCACATGTTTAAAATTGGCTTGAATGATTAAATCTTGAGTTTGGGACTCAGGGTGAGCTTTAACATGTATTTCATGTGAATAATATCTATAGCTTTGTGTTTGGACCACGCTTAATTGTTATTAATTCGCCTATGAGCGGTGATATTTCAAGTATTCACCATGGTCTACGATATACTAATTACGCCTGATTAGTGTAGTACAGTTGGTGTTTTACTTATATGTATGATTTCATTATGAATAATGTAATTCAAATAATGTAACTCAAAAGCCCGCGCGCTCTTATCAACACCAACATAGTCCTCTCCATCAGACACAACCTGGCAAATTGTCTGACCCCCTCATTTATACCTAAGCGACCCTGGCAAATTGTCCTACCCATCAAACACAGCCTGGCAAATTGTCCGAACCCCTTATTTATACTTCAGCGACCCTGGCAAATTGTCCCACCCATCAAACACAGCCTGGCAAATTGTCCGACCGCCAGAAAGAGGTAGCCTGGCAAATTGTCCACTGGCAAATTGTCCGCCACTCATATAATCTAAGTCAATTCAAGTCTAGATAGGAGTGCCGGTTAGAAGTAAACAAACGGATTTGGACATCTGGGGTGTTATTTGGAAGCGTTTAAACTTAGCAAGCGTGTATTGACAAGTTGTAAAGCGATACAATATACGTAGTCGGCAAGACATCGGGTGATTTTCGTTTCCTTGTCATGATGAATTTCAGTTTATAACGTATTAGTTCGTATACGCGTGAACGAATTGGTGGCGAACGCACACATAAACCTGTCATATCGATCAGGACTCAGGAGAGATATTCGACATGTGGAGTGCACACGATAGGCGTACACACACAACAACAGAACAATTGAACGTAGACATGGATTGAAAAATCGAATGAATAGTCTGTAGGCCTATATTTGTTTATACGACGATAGCCTTCGCGCGACTTCAGTTTTTTTAAAGGTGTTTTATTTTGGTGTTCATAATTGACACCATAAATAATTCCCACAAAGCCAGAGGCTCATCTGTGGAACACACATGTTCAATACAAATCAAACAGAAGTCAATTCAAAGAAAGGTACAAATAATTATTTGAAACTTTATTGAAGTTATGTCTGTTTGTTTTTGGAACTGTAGTAAAATTTAAAATTGTAGCGTGGAACAGTTAAAATGATAACAAAATGAGCGAAACACATAACAATAACATTCAAATTTTCTAATCGTATCAATTCGAGTTTAATTCGTCACAATTGATTTGAATAATAAAAAAATGTGCCTATCTGTGTTGTAGGCCCACCGGATCAGTGATGCATAACATATTCATCAGAAAGGCCATTTTATTCAATTTGCACTTGTTCGCGGGCCGCACACAGGCTACAAGTGTCCCGGAAAATTATATGAATTCTCTCGAACCTATCCGTAGACCTACCTATAGGCCTACATGTAGGCCAATATCTGTTAGAGCCCACGCTGGTAACAATACAAGTTGCATTAGAAACAAAATTATCGAAATGTAATTGAAATGTAATTGAAACACATAGTCTATAGGTATGTAGTGAAATTTACCGAGGATTTTATTTACTTTGATTTGCGTGCCGTTAATTTAGAAGTGGCAATACCATATAGATGCATTACTAATTTCTCAAAGAAGATGGACAATAGAAGCGGATCAAAAATGGTAAACTGTGAAATCATTGGGATATGCCAGGAAAATTTCAAGAATTTTTTATTCAATCGGCGGGCCACAAGCCCACAACAATTGGAATGACGCGCCGCATGCGTCCTGGGGGTTGTCCATCACAGCACTGGATGGAGATAGGTTAGAATTATTCAACTGATAGAGAAAAAAGTCTATATAATGTAACTATCACGTTGGAAATGATTTCTTCCATGTCTATGGCACGTACGCGTTCATACGGACTATCGTATCTATTTAAAAATTCATCTGCCGAATTTGTCAAATTTTTTTGGCTGAACGTGTGTCACTAGATTTCAAAGGAAGGAGAACGAAAAATTAACACACTTTTCACAAGCCAATCATTTTGTTTTCGTACATACTCCGTCTCTCCATTTTTTCACGTTGGAAGTCTGTTATGTGCACATGTAGGGAAAACGAATAGCATAGCATGTATTTCGATTCTCAAAAGTTTCAATTTTCACCTCTTCAATTAGATTAGAACACCCCATAGCACCGAATTACGATTCAACAGTTGCTTCTTTTCAATATACCTAACGTGAGTAGGCCTAACGTCACACGCTGAAATTATAAATTGGATTTCCGAGAATGAAACGTGATGTATCTATACATAAAGATGGGAAACTAATTAAGATTAAATAAAGAAACGGAAGGATGTTGTCGTGGAAATCAGAGAAAAAAAGAGAAATGTGAAAAACATGAAATCAATAAGGTATAGGGGCTATATATACTGGACCAAAAGTGGAAGTTATAACTACTGTACTTTCTTCAAGATCGTTCTATTCAAGTGGATGATATATAATTATCATTCAACTGAAAAAAATCTCATTTTGTTGCCTCCTTGATCAAAAATGCATTATTCTTGTAACAATTAACGCTATACCTTTTGCACTGTTAGTGTTTTACCAAACCAGAATATTAAAAACAATTTATCAAGTGGTATCAAGTTTGCAATTTGCAAAAGCATAATTTACAAAGTGGAACGCGGTTGATGGGTGAGCCCCCCCCCCCTCTTCCCTTTTTTTTGCCCGGGCCGGTTGTTGTATGCCACTCCAGCACAGGATTTTAATGCAATTTATACGCATGTCTATAGTCGTGTAGTTTCAATTGATTATTTCAAGACCCTCCAGGACTTGTAGGTGACCCGTGACCATGATGTCTGTTCGGCAACTCTCTTTAGATAAGTTACCGATCGTCTGAATCCGAAACAATACATAGAAAACAGTCTCCGCGAATCGTTCACAGTGAATATCGTTAATTACAGGCAACAATGAAGAGCACTCCCTGTCATGTGCAATACGTACGAACACATGTGCCTACTTTGCATAAACGTAATACGATTATACACCACATGGTCCCCCCTCCCCCCCCCCCCCCCCCATCGTCCACCCCAATCCTGGCGTGTCAAGCACGAGACTCGTTACCCCCGCGTCATTACACCCAACCACAAAGGGCAAACTGAGCACGAGATATATCTCAGCGTCTCCCTACCCCCTCTCACAGTGACAGGTCTCTCTCTCCTCCCCCACCCCCCTCCCGCCCTTTCCCCGTGGAACCCACTCCTTGTCGTATAAGGGTGGGTATTGATATCACAACACAACACCTCACGTATCTGTGACATCATAGTGACGCTGACAACCCCTGTACAATTGATACCGAACTGGATTATATCAAATATTTCTATGAACGATGTATTTTTTTCGAAGACTGGCAGCGTACTGGTAGAGCATTTACGAGAAAAAGGACCCGGTGTTTTGCACCTGATTTCCGATTTCGCACGATTTTCGGAAATTTCTAGGAAAAATCACGGCGGCATACATGATTTCAGGAGTTATTCAACTCTCCGGTTGTGTGTTGCCGCCACTGCAAAGGGGCCACGGGGGTGCGAATCCACTCTTCAATCTACTTTTATTATGTTATAGGCCGAGAGGCTTTTGGCCACGAGCTATGAAACAGAATTTGTATTCAAAATCCTCCTCTACAGATTTGAGGATCAGATGAAATCTCCCCAGGAAGATTCAATTCTTGGTTCTGGCTTTGAATCTGTTTTTTCACTAAATACACTATTCGTCAATTTCACATTTACATCATTTTGAACATAATAGTGTTCTTGACCCATGGCGGGGCCAGATATGAAATTCTGATTTGATTGAGATCTCTAATATTTCTCGAACCTATCTTGTGATGACTCTTTAGATTATACATTTCAGGAAGAATTCAGATTACTGATGTATAATCGTTCTCACATAACCTGGAAAATTATAGTGCGTGACCTTTGATCAATAAGAAAATCAAAGGTATAGCTAATTTTTGAGCTGCCAAGACAAAGTTTGCAGGGTTTACTGATAGAAGCATCGAAAAGTTGAGGATACATTCAGAAAAAAATACGTTTTTTCAAACGGCTTTGGGCTGAAACGTTCCAACCCCCTTACTCGCAATATCCCCAAATTGATGAGAAATCTGGAGGCCTCCCCAACCTATAGAGTAGTCATTTTCTCCGAATAACTTATATATTTTTTTTCAGCACTGAACCTTGGAAACTTCCATTATTTCGATCTACTCCACCCAGCTATTCCGAGTTTTTTACTGACGTAATAACGAAAAATTCTAAAAACAACAAATAATGTTCAAATTTTGCTGATTATTATCGTCAAGAAGAGTCTCTATTTGTTCGACGATTACATTATAAAATAATTTGCTTTCCCTATGGCTGTAACATGGACCAAAATGAATGTAGGCCTAAATGCTTATGATTAAAAAAAATAATTTAAATGTTGGCGCATTACTTGTGACATCTGTAAACTTCAATCAAAGAAACATATTTCACATTCAAACCCATTTCACGATTTGTTGCATATGCTTGGTTTGAAAAAAAATCGAAAATTCGCAGTGATTATATAGGGCCTATATGTCAATGTTAAAAATTGTGACACCGCCATACGTATCATCACTACTCTGGTGGAAATATTAACTATTCAGTTCATAAACAATATATGCAAAACAGATTAAAAAACGATACGATACCAGCGTGGGTATACTATTCGGAAAACAAATCAGGCGTTTGGGTGACCACACCGGCCCAAACGGACAGATGAAAGTAAAAGCTTCAAATCTGTTTTAAGATCAGCCCAAGATCTGTTTCAAGATCAGTTCAATTTTCGAGCTTTAAATTAATTACTGAACCTTGAACAGTTCTTTTAATTTACTCTTATTCGATCATCTGTTTGTTTTTGGGGATGATAAAAGAGAGTTTATTCAATAGCCTCCTTCTTTTATTTTACTCTTATTCGATCATCCGTTTGTTTTTGGGGATGATAAAAGAGAGTTTATTCAATAGCCTCCCCCTAGTTACCATGTTAGAAGCATCAAATCTGTTTTGAGATCAGCCCAAGATCTGTTTCAAGAATCTTCAATCTACATTCTTCTATTACTAAACTTCAAGCAATTACTAATTTTTAAATAATTCGACCAGCTGTTTGTGATTCTGAAGATGAAAAATGAGTTGATGCAATAGCCCCCCCCCCCCCCCCCCCTCAGTTTCCACTGGATTCTCAAGAAGCCTTCCAATGATGCCTCTTGATACATCTCAGGCCAATATCAAAAAATGAAACCATTGCAATTTTCGACATATTCTTGAAATTAATAAAACACTGAGAAATATAATTACACGTAGGCCTACACGTGCCTAAGTAGGCCTATACCACGTATCAACACTTGCGTTAGGTATAAGGCCTATATATAAATACATATATATATATATATATATATATATATATATATATATATATATATATATATATATATATATATATATATATATATATATATATATATATATATATATATATATATATATATATATATATATATATATATATATATGATATATATTTTTTTTACATCACCCAAACTCATCACATGACGCATTTTTTCCCCATCAGCATTATTGAGAGTGAGTGTCATTATACAATTCTAAAATTCGATTGCTGTGTGTAATATTTTTCGAGTCGTTTTGTTGTTTTGTGAGAAAATGTAGTTTTTTACTTACCTTTGAACAGGGCATGGTCAATAGTGCGCAAGGACAGAAGCAGCTTGCTCCCCGGTTCATTCTGAATTGTCATAGAGTTTTCTAGACGTGTAGAAAATTGCATGCTGGTAACCGGAAATGCAATATTTTTTAATATTGCTTATTGCACTGGGTGACGTATGGTTAAACGGACGGGTAACTGACAACAGTCAAGTCAGAGATATTTACTTGATTTTTCCAGATGGTAAAAGCGCATTTTTCCGTAGTCCTATAGGCCCACCTATTTTTTAAATTTATTAATTGAAGAACAAAATATAACGATGACTAGAAAACCGACAAGAGATTTCAATTGTGTGATCAGAAATTTGAAATGAGACTTCTACATTTGATTATACGCCCACTTTTCAAATTGAGTCCTGCATAGTTCAGTTGGGCTTATTCCAAAATTCTTGTATTTTGTCACGAGTTGAAAAAATAGTAAGATTTTGCTGACTTTAAACTTTTCAGCGACATTTCATTTTATTCCGAAATTCCCACTAGCTTTTCTGGTAGCCGAGAATCCTGCACATGCGTGGTAAATCGTCACGATCGAAAAAATGATCGAGAATGAAAAAATACGACCTAATCGTCATTGCTAGTGGCAAGCTAGCAACGCTCGAGGCAAGCTAGATTGTGCTGCTATCGGACAGTCGCCAAGTTGCCGTTCTTCGATGGTGGCTACGTCCGAACTCTACCGATTCCGAACTCGACCGAATCCAAAGTCGACCGAAGCAGGTAAAATGGTGAAACGGACGAATCTGGATTCGGTCGAGTTTGAATTCGGTCGAGTTTGGATTCGGTCGAGTTTGGAATCGGACGAGTTAAGGATCGGTCGAGTTTGGATTCGGTCGAGTTTGGATTCGGTCGAGTTTGGAATCGGACGAGTTAGAAATCAGACGAGTTAAGACTGTCGTACTGAGAGCTCGGATAACGGCTTCTAAAATCAGTCGAGCTAAGATTCGGTCGAGTTTGGATTCGGTCAAGTTTGGATTCGGTCCAGTTCGTACGGCTGCCACAGGAATTCTATTTAGAATAGGTCGAGTTTGGAATCGGTCGAGTTTGGAATCGGTCGAGCTAGGAATCGGTCGAGCTAGGAATCAGACGACTTAAGACTAACGTACCATGGCTTTGGCTAACGCCTTGTCAAATCAGTCGAGTTAGGATTCGGTCGAGTTAGGATTCGGTCGAGTTAGGATTCGGTCGCGTTAAGACAGCTATCTAGAGGCTGGCCTTATACATTTTGTTGAGCGTATATTTGCAGTCAACTCCTCCCACTCCATATTAGGGGAGGAGAGGGCGTAGTACACTCAATTGCATGTAATATTGTGCCACACATAGTTGAGAAAGGTATAGCTCTTATTATAGCCTTAGATGAAGCAAGGCGGGAGTGTCCAAAGTCGACCGAATCCTAAGTCGACCGAAACCTAACTCGACCGATCCACTTCTTTACCTACTTTAGACGGGTGAAACCAAAGACAAAGGAGGGGTTATATATGGAGAAGCTGGGAAAAAAAAGTGTGTACTTCATTGACAATGACACTGCCTTCAAGACAGTTGGACACAAGAAGAAAAGACTGCAGGTAATGAAAAATAGTCACCGTATGATTTTACAAAAAAACATGTATAGGCACTACAAGAAAATAACCAATAACCAAGAGGGTTCATTACCTGCCCCGGAAGGAACAATAGAAGTTGAATGACCATTATAGAGATAAATTAAAATCGACGTCGAAGAATTAAGATTATTTTATTCTGAAGATATGCATTGGAAATGAAAATCTTGGCAATTTACTTTTTTATTGGAAGAAATCACTCATATGCGGTCGAAACACGGTCATATGTTTGTGGGAGTGCGTTTTATTCATCTGCTCAAACACCTACCTGACCAAGACAATGCAGTTGGAAGAAATCCTTGACAAATATGTCACTTATGATCTATCCGCAATTGAAAATACCATTATATAATCATATTTACTCGTTTCTGATGCGCTGTGTGGATGAAATTCAATTGTGCGATGTATATTTCCTCTTCGATTTTCAATTTTCGGTCAATTTCCGTTGAAATAATTGTTATCACAGTACGATGATGAAGTGTTCATTTTTCTTGCAGTTGTGGTGTTTTTTATCAGCTGATACTGATCAGCTAGACTGCTGATAACAAGTGAATGTAGCGATAATGAGTGAACTAATTGGTTATCATCCCTTGTTATTCCTAGTTATTTCCATCACCATGAATAATGATGAATTAATTGATAATTAATCATCAGTTGGTACAACCGGCTCTTAGTTAGTGAAAGGGTTCAAAATAAAAGTTCTACAGAGAACACTTGCTATACCTTGAAGGCGTAACACATCAATAAAATGTAGATGATAAGAATAATCTTCAACATTTTATTTTCTTAATTGTAATTTCTAAATTAAAGTCGTTGATTGTAAACTTTCGAACATTTTTCAAAAAAGCAATTTCAGTCGTATAACTTGCAAATATAGATACCTACTAATATACTATGTCATCGCCCAAATGTCCAACCATAAAGTAGGTCGCGTAAAATTCAGTCCCTATTTTTCCGTATTACGGAAAGAATGACTCCAATTATGAAATTGAAAATTTTACCAAATGCTGCTGTTGGAAAGATTCCTGATTTTTCAATCACATGTTGAAACCTCAAGAGAAAAGTGCCAAACCTAATTTGTTCAAAAACAATGACGAACTATATTTTCAGAAAAAGTTTCAAGTCGATTGGTTGCTTTTTTTTTGACCGTAAACAAAAAAATACAAGCCCGATTATTTCCAGTATACGAAATACATATGTATGTATATGCTATTATATTATATTATATGTGTTATTATGTCATTGTGTTGTTATGTTATGTTAGTATGTTATTTATCGACACATTATAACGATATTATAGATGAAATAATTCTATTTATTTATTCACATTATATAATAACGCACGATAATCGTAATTATGATGAATATTGTTGACTTTGAGACGCCACAAACAATTGGGTGGTGTCTGGTGTGTTCTAGCATAAGCCTACATGAACATACATGATATTATGAGTGACTAATAGGAATGCACGCGCAGGTAGCATCGCAGCGCGCGTGGACTGAACACATGTTCGCTCGTGGTGGTTGGATTGGCGATTGCCTACATTTATACAGACCAATTAAGAAACAATAAAATATTATTTCGATAGCTGATATCATGTAAATGTATTTATCTTCTACAATCTACTCCACGTTATAATTAGAACACGATTGAGAAATAATAAACCCATGTAAAACAATGGATTTTAGAAATGACTGATGAAAAATTTACTGCACAGTTGTGTTCTAGTCTATATTCATATGTATTATGTATAATAAATCATAAAATATTTCAATTCTTACAAATACTGATGAAAAATCAGGTGTTTTATATCAACCGATAGGCTTCATGTTCTTCTATAGCTATTGGATGCCAAGTGTTATCTGACCTGTAAAACATAATTTTGATTCTTTGTTCTTACTGAGTAAAAGCCGGTTGAACCAACTGATTATTAATTATCAATCGGAGCATCATTATTTATGGTGAGAAAATAACTAGAATTTAGAAGGGATGATAACCAATTAGTTCACTCATTATCGCTGCATACACTTGCTATCAGTTAATATAATCGGCTCTAGCTGATGCACACCTCATCATGGTACTGTATTAACAATGATTTCATCGAAAATTGGTCGAAAATTGAAGAAAAAGAAATATACATCGCATAATCGAACTATATTCATCCAGAACACCACCGACACGTGAATAATGATTGTTGGATGTTTTTTCAATTGCAGTCAGATCATAAGTGAGAGATTAGTCAAGGGTTTATATGAATTTGGACAGGTAGGATGCCCAGTAGATGAATAAACCTCACTCACACAACAAATCGCCGTATATCGGCCGCATATGAGTGAATTTTTCAGAATACAAAAGTAAATTGCTTAAATTCTCATTTTCAATGCGTATCCTCTTATCATAATCATCTAAATTCTTCAACTTCAATTTTAGTTCATTTCGATGATGGTCATTCAATTTCCATTGTTCCTTTCGGCACAGGTAGTGAGTGCATCCCTTTCAAGAGCCTCGGACGTGTCACCACAACGAAGTGGCGAGTTTGGTGGGAGGGGGCTTGGGGGGAGGGGTAACGTAGCGAGAAAGAAATATACAAGTTGAGTTCCGCTTGTATACAAGTAGTAAATTGGGTAGGTCTATTCGTTATGGCCAGCGAAGATACAACTACCCGTCTCTTTGGTGGGGGTTTGCAATGCGTTGGTTGGACAGTATTGAAGTGGGTGGTAACTCGATTTCGGTCGACCTTGAAATCGGTCGAGTTAGGAATCGGACGAGTTTAGACTGCCGTACTGTGGGCTCGGCTAACGGCTTCTAAAATCAGTCGCGTTAGGATTCGGTCGAGTTAGGAATCGGTCGAGTTAGGAATCGGTCGAGTTTGGATTCGGTCGACTTGGGATTCGGTGGAGTTCAGACGGCTACCATAGGGGATTTATTAAGAATAGGTAGAGTTTGGATTCGGTCGAGTTTGGATTCGGTCGAGTTTGGAATCGGACGAGTTAGGAATCAGACGAGTTAAGACTGTCGCACTGAGAGCTCGGCTAACGGCTTTTAAAATCAGTCGAGTTAGGATTCAGTCGAGTTAGGAATCGGTCGGGTTTGGATTCGGTCGAGTTGAGACATCGTTCGAGTTTGGATTCAGATGAGTTTGGATTCGGTCGAGTTTGGACGAAATCGAGTGTGAATTCGGTCGAGTTTGGAATCGGTCGAGTTTGGAATCGGTCGAGTTTGGACGTTCCCGACTACAAATATCTAGAATATAATAGTATAAGGGAACCACCTCGTATAGAAAGGCATATTCCACCAACTCTTTGGTCCGCCCAACTCGGCTCCACTTTAATTGACGTCCAACGACAGTTTCACAACCGAAGTATATATACATTTCACTAAAATATGAACTGGCATAATATACCTGCATGTATTTTTTCGTTCATCATCTACGATCATCTATCATCTACAAAACATACCCACTTGTATATTACAATAGGTCATAGGCCCATCTATTATAAAATTACTTTGACTTTATTCATACATATAATCCAAGTCAATTCAAGTCAAGACGGAAGTGCCCGGTGCCGGTTAGTAATGAAGAGAGTGATTTTGAGACATCTGTGGGGTCCAGGTTGATATTGAAGAGATTCTGGGTCGCAGGCGGCGATTGACAAATTGTGAAGCGATACAATAGACTATGTAGGCAAAATATAGAGTGAGTTTAGTTCCCTTCTTATGATGAATATTAGTTTTAGCCTTTTTGCCTTTCTTAGTTTTAGCCTTTTTTTAGCCTTTTTAGGCCGTTTGCACACACGGACACGGTCCGAGCGCGTGTGATTCTTGTAATCGTTCTAGGTGAGATCGTTACGGAGAAGACAGTTATATGAGTTATTTATTTGGTCTTACTTACACACGGGCAACGTTCGGTCGCAAACGACTGCTCTCCACTTACACATAATAATTAGTAATGAAGTAACACGCATATAGGAAGTAAGAAGTAATACAATACAGAAACAGAAGCATACGATATTTCTTCCTGGAACTTTGTAAAATAATACGAGTGCAATGTTATCATACTTACAAGTTACAATATTCAGCAATAATGATGTCAAGGGTGGACCGGAATCGTGGATAAGAGAAAAATGTACAAATTATTAAAAAAATGTGTACCGGTACAATGAAATTGAATATATATTTTTCAATAATAACAGACAAAGTTGAAAACTGTACACTTATTCGTAACTAGAAAACGCGGGATGCGCGTATAGATGAGATGAGCTCAGAAGTATGGAAATGTACAATGAAAAATAATTTGTCATATCAGTTTCTTCAGACATTGGCTCACTTCAAACGTTCAGAAACCCTACCGGAATCAATTATGTCACGGTCTCCCTGTTCATTCATATTTGATTTCAATCGTTTTAATTCAATTGATGACACTTGTTGCTATAGATTTAATTGGCTTTGTTTGAAGTGAAAGTACGTTTTGAATGCGTTTTCTTCGTTATTTTTCATCCAATTGTTGCGAAAATCTCTGAAAATGTGTATAATAATATTATTTATATTCGGTGAAAATTTGAGAGCTTCTGAAGAATTCTTGTTTTCAAGTATTCTTCCTCCGGGTTATTCTTACGAGGATTTTTCGAACTTCACGATTTTTTTCTGGAAAACAATCCCAACCTATTCTGGTATGAGGTCAATATGTGGAAAAAGTTTCGAGTTGAATATATTGTTTTCTTGACCAGTAGGTCTATGCCGCGCAAAAAATTACAAAAAAAATAAATAAATAAAAACGACGCCCATTTTTTTCGGTATGTGAAATGGAATTATCACTCGATACGATTATCGTTTTCCTCAGTCTCCATAGGGCAAAAAGTTCCCATTAGAGTGATTATTTTTGAAAATATTATGAATGTTTATTATAGATTAACGATATTCCCTGCACGCTTTGAAGCGGTTTCAAAAGAAAAACGTTCATCCGGGAAGCCACTACGATTTTTCATGCTTTATAGTTGACACTGCAAATGGTCACAAAACATGCATTTCGAGTTACATACATGAACATAATTTGATTACTTTTCGAGATATTTTATCGTGTATAGTATCGACGTTTTCGTGAAACAACTCATTTCGGGCTAAGCTGAAAACAAACAGTTCTCAACCATATGCGCTTGGCATACAAGACCAGGGAAAGTCACGCCAGTTTTTTTTTGTGAATCAAGGTAACATGAATCATTCATTTGTATCAAAACGGTCAGAGGTATGCTGATAAACTTCAGCTTATTAGCTTATCTGATACAGGAAAATTCACTCGACCGATGTATCAATTGTCATCTTTGTGCTAAATATCTGATGCTGGTTTTGTTGTATGCCTTGGCTTATCGTACTTTTCGACTGTTTTTTCCAAATTTTTCTGATTCTTTCACGTTTTTTTTTTTAATTTTCATAATGCTTTTTCAACAATGATACATCAATAAATAGCAGAAAAATTTGATACATTTTTTGTGAGTGGGCTCCCCTTATTCTGCAATAAGATATTTTTGACTATCGAAATCATCTTATGAACCTTGTGAACAAAACGTCCCTCCTTTCTGTTCGCACGATTCCTCCAATCAGTGACATTGGCGCGAAAGTATTGGAGTCATCTATATGGAACACTCTCTAACGATAATGAGAAAAGCATTTGTATTAATTGAAACTTTCAATACTGTACGATATTTGGACAATTGATACGATTATCGAATCGGAGAAAGAATATCGAAATATTACGATCAATCGTAGATGTGAAGTAAACAATAATCGATATCAGTTTCCACACCGAGGAACAGCCCTGATGATAATATTATGTACTGTGTGTGCCTATATTGGTGATTCAAAAAATGACTAATAAAGAAACAAAATCAAAAAACGAACTCGGCACATGCGCACAAAAAACAGGTAATACAAAATATCAATAATAATCAATTGATTTTATAAACGACTCTATATAGTTGTCCTGCCCCTATTGCTAGTGGAAGTCTATTCCACAGATAGTTTATATAGATGGTAGAATACGAAAGGTTGGCCATACGGGCTTTGGTCGAGAGTTTGGGCATGCGCGTGAATGAAGTGAGTGGCGGACAATTTGCCAGTGAACAATTTGCCAGGCTACCTCTTCCTGGGGGTCGGACAATTTGCTACGCTGTGTTTGATGGGTAGGACAATTTGCCAGGGTCACTTAGGTATAAATGAGGGGGTCGGACAATTTGCCAGGTTGTGTTTGATGGGGAGGACCATGTTGGTGTTAATAAAAGCGCGCGGGCTTTCAAATTGCATTATTTGAATTACATTATTTGGATGAGCGTAGCGAAGATTCAATTTCACATACCGAAAAAAATTGGCTTCGTTTTTATGTTTTTTTGTTGTAATTTTGTACTATCAACAAGTTGCAGGTAAGGTTTTTGAACGTTCGAAGTAATAATCCAAGGCTCTTTAGATGTGGATTGATCCGACGAGATATTTTTCATTCTAGATTTCCATACTTCTAAGCTCATCTCACAAGGCAAATCCCGCGTTTTCCAAGTGTATCAAAAGAACATTCACGAAGAATCCGATTACTTATTTCAACAAACTCCTGAATCAGACACAGAATTATTTCTGTGATGCATTGTTCAACTTCCTCTCTACAGCATCGAAACATACCAATGAACCGACCAACAGTGTCACTGTCAAACGATGTTCTAAATAGATCTTCTTCTTTCCGGTTAGTCCTAAGAAAATAATGGATATCATAAGGGGACGTCCATAAATTATGTCACACTTTTTTAGGCCACTTTGAACCCCCCCCCCCCCCCTCCCTCCCTTGTCACAGTTGGTCACAAAACCTATTATCCTCCCCCCTTAGATACATCACAAATTCTCATATCCCCCCCTCTATATATATAAAAAATGAAATCAACAGGCGGCAAAGGTACAATAAAGTAATGAAATCAAAATATTATTTTCTTCAGGTTTTCTTTTTGTGTAGTCAAACTTAATAATTATTTGAAATGTATCCACTGTTTCTAGGGTAGGTATGAATATAAGAATCTATAAGAATGGCACCAAATACATGGAAAAAAATCCTCCCCCCCCCCCCTCCTTGTAACACCTTGTCACAAATCTTGACAACCCCCCTCCCCCCCTAAGCTGTGACGTAATTTATGGACGTCCCCTAAACGAAAAGTGTAATACAACTTCTTCTAGATTGGAAGAAATCCCAAGTATTTATATTGTATTTGTATATTGCAATTCATATGGGTGATAGTATTATTGAAATGGAATGCCGTGTGTTCTTCTTGATATAGCTAATATAACATATATTCATGTAATTTTTTTTTGCAATCTGAATAATGTAGTTCAAATAATATAATTCAAATAATGTAATTCAAAAGCCCGCGCGCATTTATTAACACCAACATGGTCCTACCCATCAAACACAACCTGGCAAATTGTCCGACCCCCTAATTTATACCCAAGTGACCCTGGCAAATTGTCCTACCCATCAAACACAGCCTGGCAAATTGTCCGACCCCCAGGGAGAGGTAGCCTGGCAAATTGTACACTGGCAAATTGTCCGTCCCCCGAATGAAGTAACAGCGTGTATTCATTTTTCAATTTATATTGGGTTTTAACGACGCACTGTAATGATGACTGAAATCTATTGGCGTCAATGAATGATCAATGAGATGATAAAATTATGTACATCAGAAAAACAACGAAAGATGAGTTACGAGCAGATCAGCAGAGTATCAATCTGTATGCAAGAAAGTGACGGAAAATTCAATCGAAGAGGATGAAAAAGATTAAAACATGAACTAAAAAAAATATTCATAAGATTTATAACGATATTGCTCCGATTCACAGTCTCCAAATTTACACATCGGGTATCAGGAAACGCATACTCGCGACCCCCCCCCCCCCCCCCTCCCCCTCACACACAATAATAGGTGTACGCGTAACGTTCACATATAGGCTAGGTTGAAAATAAGCACTCGCAAGGGAATGTAAACAAAATGAATTGATGCAATAATTCAACACCTGTGCCTTTCTATAGTTCCCACGTACTTTCGAAAGATACCCATTCTGAATAACAGCAAAGTTTGTGTTGTATTTGATTTTAGGACTGTTGCTTTGTAGGTATAACTTGAAAAAAAATTTAATCGATACTTGAAACATTACAAAATATGTTAAGTAAACCTCTTTCATATTTTAGTAAATTTCATAATAATTTTGTTTGCTATTGTTAATTGTGTTCAAGAGCTTAGTAGTTGAGTATTAGTCAAGGTACAAAAAAAAAAATACGTCACCAAGGGTGAATAAGTTAATTTGCTAATGTTTGATTAATTCACCAGTCATCAGTTGGTTGAATCGGCCTCTCATATAGGCCTAATTATGACGCATTATGAAGCATTATGAGGCACCGCTTCAGAAACTGAAGTATCTGTTGGGCGTGGGTTCGAGTCCCGCATAAGTCACGGGGTTCGTAAAAGTCCTTGAACATCATATCATCACCTCATAGTTTCATATAATCACCTGCTTATCCGTACCCCGTATAACCCAGCTGTTGGTGGGATCAATAATCAATCAATCATAATCGATAGGTAGGCCTACATACTATAAAGTTATATTCACGAAAGTAAAAGTCGAGCCGCTCGCCCTCCGTAGCTCGATTAACCGAGGACTTCAGAGACTAAAGTCACCGTTGGGTGTGGGTTTCAGTTCCGCATAAGTCATCGCTCATCACTTCATATATAGTTTCATTATCACCTGCTCATGCATACCCCCTAATAACTAGCTGTTTGTGGGGTCGTTAAGTCATCTACCGACTAACTAATTGTAAAAACGTTTGTAATTATACATAATTCTTCTGCAAATATGAACGGTGATGTGGTAGCGATGAACGTAGGCGTGAGAAAGACATGACAATGTATACAGTCGGTCTATTTTGAAAATATGGTTTTTCCTTTTCAAGTAAACTTTTAATCCTCGTATACTTAGAACCTATTGTACCAACTGATGATTAGTGGATGAAACAATAACCAGCGAATTGACTTGTTATCATCCTTGGTTACGTAGGCCTATATTATCGTACATAACATAAATCAATAATCAACTTATTAATACTTAATCATCAGTTGGTAAAACGGGACCTTGGTTGGGTGATAAAACAAAAACAGTCTGAACATATTGTCATTTCATCTGATGCATTGATACTATATAGGGCAATATTTGGTGTCTTCGAACAGCTTATTAGGCCCAACGACACCGTATCAGACAACTTTTGGCTATCTGAATTCTTATTTATCAATATAGTATTGTTTTCCATACAGTGAACATATGGGTTAGTTATAATAGAGCACTTGTGTCCCCCACTAACATAAGCGTGCGTACAGGGTACGCATAGTGTCGGCTCGGGACACGGAAGCTGGTACACTGAATCTTTTATCCTATAAATTCTATAATTTTTCATTTTGTATAGAATTCACCATTTCTTGCAACCTTGTGATTATTCTTCAAATCCGTGAAATCATTCTTAAAAACACAAAATTTCTCCAATTTTCGTGCGGTGCTAAATATACTACATGGTTATATGCTCCATGTATTTAGCACCGCACGAAAATTGGAGAAATTCTGTGAATTTTGTGTGAATCACAAGGTTGCAAGAAATGGTGAATTCTATACAAAATGAAAAATTATAGAATTTATAGGATGAAAGATTCAGTGTAACAGCCTCCTTGTCCCGGGCCGACACTATACGTACCCTGTATACGCACGCTTATGTTAGTGGGAGACACAAGTGCTCTATTATAACTAACCCATATGTTCACTGTATTGAAAACAATACTACATTAATTAATAAGAATTCAGATTGCCAAAAGTTGTCATCAAATTCGACAACGGCAATAAGCTGTTCGAAGACACAAAAAGATACGTCATTCTTTACGCCTACTATTCCTACTAATCATTAATCAATAGGGCTAGTAAAAAATAGATGGAATGACTTGGGCCAAAAACAGCAAAAATAGAGGTATACCAAAATCAATAATAACGTGCTAGAAAATTATGTTATGATAATCTTCCGAAAGGCTGATGGAATTCACATGTCTTCACAACACGTATAGATAAAATTGCTCATTTTAATGTATAATATAGGCATATGAATGAATACTAACAAAAAAATGAAAGAAGAACAAATTGTTAATATTTGAAGTTGATAATTGCTCCGATATTATTATGAATGAATTTAAATACAGTTCATTCCACACTGAATGGAAAATTTATCATCTTCGAAGTTAATACCCCAAAACTCAAATCATAACCAGCAACCATCTAGAAAGATGATTCATTTCTGTTCATAGTATTTTTTGTTCTTTTCATATTTTCACTCTTTAACAATTCACGTAAATCGTCACATATTCCTCATAACCATCTCTTCAACGTTACTTAATCAACTTAAAATCCAATTCTGATTATTTTCTCATTTTACTATCACTAATTGAGTTTATGATTTCATTACCTACCATAATTGTATGACTACAACTCATTTTTAATTTCGGTAATTATAATTCCACATTTATGGTAAACTGGACCTTCATGGTCATCCATCGTGAAGATGAACAGCCATCATGAATAAATGATTTTTTTTCTCATAGAACTCTCGATATGCAATCTTTATTACCCGATTAGGACCGTATCGAAGCGACACCTCTTGGTTTTTTGGAGACTTTGAGACGCGGTCTTGTCACTATATAGTAGAAACAATTGTTTATATTTGGTTTAACGACGCACTACAATGATAACCAAGATCTATTGGCGTGAAATAATAGTGTATACAAACTATTTTGAATTACAAATAGTTTAATCACCAAGACCTGCGTTTGTGGCCACACTTTTTCGCAGCAGATAGAGGTATTCATGTTTTCAATATATCCGGAACACTCCTAAAATACCCCTTTGACCGAATCCACTGTATTACTTGCCAATGATAACCTATGGTTTGAACTATATAGATCACTTTATACTGGATCTGGATGATAGTCGAGATTACATTGAGGCATGACTATAGGCCTACTATAAACTATCCCTCATTATAAGCACGAACTATATAGGCACCAAACGTTACAATACCTCAACAATAAGACTTGGGTCACCTACCAGAACAATAGTTACTCCCCCGTAACTATAAGTATAAGAGTACTTTAAGAATCTGTGATATTTTTTTTAGGTACCGTATCCTATACCTAACGTTATCGACTGAAACTGTATTATTGAATTAGGGAGTCGTTCTATTATGTATAACGTTTTTACTCCCCCCATGAAATGTACGGTTGCAAGGGAGTCAAAGTATCACAAGGGGAGTAATATTATTATATTATCGTTTTACTGGGGGGAGTTGACTTATTATGTGATTTCTTTACTGGGGAGTAAACAAACTATGCAGTCCTTTTACTGGGGAGTAAAGAAACTGGGAAGTAAAGAAACTGGGGGGTGAAGAAATTATCTTACACCGGTACCCCATACATGACCAAAATGATTACGTATGCAATAGGCCTATGTGGACACGTAGGCCTATATCAATTCAAAAGTCAAGTTGACTATAGGCAAACTGCGTATGCGTTATAAGATGAGCGAAATATTTTCAGGAAGTCTACTCGAAAACTCTACACACCTTGGTGAAAACTGTCAAGTCTACAAAGCTGTGAATCACAGTGTGCAAGATATAGATGAAGAATAGCCATGCACTCACTATATTTCTAGTTAAATTTGATACATATTTATTCATTGAATAATTAATTTCTTCAAAACGACTGGTCCGATCTTAACGAAAAATTGTGATAATGTGTCTTATACTAGTCAAACGCGAAATATGCGTTGTAAGATGAGCGAGATATTTGAATAAGGTATAAAAGTCCTTGAAGTAGTTCTACCCTTGCTACTTTATCGACTCTGGTATTCTACACACCTTGATATCTGAATAAGCTATAAAAGTCATTAAAGTAGTTCTACTCTTGCCACTTCATTGACTCTGGTATTCTACACACCTTGACGCATATAAAAAGTACTTCATTGTTGGTCAACTCTTGAATCTAGAAAGCAGTGAATCTCCACAACTTAATTCTGTCACAATTTTTATGATATATTTTATGAATATTATCAGTCATTTTACTTTTTTCTCTTCAAAACGACCAATCAGAATTGCTTACAGAATCGTGATGATGTGTAAAATCTATGTATACCGATTTAGAGAAAATTTCATCCCATTTGGAGAGATTTTATTTTTCAACATTTTCCGCCCAGCCAAATCTTATGAGGTTTTTAGAAACTTTGAGATGATTTTTCTCAAAATCGGTCCAACCGATTCATTCCAAAAACTATACAGTTCTAAGTTGGATGAGTTTGCGTGTACAAAAAAAGTTTCATGTTGATCTGTCAACCCTTGCGACCTGTGGAGTGCTTACAAAAAAAAAAAAAAAACACAGAGACAAAGCCCTATAAGAGTGGGATGGAGACCTCGCTACGCTCATCAATAAGTTTATATGTACTTACGTTCAGTGAAAATTCGATTTCTATGAAAAGTATTCTTCTAACTCTTTCCGCCCGGCTCAAAGTTATGGGGGTATCAAAATTTCGTGATATAGATTTTCTCAAAAGGGGTCCAACCGAATTGGCTTAAAAACTATAATGCTCCAGGTTGGATGCGTCTGCGTGTCCAGAAAAAGTGTCATGTTGTTAAGTAGGCCTACGTCCATGTGACCTGTGCAGTGCGTACAAAAGGAAATTACAGACAAAGCTCCACAAGAGTGGGATGGAAGGCTTCGCAGTCGCTCACCCAATTCAGATTGATATGCTCGCGTTTTTATTTTATTCACGTTTTACGATATGCCGTCGTAAATTTAAAGCTGTTACAAAGTTAAGTTTCTGCAGTTATGTGAATGAAATGATTGGATTTCTAACGCATTCGTGTAGGCCTACACAGAAGAACGCAGTGTATACGGTATATGCGTTGTAAGATGAGCGAGAGATTTTTACATGAAAAATAAAACGAAAGCGCTACGCACACAGCCTGATTTTGAAACCACCAAGTCCTAATACCTTCGTTATGCTGATCTATCTAATAGCTTCTACTAGTTGTGCCATGTTTAAATCGCTTTGCAGCAAAATTGATTCAACTCATTATTTCCCATTATTTCAATTCAATACAGTCATGTAGGCCTACTGTAGGCCACTCTCTTTAAAACAGCTGAACCAAATTTCTTCAGACTTGATAAAATAGGATCAAATTTCGAAAATTGAAATGTCATCAAATGCTTCTCTTACGGGGATTCACAAAACGATAGTTTTTTTTTCAGAAAAGTGTCAAGACTGTGCATCCTCAAGAATCATTAGGTTTTATTCTGCTAATTTCCAGAAAGAGTTTCAAGTCGATTGGTTACTCTGTGTGACCTGATGAAAAATGAAAAGTAAATATATACAAATGAATACACAGATAAATATATAAATGAACAATAGATAGATAAGTGAACAGAAATCTCAACTACGCTCATCGAGAGAAAAAAAACACCTCTCACAGCATCCCGACCGAGAAATGAGTCAAACAGTGTCATTCTACGGTATACAAAATTAGGCTTGAATCTGACATGTAGAAGACTGTACATAAGAATGTACCGTAAACAGTAGGCTTCACGGTGTATTGGTACGTGAATTGTCATGCTCTCTAGCCTCCGTACAATCTCAATACCCCCCGGGCCCCCTTTCCGCGCGTTACCCCCTTGACGGTACAGCCGACTGGTATATAGGACATTATATACACTGTTGTCAAGTACGCACGCCAAGCTTCACTTCCCACGGTAGATGCCAGTCTGGCAACGCCGCCTATGTGCGCACTGCCGATTTTGCCGGCTAACACTATTCAATACAACTCGGTGTGTGTGTGTGTGTGTGTGTGTATGTATATATATATATATATATATATATATATATATATATATATATATATATATATATATATATATATAATATATATATATATATATATATATATATATATATATATATATATATATATATATATATATGTGTGAGTGAGAGCAAGAGAGATGGAACGAGCGAGAGAGTTGAGGGAGCGAGAAGGAGAGCGAATGAGAATCAGAACCTACTGCTGAGTGCCTATTATACGTACCATAAACATTGCGCGCTGCCGCGATTATAGTAACGACAAGACTGGAACAATTATTATAATCAGGCATCATAGGTAAGGCTACAAGTAGGCATACGAGCACGAACGTGATAACGATAAAACGATCACTAGACATGGCTCTAGGCTTGCTGGAAACAAGCTTCTCTCCAGTACCACATTATCCGAGTCATAAAGCATGCAATCGTGAAAGATTGTTCTATTATTCAGGTTACGCACGAGGGTAAATTTTCAAGATTATTTTTCAGAACGGTAAGACTCAATTGTAGTTTTCTCTAAAACACAATATGTAATTTCGAATACATATTCACTATAGAAATGAGGAATATGATGTGGCCAAAAACAAACGGTGTCCGAATTACCATTGAGTCGTCACGTGAATCAAGCCGACCATGTGGTGTTGATAGCCCGTGCCGTGAACAAGATTGACACACGCATGCCAGTAGTGGCACATGTCCGTCAACAATGGATGTAACGTAATTAAAAACGCCAGATTTTTCATTCAATTAATTCACTCTGTTTTAGATGGTTACAGTTTAGAGAAGGATGGAGGTAGGAAGGATTTACAAGAGAGCGAAAGAGAGAGAGGGAGATGCTATGAGGGTAGTGAGCGAGGGGTCGATAATATTTATGCTGGAATTTAAGGGAGCGCGTTGCGCGGATGGTAGGGTAGGGTGGCCAAACGCTGAGGGGTAGAGATATGCAGCGTACGTTTAATGAGCAAAGTAGGGACCTTCAGAAAAACATCCATACCGAGAGGTTGCATGGTAGTGGGGTTGTTTCGGATGGTGCGGGAGGGGGGAGCGAAAGAAACTATCTCAGTATGTTGATCTGTCTTTGTTTACGTGACAATCCACCAAATGTATAGGACGAACGGTGTCTGGACTTCGTAGTTCTGGCCTACCGCATATGACAGGAATCGTCGTGAATTCAGGCATGTTTTTGGAGTTGGTAGTACGTAAGAGGGTGACACTGAAAATACAGTGAAGCAATACTTTCCGATCCCACCCCATAGCAATGCTACAACATCAACACCACATGCACACATAGCTCGGCCAGAAGTGAATCCAAATTAAATATATGAATGTCACAACTTACCAATATTCCGTGGTGTCAAGTTCTCAAATCATGGTACCCCACCGCCCACACGTTTCGATCATCGATCAACTAATGATGTAGTATGAAGGGTTGATTAAATTAGTTTGTACAATTTTAACAAACACATACACTGTCGATCCTAACTAAGCATACGTCCTATCACGTGATAAATAACTGATTTGAAACGTCTATATACTATTGTTTTGGTTGGAACTGGCAAAAACTCGGCTTACGTTCAAAGGTTCACTGCTATAGCACCTCCACTGACACCGTCCTCAACTGGAATGAGAACAGAGCGGAATTTCATGTGTAACTTCACTGAATCGCAGTGCATGCTGGACGATTCGTCCTATCGACCCCGCCTAAACAAGCTCCACCCCTCGACCAATCAACAGTAAGTATTTATGTGACGCATTACAATAGAAGAGGGGGGTAACATGTGGATGGAATATTCCTTTAACCCCTAAACAATATGCCCATATATTTTCTGATCCATTATTGATTGATAAAAAACGTTTCCTACCTAACAACGGATGCTCAACCACTTGGCCCTGCCTTCTTTAAAAGAGACCCTACCGAAACGTTCAAGATCAAGAACGTTCGAGTTTGGCGCGTATAGCAGGGCCCGGATTTACAAAGAGTCTAATCTTCAGTAAGTTTCAAGTTGGAACCATTTTACTGAGTTAGGACCAATATTGGTCCTAACTCAGTAAAATGGTTCCAACATGAGACGTCCTAAAGATAGGACTCTTTGTGAATCCAGGCCCTGTATTAATTACTATTATTTAATTAACATTCATATAAACGATCAACTTTATCGTTTTCGGGATATTCTAGTAAGCATGTATGAAAATGTTTTGGGGCTTGAAATAGAATAACAATTATTCAGTATTTCATTTGAAAGTCCCAAATTATTCTTTGTTGTAAAGGATGTGTAGGCCTATACTCGCAGTTAAAACCATACATTTGCTTACATCAGCGGTGTATATAATCAGAGGTTTGTTTACACGCGGGTAATACGGCCAGGGATATCAAAATTCTTTGATCAAAATTCGCATCTCAACCCGGGGAGAGGAGAGGAAGTTATTCAGTGCGGTGAAGGGTCTCCCTTCAGAAGCGTCCAGTTTTTCGGACCTTATGTTTGAGGTTTTTTCATTTTTTTTTTAAATAGGCCTATAACTTGTTTTGGGGATGTCTTTTATTACATTCATCTGTGAAGTGCCATTAGAGTGCGTCAGAGATGTGCAGGCTACATGGCGAGTGATGTTTGTTTTCTTGAAATCCATTGTGCTGACTGCTGATCCATTTCGTGTAATGAGCCTAAAAAAAATACATATATAGCCTATATATATATATATATATATATATATATATATATATATATATATATATATATATATATATATATATATATATATATATATATACCGGTATATATATATATGTATATATATATATATATATATATATATATATATATATATATATATATATATATATATATATATATATATATATATATATATATATATATATATTAAATATATGAATATATGTTATAACTTCTATAGTGATATCTATTTTTCATCATTATGAAGTCGTAATGTTCGTAAAAAATATAACTTTCAGAATGCATGTAGGCCTATGGTCTTGTCGTACAATATAGGAGGTGGTTTTCACACGTGTTCTCAGTTTTCAATCATATAAGCCCTACATAAGTTGACTGTGCATTTTTAGGTTAGTAAAGGGCGCCCTATATAACCTGAAGGATTACGGATTAATTCCTGGGTTGTCACATCGCACTCATTGAGTATAAAAAAATACCTTGCAAATACCTTGAAATTGGCATTTGGAGTAGGGTTGCTATTCGTCCCGATTTTGGCTGGAGTCCCGCCTCATTCTTTGAAGTCCCGCTGAGACATCAAGTATCCGGCTTGATCGCATAATTTATGAAGTAAGTTTATTCATATTTCGCACCTTGTGCTGAACAAATTCGAACAGGCTGAGCTGTTGAAAGTATCATTACATTCTATAAATGATTTATAATTTATTGTGTTTCATCACACAATAATATTGTGTAACCTATTCATTTGGTCTTTCTTAAATTATATCGAAATGCGGGGCTGTGAATTGTCTTTGATCCTAATTAAATATTGAACATGTTAGATTGATTATGCGTTTCTTCTAAGATTATTTAGTATAGCATTACTACATTATTTTTTATCTTATAGTCATTGAACACTGAAAATATGGAAATGTGGCCGCCACGCGGACTTTTTAGTCTATACTTCACTTTCAATGAACATAATATGTCCCGCTTGAATATATTACAATGATGGCAACCCTGATTTAAAGGTGCATGAGAGTATAACTGAAGTCATACTGACAGAAATATTCCTTGAATTTCTTCTATTCCTACTTCTCAGAAGAATTGATTTAATTCGACGTGATTTCAATTCAACGAAAAATCATTTAACACATTAAATATATATGATTAATTAAAATTGGTTTTATATATATATATATATATATATATATATATATATATATATATATATATATATATATATATATATGTGATAATTACACTTCTTGGATATGATCCAATATCGAGATATTTGGGATGTTATGGTCATGTCGAAAATGATACGTCTCGACCGGGACTCGAGTATATATGTATATATATATATATATATATATATGTAGGCCTATTTAATATATATATATATATATATATATATATATATATATATATATGTGGGCCTATATATTATATATATATATAAATATATATATATATATATATATATATATATATATATATATATATATATATATATATATATAAGACTTATATATAATTATATATATATATATATATATATATATATATATATATATATATATATATATATATATATATATATATTTATATACATTTATATATATATATATATATATATATATATATATATATATATATATATATATTCATATATATATATATATATATATATATATATATATATATATATATATATATATATATATATATATATATATATGTATATATTTAATATATAATATTCTTTATTCGGATAAAACTGAAAATTGGCTTCCCAAATGTATATAGGCATATACAAATGATATTATGAAACAGAATCATGTGTTGAAAACGCATTAATTATCCGATAAGAGAGAATAAAATGGACATAAGACTTGTGTAGTTTGCATTTTATATAATATGTCTATACATAATCGATTAATTATACACATAAGTAGATAATGTTAGGAGTACATCACTGTCCACCAAACTCCCAGCATGTATAAAAAATGTAACAAGCCTTAGGCAGTTTTAAGAGCTCTTTGAAAAATTTCATCACGGAAAATGTATTATTTAGTGTTGAGGAGTTTCATAAAATACTGCAAGCATACTAAGTAATGTAATTTTGAAGTATTCAAAATGTATGACCTTCATTTTATATCACAAATTGACACTTCAAACTATAACCATTGACCAATTGACTTTCAACCTCAAGTCTTAATTTGTACTCACAATTAGGTCTATTACCTTTTGATTTCAATATTAATTCACTTTTCATAGTGATTTGATTTTTATTCTTTATAAGCTTGTTCTTATTCCGTTACTTGACTTGGTAGTTGCTAGGTATTTGAAAAAAATAGCATCTACAATTATTTCAATTTATGTGTATTTTCTTGTTTGTTTGTTGTGTGTGATACATAATCTTTCATTTTATTCTTGACCGTCCGTATGATTAACTCAAAAATGTTCCATTTTGTATTGCAATTCACTCGGACGAAAATGAAAATAAATAAATAAATACGCTCTATTGACAATATGAAAGTTGACGACTGAATGGTGTTGCTATTCTCCTCGTGAAAATTGCTCAGCCTATTAATAGAATAATCAGTCAGCCTATAGATCATTGCTGTTGGCACTTGACAATACATGCCTATTCCAATCTAAAGTATTCGCCATCCTCCCCTCCCTCCTTTTCAGGCACACAAGAGGAATGTGTTCATTGCCGCAACATTTCTAATTCCTCACCTATTCCTGGCCTTTGGCCACATTTGCTGTGTATAAGTAGAATACGTAGAAACACAACGCGTACAGAGTATATCTATATACTCAGAAATAAGTCTAATTATAGAATAATATAAAGAAAAACTTTACGGCGCTGTCTATCGTTGGGATTACAGATAGGTAACAGAATTGCATATCACGAATTTCTATCACATTCTTATACCACACATACAGTGACATAACAATTCAAATCGACTTTGCTATTATACTTTGTTATTATTATATTTATATTATACTAATTAAAATCACATTGTCCCCTATAACAAAGGCCCATAACAATGTATGAAATGAACAATGTAATTTCTGTAACAGAATAAAATGAATTTTGAATTTTATTTTATTTTTGAGTCCATTACGAGCAGGCCTACACAAATATACATGGATATAGTTCTATGAAGTAACTTATATTCAAATAGCTCATAGTAGGCCTATAACCCTGGAACTAGATTTGAATTAATAATGCAACGCGATTTTTCCCCTCAATTCCAGAGGAAACTATTGAAATCATCATCTCAGTTTCAGAAATCATTAATTCATTTTTCCTTCAGACAATTTGATTCATTGCGTATAAGCATCGCCCGATTTTGTATTGAAACATGTAAAGGAACGGGTAAGGAAGCGAGTCCTGGAGGACAAATGAATTGATCATGATTTCTGAAATTGACTAGATGATTTCTCGTCTTTTTTCTTAAATTGAGGTAAAACTAGTGTCATTATTTATTCACATCCAGTGTAAGTGTTGTGATGTCATTTAACGAATTGTTTCGGGATGACGTGAATATAAAGCCGTCGTTCATTTGATACGGCCAGTGACGCTACTGATAATCACCATTGATAAATACACACGAAAGAGCATGACGTAATGCCTACTTGTATCCAGTGTTGTTGAAGTGAATTTTTTAGAGTAACTTTCTAAAAGTCAAGTTAGCCTGTAATGTAGTTAAAATAATAGCCTAACTGTTCATCAGTTACAGTAAACTGAAAGTGACGGAAAGTTTCAAAAGTTACTTGAATAAGAATAATTAAGTTAGCGCCTACTTCAAAAAGTCACTTAAAGCGAAATCAGGAGCCATTTATTAAAACTCATTTACTCAAAATGAAACCATCCTCTGATGTTATGCCGAAATAATGTACCTATATCTCGCATGTTTATTTTAGCGCAAAACGACGCCCTCTGTAGTCTGTCAAATGAGGTCCCGCTTTATGAACTGGAGTCACTGTTGGACGTGGGTTCGAGTCCCGCATATGCAGGGTTTTTATAAGGATCCTTTCAGTCTTTCACTATTGAGTTTGTATAGTATAGCATTTAACACTATATAAACTCGAATTACTCGATGCTCTCGCTTACCATATCACCTCATTTTTCATTACACCTGCTCATTCGTAGCCCCAAATAACCTAGCTGTTGGTGGGGTCGTTGAACAAACAATAATCATTTTATTTCGAAAATATCAGAACAACAATTCTGATATAAAATAACAACAACCCCCCCCCCCCCCCCAAGACCTATACGCTCATCTAAATGTCAACGCACTGGACCTTATATAGGCCTTATATATAGGCCCAAAGCGCACAGTGCGTTACGCACTATAGCGTTTTCCTCATAGGCCTATGTATTACACGTTTTGATACTTTGAAACATAGGCCTACTTGGAGGTGTTTCTTCAGTTTGAGAAAGCTAGGTGTCGTCGGAGCTCTAACTACTTTTTTGGCGGGCATGTACTTTAAATGAGTAAACAATATATGAATGTCCCCGCATTTGACGTATAAAACAAGCACCTCTCATATTCACCCATGGCAGTTCGTTCACGTCGCTTTCTCCCGACAACGCTTTTCTCTTTTCATCTTTACACTCTATACTTTATAAGTCACAATTGTAACAACGATCTTTCCAAATGTAACGCGTCACTTTTGATAGTTATTTTCCCAAGTCACAACATCTATACTGCAATCTATACGAAGGGCGCAAACCACCCAGCCGTAGAGTAGGTGTGATAGAGGGGCAGACGGCCGCTCGTTACCTTCTTCCGTGGGTACAAGTTTATATAACAAAATAACCGGGAATATGCCTGCAAGAGTAACAAAAGAATTATAGGGTTGCCAACAATAATCGATACATCGATTACACGATCAATATTTTTCTAAATGTTACAATAATCGATTCAATTTTACGATATAATATTTTCTAGTAAGGTTTTTTCATGTGTTTTATGTGTTTTATGAGTATTTTATGTTTATTTTATGGTATTTATATGTCTATAAATTATTTCTTTCCAATCATCGCTCCTTTCTGTTCACAGACATGAACATGGAGAATTGATTCACCATTCAGAGAAACATATAATATTCAAAGATACTGTTATAACCAAAAATGAACTTTCAGATCATGTTACATTTTATTTGTATAGAACGATCCATACAGGTGAGGTGAAAATAGATGCATTGTGAAAATGTCGGGTGTTACTGTTCCGTATCAACTGATCTTTCTACATTTGTTAATACGTTTTGATTCTTTACCATCTCCGATAATTATTTTCTGCACCGTATATAATGTATTTTTATTCACTGACAATCATCATATCCTTCAATTCCATTTCCCTCTAGTGAAAACTTTTCCCCTTTTGAGTACTTAGGCCAAGTCCTAACGACTCCACTAACAGACAACAGCTATTGGTAGGACACGAATAGATAGCGTTCATTACAAGCATATCAATGATTGTACACACCATTATGCAGTTTTCAATTTGAGGTTTGAATAAGCGACAACAATTAACTACATTTTTCAAATCTTTGGCTATAGTGGCATTATAGGCATATTTCACCATTTTCAAGATACTAATTGACCGAGACGCGTGGCCAAGTGGTTAATACACTAAACCGTCATTCGGGAGACCGGGGTTCGATTCCCGCCATGGTCGACCATCCTGACAGGGGTTTTTCGTGGTTTCCCTCTGTCGTTCAGGTTAATACTGGGATGGTTCCTTAACAACAGGTCACGACTGAATCCTTCCTACTATCCAAACACCTAATAAAATAACCTTTTATCTCATCATCCCATCATCTCATTCATCATCCACCGACGCCAATAGATCGTAGCCATCAGTATAGTGCGTCGTTAAAACCCAATATAAAATAAAATATAGAAATAAGAAACTAATTGACAGTTATTAATTTCTCAAGATGATGCAGGCCTTCTCAGCATAAAAATAGCCTGAACACGACAAATTTAGATAAATTACTTACTGAACATGCAATCCTCTATCCGTATATAGGCTAATGCATTTCGCGAACCAAATAAATATATACCTATACTCGTTGAATAAAACAATACCAACGATATACAATACAATAAAGAACACACAATACAATACAATGCAATAACCCAAAACAATAAAATAATAAAATGTCATCCAAGTTGTTCAGGCACAATTGTGATGGCCATGAGAGAAATGGCCAATCGTATAGGGAAATTAAATTCAAGTGGCTTTTGTCTGACCGAAGTAGGTTTTCGTTTGGCTTATGTATGGGATAGATCGGGATAGATATTAGTTTGAGATGTTTGTTTGGACGTTAGGTAAATTAATTGGTCTAGTTAGTTCAGGTTAGGTTAGGTTGCACGCACGAACAACAACAGCAACAACAACGTCCGAATGTGGTGACATAAACCGATGGTCGATCCGATGATTGAATCAACTAATCAAATGTTTGTCGCCGAATTGTGAATCTTGTTTGACCCTGTTATGAGTTAGTCCTATACCTTTATTCCTGAAAAATGACACCTTGGTGGACTCACATGACTCACTTTTTAGTTTATCTCACTAAAATGGCCGATTGGTATATTCTCGAAAATTGAAAGTGAGTCGCTGTTTTCAGATTTTATTGGCATTGTGTCAGTTTTCATTTCACAAATCAAAAAGTTGGTGTTGGTGACATCGAAAGTGAGATGACCGCCATGACAGAAATACTTGTATTTACGTTGTACTTACCTCACAATCATAGACTTTTTTTCAGATTGTATTATTATTCTTGAAATTTGAAGTTCTGAAATAAAATTCAAATATAAGTTAGTGTGGATTGGAATTTTCAGACCATTTAAATATAATTTCGAATGGAAATTCAATCAAATATAATTTTAAATTTTAAAATCATTCAAATTTGATTTGAATTTTCTGAATCATCCAAATGGGCCTATAATTTGAAATCTCATCACTATTGGAAGTAGGGCCTATATTGCAAATTTTGAATAACTTGAATATGATTCTGAATTTTAAAATTATTAAAACTCAATTATCAGGCTTATAGGCTCATACAAAATATTATGTATGATATTTGATATTATAATTAATTATTTCTACGCAAATTACCTTTGGTTTTGAAGTACATATGACCGAGTAAGATGTTAAAACAGGAGAAAAACTTATACAAAATTAAAAAATGTAGTGACGTATTTAACATCTTCTCACTATATTTTGTGTAGGCCCATATTCATTTATCGTTCACGATTGGTGATGCTCTGTTGAAATATCTTCATTCAAGTGACTAGACATATTAATTATTTCATAATGAAACAAATTTCAAAAATCTAGTAAGATTTATTATAGGCCTAATGCTCATGACTCCAAATACTTACATCAGTGGATATTATTATTTATTCAAACAAAATTTTATTCCCTCCAATGGTGGTACAATACATAATGATAATAAGAAGTCAATGGTACATAATAGAATAATAATACACAGGTGTATGAAAAAAGAATTTAAATAAATAGAGAGAAGCTCGCATAACAAGAGAAATAATTGCTCTTGTGTGCGGGCTATCTCTTAAAACAAGCTTTTGACGGATCGTAAACACAAATAATCAAAATAAGAATTGGCTCTCTTATACAAAACTGTCATTTGTATTTGCTTGATGACAGTGCTAATATAGAAGGTGCAGGAGTCGAGTTTAAAATATATGTAACACGAGCTTATAATGTAAAACTATCTGCAATTTTTTCATGTATAGGATTCAGTATACTACATGATTAAAAATTCGCTTCAAAGTAGTTGCCTTATCATGAGCAATAATATTTATTGTTTTTATTAGCGCCACTATAGGATTTAGTTTACCATTACAAACTCAATGTCGACGAACTTTATTGACACCACCAAGTTATTTCTATGATTGTGAATCAGTTATTGGTTTTTGAATTCTATTAGGCATCCTGTTGAGACTTCTCGACTCACCTTCTTTTGCGGTATAACAGATTTGCTATTACTTTTTTTGCTGCAAATCTGGAATATCAATAATAATGGGCCTACATTTTAATAATGTAATATATAGAGAAATGATTTTTTACAAAGTATGTACAATTATACTGTTATTGAATGTTCAATAAAATTTGATAAAATGTCACTATGCACTAATCCAGAATAAAACACATTCAACATATAATTATTAATTTATTTCAAAGTGGCTAGATATCATGCATACTCACAAAACTGTAATTTTTTGTAATATGTGTCATGAGTTGATTAAAATTGAAGTGATGATCAGGAATTGTAGGCATAGAACTATTGTTCTTATCCTCTTCTTTCAAATCTCTGGAAAATTCGTAAAATATATAATCTAATTGAATACACTTTCACTACAACCAAGTTAGATGAAATATGATTTCGTTAACTCACTGCATGATCTCTATATCCTGAAATACTCAAAGATGAGTTATATCGATTATTTTCATATGATGAAGCTATACACTATACACATCATTCTGACCGAATGATGAATAAAATTTATACTTCACTGATGCCAAAAGATCTTAGTAATCATTACTTATGTGCACTTTCGGACTTAATGTACCAAGCAATTGGGGTTAAATGGTATTTGCTAATAATACAAACTTACAAGGTATACTTTTCTGGAGTGGCGGACAATTTGCCAGTGGACAATTTGCCAGGCTACCTCTTCCTGGGGATCGGACAATTTGCCAGGCTGTGTTTGATGAGTGAGGCAATGTGCCAGGGTCGTTGAGGTAGAAATAAGGGGGTCGGACAATTTGCTGGGCTGTGTTCGATGGGTAGGACAATTTGCCAGGGTCACTTAGGTATATAAATGAGGGGGGCAGACAATTTACCAGGTTGTGTTTGATGGGGAGGACCATGTTGGTGTTAATAAAAGCGTGCGGGATTTTTAATTACATTATTTGAATTACATTATTTGATTGAGCGAAGATTCCATTTCACATGCCGAAAAAAATGGGCTTCGTTTTTATGTTTATTATTATTATTATTATTTTTTTGAATTTCGTGCGCGGCATACAGGTTAGGAAAAAGCACTCATCGATTTTAAACTTTTTCTACATATTTCCGCCATACGAGAATAGGCTGGGATTGTTTTTCAGAAAAATCATTCGGAAGGTTTTTCCGGAGAAAATTCGAAAAGTTTGAGAAATCCTCGTAAGAATAACACGGATGGAAAATACTTGAAATGTGGAAATTTTCAAAAACTTCAAAATTACTACTGAATATGGAAAACACAATTACGGATATTTTCAGTGACTTTCACAACAATCAAATGACAAATAACAAAGAAAACGAAATAAAAGTATACACTTTATTGAATATTGGGAGCAATTGGTTTTGCGAAGTGTATATGCGACAGAATGAATGAATATTAAGGGTTTACGGCGCGTCAACGACGGGGTCATTTTGCGCGGGTTATTTACGACGCGGGTTATTTTAATATTCCTCACTGACATTTTGGAACTTGGATTCACAGCTATTCATTTCTCATACCAAGTGGGCCTGAATCATAGGATAGTTACATATTCTTGGACATTTCTCCTAGATTCTCTCCTAACTTTCGTTCGGGTCATATTTTGATAAATTATACATAAATTGAATAATCGTACTTTCTTCCATTTGTCTGCATCTTTTACTCTCCAACACTTCGATTGTTCAGAATCTTTGCAGCATATCCCAGTTTCGGGCCAGTTTCGTATAATTATAACTTAGGCCTACTTGTTTTTCCATGTAGGCCTACTCGACTGTAATTAATATCTGTTAGTTCTCGGTTCTGTCCGATATTTCTATTACCAACGTATTTAATTCAAATTAAATTACTTATGAGATGATTAATAATGACACAATCACAAACAATGTGATTCTATGTGATAGCTAAAAAATCAATTCACTCCACTAAAAATCGCAATAACCAAAATTGTCAAACTGTCATTCTATTTTCAAACAAGCATTTGCAATCGGGATACTTTCCGTCATTATCTACAATGCCATTGGCTGGTTTACATCTAAGTAAAATGATAAAAATGTGAATCTCTATAGTGAGTAGTGACTAACTTTCTCCTGTGACTTATTCGAGTCGGGATTAGCAGAACCGTGAAAATCGTAGGCCTATGACATGAAAAGTGATAAGTGAGTCATGTCGCTAAGAGAGATGACTCACAAGATTCACATCTTTTCAGGAATAAAGTGTTCAGAAACAACAAAATGAAATAAACGTCATCTCATCGATCTATTGCATATTCCAAATCCAATGTATATGTATGTTACGGATCAATATTACAGGCATTCATATTATAAAATCCCCCACCATTATATTGATAGATTTCTGGACATTTTTACGTTCTTTATATGCAATGCCCATAGCTTCAGTGAGAGTTGAAGCTGCTCTTGTGCAGCTCTGTAGAATTCAATAGAGAGCAAGGCTGACGCATGGCACGTTACAAGACTGCGTGACAGCTGGTTTTCACAAAGGTGCACTCTACTCTGCTTGGATTTCAAAGACTTTTTTACCTCAAAATGTATTCAGATGGGTGAACGTTAGAGCCAGAATTACCAGCGTGGGAGTAACTATAGGAGTCAAATCTTACTCTCACCATGGTTACCAGTGCTATTCATTTTAAACTCTCAGAATGTATGGATAGGGACTTGAAATATACAAAGCCTGAGATGAACAATTTTGATAAGAATGAGTTATCCGATCATTTGTACATCAAATTATTTGATTGGAATTGGGTCGACGTGGGACTACCATCCCTATTCGACGGGACCCTCTGCCACGCCACTGCCTACATGGATGAAGAGAGTCAAGATACACTGATTAAATCTCGTTTCCGGTTCACCCTAGCTAACACAGTGAAAGAAAATGATGCCGTAATAACAGATTTGGCAGCCGTGCCGTGCGAGCCACCACACGAACAAAACATGATGTTGCTAGGTGACGAGACATATAATGCGAGCGTTTTCCCGACGATATACGAAGATAGCCGAGTGAATCTATTGAAACACCCGACCCGAGGACGTATGGATATAACCGAATGAAGTTGTTTTTTTCTCTTTCGCTGCGTTTGATTGCACAGCGTTGCCATCGTTCCTGTCATTGAATGAAACCAAGTGACTGCAGTAAAACTATAAGAAACCCCACGACGACAGCGGGGACTAGAAGGACGGTGTCAGCTTAGGGTAGTGGTGAACTGATGACAATTGTTGAAAGAGAGACACGAAATAACAATCTCAAAGGTCTGTAAGAATACGGCTTTAAATAGGCCATCGGCAATGGCTGTTTTTTCTTATGTATGTATTATCAAAAAAGAAAGACTGGTATGAGACAAAGAATAACAATATATGAGTTGAAGTAGATACACATATCAATAATATATGTATAATATATGTATACAATAATATAATATACAATAATACACATTACAAGCAAAATAAAACCACGGCAATCCAAAACAAAACAAACAAAATGATGTTCAAAATGAAGGATGATGGGCATACTAAAATAGTACAGAATACTTGAACAAAATTGAGAGTACAGCTTGTATCACCAGTACTACAACTCGTTGTGATCAGTTGAAACATGTATACTAACTTATGTATATAATATATACAAGAAAAATGAAAATAAAATCAATATAGCTTGAACCTGATGTATGAGCATGTGGTATGAGTTGAAAAAACGTGAGACCGAATGATTTATGAATATGCGACACGTTACGTAACTTATTTTGCGTCTATACGGTCTAATGGCCGATAAAATCCGATATAATATATCGTGGTATACAAGATTTGTCCCTGTTGTGAGATGACTGCAGTCCTAATCAATATCAAATGATTCGTTATTTGCTTACCAGTATACGTTATGGACAATACAAAAATCCGGATGGGTTTGGAATACGGAAAAATATAAATCTGATGAAATCTAATTGATGATATTATTGAACTACTTTTTTTTGGTTCATGCATGGTTCCATAAATACATGAAAGAACATCCGTGATTTGTAATAATGAATACTATAGCTTCAAGCTTATAGGCATATAGCTTATTTTCACGTGTGATAAAATTCAATAGAATAGCAAACATCTGCAAAAAATGAATCGGATTTATCAGAAAAGTGTTTCTTAAAACGGTTTGATATAATCCTATGAAGGAAATGCCGTAATTGATCATAGGCCTACGCCATAGCGAACCATTTCAATCTTGGATTTATTGGAGTCAGTAAATGTTGATTGAAATAGAGGAATAGATGATGAAAAAGTCATTTTATAAATGTTTCGGAGGCATAGACATTGAGAACGATGTGGTTTATGCATATTATCAAAGAGCTATATATTCTATAGTATTCAATTTCAATTTATTGACTGAGGGACTGAAGGATTGGACTGAGGAAAACCACGGAATTCTTCAGTCAAGAATCAGCTGAATGGTCGAGCATGGCAAGAATCGAATTCTGGCCTCCTGAATAACGCTTCAACAGCAACTGAAGTATAGGAATATAGAGCGATAGGCATATGAGAGTGTTTCATTATTAGAGATAATATATAGTTAATAGTTATGCAAAATAAAACCTGAAACATGCGAAACATGCAAACTAAAAATAGGCATCAAGTACAAAAGGATTGAAGGGTTGAAAACTTCCAAAAAGACTAATTTTTAAGATACTTTCTCCTATATAATTATTCAGGTGAAACACAAGCACTTTTGAATTGTGAATTTATTTGAACATATCACGATCACCCGTCATGCAACTTCTTATGCATCTACATGTAGCTTTTAACTTATGTCATCTTGAAATTTAAAGGCGTCAGCAAGCATAATAAAACACATCATACCCTCTGTTGGTTGAAATGTTTTCATTTGAAGATGATCTATTTACACAAAGCGTATCAGCATAAGAGGATAAGGTACGCCACTTCTGAGTTTGATAAGAAACATTAACTGTTTTTTCGACTATAAATTAGGCCTAGGCCTATGTGGTGTGTATAATTTCACTGAAAAAATGTAATTGCCTAATTATTCGACATAAGTGCCAGAACATGCCAAAACATGCCCAAGAAATCAAATATGCAATTTAAGAGCTCAAACATGCGAAACATGCTGAATAAAATATAGCCTACACGTTTTTGAACTAATGAAGTTATGTCATGAAGTGAAATTGTATACATGTTTTTCTGTGGGATTTCAAAAGATTGAATCAGTACATGCATTTGCATTTGCCATCTCTATAGCCTATATGTAATGTGAGTTTACGACAGATAATTCATTTTGCACGATCATAATGCATGAAAAGATCTTTATGAAAAACAGGTCTACCGTCTATATTGTAGGGTCTATGATCTATTTTATCTTATTCGATTTGAATGTGATAATATAATAACTTATATCAGTTCAGGAAAAACTCATGCAACCGATCGTAGGCCTACATCATGGTCAGTATCCTGCATTTATGAGGAAATCGACGGATCAAGTTTCATGCAAAATTCAAAATTTATCAGAATTCATCAAAATTTTATCAGGGTTCAGAATTTATCCGGAAGTTTCATTTTCTCTGTTTCACGAAACAAAATTTATTTCTGTAGAAATCAAAGACCAAGATTAAAGACCCATCTCTTGTATAGACCGCTTCCCAAATTTGAGAGAATTATGTCAATTCAATTTTCTATCATAATTTTCCCGATTTTTTCGACAAAACGTTAAATTAACTCTTTATTGTTTGCTAGACCATCTCTACCGCCAGGTTGGTTATTTGGGCGTGCGAATGAGGACAAAAGATTGATTATATCAAAAAAAAATGTCATATGCGAGACTTGAACCCACGCCCGACTTGACTTCGTTTTTCAAGAAAATTACGTGAAAGCAATGGGCGGCTTCTCAACTTTTCACATCACTATCGCGACAGGTGAATTGAGATATTCTTATTGAATTCCAGCCCCCTCTTCTGACGTTCATTATTTAGGTACCTACTTATATGGACATAGATACAGTTCTGGTTTTCCATTTCAGGATTCGATATAACAATGCAAATGGCAAGTCAAAATTAGAGAAAAACAAAATCATTGAGAACATACATTCAGTTCACGCTTATAGGCCTATACAATCATTCCAATATCCAGAGATGAGCAAAATACTCAATATGAAACTGTATTTGAAATACAAAATACCAAGATACATTGAAATTGAGTATTTGAAATACAAAATACGAATGTATTTTCAAAATACTTTTCAGAATACAAAATACAAATGTATTTTCAAAAAACTTTTCAAAATACAAAATACGTTTTTTTTTGCTAAAATTCAAGAAATGTGACTATATAGGCTGTCTAGCCATTTGCTATAGTGGGACTGTTTCTCGGTTTTTTGAGTGACAGATCTGAGGAGTAAGGCATTAAAAAAAACATGAAGACATACAAAAGTTATTGTTCATTTCTCATATTTCTCCAACAAGTGCACACCTATGTTGAAATTTGCTTCTGTCATCTTGTAGGCCCTAGACATAATCAAATTCAAAAACAATTTTGTAACGTCGTTTCCTCCCAAAATAAGCTCTGGCTCAGAAAGTTTCATACATTCGAATATTCCTTAATATATAATCAAAAAAATGAATAATTTTGTTTATTCCTAGTCATATTATGTGGGCCTATTCATCATAATAATTAACAAGATGCACCCAAACGAATAGATTTTTAATTATTGAACTCTATGGCCGCCCGGTTTGGCTCAGTCAGTCAACGCATTGCCTTAGAAACTGAAGTCAAGTCGAGTGTGGATTCGAATCCCGCAGAAGGCATGGGTTTTTTAAATGTCCATCGTTCATCACCCCATCTATCATCCGCTCATTCATCCCCTGAAAAGCTCTAGTCAGCGATGGGTCGAACATAAAAATATATATGGGCCTATATATAAACTGTATGTATTTCAATTGTAACATCAAACATATCTTTTCGAAGTTTATGATTTATGATGATTAGCCTCTGCCTATTCGGTGTATTTAGTAGTAGTAGTAGTAGTGGTAGTAGTAGTAGTAGTAGTAGTAGTAGTATTTTTCAAAGCAACACATATTTAAAAAACTATAGAGTATAGACCATGCAGTGCAGATCTAAGTTGGATGATGAACAGCATAGATTGTGGAGGAATCATCGACATAAATCACGTGTCTCCAGATCGACATCTCGAAGTAAATGCAATGTGTCGCTTTACCTACCGATAATTGACACTTTGATGTTGTTTTATTATTCACTTGCACTTTTCAATGTGTTTTCACAGAAAAAAGTATTTTGAAAAGTACAAGATACTCAAATATTGAGTATTTAAAATACAAAATACAAAATACAAATGTATTTCAAATACGTATTTGAGAATACATGTATTTCGATACTGCCCATCTTTACCAATACTATACATGCAGTATAAATAGACTCAATACCAAATTGAATAACTTACTATACAAATATATTGTAATATTTTCTGTATATTTGTCGCATATTATCGAAATATTGGCCTATATCTAACATAATCGATTATTACCATAATCGACATCGAGGTCATTTAGACTTTAGAGTCTGTTATAATAATGTACTGAACAATTAATGATCCATAGGTGTTTAGAAGGGAAATTTTATTGAGAATAATATTAAACTTTAGTAATAATATCTAAATCACTGAAACAATCACATGATGTGTGGTGTGAAAGCTAATGTCACACAAATTGATGCATTCAGGATTGCATTGGTAATTTGGTTTGCCGCTTCATTATGGTGACTTTTCTCAACTCTAAAACACGTTCCATTCCCTGAGTATTACTTTTCTTAGAGCCAGAGGTCGCTGCTCTACCTGGTGTTGTTTTGTCGAAACTTGACGTAATTCCTCTATAATTATTCAATATTTCATAATTATTAATTTATTTTATATTATTTTAATATTTGCATCTAAGATGCAGTGCATATTGACAATCAAGAAACGGTGGAAGTATACAAATGCGCCAGGCTTATGCAAAAAGGATATTTACTGATAATACCATCGAATAAAATGTATGGGCTTATACTTATTTGTTTGGGGAATGCGGACTTCTCACACGATTTTGATTACATATAGGCCTATAAATCGTCCATGCAGATGTAAGTTGGGCCCTATTACATTATTATATGAATCACTTCACAATTTAAATGATGGACAATTTAAATGATGGACTGAGCAAAAGTAAATGTCATTTTGCGTGTATTTGTGAGCAAAGTTGGTTCCTTTCATCAGTTCTATATACACTACGCACGATCGTTAGTTCTGAAGATGTGGTCGCTAAATTGGTACACATTTTTAACATGGGAGGAATAGGGAGTGGCCACCATCTCCAACCGGCAACCCAAACGCAACCCCCAATGCATCTTGGTCACACATAAGAAATTGGAGCATAAAACGATCTACAAATGATCTAATTTTTCTCATACCTTAATACAACATATTCTGAGGATTTGTCACAACATGCTCTACCAAATTAATTAGATATATAACTATTCTCTCCCTGTTTCATTAACATATATTATGAAACCATATACCATACACCATTACCATATATTACAAATGTAATCGAATCTACCACGTGATTGAATATTTACTAATTTATGTCACTATATATGTTATTCAAAATACTATAATCTAGACAAATCCATCTCTCCAAAACGACTTAGTGTTGATAATTCATAATTAATTTTTGTTCTGTTTGTCTCCTCTTGAATATCAAATATTATTCATGTATTCCGTCTCTGCTACGAGCTACATGCAATATCTATGAATGTTTTTGTTCTGACAGCCCGCTCTCAAGAAGTTCTGTTCTTACGCGGGCTTCTGTTAATTTTATCATCCTCACTCATATTATGTATCAGTTATTGTATTAAGCAGAATAAAATGAAATGAAATTGAATTAAATTGAAGACAAATCAACAAACGCAAAGAGACAAACCCATTAGGCCTACATTCTAAACTTATATTTTGCAATATATCTTGATTTAAATTAAAATACTGATGTTGAATCGAACGCAAGATGTCAATGTCAACAAGCGATAGGCCCATCAAATGTGGAAAAAAATGGATCAAAACGATCGAATACAAACGTCATCTTGATTATTGTGGCATATGGCATAACGAAATATTATTTTATTGGATGACCGATGGTAGCGATATCATCATTAACAAAAAAACAGAACGTAATAAATAGCACATTATTTAATTGTACTGCAATCTGAAAAAGATCAAGTCACTTGTTCTGATTCAGTGAATACTCACTCAGTCACCTGGCGTATACGCAAACAACGGCGTCATTTTCTGACAAATCTTTGTTTTTCTGAAGAAATAAACTAGGCTGACACCGGCACATGAATGGAGCTCAGTTGCTAACTCGCTCGCTTTATGTAATCCGGAAGATGAGGGGCATATCAGGTTCGATGCCCGCCACCGTCCACCTTCACAAGTTTTTTTCGTGAATTATCTCTACATGTAAATAGTTTAGGTTGATGCCGGGAGCAAATAAGCCACGCCCGCTTCCTTCCCACTATCTTTCCCATGCATTATATAAGGGTGAATTCCGAAACCTACTGGCCTCACTTATTGTACAGTATATAGTCTACTTGCCGGTAGAATTATTTTATTAATTTGTATCCAGTATGTCTGAGTAACGCAACGCACTCAGTACAATTAGAAAGCAGAAAGATGAACGACATTATTGATTTTCAATTAAATGTTAGGTTATGTAACGACGTGTACAGAAATGTCTTCATTTTGAATTGACTATACCATCTCTCCAGATACAGTTGGAAAATATCTCAAATGCTCGCTCTCTACAGTCTGCTTATTTGCTGATCCACGAATGTGTGTTGGAATGAAAATAAGTTATATAAATATATATAGCCTATATATATTTATATATATATATATATATATATATATATATATATATATATATATATATATATATATATATATATATATATATATATATATATATATATATATATATATATATATATAGGCCAATGAACAAATCACCATTCATTGATTATAGCTGTCATGATTTTTTTTTTTTGAGACCGATTTTTCTGGATTTCGTTACTGTCGCATTTAGGGGGCCTAGTGGTGCATAGGATTGTCAATGTACGTGAGCAACTTTTCTTCACGATGTCCTGTTTGTAAAACTGGTAGATTTACATGATCTTGTTTGATCATAGATATGCCAGTATAGATACCATGATAGACAAGAAACACCATAAGTAACACCATAAGTGACACCATAAGAGACCAGCCGACCAACGCATCCCTCAATACACGCAACTTGTTACAAACGAAATTGTAATTTAAAATATATTTTTGTGTGTCAATTTATCATCGACTCATATTATTATTCATATGCTTATAATCAAGGTCATACTCCGTGTCGTCAGACATGTGCAAAATACTTGACTTGAAGTAGGCCCTATCTAGAATACTATAGATGCAGATAGGCCTACTTAATTTTTTGATATTTCAAATACAAGATACAAGATACATTAAAAAATCTATTCAAAATACAAAATACAAGATAGTTTCTCAAGATACTTCTGGAAGATATATTTCAAAAATAATTTGCATAAAATAAAAAAAAGGAAATATGAAGAATACTGAAAATAATATGTCAAAGTTTCAATATAATTCTAATGTTTTTCAAAGAGAGTATATTTAGATCTGTATACTGTAGTAGATATAGTGGCCTACAATTTTAGGGTACTCGTGGTGGACGGGGTAGTTCCTATGATGAAAAATTTGTACGTGTTGTCTTCAATATGACGTGTAAGTCAGGTTATAGGAAATCGGATCGATTTTTACAATCCTGGAAATGTATTTGATGGCCGATAAAGGGTCGAAATGATTCGGTTGATAATTATGAACTCGATTTGGTCATTCTGAATTCGTACGCTAGACCGCGCAGCAGACATCTTTCGACTATTTGATTGGCTTACATTTGAATTTTGATTGATAGTAAAAAAAATATATATCTTGTATTTTATCAGCTCAGAAAAGATACAAGATACATTGAGAATGAGTATTTGAAATGCAAAATACAAGATGCATTCTAAGCATGTATTTGAAATACAGAATACAATATATCAATGTATGTAAAATACGTGTGTTAAGATACACATATCCAGATACTGCATATATGTTTACTCCTTGTTCACAAAAAAAACTTTTCTCATAACGAATCTGTTGAAACGTTCTCTTGCTGTTTTTATGCTCATTTAGGCCAAAACTGGATTTAAGAAACTGTTAGGCCTATATGTGAAAATGCTTTTTACTCTGTTGACGTTTTTCAGCTTCCAACTATTTTTCAACTATGTGTATCTATATTTATATTATGTAATTCATGACGTTCATCACACATTTTGCATAGTCTCCGATAGTAAAAATTATTATCATTATTATTATTATTATTATTATTGCTATTTTCTAAATTATTCTCTTAGTATCACTTCAACTCTAAACACCCTACTTTTTGGCATTAAACGTATTCATTTCTTACATCTTAGTCTGAACTTTACATATATTATATATTCTTTGTTATTTTTAACCCACAGATAAGCCTCACCAGGCTTTGTGGAAGAGAGTTTAATTTAATTTATATATGTATGTTCTATATGTTCTTTTGCTCAATAAAAAAAAAAATACTGTTTTTAATATTATTTTTCAGTCTGTTATGACTTTGTGGGTCTACGATATTTGTGAATAACTCATATTTTGTGTTATAAAAAATCTCATAAAAAAATAATCATCATTATCATCATTATTATTATTCCATAATCAATTATTATTATTATTAATATTATTATTTAATATTTTATTATTTTGTAGTTATAAGTATCAATCGTATGTCTAATAAGTCCCATATTTTTCCCAACAAGAAATTTTGTTATTGTTTCATAAGAAAATCATCATATATATATATATATATATATATATATATATATATATATATATATATATATATATATATATATATATATATATATATATATATTCTCTCAATTTTTAATGTCGAATGGAAATTTTTATATATTTTGAAATTATAATAATGAGGAGAATGGAAAAAAAACTCATATATGTATTGTTATATTGGCACATTATAATATCATTGAAATTCGTATAATTCACAAAACTAAACACGCCATCACTATACCTGTAATTATTTTGTATCAGTTATGTTTTTCATGTTATAATTATAATGCAAACCACAGATAAGCCTGTTTACAGGCTTTGTGGAATATTGTGAACTTTTCTGTATAATCTTGAATTGACAAATAAATAAATAATGAAAAAAAAAATTATTATTATCAAGTGAACCTTATGTTGTAAATGAATGATGATAATAATAAACAACCTATACGACTATTATTTTTTCTTAAAGGTTTTTTTTATTATCATAACGACACATATGAGTACATTTTACAGACCCGCAAAGTCAGAGTGTTGACTTGTCTGCGGGTCTATTAACATTACAATGTAAAATAAGTATACTCGAATTGAGTTAAATTGTCTGGGCGATGAAAAGCAATTACATATCTAACACATAATAATACAAGTGAATAATACAAATGAAGGAAAATAAATGGGTAAAATAATCAAGAACAATTATATTCTCTAAAATTATAATGATGAACAAATAAACAATTTGATCTTTCATCAATTGGATGGTTAATTCTATAACAGACTATTTTCATTAGAATTGATCCAAATCTTCAAATACTTCTTCAAAAGAGAAATTGAAGTTATATTACACAGTTCTGAAGGAAGTTTATTGAAGAATCTCGGTATCAAGGCTCGTCTTTCCTGACTACCGTAAGAATTGTAACTCATTGGCTCTATGAATTCATCTCTGTTTCTAGTTTTGTATTCATGATCAGCTTTTTCTCTGAAATCGTGTGTTACGTAGTTGTTGATGATGAATATAAAGAAATGTAATTGATTAACAGATAGTAAATTAAGATTCAAGTTAGTGGACCTATTATTTTTAGGTGACAATATTTTTATTATTCTTTTTTGGATATTTTCAATTTTTTGTATGTAGCTATTTGTGGTGAATCCCCAGGATAAAATGCCATACCTGATTAATGATTCAATGAGCGCATGATATACAATTGATAAGGTTTTAACGTTAACATAAGGTTTTAAAATACGTATGCTATACATTCCTGAGCGCAGACGGTTACATAATATATCTATATGCTTATCCCATTTGAAATGATTATCAATTACAATGCCTAAATAAGTTAGATGATGAGTATTTTCTATTGTGAATGTGCAACTACAAGCTGCGGTAAAGTGCGTACAGTCTGTTCTAAAATTGGCATGTAAGCAAGCATAATCATGGTATATTAAGTTCACGTTCTCCAAAGATTTGAAAGGTGAATGAATATGCATTACTTTGATTTTTTTATAATTAATTGTCAAACCATTGTCATGTGACCAACACAGAATATTATTGAAGTCAGATTGAAGGAAATCGTTGGCTGTTGAGAAATCTTTATGAATTGCAACTAGAGCTGTGTCATCAGCATACAGAAAAACTGAGCATTTTTAAATTTCTTGCAACATATCATTTACATAAATGAGATAAAGAAAGGGACCTAAAATTGAACCCTGAGGTACACCAGATGTGACAGGAACTAATTTGCTGTGGTTGTCACCAAATTTCACAGTCATTGTTCCATTTGATGACAAATTTCTGAACCAACATAACATAGGCCCTCTAATACCAATTCTTTCCAGTGCTCCTAATAATCGGTCATGCAGAAGCGTATCAAAGGCCTTGGAAAAATCTATAAATAAGGCCACGACACTGAGATTATTATTCAAAGCGCTATAGATTGTGTCAGAAAAATCATTCAAGAGTTTTCCCGTACTTTTATTTTTTTGAAAACCATATTGTTTTGAGTTAATTATTTTATACTCATTTAAATAATTAATCAATTGATCAGCAATATACCTCTCCATAATTTTATCAATTGGTGATAATATAGCAATTGGCCTATAATTTTCAAAAGACTCGTGATTGCCATTTTTGAATACTGGTTTAATTATTGATTGTTTCATTTCATAAGGAATATTTTGACAGGTGACAGTAAGATTTTTAAATTCTGCTAATATGGGACTTATTTTTTCAATTATAAAATGCAAATCTTTCAGCCTTATTCCATCAACTCCAGGACTTTTCATAGTATTAGTTTCCAATAATATTTTCTTAATATACTCTGTGGTGGCTCTGACGTAATACATGGATTGGATTGATTGTATTTCATTTTTTAAACATGTTCTTATAGTACAATCATGACGAATCGAGTTTACACCGTTGATAAAAGCATTCACAAAACCATCAACAATCTCAGCTGAATCATATATATTTCCCATATATCTTGAAATGACGTCATCTACGGAAGTTTTAGGTTTTCTGCAGATAATTGTATTTATTTCTCTCCAAGTTTCTCTAATGTCATTTTCACAGTTTTCGAAACGTTTCTTATAATAATTTAGTTTGGCTCTAATCAGTTTTTTATTGATAATATTTCTTAATATTCTGTATTTATCTCTATGCGCGATATTTCCTTTGGAATTTTTCCACTTCCTAAAATAAATGTCTCTTTCTCTCATATTCTTTTTGATTTCATTAGAAACCCAAGGCTTTTCATGTCGCTTGGAGGTGGGAGAAACATCCACGCATACAATTTCTTCTGAATCTGTATATATTTGGTTGAAAATTAGTGTAATGCTATTATATAATGCGCATGGATCATTATAAGTATTTCCGTTTATACCATCCCAATTTGCGTTCTTCAATCCACTCTTCACTTTAATTTCATTGAGTCTTTTTTTATAATCCACTTTATCAGCATTTGGCTCATTGTTTTTAAAGCAATCATCAAATATTCCCGCCATAATGATGTAATGATCTGAGATTTTGCTTTCTATTATTGCTGAGAAGATATCATTTTGTTTGTTATTAATTCGTGAGAATATATGGTCAATACATGATTTGGAAAACATACCGACTCGTTCCTCAACACGTGTATTCCCATAAATACATTGCCGTAAACCGTTATTAGCCATGACATTGTTGTAACGTTGAATATTAATATTATCATTATTATTCAAATCCAAGTTTATGTCGCCAATGATAATTACCTGGTCCTTCTCTGGAATTTTACTCAGTAGCATATCAATCTCCTTGATAAACTCTATTGTTACTCCATTGTCAGGTGGTCTGTATATAGCAAATAAGTGTGTAATAGAACCATTCAGTATAATTTCACCTCTCACTCCTTCGAAACAGTTATACACTTCATCTTTCAACGTAAAATTGAAACTTTTTCTTATGTAGACAATAACACCTCCACCCCTTCTCTTTTTTCTCAGAAGCGAAAACATTCTATAGCCATTGATGTTGAACGAACCTTTTTCACATTCTTTCAGATTTACCTCTCCAAGTACAATAATATTCAGCATGTCAGTCACATTATTAATGTAAGAAATGAATTGGTCAAAGTTACTATTTATAGATCTTATGTTTATAGGAACAGTATATTGAACTTGTTTTTAAAATATGTGCTTACGTTAATATCAACTATTGAATTGAAATTAAATTCACGGATATAAGGTATAGTGTTCTCGTCATAGTTCGTATCTTCCATTATAATAAATGAACTAGTAGTTAGTTGCAAACAAAAAGTTACTATTGAAGTTTGTCGATGTCGTCATCACAGTTTATGCGAATTACCGGAGCAGTTTCATTTTTACGTACAAGAATCTTACCAAATCGGAACCAGACAAACAGGTATCCTCTGACTTTTGCCGCTTCTTTGGTTTGCCATAAGAGTTTCTTATAATGAGGGGTCATGTTTTCATTTACGTAAATTCTTTCTGCACTTCCATTTCGAATTGCGTCATTGTTGGTTAGACGGAATTTGTTCTTCTTTACGACGAATTCATCGCGTTTCTTTCTTGACGCGAATTGGACTATGAAACTGCGTATTTTTTCTTTCTTAGCAGGCAGACGATGCACGATTTCTATGTCTTCAGCATTCATATTAATGTTCATCTTTTCAGCCACGTTAAGAACAATTGCTTCAAGATTTTTATCTTTTGTTTCTACAACTTCTCCCAGTTCTATGTTGCAGTTCCTACCATACTGTTCAAGATTATTCAAACGTTGTTTCAAATCCGAGATGATAACATCACGTTCTTTTACATCTCCAACAAGTGATTCAATAGTCTTATTCATACTATTGATTAATTCATTACTCTCATTCACCTTAAGCAACAACTCATCATACCTCTCAGAGATGAGCTGCTGGCTTTTTTCTAGGTCCCGTTTCAAATCCGCGAAGTGTCTTTCCAGTTGCGTTTGTTGTGATTGTTGTAGGCCTACATCGGGAAGTGAAGCGGTCGAATTTTTTTCACCTTTACCCTTGCATGATGCACATCTCCATATCTTGCGGTTCTTTTCCGACATTTGTCTATATGTTTTCTCTGATAGAGTAGTGCACTTATAGTGGTAAGCATTGTCACAACCGAAGCACCGATCACATTCCATTTCAGCTTGCCAGTGATTTACACACGCGACGCGAGAACAAACTAAACACGTCCACTTCCTCCGCTGTCCAGACAACTTGTGTGTTGTGTATTATTAATATTACACATTATTAAAAATTATTATTAATATCCATATTTGTTCCCCATTCAATGAATTCAGACTTGAATCTGTTGATATCATTTATCATAATTATAGCTGTCTTCACAATTCAATAGGACTAAGTGAGCTGAGGTGTAATTCTTGTACTGATAAAATAAATATTGTGGACAGTCACGTATATTTGGGTATCACAATTGATAAATATTTCACTTGGAAGGATCATATAGACAGCTTGTGTAAAAGATTGAGGGCTTGTGCTCTTCAATTATTTAATCTAAAATTTGTTTTACCATCTCATGTAAATCGTTTAATATATACTGCTATGGCTGAGTCTCTGATTTCGTACGGCTTACTTGCATGGGGCAGTGCTTCATCCAACTATTTAAATAAAATAGCTTCACTTCAAAATAATATGATCATTTCTATTGCACCACTTGATTCAAAATTGAGATTGAATAATAAAATTGAATCTCTGTATCAATATTCTATGCTATACTGCCTGTACAAAGTCTATTCTTGTCTAAATTTATAACAAAGTTCTATTTTTCAGATGATCTCAAAACTCTCTATACAAACACCTCAAACACCAGATCAAATAACTTAATTAGCTATGTAATTCCCCGCTATAATAATAAGCATGGTAAAAGGCGGTTGATGTACGCCATTCCATTCATTTTTAATTCTGTTCCTCAACATCTATTGAAACTTCAAAACTCAAGTTCTGTCAATAAAGAAATTAAGTACTGGCTTTAGACTCATTGAGTGGTACTCTGTAATCATTCGCAAATTGATTTTTTTGTCACTTAATGTGTATCCACCATTATCCTATTTTTCCCATTATTCTATCTTTCTAATTTGATTGGGCGCAATGTTATTTTTTATATACAAATGTAGTGTTTTATTTCTTCGTTTTATTATTCTCTGTATAATCCACAGATAAGCCTTGTGCTAGGCTTTGTGGACAAGTGAACCTAATATTTTTTGTAAATGAATGATGATAATAATAAACAACCTATATTATTATTGTTGTTGCCGGCGACTATCGTGCAAGCTTCAACACTGACTAAAACAAATTGCGTACCGTGTTATTCACTAAATACATTGTGTGTAGGCCTACTTATTTGGTTCATCAGGCATCATTCGTTTGAATTTAACATAATATTTTTGTATTACAAAAAAAAATTCGGGATCCATTAAAAAAATTATTGTGATATTTCTTATATTCCTCTTTCTTCCTGTCACTTCCCAACTTCAACACTCAACAGTCTCAGTGACGATATATACAGTACCGTGATCCCATCGATCAGGTTTGGTATACGCTCATCCACGAGATATGAACGACCCGATCGACCGTTCCCCTAGACACAATCTAGCGCACGAGTGCTTGCTACTACATGTCTCGTGAATACAAGTAAGCGCATATATATATACGTCATTTCGGGGGCGTCGAAGAGTGTATACCGGAATAAAGTCGACTCGGTCTTGTGACATGAGCTTCGGAGTATTTTTCAATTGAGTGTGGTTAGGGTTCAGGTAACATACACACTGCAGACAAAGCTCCGTAAGGCTAGCATGAAGGTCCTCGCTATCGCTCATCTAGCGAGTAAGGAAACTTGCTGTCATATAAAATAAAATGGTCGATCAAGCTGCATTAAAATACATCCTGAAAGAATGTACGTGTACAATGTAAAGTACGAACTATTGCATGCATGCAGGAAGGATGTATCAGAAAATGTGTCGAGAAAAATCAAAGTTCAGCTTTCACGTTGCGATCCGGTATCCAAATTTACAATTTGTTTGGATAGGTCTATAGTGAGCTACATCAAAGTATTCACAAGCATTTTCGAGTATCATTGTCAGCATAATAATCGTCATCATTGTCATAATCGTGTTCTATCAGTGTCAATTGTCATTGATACTATTTGTAGGTAGCCTATATAGTCCTGGCTATATACATATAGGCCTATTAGAGTCCAGCATGGGTTTTCGTGAATGTCTTTTCACCTATCATCGCTTAATCGATTCATTATCACCCGTTCATTCGTACCCACATATAATGAATAGATATATTTATATATATATATATGTAGGCATATATATATATATATATATATATATATATATATATATATATATATATATATATATATTCATATATATATATATATATATATATATATATATATATATATATATATAGATATATATATATATATATATATATATATATATATATATATATGTATGAATATATATATATATTTATATATATATATATATATATATATATATATATATATTTATATATATATATATATATATTCACATTATATATGCATATATATATATATATATATATATATATATATATATATATATATATATATATATATATATATATATATATGTATATTTATATTTACATATATAAATATATAATATTTATATATTTATATTTATATATATTATATTTATATATTTTTATATATATATATATATATATATATATATATATATATATATATTATATATATATATATGTATATATATATATATATATATATATATATATATATATATATATATATATATATATATATATATATATATATAAATATATATATATATATGTATATATATATATATATATATATATATATATATATATATATATATATATATATATATATATATATATATATATATAAGTGTATATATATATATATATATATATATATATATATATATATATATATATATATATATATATGTATATATATATATATATATATATATATATATATATATATATATATATATATATATATATATATAGTGCACCATGATAAAAGTATCATTGGCTCGATCTCGGCACGCTACCGCACCGTTTCATTCCTCATGGATTTGTCTTGACAAGATTTATCCCCTCCTCAGTCCTCACCCTCGATCAATCACAATCCCCCCTAACACCAAAACTTATTTGCTTATCAATATATGAGCATAGCAGTATACCCGTATAGGCCTACGACTCATACCAACCCTGGCTATAACTGTATAACGCGTTCAAGACAAGTGTATATGTATGATGATAATTCTCGATGATTGCAGTAATTTTCCGTTTTCTTCCCTGTTCCACCTGTTTTAGCGATATAATAACATCCCGTTCGACTGTCGAGGGACCCATCTCTCTCTCTCTCTCTCTCTCTCTCTCTCTTTCTCTCTCACATGCACCATGCAACATCGCTGCGCGTCACACCAGCGCATGATACAGTTTACAGATAGCTCTGGCTCTCGACTGTTCTGATCGATAACTTGACTTTCGTCTATCTATCTGGTTCACGCCGTAGGCATGCTATGAATCGTAGTCTTGAAAAGGAGATGTAGAAAATCCAGTGGCGTATCTGATGCACACAGACAAAGACTTAGATCAGAATTTAGGCATGGTATATATAATAAAAATGAGCGTACAGAAAGTTTGACATTTTGCTTGTCATCCTCAGCAATGAAGATATTCTGGTTCACTTGTGATTTTGTTGAGCAATATTTATTTTGTATATATATTGGGTTTTGACGACGCACTATACTGATGGCTACGATCTATTGGCGTCGGTGGATGATGAATGAGATGATGGGATGATGAGATGAAAGGTTATTTTACTAGGTGTATTTGGATGGTGGGAAGGAGTCGGTCGTGGTCTGTAGTTAAGGAACCATCCCAGCATCAACCTGAACGACAAAGGGAAACCACGAAAAACCCCTGCCAGGATGGTCGACCATGGCGGGATTCGAACCCCGGTCTCCCGATTGACGGTTCAGTGTATTACCACTCGGCCACGTGTCACACTCGGCACGGTGTGTTGAGCAATATTTGTTATGCAATCTTATATTTTTTTGATGCTACTCAACGACCAAACTCCAAAAGAGTCATACTTATAACGACCCCACCAACTGCACCAAGGTCCATCGGTGTGAACCAGATTAGGCCAATTATATTTGTTCATTTATATTGGGTCCAATCACGCGCTGTGATGATAACCAAGATCTATTGGCGTCGGGTGAATGATTATCGAGAAAATGGGATGATAAGATGAATTGGTTCCTTGTAGGTAATGGGAAGGATAGTGGGAAGGAAGCGATCGTCGCCTCCTATTATTGTTATATATTATATTATTTAACCTATAATGTTGGAACCATCCCGGCATTAGCCTAGACTATACAGAAGTAAACCATGAAAAATACCTGTAAAGATGGACGGTGGCGGGAGTCGAACCGGGTCCGATATGCCTTTCACCTCTCGGATCACATGAATCGAGCGCGTTAGCAACTGAGCTGTAGGCCTATATGTGCCGGTGATCATCATACTTTCAACTTATTTGAAGTGATGATGATTAGTGATGGAAGGGCGTTCAAAGTTCAAGGAATCGAACCTGCGCCCGCTCTTCAGCAGATTTCTCAAAGCAGTGGCTTAACTGTTCGAGCCCACGGATGGTGGACGTTTTAGTCAATCGATTTGGTGTAAATCTTCAGCCTCGAAGCCTCATAGCAGGGATATCCGAAGAGAATATAAGACCACACGACTTATAGGCCCACATTTATGGATATAGGTTGAAAAGGAAAAAATACAGTTTATTTTGTTATTGCGCACTGAATAGTGCGGGTCTAATGAAGAAGAATTTTGCGTTGGTATAACTGAGTCAAATTGAGCGTGGAAATTCAACTCTCGCATAAGCAATGGGTTGTGTCAACATCAATCATATATCCTACTCTCATTCGTATCCCAAATAACCTGACCTTTGATGGGGTCGTTACTCGTTTGACGAATAATTGACGGAGCAGTGAATTCCCTCAATTCACAACCACCCAAATTGTTGTTTTTCGTGTTTCCTTCAATCGAGAAATTCAAACTGAAATATATTCAATCAGAAATATATATATATATATATATATATATATATATATATATATATATATATATATATATATACATATTTCTGATTGAATATATTACAAATATAAATATAAAATACAGTTTATTTTGTTATTGCGCACTGAATAGTGCGGGTCTAATGAAGAAGAATTTTGCGTTGGTATAACTGAGTCAAATTGAGCGTGGAAATTCAACTCTCGCATAAGCAATGGGTTGTGTCAACATCAATCATATATCCTACTCTCATTCGTATCCCAAATAACCTGTTCTTTGATTGGGTCGTTACTCGTTTGACGAACAATTGACAGAGCAGTGAATTCCCTCAATTCACAACCACCCAAATTGTTGTTTTTCGTGTTTCCTTCAATCGAGAAATTCAAACTGGAATATATTCAATCAGAAATATGTATATATATATATATATATATATATATATATATATATATATATATATATATATGTATATATATATATATATATATATATATATATATATATATATATATATATATATATATATATATATATATATATTTATATACATATTTCTATATATTTTTTATATATTTTCTATATATTTATATATATATATATATATATATATATATATATATATATATATATATATATATATATATATATATATATATATATATATATATATATATATACATATTTCTGATTGAATATATTCCAGTTTGAATTTCTCGATTGAAGGAAACACTAAAAACAACAATTTGGGTGGTTGTGAATTGAGGGAATTCACTGCTCTGTCAATTGTTCGTCAAACGAGTAACGACCCCATCAAAGGTCAGGTTATTTGGGATACGAATGAGAGTAGGATATATGATTGATGTTGACACAACCCATTGCTTATGCGAGAGTTGAACTTCCACGCTCAATTTGACTCATTTATACCACCGCAAAATTCTTCTTCATTGGACCCGCACTATTCAGTGCGCAATAACAAAATAAACTGTGTTTTTTACTTTCTATAAGTTAATCTTACACCTCATTTTCCAATTCTATAATTATCCATACATTTGGTTTAAATACGCACTCAATAGTGACTAAGATCTTTTGACGGTGGTGACTGATGAACGAGGTGACGGGAAGAAGGGATGCAGTTGGTTATTTTGTAAAGTGTTTTAGTTATAGTCCCAGTGGAAATGATCAATAAACGACTTGGAGAAGCCACGAGAAACCAATGCCAAGATTGTCAACTGACAACTATGAATGGGAATCAAACCCTGATCCCATATGCCACGGTTCAGCGTGCTAGCTATATACTGTATATACTCACGTCTTAGTCAATATACCTCTTGTAGGATACAATATGCTTTGAATAATAATGCGTCTTGAAAGAAAACATGTTGATTTGTTCTTAACGAATATCGAACGCAGACAAGAAATTATTCATAACTGGACCGTCACAGTTCACTTATCCTGTTATGGATTCAGCCACTTTTACGACAACAGCAAGAAGTGACGTCATTCAGATATACCATGAACGTTTTTAGCGTGTTCTCACCACACTGTAGAAACACACTTATACGTTTGATTCAAGAGGGACCGAAAAAATCTATTCGTCGCGTAGAATCGCTGAATTTCTACGTAAATTGAAAATTATCGCGCTTGGATTATGCATTTTTTTACAATCTTCGACTATGTAGTAATGAAACTTGTCCACATAGCCTGTATATTTTCAAATCAACGAAATAAAGAAAAAAACTCTATCGGCCTTGGAATGGCGTGGACTGTTATACCATATATTGCGCGTTAATAGAATCGCTGGTTTTCCACGTAAATTAGAAATTTAAGCGCTTCCAAGTTGTAATTGGTTATAGTCTATCGCGTTACGATAATAACTCTTGTCCACGTAGCCTAAATATTTTATAATTAAATAAAAACCGAAAAAAAATTGAGTATACCCCAGGAGGTTAAAATACTAACCTCTTTGGTTTTGGCCCTCTGATAACCATGGTAACATTTTATAAACAACGGATGTGTTTATATTATCATCTTCTGGGCCCGAATTCACAAAAGGTCATAACTCTGATTTGACTCAAAGTTACGACCTTCTTTCGAGATAATACCATATTTTGTCTTAATCCAAACTCATAAAGAAATATTTGATCGTCCCACCAATCCCTAGCAAGTGTCTGAGATCCTCATAGCTGTTCTTTCATCTCTTGTCCGGAGACAAGTACCTAAAAAATTGAATGGTAGGCCTAGGCCTAGGCCCTAGGCTAGGCCTAGTAAGTGATCACCTCTTGACTTTGAATATCCATTTACAATGATTTTATGGCTGAATTTGACAGAAAATGTGAATTCTAGCCACCAAAACATGGTAAGGATATTTTTAAATACCGCGCAATTTGATTTACGTATTTTATAAATCCGGTTGTACATCTAACCTCAACGTTTTGCTTGTATGCTTGATCTCGACTAGGCCTAGGCCTAGCGTGTGCAACTGTCAGTGTCACCTCTGACCACTCACCTTGTCTGTCTACTCTAGCCTAACCTGTCAAAGAGTGTACCACTATTACCAGGCCTATAGGCCTACCTAGCTGAAATGTAACTTATGATTACTAATATAACCACTAAAACACTAACACTAATTATATATACAGTTATAATAGGCCTGGGCCTATTTCCTACTAATTATATTACAATGTTCAATGCTGGGCTTTTCCTAATTCTGGATGAGGCTAGGCCGAGGCCTAATTAGGAGGGGCCTATCATTGTTAGACCTGGCAGAGTATTCAAAGATAGGCTGGATTCATTAAATGTGTCGGATGACCATCTGATTAAACGGTACAGGTTTCCAAGACATATCGTCTTGGAACTGTGCAACATTTTGGAAGGCCATTTTACCAGACCGACGCAAGTTCTTACTGCATTGCGATTCTACGCGTCTGGAACGTTCCAGCTCGTTATGGGCGGTGTAACAGGCATAAGTCAAGCCAGTTGCTCGCGAGTTTTGTGTGACATTAGCAACGCATTGGTTCAACACTCACTCCAGTTCATATCCTTCCCTATCGAAAATGAGGCATACGTGGCCAGAGTTGAAGCAGGTACGTTGCTGAGGTTATTAGTTGCTAGTACACTGAACTGTCATACACAGACTGGGATCTGATGTTAGAGTCAAGTTGAGTTAGGTTAAGCTAACTTGAACCGAAAATCTCGTACTCCGCAAGAACAATATTTTCATGCATGATGGCTAGTAGGCCTATATTATTGTGGGGAGAAGAGGATAGTCTCACACTATTCAAATGCAATATCGTAGCCTCCGTATTCAGTCATCATCTGAAATAATGCTTACGGTGTAGGACTACTGGATTTTCAGTGTAGGCCTTCGTTTTTCTCAATTCACCATATTTCCGGTGTATCAGTTATGCAATCCAAGGGTGGTACGGTACCCTACATGAACAGGCCTATGGTGGACCATCCTGATAGAGTTTTTTTTTGGTTATCCTCTGTCATTCAGGTCAATACTGGGATGGTTCCTGGAGAGACGGCAGGAAGCTTGCTTGCTCTCCGAGTTGAGTTTTTGCATGCCGGGGACGTATGGTGCGGGGAGGGTAGTAGGCGTGTCGCTAATGTATAGGCCTCACTGTTATTTCTTTGATGGTTTTATTTGTTTGAGATTTGATAAATATATAAATTGACGGGTACAATTATTGTACATGGATTGGATTGTTTTATTGCAATCAATCACTTATTCTGTGATTAGGCTACAAAGGAAAATCACAAAAGTAGCCCATCATCAGAAAATACTGATGAATAATACATACATGAGACATTCAACATAGGCCTACATAGTAATTTAATCACACTATCGAGTGATTTAAAAATTTAAATATTACTTGCTTTCTTTTACTTTTTGATTGTGAACACTTTGTTTTATTATCCAATCTTATGTCATTTTTTGTAACCATGTATGTAGGCCTATGTAAAAAAAATAGCATTCGGTGCTTGAATAGATATCTACTATACTACTACTACACTGATTGTTGTAGAGTACGACAAAGTCTTATGAAAAATTAAAGATTTCAGTCTAGGCATTTCCGAATTCAATTATTGGATGAGCGATGTCACTCTCATGCATATTGAGGCAGTAATTGCAAATACGCTACCAAACTTTCACAATCAGTTGTCACATGATAAGAAAAATACATTTTTGTGTGTAGATCGCTCTTCTTACATGCAACAAACACATAGTTAATCATGTTGAGTATTCCTAGTTTTTAGTGACAATGAGTTGCAAGTGAGTCATGACAAATTGAAATGATAAATTCAACCATACTGATTGATTGATTATTGCTTGTTGAATGCCCCACCAACAGATTATTGTTGTCGATTTTTTTATTCCATCGAGCCAAGACTTCATTTCACTTGACGAACAAAATCGGGCTTCGTTTTTATGTTCTCTTTTGTACGTGGGAATGTGGTATACATATAAGAGAGTGTGTAACCAATCAAAACTTTTTCCAAACGTTGGTGTAATTACAGAATTAAAGCGGACTATTAAAATAAACCGGACAAAATATGTTGAATTAATTTTTGATGAGTTCATAATCAACCAAGTTTGATGGGTCTGCATTAGTTAATTGAAATTATCATATTCATTTGACAGAAGTAGTTCTTCTCATTTTTCGATGGCCTTGAGAATAATGTCAAAATATTTATTAAACTCGAAGATTACAGTGTAATAATACTCGGGAAAAATACTCTGAAGCAGGGTTTCCAGTAGGCCTACCAATTTTTTCTTGTTGTCTGACACATTTTTCCCAACGGACAATCACAAGCCAGTATTCACCTAAAAACATGCCGGTTTACGACATCGTTTCGGTCCCGTGATTATTGACTCAACTTCCAACTTTTGTCGGCCGAAATTACGATCACCGTAAGTTACACTGCGATTGCAATCCATCTGGCTCCGGTTGTTTGGATTTATATCGAGCGACCAAAAAAAGAATCGATTCACAAAAATATCGATCCACATATCCTAACTGCAATTTCAAACATCACCACACTTTCAGAATCACGGTCTTAGATTTTGTATCCAGAATTGCTATGCCATTTGAAGTAGAATTATTTATTCAGATGGTACAGGACAATCTCCGTGTTTGTATAATTACAACGGCGCGACCTGAGAAAAGTGTGTCAATTTGTATTCTTGGGGTAATAAGATCGCCCTTGTGGTGCCCCGTCCAAACGATCCTACCTTTTATCGTTGGCCTTAATTGGGGAACAATGATTTTGTATCAAGTTTCGATGTTATTTAAAAAATATATATTGTATTCTGACAGCTCAATTTCTCACATTCAAAGAAGCCGTGGGTCGAGGTAATGACGGCTATGGCTACGACGTCACGAAAACGTTACGACACAGCCAAGTGGAAACAGGCATGACAAAAATCGTACCGATATCGTGTGGGACGACAAAACAGAATCGGAACTGGAAACCCGGTCAACTTCAAGTATCTAAAAACTACATACAGATACTTCAATTTTGAGTAGGCCTATTTCAGATACAAGACACATTTAAAAAATGTATTTAAAATTTACAAAATACGAGATAGTGTCTCAAGTTTTCTATACAGTATTGGGTTTTAACGGCAAACTGTAATGATAGCCAAGATCTATTGGCGTCGGATGGATGATCAATGAGATGAAGGTTTCTTGAGTAATGGGAAGGATAGTGGGAAGGAAGCAGTCGTGGCCTATATTGTGGGAACCATCCCAGCATTAGCCTGGACTACAGAGGGAAATCATGAAAACCCCTGTAAAGGTGGAAGGCGGCAGAGATCGAACCGGGTCCTAAATTCCCCTCGCCTCCCGCAACACATGAAGAGTGAATATGTGTAGAGATAATGACAGATCGAAGGGTTGTAATATCACAATCATAAGTTCCTTTGTTAACAATCTGCATTTATCATACTTTGAACATTCTTCAATTTGAACTTTACCACATCTTTTGTATTCAAATGTATTCACCGTCTTTGTGAATTGACAATGTGTATGTCAAATTGTAAATAAAATATTACAAGCGAATTTCCTTTACCGATCTATATTTCTGCCTCGCATGTAAAGTTGACATTCCATTTTCACTCGACTGTTCTCACTGCCCGTTACTACGTGTGAACGTATAAGAATTACTATAACATGAAATCGTGAAGTGTTTTGACATTACTTTACCGTTTAGTTATTATTTACACTCGAGACATTACTTAGTTGTAGTTGCTTTTTTTTCAAATATGAAATCAAACGACAGTTCATGTTTTGATATGATCCGTGTATGCCCATAATGTATAATCAATGTATGGGCTGGTGAGATCGCCCTTGTGGTGCCCCGATCAAACGATCCTACCTTCAATCCGGAAACAATAATTTTGCATCAAGTTTCGATGTTGATAAAACAAATATATACGCCTAATCCAATTGAATAATTTACTTTTTACATATTCTATTCATAATCTGTTGTTTCGACGCCGAAGAAGAGAAAAGGGACAGATGACGATGCATTCGACCGTGCAACGGGAAAATGTCAGAATATGGAGGAGGCAAAAATGAGTTCAATTCAAAATGTTGAATTGCTCTCTCAATACGAAAGCATAGGGGCCTCATTAAAAATGGATGTAACTCTTGTTCTGATTGCTGAAGCAAAAGCGGCCAAATACCTGAAATAATAACATATCCCAACACATTCATGAAAAAATATAGGCCTAGATGAATACAAGGTATTCAAATGAAGATTCATTCACACGCATTAAATAACAAACTGATTTATATTTATCCCCTTCACAAGTAATGAATGATATAATTTTAAGCCTATAAATTATTGAAGAAAAAATGTACGGCAGTGCACTGTGGTGTGATGTTCTTCTGGAGCGCTGGAAAATGCGTTTAGGATTGGTAGCAGCAGTCAAGGTTCATTTGCATACACAGAATCTCCTAAAAAACACAAACAATGTTATAAACTATTCAAAACTGGAATTGAAATGGTATTTCAGTAGGCCTACTGAAATTGAATTAAACTAATATTAAATTCAACTGGACCTCGATTAAATTGAATAAAATGTGATAATATTCGGCCCATTACTTTCAAATCTATCAACCGGTAGTAGAGGTGAATATTTATTCAAACACAAACGATTTGTCAACTTGAATACACGCAATCGACCATTCTGTCCAAGGTCTTTGTTTTACGCTCAGACGTAGGAGTTTCGTAATTCCATGACTCCTTAGGCCTACTATTGGACTATGATCAATTTCTTCCTCTACTCTGATGAGAATTGATAGAATATTGTGAATATTTGACAGTATAAGAAAACTAGATAGGCCCCAATATTAAATATTGATAATATTGATGATTTTTTTATTCCTCAAAAGACCGGTTACTACATGTAATTTAATTTGTTCCCCTACAACATATTCTCACTGGATGCTCAAATACTTTTGTGAATTTTGTAGGCCTATGAAGTGTGATTTGATGTGTAATAAAATAAAAATAAGCATTGAAATTATTGTGTGTGGCTATTTGTACCCTCGTAGCTGTTGGTGGGGTTGCTTAACAGAATCAAAATGAAATAAATAAATAGGGGGCGTGTCAGTGAATTTAGTGCTACAAGAGTATTCTACTGTCCGTATTCTTAAGCCGGTATAGTTTTACGATACCCTATAGTAGACCATTGCTAGCATATTGTTGACTTTAACTGGTATAACATTTATAAGCCATGCCAGTTGTGAGGTCTACTGCAGTTGAGAGAATCGCCAACCGGTATTGATAACATTACTACATGAATTCCTGTTATAGTCTAATATTAATATCAATAGTGGATATTAATATCCACAGTAAAAATAGAATTTAAAAAATGGATATTACCGGTATCAAATTGTCTTATATTTCATGAGAAATAAAACTATTTCATTTCACAGTGTATATTCCAAATAACTGAAAATGGTTCATAATTTCAAAATGTGGATTCTTATCATTATGATTATTTTTTTTATTAAAATTGATATTTTCATCATTATTATCAAAATGTACGTGCGTAAGTGTTCAGACTTGATATACTTATTTGTAATTTGTTTTTCTTATGTATAAAATGTTAGTAGACCTGCAGACAAGTCAACTTTTTGTGACTTTGCGGGTCTACGAAATTGTACTGAAATCTTTGTGAGAACACAAAGAAAAAAAAAATTCAATGTCAAGAGTAGGCTTACAAACCTTTGTCTCTACTCATACGTCTGTGGCAAGTTGTCTCGGATGTCATCCACGGGAGTCCGTCATTCCATGAAGAAATGATCAACGCAACCTCAATCGCCCTCCCAACTCATGCTCTTCCGTGCTGTTCGCGGCAAAGCGTTCAAACGAATCCAAGCTTCCATCTGTATATGTAGATACAATGAATATTGATGAATATTTCAATATTTAATCTGACAGAGATTAAGTAATGAGCTCAAGGTCGACACTACACAATTCACGATTCCTCTCTTTCACCACAGTTTAGTTTTGTTTGGTCAAGTAGGCTAGGTCTCGGGCAAGATGAATCGAGAACTAGGCCTAGCCCCTATGTTTATACAATATTTATGGTCTAGGCCTACATGTATGTAACTCCAAATGAGGTACTTCTGGCTGTGAAAATATAGGATGTAGGGCCTAGGTAATATATTTACTAGGTCCAAGTCTAGTTATTCATTGTCTCAGGTAGCCTATAAGCATTTAATTGGAATGGTAGACCCACAAGGGTATGGGCCCAAGTCTGGGCTTAGGCCTATAACCTCTAAACATTAAATCAACTGTGAAAAATCATCAAATTCAATCTCTAGACTTATGCTTGCCTGATTGCAATTGTCAAAAAATACGACCAAACAGAACGTAAATTCATTTCTTACCTCAAAATCGAAAAATACAATCCCAATGTCGACAGTGTCACCTGTCATCGCCCGGTTTTGAAGACCTCTCAAAGACAAAGCTGAACGAAGGTAGCTGTTACCATAACTCGAGCGTTCGATGAGTTCGATTATGGCAAAAAGCAGTCAAAATTCAATACCAACTTCTAAATGTTATTGGTTTTGTAAGGTTGTCGGAAATCGGTCACTTGTAAAACGTGCACAAAAGTTGTCTGGCCGATAGAGTTATCCAGCAGAAAGCTATATACTTATAAAACATCAAAGGTGGGCCTACTCTACTCTGTTGATGAGTAAAGTTAATTCAGGATTCTATGTCAATAGAAGAAATCTTGTAACGGTTTTTTGTAAATAGAAGCAATGTATTTAAGATTTCTGTCAAAAGAAACAATCAATTTAGGAATTTATTTTTACAGAAGAATCCATTTAAGGTTTTCTGTCAATAGAAACAATCAATTTAAGGTTCAATTTTCTATATGAGGGCGTCCAAGGGTGAGCTCGCTCACCCTTGTTATGAGACCTTTTTGAGAAAATACGACAGAAAATATATATTGATCCTGTAGGACGAAAATTCTTTACGAGATTATATGAACATGACACTTATATTATAAGAAAGTTCATACATATAAACCTAATAAGTAAACGTCAATATATAAATAAAACTAGGAAAACGCTATGCTAATCAGCAATTGGAGGATGAGCTGGAAAACTAGCTTTTAATTCTATTCATACACCTAACAGCAACAATGCCCATATTCAAACGTACGGACGTACCCAGTACCCGTGTATAGTTACGTATGGACTAGTATACTTGCCAACATTACACAAGTATAGTTGAAATATACGCGAACTTTTCAACAATGTAATTAACTTACAATGTTTCATTGTTGGCAGTTTTATTCCATACCCTTTATACCTCCATACCCTCTATATGTTTTTATTCTTTACACCCTTTTTCTAACCCGCTATATATACCTCCTATTTCCTCAGTGTTGGTATTTCTCAGAGCGTTTTAAGCTACCCAAGGTTACTTTTACATATAAGATGAGACATTTTGCATATGCCAACAGCCATTTACTTCACATTCAAATTGAACAAATTGAGTAACTCATTCAATGAATGTATGTAGACTACTTTTGAAAGTATAATTTAAAAAACCCCAGACCCAATAGGCTAATAATCGGAAATGTAAGAAGCAAAAACGCAATATTATGATAAAATCATCAAATTCATAATATACGTATTCAAATGCAACACAGCAGTTTTACACAGAAAGTTCAAATTACATTGTGTGTTTTTTTACAGTCTCATTAACAAGACCTGTATAAGTGTAATTATTTAAATTCGACTGTATGGTCGCAGTCTTTACCGCACACGAACGCACGCTCTCCACATCTGAACTCAATTTTTCAAAAATATATGTTATTATAGTGTGTGAATCAGAACCAGTAGGGTATAATAGCATCTTTTTTCTTTTTCTTTCTTTTTTTTCTATATGCTTTTAGTCACTTTTTTGTCTGTTAGAATGACGAAAATAATACGGTCTTGGCTCAATAATGAATGTCAATATAGGCCTATAGGCCCACCAGAAGTTACTCTAACGGCAGATGGAAACCACGAAAATCGTCCGTCAGAATAATTGATCATGACGGGAATCATGGGTAACGAACCCCGGTCTTCTGAATGTCGAATCCAAGATTGATCGATCCACCCCTCCCGTTTCAATATCGAATGTCGAAACTTCTAAATTTATATAATAGTTTCACAAATCATATAGCTACCGGTTTTAAATAATTCACTCCCGACATTTGATCCCCCCTGAACTCAGTTCACTCGCAGTGTTCGGTGAATAAATCTCATGTCGTATGCTAGTGCTAAACCCAGATCGTGTGGCCAAATTACAGCTTCCTTCGGTCCTACTAGAGAGGCTGTATTTACAGCCTCTCTAGGTCCCACAAGTCGACTAGTCATCTGATGACCCTGAGTCGATTGTTTTGTAGACTTTCATGGCTTCATTTATTCAAGTAGAAAATGGTGGATGAATAATTGACTGCAGCACGCGCTAGTTCATTTGTAAGTCTACTCGGGTTGGTTGGAACCAGTGGTGGAGCGCGTAGTAACATTGGCACTCTCTAAACGTCCTGGCAGATGGGTATGACTAACCGCGAAGCACATCTGCATGTCTTTTATTGTAAATGAGAAATATAAGATAAGAAAAAGATGACGGATGGATATGAATGGACATATATATAGTTTTGTTCTGATTTCATCGATACGAAAAGGAGAGAACGATATAATAAAAATATTGGAGTTGGTAATATTCTCACAGGCCCAGTCTCAGCTATGAACGAGTACAGTTCTTTTAAACAACTAAGAATTATAATCGTAGATTGGCGTACATATGCAGCTATTTGCATCTCCTTTACGATGTTGAAAAACATACCTCAGAACAATTTATTGCTCAAATCAATTGGCCATTATTCGAATAATTCGAATAATTCGAATAATTCGAGAGTATTCTACTGTCCTCACTTTCTGTGCATTCATGAAACATATTATAGAACCATAATATGTTACCGTATATTACTGATAGGCCTGCATCACTGTCAAGCCACCTCTTGGTTAATATTCCAAAATATCAACGGTCATCCGCCTGCTGAATATTAGGCCTATTTAATTAGTGAGTTGTTTTTCAACTAATTCATAACATTTTCCCAAACGTTATAGTTGTTAAAAGTGCATCCGCATAGGCCTACCATACTATTCAGGATTAACAGATGATAAGCAGTGGAGAACTGGATAAATAGGGCCTGGGAGGCGATAAAAAACATTAGCGCATTGATGAACAAAAGTATGAAACAATGAGTTTTTACAAAAAAACGCTGAGTAATGGAGTACAATTTTAAAATTAAATCTTCAAGACGTGATCTGTGAAGGAGTAGGCCAACAGTTCAATTATTATACGTATGGGCATAATATTAATTGTAACTGTTATAAGAATAAATCAATTCGGGGCTCAAGACCTCGCTAAATGGAATGGGGCTCTGGCGGCCAGCTCGCTACCCCGCCGCTCAGGTCAGTCCGCCCCTGATGATAAGACTGGCGAGGGACGTATACTCACAAATTTCAATATCAAGTCGATTAAATTGCTTGCATGCAGTATGGGACTGTGGAGAAGAGAACGAGAAGATTGTCTTGTGACTGACATATTTTGTGCTATACGTTATTGATTATCAAAGATCCTTAATGAAATGAACTGACTTTGATTGTTATACGAGAACAAAAACTTGATTGAGCACGGTTGCACGGTTGACTATGAAGAGTGCTTTGATCAGCTATATTGCTATGAAACTATGGGTACACGTGAAGGTGGCAGCACTTGTGCTTCGATGTTGAGAGTCGGGAAGATATATAAATTTAGGCTCACAGTCTTCATTAGTCGCTATGCTCAAATACGCATTCTGTTTTACCTATAAAACAATTTTAGTTCAGGTGATACTTGAAGTTCGATACTATGGAAGTTTTCTGATTGTCACTATAGGCCTACGGCTACCGTGCTTACGATAAACCAAACTTTACGATCCATCACTGCATGCTAGCTTTTTGTTTCCTAATTTTTTCAATTCACTCGGTCGTTTCTTGTATAGGTTCTTCTGTATAGAGAAGGCCGTGGATTCTAGTAGAATTTCGCTCCATGAAATTTATCCGAATACTTTCACTCATAATTCGAGTATTATGGCGATTAAGTTGTTAAATATTATATTGACCGGAATGTGAAATCATTTTCTATCTGTGTGTAGACAAGGACAGTTTTATATATTCAATTAACTTTCAAATTCGTGTTTTTCGTGTGTGTGAATAATGTCATCATTTGGTTTCTGCTGATAATGGACTATTTGTTCACATTTCTCTTCGTTGCTAAGGACAATTTCGGCAAATCTACATGTTTTTGTGTGTTTTTATGATTATCAAGTAAGTAATAATGCAATAGTGATAGTTCAATACGATATCGAAAATCAGAATATGCAGAATTATGTAAGATGTCGAACACTGTTCAAAATGTCATCGATTCTGATTCAGCTGGTATTCTTACACAAACATTACATAAGATTGCATGGCCGAACTGTGATGCAAAATTTCCTTCTCACATGAATGTACAATTTCTCGATCATTTTGATAATTGTAGAAATACAAAGATCTTGAAAACGTCTTCTAGAACGACTGGAGCGAATGTGATACAGACCAACGAGTTGCATCGCAAGCCAACGCCTAAGCTAGAACCTTGCCCTCACTGTGGTAAGTTGTACAAGAGAGTCCGTACACACATAACTCGTGCTCATCCGGAAGAGCACAGAAAGTTGATAGCTCTGAAATATAAGACCTCTGAAAATGCTATAACACGAGACTTGTTAATTGACGAAAACATTGACGAAAATGTCAATGTTTCGATAGATGCGACGCATATTTCAGAAATAATCAGAGATAAATCTCCTAGTGGGTTGAATGAACCTATCAATTCAGCATCCATTAGAACTGAGCATCAGATCATTTTGGATAAATGGATAGATGCATTTGATTCATGTATGACCGAGAAAGATTTTCATCAAAATGTGAGTTATTTATCATTGTATTTGGCTAAAGCAATTGATTACCACCCAGGTCCGAAACATCCCGCCAAGAAATATTATGAAGCCAGAAAAAAAGGTTACTTCAAAAATAATGACAGAAAATACAAAGCAGACCCCAATCCGATCGAACATTCAAAGCGTGACCGAGAAAACCGAAAGGAGAAATATTTATTTGAAAAAGTCCAGTATTTGTATTATAACCGAAGGCGGAAAGCTGTTAAAACAATACTTAATGGTAATAATAAATCTTGTACTATTCCACCAAAGGAACTATTTGATGCATTCAGTGGACGTTTTTCTATAACAAATGACAGAACCAGGGAAACATATCCCGACAAACTAACTCCTGAAGAAAGAATTCGAATAAATCAAACTTATTCTTCAACTATTAGTGCGGAAACTGTAATGCATGCGATGAAGTCAATAGCAATAGATACTGCTCCAGGGCCGGATCGGGTGCTAATGCGTACTGTCAAATGTCTCCACATGAGCAAGATAGTGGCTACTATTGCGTCAATAATGCTGAGAAACACTTGGGTTCCTTCTTGTTTTCTAAAAGCAAGAACGGTCCGGATTCCAAAGAATTCGGGCGATGCAAATGATGTTAGTAATTGGAGGCCTTTATCAATTTGTTCTATTTTACGCCGTATTATTGAACGTGTGTTGGATAAACAGTTGCGAAGTTTTACAGCATTCAATATAAATCAACGTGGTTTCACGAACACTGCTGGGACTCACATCAATGTATCAATCGTGGATGGGATTTTGAAGAAAGCGAAGTGTGAGAACGGAAATGCTACAGTAATATTCTTGGATATAAGCAAAGCATTTGACAACGTAGGCCATGAGCACGTGCGTTCTACGATAAAATCTTCAAGTATGCCAGGTAAACTTCAAAACCTTGTTATAGAGCTTCAACACAATAATACCACTCAGATAGAATCTGGACAAGGAAATAAAACGAAACCAATTAGTATACTACGTGGAGTGATGCAAGGGGCACCTCTTTCGCCATCACTATATAACTTGAGTACTGACCACATCCTAGAGGAACTTTCGGAACACGAAATTGCGTCGGCTTATGGCTATAGACTTGTTGAAGAGCTGGATCCTATATCAGTTTTAGGATTCGCCGACGATACTGTGGTTGTTGGCAATTGTATGAGCGCTGCGGTTGTGTTAGCTTCAATGGTAAAACAGAGACTATCTGAGATTGGTTTGGAATTAAATGCAAATAAAAGTTCTGCAATAATTATTGAGAATGGAAAACTGGTCACCAGGTCACTCTTCGTTGATGATGCGACAGAGATAGAGAGTATTCGCGAAGGTGAGAGCTTCAAATACTTGGGAATGAATTTCTCTCAGTCAATTATTTTTGACCATTCCCAAGTAATTTTCAAACTCAGAGATACTTTGGACCAACTTACAACGTCTCCTCTTCTGATGTCTAATCAAAAATTAATATCTTGAACCAATACATTTGGCTAACACTAGTTTATCCGCTCCAGAGTGCCCCATTAGTCAAACTTCCTACAAAATTTCTTGATGACATTGATAAACTTGTGAAAAGTGCTGTGAAGGATGCTATTTACAAGTCGCAAATTCAGAGGTTTAGGTGTTTTTAAAGCAAGATGGGAAGCTTTCATTCAACATTTCAATATATGCGATACTCTTGAAAAAACGAATAACCCTTATGTCAACGCCATCAGGAGACAAGATGTGGAAAAGAAGGAATGCCCAAGAAAACTGAAGATCGATCCTACTTCCAGCCAACTAGTTGCTCGGCGTCATATTCGAGGTGAACACCTACGAGAAGTCCTCAGGACAAGAGAATATGAGATTTGGTGTGGGCTCCATCAGAAGGGAGCTGGTGCTATACTCTATCAAGAATGCACACCTGCAAATAAATGGGTTTGTGGAAACGCTGGTTTGTCGGTTTCCGAATGGAGGGATGCATTGAAGATGACTGCGAATGTTGCATCTGTAAGAGTGATTCCCGGCAGAAGCCCGGACGGCATCCACTGCAGGCACTGCAGCGAGATTGAAACCTTGCCTCACGTCCTGGGTTTCTGCGAAAAAGGGAATCCTCTAGTCAATCTACGCCATCATAGGATCAGGACTTTGATTGCAGACACCTTGAAAACCAAATACGAAGTATACGAGGAGGTATCTTGTCTTGCTGTGGATGGGAGTTCAAGAAGAATAGACATAATGGCTATTGATAGGAAGGAATGCAAAGGTTACATAATTGATCCGACCATCAGATTTGAGAGACAAGAGACAACCCGATGAGGTCAATGAAGAGAAAAAAAAGATTTATGAGCCAACTATTCCTCACTTCCTCATGAAGTATAATTTGAAGGAAATAGAAGTTATCGGACTTTTTGTGGGAGCCAGGGGAACAATTTGTAATTTTTTCAATGACTTTTGTAACCCTTTTTTTATAAGTAACTTTTGAAAATATCAAATCGGAGTGTCAGCACTTAAAGACTCCGTAAGAATTTCAAGAAATCATCTGTATAATTAACGTTTCCATATATCACTTTTAATTTTGTAATCACTAAATCTCCTTATTATTTTATTCAATCCTATTTTGTTTTTACATTTTTTCTATTCGATCAGTGTTCCCTTTTCATGTATCAATATATAATATTTTCAATCTATTTCTCTATATTTTTCTATGTATTTTTTATACTGATTGCTATCCTGTTTTATAATTTAGTCAGGGACCAATAAAGGCTATTTCTTCTTTCATTTAGACTATATCCTACCATAATATATAGCCTAGGTATTTTTATGATGATTCTAATGTATAGATAGGCCCATCTCAACTCCGGTCAGTTTTTACTATTTCAGGTTACTTTGATTGCATATTTATCTCAATACTTGTTTCTCCTATACTTTGCATATAGTTCAAAAAGCGATATAACTGTTGGTAAGGAAGCTATCTATTTGATATTTTTGTTCTCTTGGTATCCTATATATAGTGTTCATTCTTCTTGTTTTAGAGTTAGACAACAATTGGTCAATGTCGGTTCGAAAGGGTATTTCTTATGACTTCGCGAATAACAGTAATAATGTCAGTAATTAAAAACAAAACTAAACAAATATTTGATGGTGATAATTATTTTCTCAGAATTCTGGTCCGGAACATCGACCATATTTTTTGCCTCACAAAAAGAGTTGGCCTATAGGCGTACATTAGACTTCTAGACTCAGAAGACTATCATACTTTATTGGTCTTCAGAATCGTGTTTTGAGTGAACAACTTTCTTCATTCCTAAACATTCCCAACAATGGTATTTTTTATTTTTATAATTTCTTTTCTAATTATCTCTGCTGTTCAACGGGAAACACATGAAAAATCTCATTAGTTCAAGTAAAAAATTGCAAACAAATGTCCAAGGGTGGATGGCACCATAATCGAATGTTTGAAGTTACTTGCATGAGTAGGCCTATGGATATAATAACTGACTTGGATCTATGCACTCTTATAGGGCCTATAATGTTCAAAAGTGAAATAAATTGACACAAGTCAATTGGAACAGTATTAAAATCATTCAAGTAGACCTGCATGTAAGAGCCTTTTATGTAGCGCCAACACAAAAATGGAAGCTTATAAACAGGAACAACGACGTTGTCTTGGCTGAGGAAAGAGAACAATACAAATTATTCAGATAGATTTTAGATCGAAATACGATTTTAGTCGACTCACCTAGAAATTTTGGTGTGTGTATTATCTCAACAGTTTCATCACGTACTTTCACCATGATATCACTTTTGGTTTTCGCCAAAGAGTAGTAAACATTTTAGACCTGTGTCTGAGAAAGCCCTATAATGAATGTCATCACAAAATTAATGTCTCCATTGAGTTGGTATATGATTCTATGAAAACAATTGCGTTTAGAAATGCAAAAATTCAAACATGGGCTATTAAGTACAAATAAAATCAATCAGGCCTACTCTGAACTATTGCTTTCAATCACGTATTCTTGAGTCAAATGCATGATTTCCCGATGTGAAAATATTTTTCACAAAAAATATTTTTTCAATTGCTTGGTCAGATATTTCCTCAGAAGCAAAAGATGAGAGACTTTTATATATATATATTCTGGCTTTTTGGTGCAATATATATGAACCAGTTGTCGACGCACCGTAGGCCTAATACTCAATTAATTCAAATTTCAAGTTCCAAACAAAATATCTTATAATTAAGCAGACAAATCGGGCCATAGCCCCCTTGTAATGTAATGTAATGCATCAAGACTGTAACTTGATTTACATCGTTATTTCTCAGCTTCTTGATTTGATTCGACTTGGTTCTATATCAGATGGATTCTATCATCAGTGCCAAATTCAAGATTTAATTCGCTTATATAAGTATTTGCATCTTTCAAGTCACAATTCAGTGATTCTAACATATATAATCTTCAGTGGGACTCGAGAATTTAGTTTTATCCAAGGTCCAGTATATTACTATGAGTCCAGTTAGCCTTTATCGAGAGTTGGTGAAGACAAATAGCATGGGTAACCATGGCGATAACAACTATAAAGTATAAACTGCCAGTTAGAGCTACCCCAACGTTGGTAATTCAGGCACCCAGGTTATGTTTCGTACAGACGTGCTTACTTATACTGTAGGAGTGTATAGTTTTCTTGTGACTATTCTTTTGAGCGATATTACTCTCCCGTCTCCCTCCATTTCGAAACCATAACTCGGTAAAAAGAAGAGCTTCCTTCATCACTGCCAACATTTGCTGGATGTTACAGCATAGATGTCGAAAGGAAGTATTCTGGTTGATGAGGAGGGGAAGGAGTTGGAAAAGGGACAGAACATACCATAATCCAAACAGTCAACAGTTAAGTCCTAATGGTGAGGGAGGGGAAAGGGGGGGGGGGGGACGAGTGCGCAGACCATTGTAACTTTTTTGAAATCATATTGGAGTTTGGAAATTGAAATGTAGTCGAGTTCTACTCAAGCTGTCATTTCCATTCAAGTTTTGAGCATTTCTTTACAGAACAGGCGAACTGAATTAATTGATTTTAATCATGCCAATATGGGCCCAATACAAATTTACAAATTTTGAAAACTATGGCTACAAAGGCCCCTATTACAATCTCAGTATATGAAAAATATTCAATATTCATAAATACAATATATACATATCAATGTCATATTCAATACATCGATATATCTTCACTCAAATAATGCTAATAGAGTAACATGGGTGGGAACGATCAATAGAACATATTGGGCAACATCGGCAACATCGCAGCAGTGCATACATATATATATATATATATTCATATATATATATATATATATATATATATATATATATATATATATATATATATATATATATATATATATATATATATTTGTACATATATATTCATATATATATATATATATATATATATATATATATATATATATATATATATATATATATATATATATATAATATTGGATTGGAGAATTACCACTCTATTTTTAGATTTTATCATCATTATACGTTGTATGTCGACACATATTCACAAAGCACTATAGCGCTACGCCACTGGTTATCATATCAATATTATTCGTCACGTGATTTACATTTCACATGTCACGGCCACTACCAGTTTCAAACGCGAGACAAGATATATATATATATATATATATATATATATATATATATATATATACACACACACACACACACACACACACACTGTGCCATGTTGCCAAGTTTCCTAGATGTTCGATTACTCTGGCGGCTTGGCTCTGCCCCACCAATCTCCGACTCGTTTTCAAATAGACAAGTAACGCTATCTCGCGTCAGAAACACAAGCTACGGGCAAGTACTACAAGCAAAACCAGTGCGCTCACTGGTCGACTCGAGTCAGATTCGACCAGGTTGATTCAAAACACTTTTCACGAGTATTTTGGTCTCAGTCTGAGTCTTAAGTTCTAACGGAATCATTTTGGCTTACGTCGTATAGTAAGTAATTAAGTAAGTATTTATTGTCTTTAAAATCAATTTGATGTACAAGACATGTTTGAACATAAAAATATATAAACAACCTTTAGAAATTCAGTATAAAATACAAACATTGTATAATACTGCAGTCATTACATTGATTTTGCCACATAAAATAAGATTACAAATGGTATCGTAGATACAATACTAAAAAATACGTAAATTATAACTAAAAACAAGTATAAAGTGTAAGTCATTCAATCATTAAATCATAAAATACCATAGTGTAATTTAAATTCTTGAATAGGCCCTACTATAAAATATATTTTGAGTTAGAATCTGTCGAAGTTTATTTTCAAAATGTAACAAATTCGACCTCATCAAACAGAAGAGAGTGCGTGATATAGGCCTACTTGTACTCACGGCAGTAAGTACAAGTAGGCCTATCTCTTAGTTGTTAATTGATGAGGTTGAATTTGTTGCATTTTAAAAATAAACTTCGACAGATTCTAACTCAAAATATATCACGGAAGAAGGTTGTGTACCGACTAAAATACAAACTTCGGACACTTTAGAAACTTTAGCTACAGCTTTAAACATTTATCGATTGAAAAATGGGTACTTCCGTTTCTTATAGTAATTATCGTTCTGAAAAATTATTGACCTTCGAACAACCACAGATCTTCAAATATATATATATATATATATATATTTTGTTTAATAATATCGAAACTTGATACAAAATCATTGTTCCCCAATTAAGGCTATGGATGAAAGATAGGATCGTTTGGACGGGGCACCACAAGGGCGATCTTACCACCTATCTTACCAATGGTGACATTGTGTTTGAGGTAGAAGAGGAAGACAAAGACCTTCTTTCGTGGATATGTAGACCCAATCCTGTGTGTTCACGACTGTAAACACGGAGCATTGTTACAGAGTTAATAAGTTGGATCACAATTCACAATACAGTATACGAAACCGGAAACCAGTAGACCTATTGAAAGTTTCTCTCCATGGTCTCAGCTTTTCATATCTGACATTATTATACGAGATTTCATAATTCTTACCTATGCTTTATTTGAATTCTTTGTTATATACCTTGGATTATAGCTATCGTACCGATGGATAGGTAACAGCGTTCCAGAGCTGTGCAACCAACAATATACTGGAGGCCAAGTCTTGAATCGAGCGGCTTAGCTCGCCTAGCGAGCTGAATTCGCGATCCGAAATCGCTCGCGAATTGAACACCGTACGTATTGGTAGTCTTGAACAGCAAATGGCTATTTCAATTCGTAGGCGAATTGTGATTACTTCCGGGTGAATTCAAACCGCTCTACCCAAAGATCTCCGAACAAAATAACCAATCACCATCCTCGATTTAAGAAATTGGCGTACGGAGCGCTAAAGTCGATCAACGTAAATACAGTCAACTTCAAACTACCAAATGTCAAGTGTATTTTGACATTAGATTTTGTGGGCGTATTTTGACACAACAAATCTTACAGACTTTTGGCTCAACGAAACATTTAAATCATTCCCAATGGAATCCTGGTACCCACCAATCGCATAAAATCGAAGAGCAGCCAGAACCTAATACAAATAATAATGATTGAAGGTTACTCCACTGCAAAGCAAACATTGATCCAAATATATGTGTATATATAGGCCTATTCTTTTTGGGCCTAGATAAAATATGCTGCTTCTAACAATTGCGTCTGCATAACATAAAGAATCATTTTTGTAAATATACCATAAGTCTAACAAAATATTGTTTAACTAGCCATGAAGAAGAACAAATGTAGGATGGTTTTTACTTGTAAATAAAACTATGATTAAAATTCTACACAAAATAAGAAGCAAAAATATTATCATGCATTCTAAGAATTGTATTCTAGACTCAGTATTGAATGCCTAGCCTCTTTTAAATTCTAGGCCCAATTTTTAGGTAGTATATTTAATCATTTATATTCTGACACATGAGAGAAAGATAAGTGAACTAAAGTAGGACGAGCCTAATCTTGGGCTTGATGAATAGTTAGAAGAGAGATAAAAATGAAAGTAACATAGCCTAAATGAAGTATAGTGGACCTAGTCAACAGATAGTTCATGATATAATCAAATGGCCTAGCATAATCTTAGGCTTGATGAATAGTTGGAGAATAAAGAATTGTTATAATTACCTTCGTCTTAACATCAATTGCTGAAGCTCGGGTTGGAGGGGGAATGAAAGGACGAAGTTCTTCAATAAGTTCAGTGACCATTACCTTGTTCAATCTGAATATTTTAATGAACTTTGTGTGTGATAATGTAATAAAAGGGTCTTCACGGACATGAAATCGAGGGTAATGATGGTTAACAGCTTCTTCTGCTACCTCCAAATCGGCCAGAAGTTGAATATTAATTATATCGTCCATCATATTATCTCAATACAAATACTACTCACAATTACACAAACTTACTTGAATTGAATATGGCCGCCACCGCTATCGAATTCGCTCTAAATCCCAATTCACCCTCCAATTCGCGAGCAAATATCTCGCGAGCCAGCTTTCTCGAAAAAAGGCGAGTAAGATCGCTAGGCGATTTCAATTTTAGACTCATGACTAGCCTAACAGCACTTTTGGGCGAATTCGCCACCAATTCGCTAGGCGAGCTAGATCACCAGGTTTCAAGACTTGGCCTCCTGAACAAAAAATGTGCTGTTCCCGCGGTACAAACTACACTACCGTACTTCATGATAATATATTGCATTACGCATTCAACTTACAGTAGAAATCAAATGTTTGATAACGTTCTCATGCATAAAAACAGGAAGGCAATGGCAAACATACGTATGCGCGTACTCTTTCTCATGAGCTTTTGTTCTGTCTACATCGAAGTAGCCTTTGTGAAAGTTATCTTGTACAAATTGGAAAATAGCAGTACACTACTTGATCAAAAAAACGTCGAAGATAATTGTGAACAGATTCACAATATGATTTGAATTATTTTATTCTTCACGCAAAACTGAAAGATCCAACAAATCACTCTCATGTTTCCTAGCTCTTGAGGAAGACTATTGGGTAGAAGCATGAGTTTCGTATCCATATAGCTGTAATCCAAGGTCATAAACACAATAAGTAGTAATTGTATGCCTATTTATACAAATCAGTATACATTTGTGTTCGAACTGCAATTTTTTACAAGTTGAGGGAATGTGAATCGAATTTCTTCTGAAAATTACTTGAAAACAATAACTGTGGCTATACTTGTATCCACGAAAGAATTGGCTGGCTACCAAAAAAACAAGCCCATTACAATCGTTTTCTTTCTATATCTCAGATATGTTCACCAATAATTCATCAGAACGAGTTTAGGGATATGAAAAATGTCTTCAATATTCAAGAGCTTAAAATCCTTGGAAATGCAGCGATATATCAAGTATAATTATTCGAGTTTGCTCGTTCATTTAGTTGGTATAGACGACATTATTCTTTTGTGGGTTCATAAAGTGTACCTGCATAGGATTATTATTTGCTTAACGACCCCGCCATCAGCTAGGTTATACGGGGGTGCGAATGGGCAGGTGATTATGAATTTATATGATGTGAATGTTCACCAAAACTCATGCCTTATGCGGGACTCGAACCCACACCCAACGGTGACTTCAGTTTCTGAAGCGGTGCCTCAGCTGACCGAGCTACCGCAGGGTGGCTCACCTCTGCGTGGGCCTATTATATGTATATAATGTTACACAAACAGGTGAATTAGAAACTAAAGAGCGCTGCAACATCATTCAAGATACCGGGGTTCCATTTCCGGCATGGCCGCCATCTTGACCAACGATTTTCGTGATTTCCTCAGTCGTTTAAGTGAATACAGGGATGGTTTTTTACATTACTACGGCTGTCTCCTTGCAATCATTTCATCACACTATGAAGAGGCTTATTTGCACGGGAATAATTATAAGTCGTCCAGGAGTAATAAACTACATTCAATTGTTGAGATATCGAATTCTGTGCCAGGAAGCACCATCTTCTACTCTGAGGATCTACATTTATTTGAATTAACATATGAAAGAATACAGCAGTGAAGTATTTTAAATTCCTTCCATAATGAATATTGACTTACAGTTTTGAACACTTTTTGGTAGGTAGGGCCTATAGACCTATAGTTCATGACTTCATGTAATACTCATGCAAGAATGGCCTACATAATATTTTAATTGTTTCATCAGTCCGGAACCATGCACTGTGATTTCTGACATATTCAAATGCTTCAATTTAATTTTTATCATCAACATAGAATACAATAATTGTTTCCCAATTCAGGTTAAGGGTGAATTAGTGAGACCACGTTTTGAAACGGCACCTCTTGGTTGTTTTAAGATTCTGAGGCGGTCTTGTCACCAAATGAATAATTATCTGGACTTTTCGAATTGAAAACAATGAAATCTAACACCAGGGCCGCACTGCCTGTGACGAACAGTATTTTTTCAGACACAAATAAAAGTATCTCAATACCTTCACTCAAATGTAGGCCTATACTTTCAAATACATATATTTCAATGTAAAATCTATTCATAAGGTTAATTTTTCAATCTACATCAATATATTTTTTAATTTGTCAATAACAAATTGTGGAAGTTTATGATAGATGAATCGTCATTTATACACAAAAGTACGAATCATGACAATTTTCATTCGTCTGCAGTCGCTTAATATTCCATCCCGTGGCTCATTCAGTTGAATTCACTGCTTCAGAAACTAAATTAAAGTCGGGCGTGCGAGATCAGGTCCCGCATACGGCATTGGGTGCTTTAAACATCGTTCTGCGTTCATCTATACCATCCGATTATTCGTACCCCCAAATAACCACATTGTTGATGTGGTCGTTGAACAAACAATAATCAATTGAACAATCAATTGAAGTACATGTAGCCATTTTAAACCACAATATGAATGAAAAGAGAACATCGACTTTTGAAAAAAAACTCTCATGAAAAGAATCATGTATCGCACCGTCATACGACATTATTATTGGACGCTATAGCGCATAATTAGGCATACCGGTACTGCATATATTAACTTTGAATTGCGCTTTTCATAGGGTAGCTCATTCACTCCCCCTCCCCCCCCCCACCATCCGATCCTTTGTGCGTTAAGTCTATATATATATATATATATATATATATATATATATATATATATATATATATATATATATATATATATAACTTACCTTTGCTTATATACCTCTCCTGGTACCTCATATATACCTCATTTCTCACAAGGATATGCCGTCTTGGAAGTGTCCAAGTCTTTTTGTGTTGACACGTATAGTGAATTCTGTAGACCGTATAGGCGAGCATTTTTGGCGAACTGCTGAAGCACGATGTTTGAAAATAATTAATAAACATGGAGTGAGAAACTATTTAGTATTTGAATGGTGTCTCGAGAAAATATAGGGCTATATGGAGGAGATTTTAATTATACATGTTATACATATCGTTTGGTTTCTCCCGTATGTAACCTAGCTGTTGGTATGGTCGTTTTGCAAACAATAATCGCATAGTTTGAATTCGGTAACTTGGTTCAATATACAAAAGTCAGCCTTCTCCGAAACCCTACATGCTCGAGACAAAGTTAAAATTCTATTTGAATAATTATTTTCGTGAACAGTGCTTCAGCTGTTTGCTGAAACGATACTCGTAAGCAGATTGTTGCATGAAGGCTACTGAGAACTGAGGCTATTTTTGTACCAAGTCGAGCTTCATCATCAATATATATATATATATATATATATATATATATATATATATATATATATATATATATATATATATATATATATATATATATATATATAGATAGATAGATAGATATATATGTATATATATATATATATATATATATATATATATATATATATATATATATATATATATATATATATATATATATATATATATATATATATATATATATATATATATATATATATATATATATATATATATATATATATATATATATATATATATATATATATATATATATATATATATATATACATATTGTTACCGCCGATCTTAGAGATGGCGATGAAAGACCAGTGGACTGTATATTGATGTTGAAATTACGATGAGACCATGTAAAACTTGAATATTCGGGTGCCGACTTGGCATTAATAATCAGGCGAGCATAATCCAAACTCGGATTATGCCTCACTCCAAAACGATACGTATTTGGTCTACGTCGACTTGACGTTGTTAATAACCAAATCAAAAGAATAACGAGAAGCGAAACAAAATAGATCAAAACCTGAGTGGTGTCCCCGCACACCATTCAAATAAATAAGAAACAAAAGCTTAACAGAAAACAAAACACCCAACTTCGTAAATGCTAAAGACCATAACAAAAGTAAGGAATTAGAAACAAGAAAGTCTGGAAAGAGGTCCTATTAACGACTCAAGAAGAACGAAGAATAGAAAAGCAACAACTGCGTACATGCGAAATAATGTACAGCACGTCCGAACTCTAACAAGAGGAGAGAACGACGGGAGATGCTCACACAACAAGAGCTGGTCGAGAACTGACCGAACTGACCCACTTGAAACGAGCGATTTCAAAGTACGTCCGAACTCAAGGGAGTATAGAAGATAACTGAGCTGCGAGGCCCAGCTTGGCCAGGCAACGCGAGAATGGCGAGCCGTGATTGGATGCAGCACATCGCGTGACAATGCACCAGCCAACCAGCAATGAGAAAGGAAGGTCGACTAGAAACACGCTTTGCAGTGTACAAACAACATTCCATGACGCAATCGAACATGATTTCAAGTTCAATTGACAAATAGGGGAAACGAGCTAGCTGGTCTCAAAAGACCGGCGTTAACATACCGCCCACCAAAATGAACATTTTAAAGCTGAGGTAAACGATACGGAAAATTAGGAACATGAAATTAGAACAGCAAACTGTTCGTAAGAAGCCTTGTAACTTCATAGGCAACGTGAGCAAAGAGATTTTCTCCGAATAATTGGATTGCTTCCCAATTGCATCGGAGAACAGCAAAGAAATCGCACATGATCCGAGCGATTCATTGAGGAGAAAACGCAACCATTTTATCCAATGGTCGCTGACTTACAAAAAAAAAAGAGAGAACAACAAGAAAGTAAACATGAAGAAATGAGCAAAGCACCAATGCGTGTTTTGAACAGAAAGAATACACGATTGAATATCAACTCGACTATTCGGAAGTTGGGAGTGACACCAGTTTGTTAACCGGGCGCTTATAAGTACCGGTTGAGGTGCGAAAAGAGACGACCCGAACGGTACCGTCTCGCCCGGGGTGAGTCTCGACCACTCTGCCGATTGGCCAGGCCAAAGGATTGCTTGTGGCATCATGGAAAAATACCACATCCCCGACAGCCAGGTTGGGACAGCCCCGAACCCATTTACGGCGTTGCATCTGCGTATTCAAGTACTCCGATGACCAACGCGTCCAAAAGGCCTGGTGCAGTTGGCGCAATCGTACCCAACGATCAAGACGCGAGTGGTTTCCTGGCACCGTTTGTTCAGGTGGAGCTAACAAAGCGGTGCCGATTAGAAAGTGTCCGGGAGTTGAAACTCGTAGCTTTCGGCAGGGTCAGATGAGAGGGCGCAGAGAGGTCGACTGTTGAGGACGGCCTCAATGCGGGAGAATAGGGTGGCGTACTCCTCGAAGGTGTGAGGTGTGTCCCCTATTAGACGGTAGAGCAGGGATTCCGCTGATTTTACACCGGCCTCCCAGAGGCCTCCAAAGTTGGGAGCTTGCGGAGGGTTAAAGTGCCAAGCTATTTCACGTTTAGAAAGATGGTCAAAGACGGAGGTTTCAGCTTGAGATAGAAAACCATAAACCTCGCGCAGTTGTCGCGCAGCACCCACATAGTTTCTCCCACAGTCGGAGTAAATGTGCGACGGGAGTCCTCGTCTGGAGAGAAACCGATCTAGGCAAGCCAAAAAGGCGTCCGTGGATACCTCGGACACCGTTTCTAGGTGCGCCGCTTTTGTGGACATGCAAACGAAAATGCACAGATATCCCTTGGTGATGGGTGCCTTACGACGATTACTGGATTTGACCTGGAAAGGGCCAGCAAAATCAGTTCCCACATGGCAGAAAGCGCGAGAAGCCTGAACACGTGAAGGAGGCAAATCTGCCATTGGAGGCTGCATAGGCTTTGCGTGAAACTTGTGGCAAGTAATGCACTGGTGTATGGGCTGCCGCAACAAACCGCGCAGAGAAACGATCCAGTAACGCTGCTGTATCAACGCCTGTACCGTTTTCGGGCCGGAATGTAGTGATGTTCTGTGGACGGCATCGCAAATGAGAGATGAGAGATGAGCTTCTTTGAGGAGTAGGATTGGGTATCGCGCCTCTTCAGGAAGAGAAGAGTGACGCAATCTTCCGCCCACCTTGAGTAAGCCCGAGGGTTCGAGAAAAGGTTTCAGCGAAGCGATCCGGGATGAAACCTGTCCCTGTTTGGCAAGTTGGCTGATCTCGGTTGCATAAAAGCGGTTTTGAGTGACTCTTATGATCAGTTCAAGAGCGTCTTGCAGCTCCACAGGTTTTAAAGAACCCGTAGGAAGGAGAATCTTGGATCGTTTAGCCAATAAGAGACGGGCAAATCGAACTACATACCCAAAGACCCTTTGTGCTTTGAGAAGTGTGGAAAACTTTCGAAAATTCACCAGGAGAGGATCTACTTTGACCGTTGTGGCCAAAGTGACCATGGAAGGCTTAATGTCTGGCAATTCAGACAATAAATCAGTGGATGGCACAGAGATAGGCCACAGAGCATGGGGACTCCTGAGAAAAGAAGGACCCGAGAGGTACAGCGGGTATTCCATGAGCTGAGAAGGCAGTATTCCACGAGAAGCGCAGTCAGCGGGATTTTCTTCGGAATCCACGTGTGCCCAGTTGGTAGGAGTGGAGTTGTCGAGTATCTCCACTACCCGGTTGGCGACGAATGTCTTTAGTCGAAATGGAGGGGTGGCAAGCCAGGCGAGCACAATAGTCGAATCAGTGTAGAGGGTTACTGACTCCACGACAAGAGTGCTGAGTGAGGGAAGAGTACCTTTTAGCACACGCGTTAGAAGCAAAGCAGCAGAGAGTTTAAGCTCAGGGATGGTCAAGGGTTTGACCGGGGATACTTTACTCCTTGCTCGCAACAAACTAATATGCAAAGTTGCATGATTAGTTGTGTGGAGGTAAAGTATCGCTGCGTAGGCCTTCTCGGAGGCATCACAAGGGCCTACAAGTCGATGTATGCCTTAAGAAGCAGGAAATGCGCGTGGAACTCGGAAGTTCGAGAGATCTCGGCTACCGCGTCCAACCACCTTTGAGCAAGAAGCGGTGGTAAAACGTCGTCCCACTGCACCCGCGATAACCAAAGTTGCTGAAGAAAAATCTTCATCCAGCGTACGAGCGGGGTGAGGAATCCCAAAGGATCGAAAATGCGCGCAATGTACGACAAGACCGTGCGCTTCGTTACCACGCCTTCGAATGGTAAGGTGTGGAATGAGAAATCATCCGATCGGGGATCCCAGAACAGACCAAGGATCTTGATGCCCTGATCGTCATCCGAAAACACGACTGGAGTCTCTAGATGATCCTCCGGAAGTGTACTCAATGCTTCTGGGAGATTACTGGCCCACTTTCGGAGTTCGAAACCTCCAATAGCTAGAAGAGCCTGTAATTCCGTTTGAAGAATGCGAGCTTGAGTGACGTTTGCTGCGCCAGACACGATGTCATCCACGTAGATGTGAGATATCAAAGCACGCGAAGCATTAGGGAAAGGAGCCCCTTCGTCGTGCACGAGCTGCTTCAGCACTCGTTGAGCAAAAAAAGCTGATGGTACGAGCCCATACGTGACCGTGTTGAGCTCATATTCTTTTACTGGAGAGTCTGCATTAGGTCGCCAAAATATGTGCTGATATTTGCGGTCAGATGGTTGGACCAGAATCTGACGATACATCTGACGAATGTCAGCACAAATTGCGATGGGATGAGAGCGAAATCGGGTTAAAACGCCCGGGAGTTCGCTCTGAAGCTTGGGACCACTGAGTAACAGCTGATTCAAAGAGGCGTCTCTCTCATCTGGAGACGAGGCGTTAAATACCACTCTCAGCTTCGTGCTGGAGCTGATAATCTTGTGCACACAATGATGCGGAATCACGTAGTTCGAAGAGGTGCTTGCAAGTTGCATGTGGTTCGATCGAATATAGTCTTGCATGAATGCTTGATACGCAGCATCATGCTGAGGATTGCGTTTCAGTCGCCGCTCCAGACTCAAATAATTCTGGAGGGCGGCCTCACGATTATATCCGAGAGGAGAGGATGTGTTCTTGAAAGGGAGTGCTACCGAATAGCGTCCGGAAGGGTTCCGTGAGTGCGTAGAAAGAAAATGCTCCTCACAAAGTTCATCGTCCGGATCAACTTGAAGAGGACGTGAAACTTCTTCCGATTCCCAAAACAATCGAAGAGTACGATCCAATGGAGAACCAGTGCAAGCAAGCAGAGAGAGCGGAGACTGGAGCTCGGCATCCAAACACCGAATAGGACCCAAAACCACCCAGCCGAAGACCGTGTTTATGGCAGATGGACTGCCACTCATCACAATATCACCTGACTTTTCAAGAATATCAGGGTATAAATCGGCGCCGATCAAAAAGTCGATCTGATCGGGCACATGAAAGCGGTCGTCGGCAAGAGAGAGACAGCGATAACGTTCAAACACCTCAAGCGGAACGGTGGTGGTTGAAAGTTGACTCGCTATCGCAGGCATAACGTAGGCTTGTACGCTGAGAGAGGTTGCAGGGGTGACCCGAGAAGCGATACTGCATCGAACAGTCCCGATTACCCGAGCACTAACGTGACCAATACCAGAGAGTTCGGAATGACAAAGATTGATTTTCAATCCTAGCTTCTGAAGGAACGAGTGAGTGAGAACAGAGATTTGTGAACCACAGTCGATAACCGC
>OZ023327.1:40391312-40399154 GCA_964007535.1 Brachyptera risi
ATTTAAACATATATATATATATATATATATATATATATATATATATATATATATATATATATATATATATATATATATATATATATTATATTTTTTTTCTTGTGTTCTCCACGAAGCATATGCATTGTGAACAAATATGATTGGGGGATATCTCATAAAATACAAATCTGATGTTTCATTTTTGTAGATCATGTTATTGTTGTTGGATATTTTAATATACTGGAAGTTACCCAACAGAGCTTATTGATTGTGAGCAAATTCTATCAAATCTAATTTCTACTTATCCATTTTTCGATATTAAATATTTTCAATTCAATTCAATTTCAAGCTGATATGCATTTTATTCACATATATGAAAGAAACATGATACAAAATATGACAAAATTTTTGAAATATGAGGACAGTATATTCATTTTCATTCATTTGTATGTTCAAGTATTTTATTTGTGATGAACCGGTGCTGTGAAATAATGAATACTGATAATAATAAACTGCATAACTTCGAAATATTTAAGAGACTGCATGTGTTATTACACCTCACATAAACATCCAAATAAATGGCTACCTGAATGGATAATCCAATCAATGATGGATAATTTAAATTATTAATAATTAGTAGTATGACTTCTCATCCTTCTTAATATCGTGAATGTTCAATGAACGAACTAAATAAAGTGTTATGACACATTATGAAAACATATGTCATTGTTTCAATGCCAATCCATATTACTTCCCACATCTGAGATCTATTATTGGTTGAAGAGAGTAAGTAATTGCTTATAATTACGAACAGAATTTGGCGTCGACGTAAGCGACATGCCTTGCTTTCATTACGATGGAGTACGCTAGTATAGGCCTACAGGCTGAAATCGATGATCTGTGCTAGAATGGCGTGAAAACATATGGCTATGAATTTTAGTTGTATTTTCTAATTGCCATGTGAAGAATGCCATTATGTACAGAAAGGAATCCAATGAAATAGAGTCAATAGACAATAGTCGTAATGCATGTAATTATGAAAGATGAAGTAAAAATGAGCTTAGTATAGTCATTATATTTGTATCATTTTGTTATGTTATACAAACAAATTCAAATTATGTGTGAATAATACTCGGGAAAAATTTATCATAATTATATCTTGAAGTGAAAAGATGTTCAACAAACATAAACACTTATGTTTTATGCTTTCATTGCGTACGATCATGGAATGCTACTATTATGAAGTGTGATGTTTCTTATGAAGGTTATAGGGAATTTCCATAGAAACTCCATTTGTTTCGTGCCTTCAATCTTCTCATTTATCATTCAAATACAATACAAACATAATACATATAGAGCCAGCATAAAAGCGCCAAATTCAGGCGTTTGGTGCCCAATTTATGGTGGGTATACGGTGGAACCAATCAGTCTAATTATTTTTGCAATAGAACCATAATGAATACATCTGTGCCTCTATATCTTCATTGAAATTTTAAAATGCTAGTGTCATGTATTATTACTCTGAGAAAATCTTTAAAATATTGAAAAACAGGTGGAAAATGTTCATTTTTGACAATTATTTTGAAAGGTTGAAAATATACCACGGCCTACAGCTCTTACAAAGAGCACGTACTGAAGACTGGTGATTAATTAACCGAAAACTGTTTGTTGATACGATTATTGGTTTTCCATTGGCAACTTGGGCCCCGAACGTCAGCAATCAAGCCGGTATAAGCACCTGTAGAGGCCTCTGCACAATCGAACGTATTTCTACGAATGATGTGTATTTGTGTACTACATACTGTACTACTAGATACAAATACTTCATTCGATATTTCCAAGATTCTCATGAGGTTATAAAGTATTATGAATGTTCATGTATATTTTCGTATAGCGTGATTTATTCATGCAATTCATTGAACATACAGGACTACCTTTGTCTTAATATATATATATATATATTTTTAATAACATCGAAACTTGATACAAAATCATTGTTCCCCAATTAAGGCTATGGATGAAAGATGGGATCGTTTGGACGGGGCACCACAAGGGCGATCTTACCACCCCATTTTAATTATTTAAAATCAATTAGCTTTAACACCATAACTGCACTGTCTGTGATCATAATTTTCCGCCGCACATAGAAGTATTCCAGTTTCCAAAAGTCCGGAACACATTAACCATTTCTGTGATATATTTCCGGACATTACCAGCATTGGTATCAAGAATAAACAAAACACACGAATATTGATATCTTCCACTTTGAACTAAGTCTCTTGGCAATGATCACGTCTTTCCATTAGCAGCAGATGTAGTTCATCATAATACAAAATAAAAACAAAAATGAGTGATAGGCCTGAAAAATTAGAATTGGCCTATCACTCTACTAATTAAAGGTCGTGGCCAATTAGTACTTCATCCAAGCATTTGCTTCGAGGACTGTGGGAAACCACGAAAAACCAAGTCAGGATGGATAAAAAAAATTGTTCGTTGGTCTTCTTTTTCTTTCAACTTCTTCTCTTATTTTCTTCTTTTCTTGTAATGTTTGATTTTCTGGAAAATTGTTATTGGTTGTGGATTAGACACTCCCACGATTCAAAACTTATTCCCTTCTTTTCTTGAAACCTTGATTTTTGTTCCGACATGCACGCAAAAGTCTCCAATCGCTGTGAAATTCCTCCATAGCCCTCTTGACGTTGATGACATCCTGATGGCCGTGCACACAATTTCTCTTCCAAGGTTCCTGCATTCTTTCGAGTGATTTTCAGACTTTTAGGACCCAAGTACCTTGAGAATCCTAAAAATAAGAAATGTGCTTACACAAATCTGTACCAAAATACAATATAATGGAACAAAACTACACCCCAAAGTCATAAGAGCTCCGTATGATCATCAAATTTCATAATAGCTGGATGTCAGCCTTCCTTCTGGCTAGACCAGTAGGCAAAATTTTGAATCGTAAGTATTTCACAAAATAACTAAAACTAATACTTCCCTCTATGTTCACTTGTAGTATGTTGCTTGAAGATCATGTTGACATCACCGAAAAAAGAATTTGATCACTTTAATTACTTCAAAACATTATTTATATATGGACAGATAGATCTCAGCAACTGTTGTTATCCATGGTTGCCATGGATTTCTAAATATGTTTATTTAGATATTTATGTCTGAATATGTTTATTTATGTATTTATTTATTATTGCTTTTATTATTTTTCAGTGAGAATAGAGCAGGAGCCCCATAACAACATTTGCCCCACTACCTGCAAAATAATATAAATTATAAATCCTAAATTAGTTCAGTGAAAAAAACATTAATAATAGCAGACGAATCGAGAATTAAAATAATTGATGAGCGTAGCGAAGTCTCCATCCCACTCTTATAGGGCTTTGTCTGTGTTTTTTTATTTATTTTTTTGTAAGCACTCCACAGGTCGCAAGGGTTGACTGATGATCATGAAACTTTTTTTTGTACACGCAAACTCATCCAACTTAGAGCTGTATAGTTTTTGGAATGAATCGGTCGGACCAATTTTGAGAAAAATCATCTCAAAGTTTCTAAAAACCCCATAAGATTTGGCTGGGCGGGAAATGTTGAAAAATAAATCTCTCCAAATGGGATGAAATTTCCTCTGAATGTGTATACATAGATTTTACACAATAATACGATTTTGTGAGCAATTCTGATCAGTCGTTTTGAAGAAAAAAAATAAAATTACTGATAATATTCATAAAATATATCATAAAAATTGTGACAGAATTAAGTTGTCGAGATTCACTGCTTTCTAGATTCAAGAGTTGACCAACAATGAAGTATTTTTTATTTGCGTCAAGGTGTGTAGAATACCAGAGTCAATGAAGTGGCAAGAGTAGAACTACTTTAACAACTTTTATAGCTTATTCAGATATCAAGGTGTGTAGAATACCATAGTCGATAAAGTAGCAAATGTAGGACTGTTATTCAGATATATTATATATAATATTCAGATACCTTATTCAGATATCTCGCTCATCTTACAACGCATATTTCGCGTTTGACTAGTTAAATATAAAATACAAATGCCTAACATAATGCCTAATCTAACATAATATGTAAAGGTTTAAGTATTCTTGGTATTACCAAGAATACATTCAGACTATGTAAGATTTTTCATTTTATATTGAGTTTTAACGAATCACTACACTGATTGCTACGATCTATTGGCGTCAGTGAATGATGAATGAGATGATGGGATGGTGAGATGAAATGTTATTTTATTAGGTGTTTTGGATGGTGGGAAAGAGTTGGTCGTGGTCTGTTGTTAAGGAACCATCCCAGTATTAACCTAAACGACTGAGGGAAACCACGAAAATCCCCTGTCAGGATGGTCGACCATGGCGGGATCGAACCCCGGTCTCCCGAATGACAGTTCAGTGTGTTACCACTCGGCCACGCGTCTAGGGCTACGTGTAACTGTTTTTATCAGTTACTGATCTGGAAAAAACATCTAGAAAAGTATGTCGTAGAGAAGGTCTCATTCATGATTTACTACGTGAACAATCGAAAATCAACGAAAGCATTCATTTTCAAATTTACGAGAGACTTTGCATAATTGCATGATTTTAGCCCCATTTTCAGCCCTTCATAATTTCATATGATAATATTTTCAACTTCAACATTGTAACACTCAAAAAATGTATTTCCAAAATGTCGTTCTCCTATTTGTCAGGGGGAGGGGGGTGTAGTTTTTTAATTTCTTATTTTGCGCACTGTATTTTGCTATAGCATATATAGGTATACGGTATATGTTTAGGCCTACATTTATATATATCGTTTTTTATATTGAAATCAATTCATCCATTTCATTATTATATAAACACTACCACAATGAATAATAAATGATACAATTATCAAACAAATGCAAGTGGACGAGTCAGGTCGGATCTCATAAACCAATTGAGATTATTATGATAAGAAAATGCAATCTGCACGGTAAGCCATGTTGTCGCCTGGCATTTGAGGAAATGCTGATCATTATGGAGTTTATTGCTTTGTTGATATGCTATGATAATCATAACATTGAATGAATGAGATGCATTCATTCGGTGTTTGGCTCAAATGTCACTCACAAGAAGTGCATGTTGTGAGCGGGACCCGCAACAGGGGGTCCCTGTCCCCCTGTCTATGCTCAGTCGATCGAATCGCCGCGTGGTATAAGGTCAGCCGCGTTTTTTGATTTTTTGATTTTTCTCCACAATATTTATTTACATTGGGTTCAACAACGCACTATAATGATAACTTACATCTATTGGCGTCGGATGAATTATTATTGAGATGATGAGATGAAGGTTTCTTAGGTATCGGGAAGGATAGAGGGAAGGAAGCGGTCGTGGCCCATCTTGTAGGAACCATCCCAGCATTAGCCTAGACCACAGAGGAAAACCACGAAAAACCCCTGTAAAGATGGAAGGTGGCGGGGATCGAACCAGGTCCGATATGCCCCTTCACCTTCCAGATCACATGTTGAAGCAAGTGTGCTAACCACTGCGCTGCCTGTGCCGATTATAAATATATATATATATATATATATATATATACGTCCCGGAAATTGCTCGTCTGAAAATGCATTTGCTGAAGTCAAAGTGTGTGATACAAGAATTATTGTTTTTTTGTAGACATTGATCCTACATACTTTTGAACAAGAATTTTCTCATATTTTGGCAGATACTATTTAGTATTTATGCATAATTCGATCGTCTTAATTTTGCTAAATAAAAATCCCAACAATGCACTCATCTTTGGGGCGAAGACAAGGAAGTTGTCTAGGACCTAAAGTATTCAATTCTTCACCCACATAGATCTCTTCTTCAACCGAACAGACCCACAACAATTCAGGAAGAAACTGTGCACCTGGCGCCATCATGTGAACCCTCTTTATTTAGAAAATCTCATTCAAACTAATACACCAAAATTATTTTCCAGTAAATTGTAAAGCAAAAACCGTAATTAATTACTGAAAGTTCTTTATAAGTTTGGTTTTTATGTAATGTTGGTTATGCTGGTATGTTTGGTTATTATCACTTTTCTGTGTTTTGTCATTAATTTGCAATGAATCAATCTTTTTGTTACGCTTCACTATTTTGGTTCTCAACATTCGCATTCTCATATCAGCTATTATATTATTTCTATCATTTGTTGAGGCTAAACCTACCCATTTGAGGTCATTGTTGTTTGATTTATAATCGTTCTTTTCTCCATTCCTACTGAGACGCGTGGCCGAGTGGTAATACACTGTACCGTCATTCAGGAGACCGGGGTTCAATTCCCGCCGTAGTCGACCATCCTGACAGGGGTTTTTCGTGGTTTCCCTCTGTCGCTCAGGACAATACTGGGATGGTTCCTTAACAACAGGCCACGACCGACTCCTTCCTACTAACCGAAAACACCTAATAAAATGACCTTCCATCTCATCATCCCATCATCTCATTCATCATTCACCGACGCCAATAGATCGTAGTCATCAGTACAGTGTGTCGTTAAACCCAATATAAAATAAAAAGAAAAAGAAACACCCAAGCTTCGGCTTATGTGGGTATTATTATTTTTCAAACGATCAAATTAACTTATTTTATTCTCATTATTACAATTTATTGTTATTTTTCATTATATCTATTCATTATTCTCATTTCGTTCGAGTGTAATTGTAATCATTGGATCTGTCATGTTTAGTTTGAATTTTTTTTTTTTTTTTTTTATATTGGATTTGAACGACGCACTATACTGATAGCTACGATCTATTGACGTCGGTGAATGATGAATGAGATGATGGGATGATGAGATGAAAGGTCATTTTATTAGGTGTTTGGGATGGTGGGAAGGAGTCGGTCGTGGCCTGTTAAAGAACCATCCCAGTATTGACCTGAACGACAGAGGGGAACCACGAAAAACCTCTGTCAGGATGGTCGATCATGGCGGGAATCATGCCCCGGTCTCCCGAATGACGGTTCAGTGTGTTACCACTCGGCCACGCGTCTCGGTATAAACAATGTGTACCCCTCCATACTGAGTGTTAACATGGACGGTATTTGTGCTCTCGTGGGGACAAATCAGAGCCACAGGTCCCGATTATTGGTAGCGACTGATTCCGCGTATCCATTTGTGAGCTAGATGTAGACATACGAGTGGCTTCGGTGTCGGCGGTATATATGACACAAAATCTATCATTTTCGTGTAAAACAAATGACACTGCTAGTATAATTATCTACTGAGTATTGTTGAGCCGTGTGTATTGTGATATAAAAGCGGCAGTCACCTAGAAGCAAGTAGGATCGAACCAAAATTTGTTCCGTCTAGATGTGTTCCATATAGAAATGGTTCCTTCAAAAATCCCGATCCGAAGTCTGGAAGATATGGGCGAGAAACGGGATCCATGTCTTAGTCTCCTAAGGCCAATGTTAATTGACAGAAGAAATTCTGAAAACACATGGGTCCGATTTTTTACCCATATCTTCCGGACTCGGGATCGGGATCCTTGAGTGGATTTATTCCAGATGAACAACAATACGCTGAATGCGAATATGGACACGACATTATGCTAAAAAATTCCGGTCGACCGTAACGTCGCCGCAAATAAACCGCTACGGCTGACACCTTTCCGGCGACGTTGTGGTCGATAGGATTTTTTTAGCGTAATGCTGTGTCCATATTCGGATTCAACGGACAGATGTTCATTTAGATATTCACCTTGAAATCCTGATACGAATCCTGGAAGATATGGGCGGAAAACGGGACCCATGTTTTGGTGTCATGAGGCGAATGTCAATTGACTCAGAAATCGTCTGTAACTCATCATTTCACTCGATAATCAGTAGGCCTATG
>OZ023327.1:40399354-40492155 GCA_964007535.1 Brachyptera risi
TATATATATATATATATATATATATATATATATATATATATATATACATATATATATATATATATATATATATATATATATATATATATATATATATTTATATATATATATATATATATATATATATATATATATATATATATTTATATATATATATATATATATAAATATATATATATATATATATATATATATATATATATATATATATATATATATATATATTATTCATATATATATATATATATATATATATATATATATATATATATATATATATATATATGAATATATATATATGTATATATTAATTATATATATATATATATATATATATATATATATATATATATATATATATATATATATATATATATATATATATATATATATACATATATATATATACATATATATATATATATATATATATATATATATATATATATATATATATATATATATATATATAAATAAATATATATATATATATATATATATATATATATATATATATATATATATATATATATATATATATATTGGATGTTCTCTATTCGGCAGCCCGCATTCAAAAATTTGTGTTCTTGTTTGGGCTTCTGTTAAGTTTTCTTATTTCTCCTCATTGGTTCTATAATATATCAACTATCAATGATTATAATGCAGAATAAAAATGGAATTGGATGAGAATGGAATTGCAGCGAAAATATTGTAATTGTCAAACGTTCTCACAATCATTCTGTTGTAGCCCTAGCTACATCATAGATCGATTAGACCGCAGTCTAATCGTATTGTCTTGTAAGATCAGGGTGGTGAGGATTAAGGCGAAATACTAACATATTGAACAATTTAATCTAGTTTATTAATCGTAATGATAAACCTAATACAAAATATAATAATTAGAGCAACCAGCTCCTACTTACATGGCACGCACTTGCCACCCCCCATGTTGCACTGGTTCTGACACTTGACTACAAGTTAGGACTCCACAATGACTGACCCCAGTTTACCAAAGGCCCAACTATAAATACGAGGCTGATCTTGAATCAGCACCGCGCCCAAATTGGTCAACCAGGATATTACACCAATTAAACAGAATGTGCTAAGTCAAACTTACAACATAACGCTACATTCTATCACAGAAATTCCACTAATATTGCATATTAAATTATGACATATTTCTGCAATAAGAATACAGTCGTCATTATTAAAAGCTGACTGTCAATAAACACATAATGCAATATGTAACGATAACAGCGGAAATTACCCAATTCTCATCAATTCCAGGCCACAACAATGCCCCGACCTTTAAAAAGACGATGCCAAGGGCACGTGCTTTTTCCCACACTAAAGACTGGAATTGGTAATTTCCAAATATCCTGAAGGGACTACCGGAAACAGAAGCACACAACAGCCAGCATAGCAACCCGCTCAGCCGCTACTAATAATCAACATTCATTAAATCCCTGATTGAATACCGAAATACAACATCATTACAACCCGTGCAACAAATGGTATACCGGACCATTCAACCCCCCCTGGCGTCTACAGTATACTGATGGTACAAAAAGTCAATATGAACAAATCAGTCCCCTGCCTAATTAGCAATCCCTCAGCCGCGGAACATTGAGTCACTGCTCTCCAATAGAGGCACGGTAGAGTAAATCGTGTGACAGTCGAACCCCAGCCTCACTGAATAAGAACCGAACTGATCCACACACCCTAATGTATTTAATTATGATGATTAAATTTCTATCTTCATTCCCCTCTACCGCCCTTATAACTTCCCGTCCGGCTTTCAAACAAGAGAAATACCACGTAGATACAAGTGAATCTGAATTGTCATAGTACGCAATCGTGCGATCCCCACTTAACTTTAAATTAACGTGTGCTGCCGCTTCCCTGTTATCCTCCATTGATCGAGTCTAATTAAATTGTGCAGACGCACCAAAATCCTGAAAATTTACAAAATTAACCCCAATTCAAAGTGCGTGCCCAAATACTAACTTACAAACAGTTACAAACTACTGAATTATAACCAATTAAAATCCAGTTCAAAACCTAACTTATTAAGTTTAAACTAAAACTCATCATTCCCTGAGCAATACGAGGAGCCTGTCATCCAAAAGCGATGACTCATTATTTCTACGTTAAACCTAATACCGCCATAACGGATATAAAATTCCAAACTCCTCCTCATATTCTCAAAGAACCACAAGCTGTACCGCTCGCTGAAGCTGACGCGTTCTCCCGAAATTCACTCGAACACGGCTCCACCGACTCGGGACTCCTCCAAATTCTCCCGCACCCCAGGATCCCTCGGAACTGCCGTCGACTTGCGGAGACTGGCTCTTCCCAATTCGCACCAGTCCTTGAATTCCGGCCGAACGATGGTCGCCTGGATCCCGGCCACCACAACTGGTACCCCTCGGAGACGCCACCCGGAGACACCAAATCTCCTTGTCGTGAAGAAGGGAACGCCAGGTGACACGTTCTGGATTGTCGCTCCTCCACCCTGGAAAGGTTCCCCCATCGTCGAACTTGATTCCGCCTCCTGCAAGCGTGGGGCCTGAGGTTTTCTTCAAATTCTTGATTCCCGGGTTCCTGATAGAAGTTCTCCCATCGTCGAACTTGATTCCGCCTCCTGCAAGCGTGGGGCCTGAGGTTTTCTTCAAATTCTTGATTCCCGGGTTCCTGATAGAAGTTCTCCCATCGTCGAACTTGATTCCACCTCCTGCAAGCGTGGGGCCTGAGGTTTCTACGAATTCTTGATCCTCGGGTTCCCGATAGAAGTCCTCACTAACCGGCCTCTTCCTCCCGAGCCATCGCACTGGATCGTACCATCCCTGATACCCGACTCGAGATGCCGCCAGACACCACCAGATCACTCCAAAACTGAAAAAAGTAAAACAGCACACAACCCAAACCCATCCATACACCCAACTACAAAAATGAATATGTTAAAAATGCCCTCTTTAAACCTTATAATTTATACTTCTATTTCTATTCCTAAGATTATAGGTATGACCCGGACCCGGCGAAGTTGCAAACTGATTCCCTTCTGCAGGTTGAACCCCCACATCCCCTGGCCTAACATTAGAATATTCTGACACCGAGTCCACACCACCACCAAGAGACGCTTGATCACATCCAACCTCCCCGGAAGAGGCCGTCTCTTCGACAGACTTACTGTACCCTAACGATAGATCGTCTTTGGCAGAACCCTCCTCCTCAGTGGGTTTCAACTCCTTCAATTCACTTAAAGTCACTAGTTCACTATCCCCCACTTGTTCATCTGAATCATCAGCTACTTCAGATTCAAAATTGTCTTCCAACTCACCATCGGTCTCACTATCTGGTTCACCATCCGGTATAAACAACTTCAAACGGTTGATGTGCACCACCACTGATCTCGATTCGCTCATCTTAATCCTGTAGTTCAGTGATCCCAGCTTCTCCAAGACCTCGTATGGTCCCGTCCAGGGCTTACACAGCTTCTTCGTAAGGCCCCTTCCCACAACAACGGTGTGCAAATACACCAAGTCACCTGGGTTAAACGAGTGAAACTTGGCAGACTTACTCCTGTTGTATTGCCGTGCTTGAGAAACCTTGCTCCTATGCAGCCTGGACGCGGTCACCCGATAGGCCTCCCTCAATCTCTCGGCCAAGAGTGCCACGTAATCGTTCTCCAAGTCACCCTCATCCCATTTTGGAGTCAGGTCTTCTTCAAATGGTATCCGCATTTCTCTCCCATGCACCAGAAAATGCGGTGTGAATTCCGTAGTCGAGTGCGGAGTACTCCTCTAAGCCATCTGTATGTACGGTAAATACCGACACCAATCACGCTGGTCTTTCCTCACGAAGTGTGACAATGCGGCAGATATTGTCTGATGACTCCGCTCCACCATATTCGACATCGGGTGATAGGGACTGGTTTGAATCTTTCTGATTCCCAGAAGCTTACAGGTCTCCTTCATTAATGCCGACACGAAATTCCGCCCTTGATCAGTCAGAAGCTTCCTCGGAGTACCATGCTTCGTTACAAACTCATGTGCTATCACCTCAGCTGTCTGTGTTTTCAAAGGAATGATTTCGCAGTATTTGCTGAAGGCACACATGAACGTGAGCATGTAACGATGACCAGCCTCCGATGTTGGTAACGGTCCGACAATATCACAGCTCAGCACATCGAAGGGACGATCCACGACCTCGTGCATCTGCAACGGTGCAACAGGATGTCGCCCTGTCTTCCTCTCATTGCAAGATGAGCAACCCTTCACATATTGTGTGACATCCGCCTTCATATTCGGCCAAACAAATCCCTGACGCACCCGCTCATACGTTCGTCGATATCCTGGATGACACGAAAACACACTGTCGTGCATGTCCTCCAATATGCGTAATCTCATCGACCTCGGTGCGACCAATTGACTGATCTCTTCTGTACCCTTCCTCGACCTCTTGTACAGCACGCCATCCTGATCAACCTGATACTCAGGTGACTTCTCCTTTAACGCAATACAATCTGAATCTTTGCTCTGCTCGGTTCTGATCTCTTCCTTAGACCAAATAACCGACTTCTTCAATGGCCCTGCCGGAAGCTTCCTGATCGCAGCCACAACCCGACTCAAGCTATCTGCGTTTGTATGTTGAATCCCCGGCTTGTGAACCACGTCATATTGAAACTCCGACAATCTTAAAGCCCATCTCAGTAATCGTGAAGAAGGATCCTTTAAATTCAGCAACCATCGAAGAGCAGAATGATCCGTTATTATTGTAAAGCGTGTACCAATCAAGTAGCACCGGAAATACTTAGTTGCCCAAACAACGGCTAACATTTCTCTTTCCGTTGCGCTGTAATTCATTTCCGCACTGTTAAGTTGTCTACTGGCGTAAGCGACTGGATGTTCTTCGTCCCCTATACGCTGGGACAAGATAGCTCCCAATGCTACCCCAGACGCATCAGTGCTGAGAATGAATGGTCGATTAAAGTCAGGATACTTGAGTATCGGTTCCTCACACAATGCTCGCCGTAGCGTATCGAATGCTGACTGCTGCTTCACACCCCATCTAAATGGTATATCACGTTTAGTGAGCTCGTTCAGTGGTTTCGCAATCTCAGCGTAATCCGCAATGAACCTCCGGTAATATCCTACCAGGCCAATGAAAGATTTAATCCCAGCAACATCTTGTGGTGCAGGGTATTCCTCCACAGCTCTGATCTTCCTCGGATCCGGTTTCAGCCCATCCTTGGTAACTACATGTCCCAAGTACGCTACTTCACTGGCGGCAAAAGTGCACTTCTCCAACTGCACCCTCAAATTGGCATCCCGGAGGCACTCAAAGACCTCCCTTAATCTAGACACGTGCTCCTTCATATCAGTGGAATACACAATTATATCGTCCATGTACACCAGGCACTTGTTACTACCCTTGAGACCACATAAAATGTTGTCCATCAGGCGCTGGAACGTAGCTGGTGCTCCCTGGAGGCCCATAGCCAGCCTATTGTACTCGTATTGGCCTCCCTCCACGCAAAATGCCGTTTTGGGTTTATCAGCCTCTTCAATTTCGACTTGATAAAACCCCGATGCCAAATCGAGGGTACTGAAGTACCTAGCATGACCCAAGCTATCCAGTGTATCCGTAATGTTCGGAATAGGATAGCTGTCTCCATGGGTGACACTATTTAGACCTCTAAAGTCCGTGCAAAAGCGAAACTTTGGAGTTCCATCTACCGACTTCTTCGGTACAATCACCACGGGTGAACTCCACGCTGAGCACGACGGTCTGATAATATTTTTCTTCAGCATGTCTTCTACATGCTCCCGCACAACCTCTTTGTGCTTATGTGGTATCCGGTAGGGATATCTCCGCACTGGTCTGGCTTGACCAGTATCTATTCTGTGTTTAATCTTGCTTGTACACCCAATGGAGTTACTCTCCGGGTCCTGGAATATATCATCATATTCAGCAAGCACACCCCTTACCATCTCCCTCTCACTCGGTGGTATGTGTTCCAACCGAACTATTCGAGTCACTTCCTGTTTTCCCACATTAACAGAAGCTATAAGACTCTTATCCGAAGACTTCCTCCCGTCTTCTGCAGCCATCAAACGGACCTTTGGTTCCGTGCCACCTCTTAACTGCGACCGGACTATAGATTCCACCGAGGCACCTCTTATGTGTGGTCGGACTATAGAACTAGATTCCGCTGACGCTGCATCATCACTGTGCTTCGGCTCAACATGCTGCAGTTTACACACACTGCAGTTAGTGTGGCCTAACTCGCCGTCCTGTGTATATCTTGGCGTAAATACTGTTGCAGATCCGAGCAACATATTTTCATTCAAATTCATCCTTTCATTTGTCAAGTTTATGACTTTCATCTGGACCGTGTTTTTATCCGTGAAAAACCCAACTATTCGAGAAACGTATATCCCATGTATATTTAGTTCTTCGGGTTCTATCACCACGGCCTGTGTTGGCACCACAGTTATGGCCTTATCCAGCCTCCCTTTAACTGTGGTTTCACTTCGTGCTGGAAGGCTAAGACTTGCGTGATTATACACCTGCCAAGTCCTAGACTCAATATCTGGAATGTTGCTCTGACAGCTCACTAATCCTGGGTTCGATGCAGTAACCGGGTAAGTCGTACTCACTTCAACCTCCTGATGCCGTTGAGATGACACTCTGGGTCGGTCTGAGCTTATGGCTTCCGGGTTCGAATCCCGGCCATGTTGATATTCTTGATGGAGCCTGCAGGTGGCGCAACAGCTCAAAATATCTTCTGAATCATTCTTTGAGTTAATTACTCCCAAATTACGATCCACACAGCCTGATGACTCCGTACTGTCGAATTCCACCAGTTTCATTTTCCTTCCACATATTGCCAGCGTCCGCGAACTCAAATCCAACACAGAATTGACTTGCTCCAAGAAGTCAACCCCCAGAATGCCGTCATACTTGATATCCATGGGGCATACTAAACAGTTCTGTTTCACACTGATATTATTCCCGCAATCAAATATAATTTCCTGGGATCCTTTTATATCCAGGAAATGTCCGGTCACTCCTTTTGCGTTGACACTACATACGCCAATCGACTTCCTCGAGACGTGGGGCTTGACCAACGAGACCGCGGCACCTGTATCTATCATCCAGATACTTCTATTGCCCTCTATTGCGAACTCGACGGCCAAATCTCTGGTACCGTCAGCCTCCACTTCCGGAATCCTGTATGTCGTGTCTTGGACAGCCTCTACGACGGAGTTCTCGTCGAGGCACCGCCGTTTCCCGAATTTCCAGTAGACGACCGTGACCCCGCAGCCTTCATCTTGCAATCCCGAACCAGGTGACCCTTCTTGCGGCAGAAATAACACTCCCGGTCTTCCCTTTGCTTGAATCCTAGTTCAACTCCACCGCTCTCTTGCCTCACACTGCCATCCTGTTTCCCGGTGGTCATCTTCTTCTTCAATGCATAACACCGATCAGCCGTATGTCCCGGCTTGTTGCAGAACTGACATGACACCGTGACCGGAAATACCTTCGCCACCTCCATCTCTTCCTTCTTGCAGGACAAGTTCCCCGCTCGAATTGCATATTCCACAGCCTCTTTGAGTGTCTCTGGCATCCTTAGCTGCGTAAGGCGCCCCACTTCCCCACGAAGGCCCGAAACGTATGCTGAGAGAAGGCGACGCTGACCCTCTTCGTTGATTAGCTTCTGTTCAATTGGATTATCAACACGACGAACCGTCTTCAAATTCAGCCTTTTCAGGCGGTCCGCAAAAACTTCCGGTGATTCTTCCTTCCGTTGAGAGGCGGACATTAGGTCATTGAAGTAATGTTGAGCTGGCATCTTCTCCCTAAACCTTTCTTCTAACTCTTTCCTTAAATCTTCATATTTCACCCCCTCCCCGAGAAGTTCTGGTTCCCCTCTCAGAAATTCGGCTGCTACCCCGCCTGCTTTAAGTCTAACTATCATCTTCTTGTCATTTGTATCCCAGTTCCCTAATGCCCCCACACTATCAATATTGTCAAAAAATTGGCCTACCGGTACACCACTGGCGTCGCCAGACCATACCGGTATCAATGCCGCTACGCCTAAATCCTTATTGACCCCGCGCTGTTGTGTAATCATTGTCAGAGTTTGAACTTCCTGAGCTAGTCTTAATATTGCCTGCTCAGCAGTCTCCCCCTGCTTCATAAATGCAGCCATAATTTAGAAACTTTAGAAAATTTAAATACTATTCAAACAAATCTAGTTCCCAACAATTAAAATTCAATTCAGTTAAAATTTCCAATCTAAAAATGTAACTATTTAGGACCTATACTGATGACACTATGTAGGGCACTTGGTTAGTAAACTCATTCATTGTTAATAACACATGAACTATAATATAAATAACTATAACATTTACACTCCTCTGAAACAACAGTACATACCTATAGTACTAGGATAGTACGCTGACATAAGATAACACAAGTCAGCAAATTTCTTGCATGCAAAAATGGCATATTGCCTCACTAAATAACATGCAATTATAATTATTTGCATTCCAGCCCAAATATAGCTGGTAATACAACACCTCTTGAGAAGAGTAACAAATTTGGCCAGTTCTCATTTCAAAATAATGAGCTAAACTTACTTATAAATTGACTGTTCATAATTCTCAATTTAAAAAATGTAGCAAAACAATATAATGGCCAAAAAAATATATAAATGAAAAATCTGAATTTCCATTATCTCCTTCCACACCTCCCTTTCTTTACAAGCAAAAACACCGCCGTCACCAAAATATGTTGTAGCCCTAGCTACATCATAGATCGATTAGACCGCAGTCTAATCGTATTGTCTTGTAAGATCAGGGTGGTGAGGATTAAGGCGAAATACTAACATATTGAACAATTTAATCTAGTTTATTAATCGTAATGATAAACCTAATACAAAATATAATAATTAGAGCAACCAGCTCCTACTTACATGGCACGCACTTGCCACCCCCCATGTTGCACTGGTTCTGACACTTGACTACAAGTTAGGACTCCACAATGACTGACCCCAGTTTACCAAAGGCCCAACTATAAATACGAGGCTGATCTTGAATCAGCACCGCGCCCAAATTGGTCAACCAGGATATTACACCAATTAAACAGAATGTGCTAAGTCAAACTTACAACATAACGCTACATTCTATCACAGAAATTCCACTAATATTGCATATTAAATTATGACATATTTCTGCAATAAGAATACAGTCGTCATTATTAAAAACTGACTGTCAATAAACACATAATGCAATATGTAACGATAACAGCGGAAATTACCCAATTCTTATCAATTCCAGGCCACAACAATTCAGTTTGTATAGACGACCGTCTTTTCTCTTGGTCTTGGGTCTATGAGTGTGAAACCAACGGCAGATTATAAGCATTGATTTCTCATTCTTTGTGTATCCGATTCTAAATTCATCATAATTAGAACTGTAGTCCTATTTGGATGGTCCTGTGTCATTTTTGCGATTCAGTATATCATCAGTTGCATTACTCATATGCATTAACCCGCATATCATTCTCACCCCATGTATACTAAACTTCCAATCGAATTGAAAAACAAAGACATGACAAATTTTAAATGTGCTCTAAGAAACCATATCTTATGACCAATTCGTTTTATAGTATGAAATAATTCCTTGGTTGAATGCATTAATTTTTTATACCACTCCTTGAATCGTTCAAATTAAATTGTTCAAATGTTAATTAACTATATCTATTTTACAATGCTTTAATTTCACAAATTTTGCATGATGTAGGACTTGATTTATCACCTCAATTGTTTAGTTCCTAAACATCAAAATGATGTTCCCAAAATCCATGACTGAATGAACAAATGGATGAAAATATTTAAAAATAAAAACCGCATCAGAGTAATAACAGAAAGTGGAGACTTTGCTCGTGTGATCCATTTGTTTGGAAGATCACTCTATTAACATTGAAGTCATTAAATTTACAGCAAAGCTCAAAATATATAGACTATATCATTGGTTGGTATACTTCGTGTATTTAATTTATATGTATATATATATATATATATATATATATATATATATATATATATATATATATATATATATATATATATATATATATATATATATATATATATATTATATATATATATATATATATATATATATATATATATATATATATATATATATATATATATATATATATATATATATATATATATATATATATATTTATATATATTCATATATAAATGTATATTTTATCACAATTTCTTGTGCCATGAGTATGATTCTCCTCACACAATTTCAACTTTCTTCTCAAATAATTGGGTACTGAACCATGATAAATTTTATAAATGAAAGTAAGAGTATTAACGATGATCCTATGTTTCACCGTTAGCCAACATAATTCTTCACAGATTTTCTCTATTGGCGTGTATCTATCGACCCTCAATATATTCCGCATAGCTTTATTTTGTTGTTTTTGCATTGTATCGATGGCATTTTCATCACACAGAAATAGAATACTACTGCAATAATCGATATGAGGAGCTATAATTGAATGATAAAATGAAATTTTGGTTTCAATAGGTAATGATCCATTTATTCTTCGAAATAATCCTACTCGCTTTGCTAATGTTCTAATCATGGATTGTGCATGTTGCTTGAAATATATATAGTGTATGTATATATATTTCTATATATAGTTTTATAGTTCTATATATATTTATATTTTGTGTATAAATAAATAATATATATATATATATATATATATATATATATATATATATATATATATATATATATATATATATATATATATATATATAGTGTATGGTATATATAGTGTGAAATAAATATAGTGTATATATATATATATATATATATATATATATATATATATATATATATATATATATATATATATATATATATATATATATATGCTATGAATTGAATATTTTTTGATGAAGTTGTGTAATGATGATGAAATAAAACAAACTCTTTCAATTTTATATTCAAAATAATTAGTTTTATTCTCGAAAACTCAACGTTTCATGACCTTTATCGGTCACCTCTTCAGGAGCAATGACAAGAATTAAAAATATTAGAAAACAACAATAGAATACTACTAAATGAACGTTGAGCTTCCGAGAATGAAACTAATTATTTTAAATATGAAATTAAAGGAGTTTGTTTTATCTTATCATTATCACACAACTTCATCCAAAAATATTCAATTTATAGCACATAATGAGTTGTGAAAGCCTAAAGTCAAACATATATATATATATATATATATATATATATATATATATATATATATATATATGTATATATATATATATATATATATATATGATTTATGTTTTGTCCATGATCACAGTTTCAATCAAGAGACACCATTTTTGATATCTGCCAAGACTTGATGGAAAATGTCACCGTTCAAAATGTGGAAATCATAATGCCCGCGGGTCAACATGAGAGCGTTCCCAGTGTTCGTATATAGAACTGTGTTGAATTCTTGAGTTTATCGATCAAATTACTTATAATCAACTCTAGTTGTCAGGTAAATCAAAATACGAAACATATGAGTGTGTGTTATTTTCTCAAACGCTTTTCGATACAGCTCGTGTTCTTCGAAAGGAATTGCCGAGTATGCATATACCATAAACATTGAATTGCGTGTGCGACATGCAATCTTTCGGTTGCGAGTGTACGTGCATAACACTCTTCTTGGAAATGACCCGCTCGGCCTCCTATTGGTTACCAAGAACACGCCCCAACATTTGAAGGCGTACACGATGGATAATAGAGTCCCAACTGGTACCATTCCCATCTGGTACGATTCTCATCTTGCACCTTTTTAGGCACATACCATTTCAACGTCGTCCCAACTCGTACCATTCTCAACTCGCACGATTCCCAACTCGCACCACTTTGGGCACATGCTATTTCAACGTCGTCCCGACTGGTACCATTCTCAACTCGCACCTTTCCCAACTCGCACCACTTTAAGCACATGCTATTTCAACGGCGTCCCAACTGGTACCATTCTCAACTCGCACCTTTCCCAACTCGCACCACTTTAGGCACATGCTATTTCAACGGCGTCCCAACTGGTACCATTCTCAACTCGCACCTTTCCCAACTCGCACCACTTTAGGCACATGCTATTTCAACGTCGTCCCAACTGGTACCATTCTCAACTCGCACGATTCCCAACTCGCACCACTTTAGGCACATGTCATTTCAACGTCATCCCAACTGGTACCATTCTCAACTCGCACCTTTCCCAACTCGCACCACTTTAGGAACTTGCTATTTTTTCGCCGTCCCAACTGGTACCATTCTCAACTCACACGATTCCCATCTCGCAACACTTCAGGCACATGCTATTTCAACGTCGTCCCAACTGGTACCATTCTCAACTCGCACCTTTCCCAACTCGCACCACTCTAGGCACATGCTTTTTCAACGTCGTCTCAACTGGTACCATTCTCAACTCACACGATTCCCAACTCACACCACTTTAGGCACATGCTATTTCAACGGCGTCCCAACTGGTACCATTCCCAACTGGTACGATTCTCAACTGGTACGATTCTCAACTCGCACCATTTTAGGCCATACATGCTTTTCCATGGGTGTTGCGAGTTGAGAATGGTACCAGTTGGGACGTAGCCGGCATTTTGATGGGTAGACGGGGTTATTGGATAGGTTATTTTACGAACGTTGTTTCGACCGTCTGTGGCTACGAGAGGAAACGCTGTTACCGTCTAGGGAAACGCTGTCCTGACCGTCTAATGGCCTGTTCACACGAAGCACGATCGTGTCTATCCTATGATGTCGAGCAATACAATGCGAGCTTTGGGGCATTCACACCCAAGTTTGGCACCACGCATCGCGTTGCTGGAAAGTCTCAGTCAGGTGATAAATGGACCAATAGGGCAGCAAAGTAAGCTGTGGCGCGGAAGGATAGGGTTCTAATGTAGGTTCATTCTTATGGGTAATAGCACGCACATGATTTTAAAACTGTCATAACTTCTAAACTACTAACACTACGGCTAAACCAGTTAGCCTACAATGTTCAGTAAACTGTTATCTTTAAGATGAGACACATACATTGTATCAAACGCCTGGTTAATTTAAACAAATAGATGATGAAAAACATGTTGTAATTGCAAAGTCGAAAACTAACGATAGCCGTGTGCGTAGGAGTGCACCCGCATGACGGTCAAAGCTTAATGTTGCAACATCTGTTTTGCGATGATGCCAAGCGATACCTAGCAAGCAGCAAGCAAGTTTCTTGAGAACACGGCCACTGTGAGAATTCCGATGCAACTATCTCTCTCTTTCATTCGCTTGGCGACATCGCAATTACAGCATGTTTTTTATCATCCAATTGTTTAAATTAACTGGGCGTTTGATACAATGTATGTGTCTCATCGTAAAGATAACAGTTTACTGAACATTGTAGGCTAACTGGTTTAGCCGTAGTATTAATAGTTTAGAAGTTATGACAGTTTTAAAATCATGTACGTGCTATTACCCATAAGAATGAACCGAAATTAGAACCCTATCCTTCCGCGCCACAGCCTTCTTTGCTGCCCTATAGAAAATTCTGTCTAGGCGGCCATATTCAATCGATTTGCTTTGTTGTGACTATCGATCACTCAAATCGAAAATACTGTTCTCCTATTGGTCAGTCATGCATAAACCAACACGATAGGATTGAAATATAGAGCTCCTGTCTATCCGAAATTTGACGTGATTCAGGCACGTAGTGTTGACCTGGACGCGTTCACACGGGGTCTTTCATTGCTCGACAACGAAGGATTGGCACGATCGTGCCTCGTGTGAACGGGCCATGAGGCTATGAGATAAAACGCTGTTTCGACCGTCTGTGGTTACGAGGGGAACTGCTGTCGCCGTCCACGGAAACGCTATTACCGCCTCGAGAAACGCTGTTACGACTGTCTGTGACCAAGAAGGAAAACGCCGTCACGACCGTCTGTGGCTACGAGGGGAAACGCTGTTCCGATAGTCTGTGACTACGTGTGGGAACGTTGTTACCGTCTAGGGTAACGGTGTTACGACCGTTTATAGCTAAAAATGGAAACTCTGTTACGACCGTCTGTGGTCTGTGCCTATGAGGAGACACGCTGTTACGACTATATGTGGCTACGAGGAGGAACGCGTTCCGACCGAAACGTTATTATATTCATTACTCTATTTACTTACAGGTTTGTACAGGTTATATTGAATGAGATCAGGATACGTTTGTTAGGTTGGGTTACTTAGAGGATAGATTGGGTTGTTTCAGGTCAATTTAGGCTGCACGCAACAGCCATGTGTAAAAATAAAATGCATTAAGGTCTTGCCTGGATTTTTTTTCACTACTTGCATCAGACATTGGTTAGGGCAAGCTGTTTTCGGCAGTAATTCTATCGTCTATCTCTATGGTTATAGCAGAAGGTTTACGACTTCGAGGTGGCTATTTATCGGACTGGAAGAATATGTGACCGACGTTACTATGTACTTATCCTTTCTTTAGGCCTACTCGGAGGTTACTTTTTAGGTTCGTTTAAGTATATAATGAATAAGTTTAGAATAGGTTTGTTATGTTAGGTTAATATTAGAGTAGGTTAGATCGGGTTGTTTAAGGTTAATTTAGCTTAATTCAGGCTGCGCGCAACAACGTCGTCAACGTCCGCCTGGAGCACATTTAGTTCGACGTTCAGATCAATATTCGGCACAAAAAGTTGCAGTCATGTGCTCTATCGGCGACTACCGTAAATAGAGTTTGGAGGACAGAATTCTGCACGTGACTATGTTACAACGTTGTTTGTGACTACTTTCTCGCCCCAAAAATGTCTCACGACGAAATTGTTGCATACCACAGGGTAATTCTGTTGCAGGAAAGAACCGCAAATGTTCCTTTCATTTATTCCCGAAATGTGGCAATTTATTTCAATTGATGAAACATTTTAGGTTAATTGCAAATGATGCCTATCTGTGACTTTTTAGATTAATTGCAAATAGCATTGTAATTAATTATTTGTCACCATCCATTTGATTAAATTTTATGTTTTGAAAGTGCAAATACTATGTGCCTGTAACATTTAGGGTAATTGTGAATACTATTTTTGTAAATAACATTTGACTGTAAAATCAATATTTAACTATAAATAATTATTTGACATTGTCCATTTCAACTGATGATATTATGTTGTAGGTTGAATAATTGGAAATAACCAAATAGGGCCTATCATGAGAAAAACTATACAAAAATGTTTTGTATACTTCATTATACAAAACAAAAACCGTATAATTAAATAAATTACTCTTAAAACATAACACATTTTTCATGTTTTCCTTGCAATTGATTTCCTTGGAGTGCTTAGGACTTAGGTAGTCATACATAGACCTAGATTAGATAACAAGTAATGAAAATGTTTAGAAAAATCCTACACATTTTACCAATACCTACTGGACATTTTTAGCTTAGGTCAAATGGTGTTTTGAAGTAATATCAATAAACGAATCGAAATGTTAAATGGGTAGATTAATTGGTTAATGTAGGCCTTAGGCTATATAAGGTTTTGATAGGTTACTTAAAGAGTTAAATAATATAATAATCTGAATTCTCACACAACATTTACGTAGTGATAGTAATATATAACTAACTCACAGCAATTGTTTGAACAAATGTGATGAGGCATATTACTAAAATAATCTAAATAATAAAAAATAATGAATAATAAAATAATAAAATAATAAATGTTTCAATAACATTTTATCTACAAATGAAACATCCAAATCCCCTCGAATAAGTTGAACAAATTTGTCGAAAAATGAATATAAAACAAAATCGCACGTATGAACGTTTAGCATGGTCATTCCAAGTTGCATTACAAGCAAAGTAGCAATAGTAAACACTACGCAGAGATTACTATGTCCTCCAAACTTCCGCCATGTTGGATTTTTGACAGCTGCCGCTAGCGCATTCTATAGGTACTTTTTGTGCCGAATAGAGTTTACCATTGCCGTAATAATAGCGCCATTTTCGAACTTTTCGAACGATTTCAAACGCGTTCGGTGCCGTTGACACTAAATTATAAATGATGTCTTACTGTATATTCAATTGCAATGCTATTTATAAGTTATATTGTAAAATATGTTAATTGTGTACCGATTTCCTCGAAAGGGGGTTAAAGGAATAAACACTGCTACAACTAGGCCTACTAAAAAAGACATAAAAGATGAAGATTAAAAATTGTAGGTCTATAACGTTTCAAGACTTCAATACGGTAATCAGTTCAGCTGAGAGCCAGTTGGAGATCTGGACGCCTTTCTACCCTCAGTGAATGGATAAAATTATGATCGGAACGGAAAGGCTCGAGAGAGGGGAGCCATCAGGAGAGGACATTCATAAGTCCTGCAGTACTGTCATATTGTGGCTATAGTTGCGCCATTGCCCACTGGCGTGGAATACGGCGATCCTCGAGGTTGAATGATATCATGATAGAGTATATTACGGTTCAATTTCAAACTTTGAACGCTTTTATTGAATTATGAATTTTTCATTTGGCCATTGGAATGCTTAGACAGCAGCTATGCAGTAAAATTTACTGGAAAATATCACAATGTATATAATTTTCAACCAAAATATAGACCTACTAGGAAACCGAGCAAAAATTGCGTGTATTAATGGAAAATCCACACCGCGATCGAGGGTCGAAGCAAACATATCAGTAGTCGAGGCCCCCCCGGGGTCACTGTGTATTCTGAGTTATACTGACTACTGAGTATATACAAACATAGGCTCATTTATTATTGTTTTAAATTGTGAATATATAGAAGGAATTTATCCTCCTTACCTGATCTGTGATTAGTTTACTATCACTAGATCCGCCACTGTTATATAGTATATGCACTCGCGCTGAATCACGCACTATAGCTGAATGAAGCACTCAATCGTGCACTTATATAGTAGGCTACCGGTGTTGCGGATATCTACTATATGTGGAGATGGGTCTCTATAAGTATGTTTAGGTAACGTTGTTTTGATGTCTGAGCATTGGGATTGTATTTATTTGTATTATAAACCCTACATTTCTCATACATATGTCCACGCATGCGTCGTCTTCTTCGCACTGCGTGCAGGTTCTATCAATTTAGATTTGGTTGGGTTGGTTAGGTTCATAGTCTAATGATATTCCTGCTTGGGTTAGGTTGGTTGGATTAAAGTACATTAGGTTGTTTCAGGTTGATTCAGATGAAGCAAAACCACAACAACAACATAAACACCTGATACGAGCTATAGGACACCGCCATTGTATGAGTGACAGTAATGTCATCCTCCAAAGTTGAAAGATTCTAGCTGTGACGTCACTTGAACACATATCGCACCTGATCATATACTCATCCGCGACGCGGTATAACGTATGCCGTCTTTAGGTAGCCAGCCGACCTGTAGTAATTGTGTTTGGCCGCTCCCTATTTCATCTTTTCATTTTAACGTTGCTAAACGGCACCACAAACAACTAGCTTATAAGGGGAAACGAATGAGCGGATGATTATGAAACGATGAAGTGATGGTAGGTGAAAGGACGTTTACAAAAACCTTATGCCTTAAACCTTAACCTTAAACCTTTAGCCTTATGCGGGACTCGAACCCACGCCCAACGTGACTCGTTTCTAACACAGTATATAAGCATTAGTTGACCGAGTCACGGGGGCGGCTCTCCCTCCTTCATTAAAAGAATATTATAATAGTTAACCACGAAGTCGACCGTTGCGAAATAAAGGACCGTTCCTTGTCATTTGAAACGTCATAGAATGTATTTAAATTCAATGCGGCGTTTGATGCCCTGAGCAATGACTCAATGAGCTCCGAAGTCCGAGGACCAAGTGCTAAGCCGATTTAAAGTAAAATAAAGAACATCTGTGGGACCTATAGTTCCCTAATTAGAAATTTTCGGAAAATGAGCTCTTATCGATGCGATTTTAAACGTTTTGGGAACGATAAACTCGACTTGACCGTATGTTTAGACTGGAATATTGACCTGACTTACTAAAGTCAGCCCACCTTCAACAATAGAATCTATTGTTAACGAGGGTTGAATTGTAAGTTGTTGACTGAGAGTTGACTTTTGTAAGATAAATTGTTAACCGGAAGGTCGACTTTTGTAAGGCAAATGAAATTTTTAGTCTGAACATTAGGGTGAATAGATTTAATGGAGTATGTAGGCCTACATAAAATTTCTCGAACGGGAATTTTTAAATATAAACCCCACGCATGATAGATACTTCAATGGCTGATCTCAATAAATACAATTTTGATGGTTTTCATCAACCTCTATTTTTTTAATAAATAGAATATTTCTTCAATATTTTAATATTATTAAAAAAAAAAAAAAATATATATATATATATATATATATATATATATATATATATATATATATATATATATATATATATATATATATAATATCAATACTTTCTTAATGTTTGTAGGCCTATATCAAGTTTGTACACAATATCAATATGCAATAATTTAATTCAATTTGTTCATATAAACAGTCGGACTAACAGTCGGGGTGGTAAGATCGCCCTTGTGGTGCCCCGTCCAAACGATCCTATCTTTCATCCATAGCCTTAATTGGGAAACAATGATTTTGTATCAAGTTTCGATGTTATTAAAAAAAAAAAAAATATAAACAGAAGTATCTGCAAAATATGGAGCTAGAATACGTTAGTCTTTACAACCTTTATCGAAATACCGCTCCCGAAAACTTGCCGCCCTTGGCAGCTGCCTATAGGTTGCCTAGGACTGATACGGTCCTGCTCTTAGTAACTATATGTATAGTCCCTCCCTATACCTGAATCATTATAAATTGGCAAATACTACAACAACCATACTGAGTTAGCTATAATACTAACTGAACATTATTGTTATTTAGGTAGCCTATGTAGGCCTAATATTGAAATATTTGTAATGATTGAGGCCACAAAATGATGTGACGTCATATAAGGGCACATCCCAAGGTAGTAGTAAATATAGGCCTCCTCATATATATATATATATATATATATATATATATATATATATATATATATATATATATATATATATTATATCCATATATATATATATATATATATATATATATATATATATATATATATATATATATATATATATATATATATATATATATATATATATATATATGTATTGTGTATATATAGGCCTATATTGATAGAAGATAGATATGTCTCTATGTCTGATTGTTTGGTTCAGGCCTACAATCAAAAGGTTAATGGAAAAAAAGGATATAAAAGGAAAGGCAAATGGCCGGGTGTGACGATCGGATCGCCCTTGTGGTGCCCCGTCCGAACGATCCTATCTTTCATCCATGAACCTAATTTGGGAAAAATGATTTTGTATAAAGTTTTGATGTGAATAAAAAAAAAATCAAATCAAAAGGGCGAGGTTCAGTCTTGCGACCGCTCTTCCACCTACGTTTGTTCCTAAACTCACACATTATAACAGAAACAGTCCTTCATGAAATTAAATTAAATTGAAGATGGCCCCCACATTGTAATATTATTAATATGATCAAACAGACAAACACGTGTGAAAGAAGAGCCGCCCTCGGTAGTTCAGTCAGCTGAGGCACCGCTTCAGAAACTGAAGTCACCGTTGGGCGTGGGTTCGAATCCCGCATAAGGCATGGGTTTTTGTAAACGTCCTTTCACTTATCAACACACAGTTTCGTAATCACCTGCTCATTCGTACCCCTGTCTAACCTAGCCGTTGGTGGGGCCGTTAAGCAAACAATAATTATCTCATTGTGAAAGTAGACAATAATACTATTCCTGCTCAACTCGTCTTGCATCTGAAAAATATTAACATTTGACCAATGAAGCCGAACTTGGAACAAGAACAATCAATGCAATCAAAGCGGATATATAACCGCAAGTTACTTAGATAATCACAATATTTGGTATTAGGCTGTGGTCAGGTGAATCTAACGCACAAAACGCACTCACAAGTCAGCAGAAGTTGTGCACTCTCATAGTCTATGGCGGACAAACAGTTCATTTCCATAATAAACCTATTATTTCTTCATCAGTACTTGACTAAATACTATCATACAAGAACATAAACAGGCATTCATAATGTAATTTGTTAGTTATATCATGTTGCGTTATTTCAAATTTACGTAAATTCTTGTGACGAACTGATCAGTAGCCTCCAACATATGATAATCCTTCGTGCTCTTTAATATGGTTTTAATGATTTGTTGTCTGGACAGTATAAATAGCTAAATGTACGTTGTTGATGGCCTCGAATCTAGTGGAACAGCTTTCGACTTTCAACGGCGACTTCAACGACATCTGTGGTGAAATGAAGTAACCAAGAGCTGGCCAGCGGAACGTTACAAAGTTTGAAACGTGCCGCTGTTGCTGTTCCATTTTCCATTTGTGACGTTTAACGTCAAATGGCGAAACAGTTTTTGTCGTCTGGGATACATTAATCTGAAATACTGGGAAAAATGGAAAATAGCATCAATTTAAAGGCATCCTGAAAGAAATATTGAATACACACAGAAATGCAAGCTGTTATTTTTTCATCATGCCATAAGAACGGTTATATACAGAGACGCGTGGCCGAGTGGTAACACACTGAACCGTCATTCGGAAGACCGGGGTTCGATATCCGCCATGGTCGACCATCCTGATAGGGGTTTTTCGTGGTTTCCCTCTGTCGTTCAGGTTGACACTGGGAAGGTTCCTTAACAACAGGCCACGACCGACTCCTTCCCACCATCCAAAACACCTAATAAAATAACCTTTCATCTTATCATCCCATCATCTCATTCATCATCCACCGACGACAATAGATCGTAGTCATCAGTATAGTGCGTCGTTAGAACCCAATATAAACAAGGGTGAGCGAGCTCACCCTTGAACGCCCTCATATAGAAAATTGAACCTTAAATTGATTGCTTCTATTGACAGAAAACCTAAAATGGATTATTCTGTAAAAATAAACTCCTGAATTGATTGTTTCTTTTGACAGAAATCTTAAATACATTGCTTCTATTTACAAAAAAACGTTACATGATTTCTTCTATTGACATAAAATCCTGAAATAACTTTCTCATCAACAGAGTAGAGTAGACCCACCTTTGATATTTTACTTATAATCCAATAATAATATTATTAATCGTGATAATCTAATACTTTTAGTAAATGCATTAAATGCTCATTTTTCTATGTTGCTTAACGACCCCACCAACAGCTAGGTTATGGAGAGTACAGATGAGTGGGAGATGAAAAGGGTGAGCGAGCTCACCCTTGGACGCCCTCATATAGAAAAATAACCTTAAATTGATTGCGTCTATTGACAGAAAACCTCAAATAGATTATTCTGTGAAAATACATTCTGGAATTGATGTTTCTATCGAAAGAAATCTTAAATACATTGCTTCTATTCACAAAAAACGTTACATGATTTCTTCTATAGACAGAAAATCCTGAATTAAATTATCCTATCAACAGAGTAGAGTACTTTCAATATTTTGCTTAAAGGCGTAATAATCTAAAACTCTGATTAAATGCTTTTTTATGTTGCTTAACTACCCCACCAACAGCTAGGTTATAGAGAGTATGAATGAGCGGGTGATGAAGGAACAGATGATAGATGGGAGGACATTTAAGAAAAAACACACCTTACGCAGGATTTGAACCTGCGGCCCTGAAACCAGAAGCAGATGTGCTACCTCTAGACCAAGTAGGGCGGTTTGAATGCTTCTGTTGGCAGAAAACATTCAATATATATATATATATATATATATATATATATATATATATATATATATATATATATATATATATATATATATATATATATATATATATATTGCTTCTGGTGTAATAAAACTTCGTATCATAACCTTGTATTGTTTACAGAAACCTAAAAAAAGTACAAAAGCAATATTTGTATGTATAGTGGTCTCAGTTTTGTGTACCACACATTGTGTTGATAGGCATCATGCATGTTATTCTCAAAACATGAACAAATGGCCTAAAGTCCATTCATATGAGCGTGTTAGTGATGCAACGATTCAACTTAAGCCACACGATACACAAAATTATGAAATATGTTGCAATTTTATTATTTAGATCCTATTTGGATTTATTGAATCAAAATCATTCATGATGTTATTCATTATTATTCAATTTGTAAAAACACACATTAAGAACAGTTTTCCTGACAAGAGTGGTTACTACCATAATGTAATTGAGTTTTTAGTAGTTATAAACTCAATGATAATGTAAACGTGGAGTCATTACACATTGATACATCACAGACCTATTTTAGCTGTACTAGTCAAACGCGAAATATGCGTTGTAAGATGAGCGAGATATCTCAATAAAGTATAAAAGTCCTTAAAGTAGTTCTACCCTTGCTACTTTATCGACTCTGGTATTCTACACACCTTGATATCTGAATAAGCTATTAAAGTCGTTAAAGTAGTTCTACTCTTGCCACTTCATTGACTCTGGTGTTCTACACACCTTGACACATATAAAAAATACTTCATTGTTGGTCAACTCTTGAATCTAGAAAGCAGTGAATCTCGACAACTTAATTCTGTCACAATTTTTAAGATATATTTTATGAATATTATCAGTCATTTTATTATTTTTCTTCAAAACGACTGATCAGAATTGCTTAAAAAATCGCAATAATGTGTAAAATCCATGTATACACATTCAGAGAGAATTTCATTCCATTTGGAGAGATTTTATTTTTCAACATTTTCTGCCCAGCCAAATCTTATGGGGTTTTTAGAAACTTTGAGATGATGATTCTCAAAATCGGTCCGACCGATTCATTCCAAAAACTATACAGTTCTAAGTTGGATGAGTTTGCGTGTACAAAAAAGTTTCATGTTGATCAATCAACATTTGCGACATGTGGAGTGCTTACAAAAAAAAAAAAAAAAACACACAGACAAAGCCCTATAAGAGTGGGATGGAGACTTCGCTACGCTCATCAAATATATTTTGAAGGATGGAAAATATAATGTAAATTTTATATTAATATTGCCTGTTCCTTATGAATCCATAAAAGTAAGCAATCTATAAGGATGAACCTTTGGGGCTCTGGCGGACGAAATACATTTTTTATAATGCCGTGTCCAGATTCGGCGTGATTGGACTGGGCTTATTACAGAAATGATCACCTCGGAGAAATTCAAACGAATGTTTAGAAGATATAGGCGAAAAACGGGAACCATGTCGTGAGCCTCATGAGGCCAATGTTAATTGACTTAGAAAAAAATCAGTCATTGTGATTTAACATTGGTCTTATGGCACTACGACATGGTTCACGTTTTTCGCCTATATCTTCCAGAGTTTTGTTTGGATCTCTCCGATGTGCTCATTTCTGGATTAGGCACAATCCAATTAACACGAATATGGGCACGGCATAACTCTGAAGAATTCCGTTCGACCGCCAGAAGGCTGTGAAAATACCCCTAATTTTTTCGAATTTTCACCAAGAGGGTATAAGAGAAACTCGAAAATTGAAGGGTGGAAAATCCCTCTTTTTGGTGGGGAGGGGGGAGGGGGTCTCTTCAGCATCTATTCGTTGAATTTCCAGCGATATTTGAATGGTTCATTTACTACGCGTGTCAGAAATGTCAGCACAAATTTTGTCCGAAAGTTGAATGCTCGCCATTTCCACATTTTCGCCTGATTTGGCCAATATTTCAGCACGTGGAATCGGATGTCATAATCCACGAATGTCAAGAGAAAAGCTCCGAAAAAATATCAATTGACGAGAATGTTTTTTTCAGGGGTTTGTATACCCATTAAACGTCGGCCGGTGCCGTCGCGGTCGCTGCAGTGGCCGTTGACGCGAAAACCGACCCAAAATCGCCGCCATCATGTCGAGGAGATCGATAAGGAGAAAGCAAATTTTGGGTTTCGAACTGGTCATTCAGGTCGGGGTAGGATAATATGGGATACAAACCCGGACCGGGATATATCGAGAAGAGAACAAATTTTTTCCGAAAGTGAAATAAATGCTCGTCATTTCCACATCGGTTTTCCGATTGAACCAGTTTTTCAGAACTTGAAATCCGATGTCCTAATCGGATGTCCGAATGTCGAAAAAAAATTGCGAAAAAAAAATAAATTGACGAAATGTTTTTTTTACGTTTTTTTCGGCCTAGTTGACGTCGGGCGGCGGCGTTGCGGTTGTTGCAGTGTCCATTGACGCGAAAAACGACCCGAAATGACCGCCATTGGGTCGAGGAGATCGATAGGGAGAAAGAAGATTCTGTGTTTCGAACTGGTCATTCAGATCAGGGTGGGATATGCAATACCAACCTGGACCTGGAAATTGAAAGCAAAACAACTTTTTCCGAAAGTTCGATGCTCGCCATTTCCACACCGGTCCCCCGATTGGGCCAGTGTTTCAGCACGTGAAATCGGAAGTCATATTCCAGGAATGTGGGGAAAAATCCGAAAAACATCAATTGACGAAAATGATACATCAACCTATTAGGGAATGTATTTCTCTTAAACGAGCATCAAACAGAAAAATTGAAGATGGAAATCAAAATGGGGTTGGTCCACCAAACATCATAGATGAGTCATTTTGTTGCAGATATCCAACTAACCCCTCCAATAGAGGTCCGTTAATCGAAAAACGCGAATCCGTTGGGGGATGAATCTCACCGAAACGAGCGTCATTCAAAAAAAAGGAGGGGTGGAAAAAAAATTTATATCGATCAACTAACCACCCTATAGACCTATCTATGAGTAATTTCGAAGCAGAATTAAAAACAAAGCCTCGAATAGGGGTCTTGTTCCATCACCCAGAATTGTGAAAATATCAACTGAGTCTGAATCCACCCCTAACCCATGTCTGTTCCATGTTAGTTTTCTGGGAAAAAGACATTCTATGAAAAATGGTCATTTGGGGCTTTGGGCGCTGGAATTTGAAAAGTGAATTTTAGAAGGTTGTTTACATTTCTGCACGGTATTCAATGAGATTTTACTGTTCCCAGAAGCCTTGACTGTCTGAATTCACCCCTAACTCATATCTGTTCCATATTAGTTTTCCGGGAAAAAGACATTCTATGAAAAATGGTCATTTTGGGCTTTGGGCGCTGGAATTTGAAAAGTGAATTTTAGGGGGTTGTTTACATTTCTGCACGGTATTCAATGAGATTTTACTGTTCCCCGAAGCCTTGACTGTCTGAATCCACCCCTAACTCATATCTGTTCCATGTTAGTTTTCCGGGAAAAAGACATTCTATGAAAAATGGTCATTTTGGGCTTTGGGCGCTGGAATTTGAAAAGTTAATTTTACGGGGTTGTTTACATTTCTGCACGGTATCCAATGAGATTTTACTGTTCCCCGATGCCTTGACTGTCTAAATCCACCCCTAACTCATATCTGTTCCAGCCCCGTTTTCCGGGAAAAAGACATTCTATGAAAGATGGTCATTTTGAGCTCTAGGCGCTGGAATTCAGGAAGCCAAATTTAGGGGGTTGTTTACATTTTCATAGAATGTCTTTTTCCCGGAAACAAAATTTTATCGATCAACTAACCACCCTATAGGCCTATCTATGAGTCATTTCGAAGCAGAATTAAAAACAAAGCCTCGAATAGGGGTCTTGTTCCAGCACCCAGAATTGTGAAAATATCAACTTGTTAAGGGATACGTTTGTCCTACACGAGCGTCACACAAAAAAAGGTTAAAGATGGAAAACAAAATGGGGTTGGTTCACCAAATCCCCCCAACTTGAGTCATTATGTTGCATAAATACGAACAACCCCTCCAATAGGTGTCCGGTTAGCGAAAAACGTGAATCCGTTAGGGGATGAATCTCACCGAAACGAGCGTCATACAAAAAAAGTTGGGGGTGGAAAACCAAATGGGGTTGTTCCAAAAACCACCCCATATGAGTCGTTTGGTTGCAGAAATTCAAACAACCCCTCCAATATGGGTCCGGTAATCGAAAAACGCGAATCCGTTAGGGGATGATTCTCACCCAAACGAGCGTCATACAAAAAAAGGTTAGGTGTGAAAAACAAAATGTTACCGATCAACTGGCCATTCCATATGGGCCATTTTGTCACAGAAATTCAAACAAACCCTCAAATAGGGGTCTGATTCCAGCACCCAGAATTGTGAAAATATCAACCTGCTAAGGGATGAATTTCTCCTAAACGAGCGTCATACAAAAAAAGTTTGGGGTGGAAAACAAAATGGAGTTGTTCCACCAACCACCCCATATGAAATATTATGTTGCGGAAATTCCAACAACCCCTCCAATATGGGTCAGGTAATCGAAAAACGCGAATCCGCTAGGGGATGAATCTCACCCAAACGAGCGTCATACAATAAAAGTTAGGGGTGGAAAACAAAATTGTATTGATTAACTAACTACCCTATATGGGTCATTTTGTGCAGAAATTCAATAAATAACCCCTCAAATAGGGGTCTGGTTCCAGCACTCAAAATTGTGAAAATATCAACCTGTTGAGGGATGAATTTCTTCCAAACGAGCATCATACAAAAAAAGTTTGAGGTGGAAAACAGAATGGGGTTGTTTCACCAACCACCCCATATGAGTCATTATGTTGCAGAAATTCCAACAACCCGTTCAATAGGGGTCCGGTAATCGAAAAACGCGAATCCGTTAGGGGATGAATCTCACCCAAACGAGCGTCATACAAAAAAAGTTAGGGGTGGAAAATAAAATTTCATCGAGCAACTAACCACCCTGTATGGGTCATTTTGTTGCAGAAATTCAAACAACCCCTCAAGGAGTCTGATTCCAGCACCCAGAATAATTGTGAAAATATCAACCTGTTAAGGGATGAATTTCTCTTAAACGAACGTCATACGAAAAAATTCAGGGGTGGAAAACAAAATAGGGTTGTTCAAATTCCCCCCCCCCCCCCCCCATATGAGTCATTATGTGGCAGAAATTCAAACAACCCCTCCAATAGGGGTCCGGTTAGCGAAAAACGCGAATCCGTTAGGGGATGAATCTCACCCAAACGAGCGTCATACAAAAAAAGTTAAGGGTGGAAAAGAAAAATGTAATCGATCAAATAACCACCCTGAATGGGTCATTTTGTTGCAGAAATTCAAATAACGCCTCAAATAGGGGTCTGGTTCCAGCACCAGATCGGGTGCTGGAATGCAAACCATGATAATGGAAAAAATATATTCTGTCAGGGGATATAATTGCCTTCGAAAATATCCGGGGGTGGATAATTGATTGATTGTGCATCATTATTCACCCTATATAAGTTCATTCACCCCTTAAAATCATTTTAAAGGCATCTTCTTCTTTTTAGCTTTTTTTGTTTTGTTTTGGCCAACTTGTAATCTAGCTAGATGCCCGATGCATATTTCATACGGTCCGGAGGTATAGTTCATGTTCATTCCTTTCACCTGCGGGCCTGAGTTTTTTAATGGTTAAAATGTGTTGTCGGTCTTACAACAAGCTGAAAATGTGACAGTATTTAGAAATATATTTGATTGAACTGCTCTTCAAATTTATTTAAATCATTTCATCGGAACACACTTGAACGACAGATATAGGGCTAGGCCTACATGTATTCTTTGCGTCAACTGTGAAAACCTAACCAAACATTCACGCTTATCGTTTAGACCCACTGTCTCTCATGGCTCTGGTATTATGTCATGGGTGCAATTGCGGAGGAATGTTAGGCATGTACATGAAAGAGTGGCTAAACAAAATACATAGGGATGATTTGGTGCATCGGGATGCACCGTTGAGCGGTGCAAGATTTTGTGCAAGGTTCAGATTGCCAATAAACCTTGCGCGGAACTTTGTACAGGATTTGAACAAATTTATGGGACCTCCAAAGAGGGCCTCATCATTATCGAATAGGCCTACCGTAAAAGTAACACAATTTATATCAGTATTGTCAAATAGGCCACAGACATTGGATTTGATGTGTTATAACTTGACCCAACACTACACACTCAAAGCTAAGCTAGGCTCTATTCTATTGTCTCCAACCAATCATGGGCCTAGAAAGGCTATTTTGGTGTTTGGAGGTTTGTTATGAAAATTATAAAAGTAGTTTCACTGCCGCTTGTCTTAAAGTCATGGCATAATGGTAAATACTGGGCCAATTTATCGACCGATTAAGATGTTGGGGTCATGTTAGGTTGTGATAGGCCTTAGACCTAGATGATGGTTTGAGCGTTCGACACAAACCTTACCCTACCTAATCATGACCGCCATTGAAAAGTATAAAATCTTGAAAGCCTATAAAACATTACCCTATCCTTCAGGCCTACCTCTCACTATAGAGTAATGATGAGTAGGGCCTACCATAGAGGAATAGATTAAAGGCTGTGGATAATCGTACAGTCAGCCATATCAATACACATAAATAGATTGTACGGTCAGCGTTGTCATTGGTTGTTTGTGTTAGTGATTTAGGATTCGTTCGGGAGGATAGTCTAGTTGTCATTTTCATTGCTAGAGTGCCCCAGACACCAGTTACCAATAAATGAACATGATATGTAAGCTCCGTTCCGCCTGCCGGCGGTATTCGCGAGGATTAAACCCAACCCAATAACCTCACTTACTGTCCGCAACCTGACTTTGTCCACATAATGGCGTTCTTCACTGCACAATGTTCTCACTCGTGGCGCTAGTGCGCCATAGCCCTGCACGGTTGACTTTTCAGCTGTTACAGTATTGTTATTGTGTTGTGTACAAATTTACATCTCGGTTTACATATCTCCGATCTTGGAAATTTCAACGGCATTCAATAGTGCTACGTTGGTGCCGTAAAATTTACCGTTAGTGCCGCTTCAGTTTCGACTTTCGCCGTCACGACGAATTCAATTTTCAGAACCAGCCACTCACATATCTCTGATCTTGAAAATTTCAACGATATACGTTGATGCTACGATAGTGCCGTGAAAAAATCTTCAGTACCGCTTCGGTTTCACCCTTACGACGAGTTGTCAATGTGAGGGGCCAACTTCACGCCAGCCCCTCACATATCTCCGACCTTGAAAATTCCAACGGCATTTGTTAGTGGTGCGTTAGTGCCCGTTAGTGCCGTGGAAAAAATTGTTAATACCTCTTCGGTTTTGCTGCTACGACGCGTTGTCAATGTGAGGGGCCAACTTCACGCCAGCCCCTCACATATCTCCGATCTTGAAAATTCCAACGGCATTCGTTAGTGTTGTGTTAGTGCTCGTTAGTGCCGTAAACATTTTTCGTTAGTGCAGCTCTGGTTTCGACGTTATAACGAGTTGTCCATGTTGGGGCTGGCGTGAAGATTTGGCCCCTCACATGGACAACGCGTTATTTGGCGAAACCAAAGTGGCCGTGACGAAATTCTTCTAACGAATGCCGTTGGAATTTTCATGATCAGAGATATGTGAGGGGCTGGCGAAACCAAAGCGGCACTAACGAAAATGTTCTAACGAATGCCGTTGGAATTTTCAAGATCAGAGATAAATGTGAGTGGCTGGCGTGAAGTTGGCCCCTCACATTGACAACGCGTCGTAGCGGCGAAACCAAAGCGGTACTAACGATTCTCTCACGGCACTAACGTATACTGTTAGAATTGTCAAGATCGGAGATATGTGAGGCGCTGGTTCTGAAAATTGAATTCGTCATGACGGTGAAACTGAAGCGGCACTAACGAAAAAATGTACGGCACTAACGAGCACTAACGTAGCACTAATGAATGCCGTTGAAATTTCCAAGATCGGAGATATGTGAGGGGCTGGCGTGAAGTTGGCCCCTCACATGGACAACGCGCTATAACGGCGAAACCAAAGCGGCACCAACGAAAATGTTTACGGCACTAACGTTTACCATTGGAATTTCGGAGATATGTGAGGGGCTGGTTCTGAAAATTGAATTTGTCATGACGGCGAAACTAAAGCTGCACTAACAGAAAATTTTACGGCACTAAGGGGCACTAACCAATGGTGAAATAATATTTCCATATTCAGACATGTGACCGTACACGTGTGACAACCAGTGGCGTAACTAGAAATTTTGGGCCCCGGGGCAAAATACTCACATGGGCCCCCCCGTCCCCCCCTCCCAAAAAAATATATCAATTCAAATCAAATGATGAAATTTCGATATCACTCAAAATGCAACCTCCATATTTCATGTTCTTCCAATGTACTATTAGAGACGGTTAAAATACACTCAAAATTATGATTAAAGTATATTCACAATTATGTCATTCTATGAAACAAAATGGTTCTATTGAAGATGAAGATCAAATAACACTTACTCTTGAGAAGGAAGAAAGTGTGGACTTTTCATCAGAATCATGCAGGGACGTCGTCAGGATTTGTGTATTGGGGGGGGGGGGGGGGGGGCGCACAGAATACATGAATAAAATGACCACCCAGTTGGACATCTGCCGAGCGAGAAAAGGGGGTCTGGGGGGCATTAGCCCCCCAGCAGAGCCCCGCAGGGAATTTTTTTTAAATATGGACATTTTTCAAGAGATTTTTGCGATTCACGAGTGGTTTTGGAGTCATAATTGCATCATGGACATTTTTGAAGCTATATTTTTACGATTTCTCCCAGCAAAGCCCCGCAGGTAATTTTTTTAAATAGAGTCATGTCATTTTTAAGTGATTTTTGATATTTACAAGCGGTTTTGGAGTCCAATGATTGAATCACTATAGACATTACCAAAGTTATTTTTGATAGTATAATCAATATGGTCATGTTCAAAGCTATTTTCGCGATTTCTCCCAGCAAAATTCCCAGCAGTGATTTTTTTGAAATATGGTCATTTTTCAAGTGATTTTTGCGATTCATGAGCAGTTTCGGAAGCTAATAATTGAATCATTATCGAAAAGAAAAAAGGAAGTGTAAAGTAGTGAAGTGTTTACTGATAGAATTCATATATTAATAAGTCATCAACATGCATCATATTTTATTGTGTGTTTATTTGAAGGTCAACATTATATGTTTTTAAAGGAGGATAAGTTATTGGGGGGGGGGGGGAAATGCTGATGAGGGGGCGCACCCCCCCCCCCCTGAGACCCTCTAACGACGGCCCTGGCAAAATGTAGTCAAAGTAACAAGCTCATATTTACTTCAAGTGGTGTAACTACAAAGAAAAAATATGACAGTGTTTCTGACACGATTCGTATGAAATACTTGTTTAATCAAGTTCAACTTGAATTTTCTCATTGCAGATTTTTTTTAATATTAAAAAGTATATTTTTTCAGTTATACAAATACGTTAATTATTTTTCGGTAATCGTTGAAATGCATTTCTGATAATAGCACAGCATGGGCCCCCCCGGACCGTGGGCCCCGGGGCGGCTGCCCCGGCTGCCCCTGCGGTAGTTACGCCACTGGTGACAACTTCACGGACGTAGTCAACCATACATAAATCACTCGATAACATGGCTCATAAGCAGACAGTTACAAAACTAGGGCTGTCTGCTGCTAGCGCACTCTGTCCGGAGCTTTGCGTGAAGAAGCCAATTGACCATGTTCCTTCATATATAAACTCTAGAGTAACCAATTCAAAAAAATGAAAAAATCAGTCACAGGCGGTATTCGATCACAGTTCCCTGGCATGAGAGTCAGCTGTGCTAACCCATGAGCTACAGAAGTCACGTTGAGAGAGCGTTATTTTGGCCATTTATAGTCATGGACCGAAACATCGCGGTCATGATATCACTGACCGTATTATTTATTTTCACTTAATCATACAGTTGACCGTACGACTATAGGCCTACACTCCGTAGATTAAAACTCCATTACTGTATGCCCATACCTCATCACCATCACATTACCTACCGATAAGTTGTGATAAGTTATAATAATTTTCAATTTACGTGGAAAACCAGCGATTCTATCAACGCGCAAGAAATAACCTACGCCACGACAAAAAGTGGGCGTGGCCAAAGCAGTTTTTCTTTAATTCGTTAATTAGAAAATATACGGGCTATGTGGACAAGTTTTATTACCACGTAGTCGAAGATTGTGAAAATTTGCATAATCCAAGCTCAATAATTTTCAATTTACGTAGAAATTCAGCGATTCTACGCGACGAATAGGTTTTTTCGGTCCCTTTTGAATCAAACATATAAGTGTGTTTCCACAGTGTGGTGAACACGCTAAAAATGGAGAAATCAAGCAGATTTTGAAAAAACATCAGAACAAAACGAAGTCATCGGAATCATAAAAATTATTTGGATTGAAATATCCACGGATAATGTTGAATGGATGATAAAAAAAAATATGATAGAATCTACTGCGACCAGAAAAATCCCCATATTCAACAAAATCACATGGCATAAAATGAAGCAGAATAATTGAAAATAGCTCACAGAAAATTGAAATCGACAAGAAGTTTGACAAGCTCTTACGTTAAAAGAGCTTTTCAGTTGATTTCTCTGATTTTCTTGAGATATTTGAGCTACGATACTTGATTTGTTGAATAAGCTTATATTCTCATTTTGTTATAGATGATTTCTCCATAGTGTGCGAAATATCTACTACGTAACTATCTGTTTAATTACTATAATCATTCATATGAATACCATAATTTCACTTCACAAAAATATTATCATTATTATAGCATTGTTTTTTTCTCATATGTTGCTAATGTCAAAGTGTGTCCATGTGACAAACATTGTTTGTTTTGATGAAAAGTTATATGTATGGGGCCATCAATATTTCACTACAATCAATTTGTATTCACAAAATTTGAACTCAATATTCGATAACTTTCCTAGGCCTATAGAATGCTCCATTTTCTTATAAACGACCGATTCGAATTTCTACAGTAGAAGTTGGTAGAAATGTGTAATAGAATAATATCAATTCTAATCAATAACAAAATCAATTACAATAATATCAATTTCTATTATAGGAATTCTAATTTCAATCAATGAAGTGAGAAACGATAACATTCTTTCTTATACTTGTTATTCTTATAGGGATTTTACCAATTTTCCCAATTCCTCCCGAGAAAACCGTCAATCCGATTTTGCTGAAAAAATAATCCCAACCTGTTATGTTATCATCGAAACTTGATACAGAAGTATTGTTCTCAAGGTTATGGATGACAGTAGCATCGTTTAGACGGGGCACCACAAGGGCGATCTTTCCAGCCCATTTTGATGATTGAAAAAACAATCAACTTTTTGACACAAAGACTTTAATTCTGTTATGACACCAACGTTTGGAAAAAGTTTTGATTGGTTGCACACTCTCTTATCTGTATGCCACGTTCCCACGTACAAAAGAGAACATAAAAACGAAGCCCGATTTTGTTCGTCAAGTGAAATGAAGTCTTAGTTCAATGGAATTAAAAAATCGACAAGAATAATCTGTTGGTGGGGCATTCAACAAGCAATAATCAATCAATCAGTATGGTTGAATGTATCATTTAATTTTGTCATGACTCACTTGCAACTCATTGCCACTAATAACTAGGAATAATCAACATAATGAACTATGTGTTTGTTGTAAGAAGAGCGATCTACACACGAAAATATATTTGTCTCATCATGTGACTGAACTGATTGTGAAAGTAGCCTAAATAAATTGGTTGTGTGTACTCTCTGGCCAACGGGCAACCAAATTGACTATTCGCTGGCCGGCAGTAGCCTACACACGAACTGGCAATTAATACTGTGGTTCTGGTATCTATCGACGAAAGGAGGTTCATCTGCAGACAGAGCTTTCACGTTGATTAATGATCCATCAACGGCCCCTATTATGTTGGGGAACTCTGAAAGGTTGTGGAATTCTGCAATATGAAGTGTTTTACCTATATGGGCCTAAGACATACAAATCACAGAATACATTATAAATCTGTACATATTATTTTATATTGGGTTTTAACGACGCACTATACTGATGGCTACAATCTATTGGCGTCAGTGGATGATGAATGAGATGATGGGATGATGAGATGAAAGGTCATTTTATTAGGTGTTTTGGATGGTGGGAAGGAGTCGGTCGTGGCCTGTTGTTAAGGAACCATCCCAGTGGCCTACTGACCTGAACGACAGAGGAAAACCACGAAAACCCCTGTCAGGATGGTCGACCATGGCGGGAATCGAACCCCGGTCTCCCGAATGACGGTTCAGTGTGTCAACACTCGGCCACGAGTCTCAGTACAAATCTGTACATGTGCCTGTATTCTATTCAATTTATATTGGTTTAACGACGCACTTATTTCCTGATGACTGAGATCTATTGGCGTCTGTGAATGACATGAGATGATGAGATGAAAGGTTATTCAGTGTTTTTGGGAAAGTGGGAAGGAGTCGGTCGTAGCCTGTTGTTAAAGAACCATCCCAGTATTGACCTTATGACAGAGGATAACCAAAAAAAACTCTGTCAGGATGGTCCACCATAGGCCTGTACATGTACGGTACTACCGTCCTTGGGTTGCATAACTGATACACCGAAAATATGGTGCATCAAGAAAAACGTAGGCCTACACTGAAAATCCAGTACACCGTAAGCATTATTCCAGATGATGATTGAATAGGAAGGCTACGATATTGCATTTGAATAGTGTTAGACCGGGCCTACCCCCTTCTCCCCAAAATAATAGACTAGCCATCATGCATGAAAATATCGTTCTTGCGGTGTTCAAGATTTTCGGTTTAGGTTAGCTCAACTTGACTCTGATATCAGATCCTAGTCTGTGTATGACAGTTTTGTGTACTAGCAACTAATGACCTCGGCAACGTACCTGCTTTAACTCTGGCCACGTATGCCTCATTTTCAAGAGGGAAGGATATGAACTGGGGGAGAGTTCAACCAATGCATTGCTAATGACACACAAAACTCGCGAGCAACTGGCTTGTCTTATGCCTGTTACATTGCCCATGACGAACTGGAACGTCCAAGATGCGTAGAATCGCAACGCAGTAAGAACTTGCGTTGCAATAGGAAAGGCGTTGCAATAGACCTTGCTCAGGCTTGCTGTCGGTCTGGTCAAATCGCCTTCCAAAATGTTGCACAGTTCCAAGACGGTATATCTTGGGAAACCTGTACCGTTTGATCAGATTGTCATCCGACACATTTAATTGATCCAGCCTATCTTTGAATACTCTACCAGCTAACAATGATAGGCCTCTCCTGAAACTCAATGGCCTAGCCTCATCCAGAATTAGGAAACGTCCAGCGTTGAACATTGTAATATAATTAGTAGGATATAGCCTAGGCCTAGTTATATATGCCTAATATAATTATGTATATATAATTAGGCCTAGTGTTAATGTTTAAGTGGTTATATTAGTTATCATGAGTTATTTTTCAGCTAGGTATAGTAGTAGCCTAGTTAGTGGTAGTTATTAGTGGTAATGTCAACGACACAACACAACTGTTTGACAGGTTAGGCTAGACCAGAGGGCTAGACAGACAAGGTGACTGGCGAACAGTGACATACGCTAGGCCTAGTCGAGAACAAGTCAAAGTGAGGTTAGATGTAGAACCGGAATGATAAAATATGTAAATCAAATTGCGCGGTATTTAAAAATAACCTTGCCGTGTTTTGGTGTCTAGAATTTACATGTTTTCTCAAATTCAGCCATGAAATCATTGTAGATTGATATTCAAAGTCAAGAGGTGATCACTTACTAGGGCCTAGGCCTACCAGTCTGGACTAGGCCTAGGCGTAGTCTCAAAGTTGAGACAATTTCTTCGGTACTTATCTCCAGAACTAATGAACTATGTGGATCTCAGACACTTGCTAGGGATTGGAGGGACGATAAAATATTTCTTTATGAGTTTGGATTAAGACAAAATATGGTATTATCTCGAAAGAAGGTCGTAACTCTGAGCCGAATCAAAGTTATGACCTTTTGTGAATTTGAGCCTAGAAGATATTAATATAAACACATCCGTTGTTTATAAAATGTTACCATGGTTATCAGAGGGCCAAAACCAAAGAGGTTAGTATTTTAACCTCCTTGACCAAAAATGGGGTATACTCAATTTTTTTTCGGATTTTATTTAATTATAAAATATTTAGGCTACGTGAACAAAAGTTATTATCGTAACGCGGTAGATTATAACCAATTACAACTTGGAAGCGCTTAAATTTCTAATTTACGTGGAAAACCAGCGATTCTATTAACGCGCAAAAAATGGTATAAAAGTCCACGCCATTCCAAGGCCTATAGAGTTTTTTTCTTTATTTCGTTGATTTGAAAATATACAGGCTATGTGGACAAGTTTCATTACTACGTAGTCGAAGATTGTAAAAAAATGCATAATTCAAGCTCGATAATTTTCGATTTACGTAGAAATTCAGCGATTCTACGCGACGAATAGGTTTTTTCAGTCCCTTTTGAATCAAACGTATAAGTGTGTTTCCACAGTGTGGTGAACACGCTAAAAAGGACGGTTATAGGCCCAGGCCAACACTTAACCTATTGGCTTTTGTTCAACACATTTTGCGATGGGCCCATTATCAAATCAGGAGATTGATCTTTACCAATCCTGGCATGGTATGCAATCGACTATTGAGGTCAAAGTACAATTCAGTATAACTCTAAATATAATTAATGTGATGTTAACTTGAACGTATGGAAAAAACTACGCATAATTATATATCTAAAGTCCTTGTCAGCGAGAGTTGAGGCTGACGTCAGAACTTTTTTCCCCTCAACGTTCCGTCAACTTTACACACATTTTTGTAATAAAATTTGTATCCGTTGTATTTTTCAGGGGAATGTTATATTAGTAAACCTAGGCCAAGGCCATTGAGTTTGTAGCCCTAAGTTCTGGGGGCTACAAACTCGATGCCTAGGCCTACAAAACTAATAATGGTGTGTTATAGTCTCCCACCAATAGGTCGGTTATATCATATATGAGAAGAATGTTTTTTAAATGTCCAAGAGTTTTCAAATGTGGATACCAATAATACTACATGTGCATCAAAACAGCACCAGCGGCCAAATCATTGGTCACGAGCAGGTCGCGAGCCACCCTCCGAATTCGTTCGGGGGAGTTCGGCTTCGTTGTCCGAGCCCAAGTGGCCAAAATAAAGAAGATGGCCAAAATAACGGTTCTTAGCAATGATATTGGGGTCTCACCCACGGGAGACAATGAGCAAATAATTCAGTAGTAATTTTTACTTCTAGAGTGCGCCTGACACCAGGTCCCAATATATACGCTCCGTTCCGCCTGCCGGCGGCATAAGTGATGTTTATATACCAACCTAATCTTAAAAACCCAACCTACTGTCCACAACCTGGCTTTGTCCACATAATTGACCATGTTCCTTTATATATAAACTCTGGAGGAATCAAAAGAATAAAAAATAGTTGAGAGGCAGGGTGCGACCAAAGCTCCCTGATATCACAGTCAGCTTTGCTAACCACTGAGCTGCAGTGATCATTTTGTACATGATTGTTATTTTGGCAATGTGACTACTTTGATGAATGAGACACCTAGTGGCGAAGAGTTCAACTATTTTGTCTTGCTCCCATGTCTCCCGTGCGTAAGACCCAAGATATTGCTGCAGCTCAATGGTTAGCACAGCTGATTTCCATGCCAGGAAGCTCTGATCGCATCCCGCCTGTGACTTATTTTTTTAAAATGATTCCTCCAGAGTTTATATATGGAGGAACTTGGTCAATTATGTGGACAAAGTCAGGTTGCAGTCAGTAGGTTAGGATTTTAAGGTTGGGTTAGTGTCCAAACCTCACGCATATCACCGACAGGCCGAACGGAGCTATATAATGTACATTTATCGGTAACTGGTGTCGGGTGCACTCTAGCAGTGAAAAATACAACTGAGCCATCCTTCCGAACAAAGCCGAACCCTCCCGAACGAATCCGGAGGGTGGCCCGGCGAGCTTGTAATATATCATGTTCATTTATCGGTAACTTGTGTCGGGTGCACTCTAGCAGTGAAATTACAACTAAACTATCCCCCCGAACGAAGCCGAACACTCCCGAACGAATCACCCGATCGCTGTGTATGAAACCGTGTTTTTCGTTATTGTTTTAGTCTTGCCAACTGTCGTAGAAATCGAAAAATAAATAGCCCCACTGTCCCCACCTGGAGAATGTCCGCCTGTTGTGGCGCCTGGCGGTAATAGTATACATGTCGTTTCTGACTTCGTCAGAGTTCCCAAGACTATAGACCAGTGGTTCTCAACCTATGGGTCGCGACCCAAGAGTGGGTCGCGAGGGGGTTCGACGTGGGTCGCGTCGTCTCGGAAAATAACAATAAAAAAATAGACAAATATTGATCAAATTTGAATTAGAGAGAACGGCGTATTACTTTTTTCAAAACATTGAAAGGTTGAAAGTCGCAGCGACTTTCAACCAGTGCTTGCTGGGCAGTTCCGGTCCTGCATGGGTTCGACCGAACTTGTTCTGAGTGTCCATCCTCACACACCCTCACGCAGCTAGCCTAATGTATTTCCATCAGAGTTCTTCCTAAAGTTATGTCGTGTGTCACTCTCTTCTGCCTGAATGCTAACAAAAACACCCGAGCGTCAATACCAAAGGAGGATTTTTTCACACTCTCAAGATAAGACAAGTGTATGTATTATGTGTTGTTCCAAGAAATGTAGGGTATTTTAGCCTGTGAATTTGGAAATAACCATCTCTAAATTCTAGTTTTAGTGTCTCCATTGCAGTTGACGAGTGTAGAGCGCTAAAAAAAACTCCCAAACACTATAATTATATGTTTTTCAAGTGGTTTATTAATTATAAGTTTTTACTACAAAAACAATAGAATTATATTCATATTAATAGTGAACAATACTTGGGTTACTATCATATTGAGTGTATCAAGTGTGTGTCAGTGCTCGATTTATAATTATAAAACTATCCCTCTATTCTTAACTGCTGTAGTAATTAATCAGTTTTAGTTAGTAAACGTTGAGTTGGAAACGAGTGTGGATTAATCATGTCGCGTAATAGTACCTTAAGTTCATTCGGTTTTATTTCTCAGTCTAGTTCGGAAAAGCGCAAAGATAGTGATCAGGAACCGAAAATCGAAAATGAGAAAAAAGGTTGTAAAAGTACCAACAAGAGAAAATACGACCCATCATACATTCAGTTCGGTTTCTCATTCACAGTTACGAACGACGGACAATTGCCATTATGTGTTCTGTGTGGTAAAACACTCAGCAATGAGTCGATGAAACCCAACAAACTGAGGCGACACCTGGAAACTGAACATGCATCGGTAAAAAGCAAACCGATTGAATTTTTTGAAAGGAAGAAACATGATGTTAAAGGTCAACAAAAACTCATGACAAATACTTTGAACGTATCCACTGCGGCTTTGCGAACGTCATTTTCGATATCATATCGAATTGCCAAATGCAAGAAACCCTTCACAATTGGTGAAGAATTGATAAAGCCTTGCATTATTGACGCATGCACCGCGATTTTGGGTGACGCGGCATGTAAGCAGTTTAATCAGATACCCCTTTCAAATGATACTGTGACAAGAAGAATTGCCAGTATTGCTGATAATATTGAGGAACAATTAATTGTTAGAATAAAAAAATCCCCATGTTTTGCAATTCAGTTGGATGAATCGACCGACGTCGCAAACAAAGCTATTTTATTAGTTTACGTTCGTTATATGTTTGAAGGGGAAATGAATGAAGATTTGTTACACATTTGTGAACTACCAAGTCGGACCACTAGTAGTGAGGTTTTTCGCGTAATGGACGAATATTTAGTAAGTAAAGAGTTGTCGTGGAAATGCAACGTTGGTATATGTACCGATGGAGCCGCAGCTATGACTGGTAAACATTCAGGGGTGCAGAAACTGGTTGAAAATGTGGCAGCAGAAGATTTACAGATGACACATTGTTTTATTCACCGGGAGATGTTGGCGTGCAAAAAAATGATTCCGGCATTACACGACGTATTAAGTGAGAGTGTTAAAATTGTAAATTTCATCAAAGCTAATTCACTCAATTCCCGATTATTTACGATTTTGTGTAACGAGATGGGTGCAAATCATTCGACTCTACTATTACATGCTGAAGTGCGTTGGCTATCTCGCGGAAAAGTTCTCACGCGTTTGTATGAACTGAAAGACGAAGTGAGAGCTTTCTTACTTGAGAGGAACAACTCGTTAGCAAAACACTTTTTTGACACTGACTGGTTAGCCAAACTGGCTTACCTATCTGACATGTTTGGCTTGCTCAACGACTTGAACCTGAGCTTGCAAGGACCGATGGCAGACCAGTTCAGAATGGCACACAAAATTGAAGCTTTCAAGCGAAAGCTCAAAGCGTGGGAGGGACGAATTAAGAACGACGTGTTTGATATGTTCACGTCTTTCTCAAAGATTGTCGATGAAGACGGATTCGAATTCGATTTGACTGAAATGAAAAATATTATTATATTGCACCTCAAAAAACTTAACGAACAATTTGAGTTGTACTTTCCAAAGGAATCCGATCTTAGAATCGGCAACATGTGGATTGTCGATCCTTTCTCAGACTCAGAAAATAATCTGACGTCAGCTAATGCCGATAAACTAATTGAACTTAGCAGTGTTTAAATTTTAAAAATTCAAAAATTTAAAAATTTAAAAATTAAAAATTCGCTCTTAAAATTCAGTTTAAAAATAATTCATTGTCACAGTTTTGGTTCAATGTCAAGAGTGAATATCCCACACTGAGTGAAATAGCCATCAAAAAACTTCTGCCGTTCCCTTCGTCTTATTTGTGTGAAACAGCATTTTCCGCAATGGCGTCGATCAAAACGAAGTACCGGAATCGCCTGAATATTTCTGCACCACTTCGAATTGCTGTGTCCAAAATAGTTCCAAATCTTGACGTTCTTGTTAGAGAAAGTCAAGCACAAGGATCGCACTGAAAGGTCTGTAATTGAACTATTTTTCAATGATTTTGACTAGTTTTTGGTTTTCAATCAAAACAATTTGTAGGCCTATACCTTTTAGTTAGCTCACTGCCTTGAGTATTCACCACCCATATGAATTAGTATATTGCAAAATTCACCATAACAAACAATTTGATCCCAACTTGACATAACCAGGACATTCAAATTTAATTTTGAATTTATCAGGTCGTGGTATTATTTCATATCATGAGGTGGGTCGCGGAACCCAAAAGGTTGAGAACCACTGCTATAGACCATGGAGTGGACTGTGGACTTACAATACTCACGAGTCCATGAGTAGACAGTCACAGTACCTCACATTTCACATTCAACTGAGGCAGAGACTATGGGTGGATTGCAAAGACGGAGTTTGAACCCCGGCCTACCTTAGACGCCGTCCAAGTCAGAAATTCCATTGCAGAGACGATGTTTAAGCAAGGCCATGGCTTAAACCATGGCCTAAAGACGCCATTTTTAGATCGTGATGAGGAGGTAGTTTAAACCGTGGCTTAAGGCTTTTGATGCCATTTATGAATATTGTTTTCAAGCAAATTGAACGTTTTGGCGGGTTTTGCATTATTATTTCCATTACAATGAAAACAATTATGATGGTTCAACTGATTACTCTTGAAGACTTTTCGAAATGGGAATGTATACTGATTATTTGATACATAAAAATGGTTTTCTCGATTGATTTATATCATTTCAGTCATTCTAACCTAACCTTATTTTGAATATCATTTCCTTCAGTTCATGATTGTTCAGACACTACTAGCATTGACGAAGATACTTCTTTACTCAATACTTTTAGATAATACTTGATTGAATTTTAAATTAGAATATTATGTGTTTCTCGTGAAGGCCCGGGGCGTACTGGTTTAACTTTCATCTTACTTTCTTCTAGTAGGCCTACATTAATCACTAATAGAGATTGAATAATATACAAGTCATGTCAAGTCTATCCTTGGGTTTTTAATTATTACAATTCATCTCCAATTCTGTTTTATTTCATGTTTCTGTTATGATATAGGCCCCTACAATTCTAAGGACAATGTCAGTGACAGAGTGGTCGTACTCGTAAGACCGAACCTCGCCCTTTGGATTGTACACCATACGATGGCAAATAAAGATCCATCTAATGTTGTATTTCACAAATTGCAAGATTATATTACACAGTCAGAGTAGTCAAGAATCTGGGTTCAAGCAATGAATGGAACACAATTCACACAAGTCAAATAATGTACTACAAGAGTAAATTTTTTAACATAATTCACATTATTATCATGATATTGATAGAATATTAACATCATTTCCAGAGATGCAGGTAGTTCATGTCAATGTTATCCCCCAAAAAAATACCCATTCCACAAGCCTTATTGACCAAAAAGCATTATTATGCACTCAATTCCAATCAACAAAGTAGCCGGCCAGAAGTTTCAAACCACGGACGACGAGCGCTCAATATTACAGACCATCACACTATACTGCTCGACCATTCAGACGTGTTGATTAGGTGTCAAGTGTAGGCCCTACTACCAATTTTGCTGTTCGTATCGAAGTATTTCTATTCTCGCTTGCCGGAGATGTTGATACTGAAGTCTTGGGCCTGATCGGAGATGTCCCAGTTCACATTTTCGAGCTACCATGTCCTTTAAAGAGTGGAAAAATATATTAAATTACGGAGGTGCAGTAGAAATATAATAATTACTATAATGTATGTAGGCTATCATATTTTCTATCACAGAGACGACACATATCATTTATTAATTGTGTTAATTAAACTTACCATGTATAGGTTACGGAAGGCCTGAGAGGCCTACTCGATCTTGTTTTTCTTTCTTGCCTTATTTTTCATCCCTAGTATTTTAAAACTGTTTGATCCATTTATTCTCAATCATTAGACACAGTTCACGAATTGAAGCTGATTCATTTTCACAATTTAAATTGTCAACATTCTAGTTCGTCATATTCTATAACCTAATCTGTCAAATTAGAAAACGATACGATGACCGTCACGTGATGCAAATACGCGTTTCTATTGGCTGTCGACAGTCAGTTGACAGTGTTGTCAAGTGTATTATCAACAAAGCCTCGGCTGTGACTAGGCTGAAATAAACCTCGTCTGAACTTCGTCTCTGCACGAGAAAGCTAGGCGGCGGCTACGCAGCGTCTAGCTATACCCTGCTTAGCCGTTTAAACCCCGGCCTACCTTAGACGCCGTCTAAGTCAGAAATTGCATTGCAGAGACGATGTTTAAGCAAGGCCGTGGCTTAAACCATGGCCTAAAGACGCCATTTTTAGATCGTGATGGGAAGGTAGTTTGAACCGTGGCTTAAGGCTTTTGATGCCATTTATGTATATTGTTTTCAAGCAAATTGAACGTTTTGGCAGGTTTTGCATTATTATTTCTATCACAATGAAAATAATTATAATAGTTCAACTGATTACTCTTGAAGACTTTTCGAAATGGGAATGTATACTGATTATTTGATACATTGAAATTGTTTTCTCAATTGATTAATATCATTTCAGTCATTCTGACCTAACCTTATTTTGAATATCATTTCCTTCAGTTCATGATTGTTTAGACACTACAAGCATTGATGGAAATACTTCTTTACTCAATACTACTAGATAATACTTGATTGAATTTTAAATCTGAATATTATGTGTTTCTCGTAAAGGCCCGGGGCGTACTGGTTTAACTTTCATCTTACTTTCTTCTAGTAGGCCTACATTAATCACTAATAGAGATTGAATAATATACAAGTTATGTCAAGTCTATCCTTGGGTTTTCAATTATTACAATTTATCTCCAATTCTGTTTTATTTCATGTTTCTGTTATGATATGGGCCCCTACAATTCTAAGGACAATGTTAGGTGGCAGAGTGGTCGTATTCGTAAGACCGAACGTGGCCCTCTGAATTGTACACCATACGATGGCAAATAAAGATCCATCTAATGTTGTATTTCACAAATTGCAAGATTATATTACACAGTCAGAGTAGTCAAGAATCTGGGTTCAAGCAATGAATGGAACACAATTCACACAAGTCAAATAATGTACAACAAGAGTAAATTTATTAACAAAATTCACATTATTATCATGATATTGATAGAATATTAACATCATTTCCAGAGATGCAGGTAGTTCATGTCAATGTTATCCCCCCCAAAAATACCCATTCCACAAGCCTTATTGACCAAAAAGCATTATTATGCACTCAATTCTAATCAACAAAGTAGCCGGCCAGAAGTTTCAAACCACGGACGACGAGCGCTCAATATTACAGACCATCACACATACTGCTCGACCATTCAGACGTGTTGATTAGGTGTCAAGTGTAGGCCCTACTACCAATTTTGCTGTTCGTATCGAAGTATTTCTATTCTCGCTTGCCGGAGATGTTGATACTGAAGTCCTGGGCCTGATCGGAGATGTCCCAGTTCACATTTCCGAGCTACCATGTCCTTTAAAGAGTGGAAAAATATATTAAATTAGGGAGGTGCAGTAGAAATATAATAATAACTATAATGTATGTGGGCTATCATATTTTCTATCACAGAGACGGCACTTATCATTCATCAATTGTGTTAATTAAACTCACCATGTATAGGTTATGGAAGGCCCAAGTGGCCTACTCAATCTCGTTTTTCTTTCTTGCCTTCTTTTTCATCCCTAGTATTTTAAAGCTGTTTGATCCATTTATTCTCGGTAATCTTATCGTTCAACGTACCATCGCTAATTTTTTTCCGATATTCTTGTTTGAGGTGTTTTCTGATAGATCTTGTTTGTATGTATGATGTAGTGTTTGGACTTTCTGTGTTTTGTTTGTTTTAATATGTTTTTTACTCACTTGAAGTTGATGCTTTGTGATCTGACTAAGACGACAAAGGTGGACAGTAGGTTAGGTTAGGGTCAGGTTAGTGTACAAACCTCGCGTATACCGCCGGCAGGCGGAACGGAGCTTTTATACTTTAATAAAAATGAAGGAGGAATCGAAAAATTAAAAAAAAAATGGCGTGGTACGTTAATCAGTAAATTTATCTTATTCTCAATCATTAGACACTGTTCACGAATTGAAGCTGATTCATTTTCACAATTTAAATTGTCAACATTCTAGTTTGTCATATTCTATAACCTAATCTGTCAAATTGGAAAACGATACGATCACCGTCACGTGATGCAAATACGCTTTCCTATTGGCTGTCGACAGTCAGTTGACAGTGTTGTCAAGTGTATTATCAACAAAGCCTCGGCTGTGACTCGGCCGAGATAAACCTCGTCTGAACTTCGTCTCTGCACGAGAAAGCTAGGCGGCGGCTAAACAGCGTCTAGCTAGATGCCGTCTAAACCACGACCAAGGCTCATGTCTTTGCAATCCACCCTATGACTATCAATAACTTATAAGAACCGGCAACGTGGTCAGCCATATTGTACCCTACAAACACTGGCATGCCTGAGGCATCTGCATAAAATCTGCCAGTGAGGCAAGAATTAGGCGTCGCCACTAGGCAAGTTTGAAGCAAGCTTTAGGCATGCTTTACAGACGTGCTCTATGATCGTGCCTGCCTAGCTAGAACATGCCCAGGGCATGCCCGTAGTAAACATACAGCAATCTTGTCTTTCTCACGATCAGACATGCTTGTAACATGCCTCCCAGGCATGCCTGAAATGTGCCTCCCAGGCTCGCCTGAAACATGCCTCTCTGGCTTGCTTCAAGCCTTCGAGACAGCTGCCTCGGTGGCTGATGAACCCCGACTTCATTATCTCTGAATTTGTATTTCACTTCGCACACCGACCACTTTTCTTAGTGAGGAAATCACTTTATTAACTAATTCCATGTAGACGACATTTTGTACTCCATATTGATAATGATTAATTTCCGAAACATGAGTGAAACAACTGAAAACCAACTGAAAAATTTGTTCATCAGCAAAGATATTATGCATACCATTAACACCTTATTCATATTGGGTTTTAAAGACACACTATATTGATGGATACGATCTATTGGCGTAGGTGAATGATGAATGAGATGATGGGATGATGATATGAAAGGTCATTTTATTAGGAGTTTTGAATGGTGGGAAGGAGTCGGTCGTGGCCTGTTGTTAAGGAACCATCCCAGTATCAACCTGAACGACAGAGGGAAACCACGAAAAACCCCTATGAGGATGACCGAGACGCGGGGCCGAGTGGTAACAGACTAAATCGTCATTCGGGAGACCGGGGTTCGATTCCCGCCATGGTCGACCATCATTACCAATATTATTATCATCAGTTGTATGGTCAACTCAATTCCATTACTCTTTTATTTTATCTATTTTCATTTTATGTCAAGTTTTAATTTAGTCAGCTTTAATTAGTCATAATTATAGAGAATAAATCGGACACTGTGTTTGAACAAAATCAAATAAAGGCGTTATGTCGACGGGTACATTTAAAAACCCTTCAACCAATCAGAACACTTGATGACGTCAGGGCACGCGCTCCATCACTCGCAAGTCGCAACACGCACATGCAACGATTGCAACCGTCTCAGACGAGACAAGTAAAAAATGAATTTCCCAGCTCCCAAATTCGAAAAACTTAATACCGTGTGTATTCATCGCCATCACTGCTACATGGACCCAATTAAATGAGGTAAGTGTTCATCGATTTTAGTGGGCCTAAGCTCACGTAAATTAGGTTAGGTATCATTAATATTTTTGGAGTAGGCCTAGGCCTACATCTCAACAACATAATAATTAGGCTCAGGCCATATTTATTCAGTAAATGCAATCGTCCCCATTGTAGCCCCAGCTCTGAATACATTTGTAGTGGTTCTTTGTTGAATTAGGGCCAGGATTAGTGAAGGAAAATTCAATTAAGTTGTGCGACTCCACTTCACAGGTTATGTTGGGCCTAGGCATTGGTTTTGTCAAATGTTTGGTTATCTCTTTTGGGGTTTTAAATAATGGTTAGATAGGGTAAGGTTTGTGTCAAATGAACGGTTGAATGAGCCGGTAGGTGAGGGTTATACAGGACCCAGTTTGATCCAATCCAAAATTTGAATTCCTATTCAAATGAAGTCTACGCACATTTAACCGCTGACTTTTTTATGGACTAGGGCCTATGCATGGGGTCTTGTTGCGTATAATCATAGAGTAATGAAGTTTTTCATAACTTCTCATTACCATACTCTATGGTATAATGTTGGTTTAAGCAATAAGTCGCTTCAGGATGTTTTTTAATGCTAAATTTTAATCTCTGTATCATGTGTCCGCATTCATGTAACTGTTTGAATAAGAACCATTTGGAAGTTCAGTCTAGGTCCATAGGTCTACATCTTTTTGCAGTAATTTTACTGATTAACGTACCATGGCCAATTTTTGTCCTATGTTCGCGTTTTTTGTGTTTTCTGATGGATCTTGTTCATATCTATGGTGTGCAGTTTGAACATTTTGTATTTTGTTTGTTTTAATATGTTTTTTACTCACTTGAAGTTGATGCTTTGTGATCTGACTAAGATGACAGAGGTGAACAGTAGGTTAGGTTAGGGTCAGGTTAGTGTACAAACCTCGCGTAAACCGCCGGCAGGCGGAACGGAGCTTATATACTTTGAAAAAAATGAAGACAAAATTGAAATTTTTTTTTTTAAAATGGCTTGGTACGTTAATCAGTGAATTTATCCTTTTTGCTCCTGACATATTATCCTGTAGGCCTATAACTAATCATTATAACCAGTCGTTGTCATCCATATTTTCAGGTACAACTTTTTGCCATATAGGGATTAAGTACCATCATGGATTGAAGGACGTGGGGGACTGTTCGAAGAATGATAAATTCACACATCAACTGACTATTACTCAATCAGCGCACTGCCAGGGCATGAGAATGGTTGATTGTATTCACTACCAATGTTGTGTGGTACGTTTAACGACTCTTTGCCTACTACATTACTTGGTATTATTCATGATGCCACGTAGAAGGAAGACTTTGGTTGCTTTTTTGATGTGTGGCTCATGGATTTATTTTTGTACCATAAATATTTTTATATTCTGTACCAGACAAGCCTAGTTGTCAAGTTGTCTGCAATATCAATAATAATAATAATAAGTCTTTATTTCTTTCAAAATGTCACAACACAGTTAGGTATGCATAGTTACAAACATAGTTGACATTTAAAGAAAATGGCGAGGTTTGATGGGATGCTGCCGCTCTTCCAACTAACCATGATTAATAATATAGAGAATAAGATATATAATAATAGAATAGTTGTAATAAGAAAACACTGAGAATATCTTGAAATGAGAAAATATAGAGATCATTCATTATTAAAACTAAGAAAATGAAGCTATAGAATTTAAATACTGACAACTAACTATAGTGAACAATCTTTTTATATGAATTGAAACTTCAAAATGCATATCGGAAAATAATACATTCTAGATTTCAACTTGTAAGCGTAATAATAACCAATTACTTGGGTGTAATTCAACTTTCTCATAGGCCCTACCATATAAACAATAATACTATATGGTAGGCCTATATATGAAATATGAAATTACAATGAAGCAAATCTTCAGTTGAATCCAAGAACTTATAATCAAGGTATACATATAATTAACAATATTGAAAATAACCCAAAAGTGAGTCTTTGTGGGTTTAATTTTGGGCTCGAGTATGATATTTTTTTCCTGTTGGTTCAGCAACAACTTCTTATATTCTAATGTAAATAAACCTAATGACTTAATTTCCTTCATTTGTACTGGCAATTTGTTCCATAGTTTAGGGCCTATTATAGTAAAGGATGATCCTGACTTGGTTCAGTTGGTTGTGTGATGAGTGTATGCTAGTCCTTGATTCTTGTTTAATCTTGTGCCGTGACTGTGCAAGTCATTTGTAAATGTGAGTTTATTATAGAGATATAAAGGAGATTTATAATTTATTATTTTGTATATTCTTACAATAATTGTAATATTCTTACATACTTACACTGAACACGTGTCTACTTACATTGCACATTTATCTAGGCTACTTATTCAACTGAGTTGCATGTTTTGCTCTAGAATGTATGTGTAAAAAATCCTTTCAATATTGCATTGTAAGCTAACTCATAGTATAGATGACGTAGATAATTTTGTTTAGGGGTAATTTTTTTATTTCTTGTTTTCTCGATAAAAACAGAACATACCTGGTCTGATGTTATAAAATGTTATGAAAGTATACATTTGTGGACTCTAGATTGCTCACAGTGGAACCAACCGATACATTAATGCTAACTTGACCTACCCTTACCTACATTTGTTTTGCAGAAGAAGTTCGTTCATCTTCTGTGTCGGATGAATAGTGACGTTGAACATGAGATGCAAGAATACTTTCAACACTCATTCCGATGCTTGAAGATGGAACAAAAAAGGCTACGGATTCAAGTAGGATCTACTCAACTATGGCAGTGTGATGATGTTTCTCAAAAAAAGCTGTAACAATTTCGTTTACTTCAGTTGTTATTGAAAGTGCAATGAAAATGAACATGCCGGTACCAAGCGATTCCCTACTCTCCGGATTCACAAAGAACTTGAAAAGTGTTTAAATTGGCATCCCACTGGGTTACCCAATGTTCTCAACAATATTTGAAATGATAGACCTACATTAAATGTTGTGAGTTAACATGGATCTTCATTTGTCTGGCCTACATGTTCAGTGCATGTCTCAGTATTACCCATTTTTCTAGGTACCGTATCAAGATTAATTAGTGTTGCAGTGGGCCTACTTACCCAACTTTTTGAGTAGGTGATCTACAGTTGTGTTATTTGTTTGAATCTATAATCCATCACCTTGATCTTGCCACTAGGTCTATTCATTATGAATTGAAATTGAGAATCAAGGTTGACAACACACATTGTAAAAACTTGCCACAAATGTTCTCTCAATTTGATGCATTCTTTCTAACCATTTCTTAGCTTATCGCAGTACTTGAACATTCAGGTGCCGATTTATATCTGTATCTAGTAGGCCTATCTACAAGTTGTTACAGTATCACAGTTATTCTCATACCGAGCAGGTCAACCTTGCTCCACTGTGTGGTATTCGGCTGTTCTTGGCCAGACTTCGTTCGTCCTTGGTTACAAGTGGATTAAGCAGACATTTGAATAAGTGTTCAGTCAACTGCACTCGTAGCGAAGTGGAAAGGCATTTGCTTCCAGTGCGAGGGGGCACGGTTTCGATTCCCATCCCACTCTACTTTGGAATTTCATTTTAAACATAATATAACAATTTTTGACCATAGGTCGATGGTAAATGAGTTTTTGTCATCATAATTGGTTGAAATTGTTTTCATTGAAATTGCTTTTTCTTCAAGTTCAACCGCACAACCACCAGACGAACTTGACCAAGTACGTCCGAATGCCTCACATTGGAGCAGGGTTAATTGACCCACTGCTGTAGTTCTCGCATATAATGCCATTATATCTCACAATATGCTTGTGGGCCTAAGCCTACGGACCTGGCAAAACTTTTTAGATTTTATGTACCATACGTAGGCCTATTATTCTTCACCAAATAGGCCTATAATTAGAGGCATGAAATTATAGCATTAATTATTGGATGAGCAAAGCAAAGACTCAATTCCACCACACCCGAAAAAAAGTCCTTTTTTTTCGCGCTCTACGGGTCAAACAAAAATTCAAAATCAGTTGGCACACACAAGTGTCCTCATCTAACTCGATACTGTATAGTTTTGAGGCGCAATTGGTGGAACCACTTCTGAGAAACATCATTTCAAAATTTTCAAAAATCCCATAAGAATAACCCGGAGGAAAAAATCCGTGGAAAATATTTCCTTCGATAGAATTCAAATTCTCATGAAATTTCAATATTATAATTATACACCTCATTTTGAACTTTCAGTCCAATCAAATCAGCCGATTTGATGTAAAAAAATATGTAATCTATTTATTTGTAATCACTCACAGCTATTAAGAAGCCAATTGAATCCAATCAACAGGTGTCACAATCAATTGGAAACGATTAAAACAAAGCCTTCTTTATTATCATATAAATTGATTGAGAAATATTATGGCAGTGACATTGTTTGGATCTCAAGTTGTATATATAAATAATCAATCCGAAGATATAAGTTGATATAAGTAGCTCATCCATCAACGCGGAAACACACAACGCGTTTGCCTAGTTCAGTTTCGTAGCATTAGTTATTCCAGAAATAGCATATAGCAACAGTCAAATTTGAAATTAGAAGTAATTTAGCACCAAAAAGTCTTCAGGCGAATGTAAAGATTCCGAGTTATAAATAATGTACGCATGTATTAGAAGCTATTTCCGACAGTATTCTCATCTTGAGCAGTGAGCAAGTTCTGAAAAGACAGTAGGTCTACGTTGATACATTCACGTCGATATGCCCCACATTGAAACACTAATTGAACTTCACAGAATGAAAGAGCATACATAGTTTGTGACTGCCACAGGCCAACAAATGTTGATAAATATTCCATTCAATCAGATTGGAATTAAAGATTTCGAGTTTGCGTGGCACTTGAATCTGATTCGGAAAAAAAATGATTGTAACAGACAAAATTTTCAGGAAAATTGCTATTTTCTCACAAAGAGCGCTTATTTCTTGTGAATTTTGATTTATCGTTGTAAAACGTATGGGCCTATATCGCTTTAAATAGCAAAAAAGAACTTGGTCTTGAACTGTTATGAACATCACAAAACATGAAGAAAACATCAAATATTATGGTTTCAGATTACTCAATTCTATAGCACTAATACTACTACTAGTATTAGCGCTAGTACTGAAATTTCATGCCTCTACCTATAATGCTACATACATTTTCATTTATGATAAATAATGACCCCCTCTGATGGTTAATTTCATGTCAAATGGAGAAATTAATTTGTGTTCATAAACTGCATTTTGTATCGCAACTGTTTTTCAAAGATTTTTGAAACCCGCTAAAATCTACGTTTTTCAAAAGACCCGAGTGGACGTGGTTTTGTTGGGTTCTTGCAAAGCAAAGATGATTAATCATTCATAGGCCTACCCAATGACTAAGTTAGTTAATAAGTAATTCATTAACCACAACGATTCATCCAATCAATTCGATAACATTTCGGAGAGAAACAGACTTACGCGGCTAGTATTGTTACTTTTAGATGTAAGGTCACAGTTAGTTCGAACTTTCAATTTAGTGTTCTGTCTCAATTGTTATACTCCACTTTCATGTAGGCCTAAACATGTATTTCATTTTAGAAATTCTATTCAACATGTAGGCTATTATTCAATTGTGAAATAGCAGAGCTGTCACAGTCACTTGAAAAAAAGGTAAAATTTTGTTTAGAGCATCACTTGAAATATTTCTCTTCTTCATAGGCCTGTTCTCTATATAGAAAAAAAAAAATTGTATATTAACTTGTAAGACGTGATGAAATAATTCAAATTCTGAAAATATCTATGAATAAGCACAATTCTTATTGTGTTGTTTGCCGATATTTCATTTTGGTAGGCCTATCTATGGAGGAAATACTCCTCGAAAAATAATCATCTTATTTCATTTGAGGGTCATTCCATTTCAAATCAAGTAACCCATTTTCATGTCTGTCTTCGATTTTTGTAGGCCTACAGACTGTTGTTGATCACAGTAAGAAAGAATGTCAATATTTTCTTGTTCAAATAGGCACTAGGCCTACTTGAGTTACTGGCAAAAAAAAATCAGGGTACACTTCGTAACATGCCACTAATTTTATCGTTTGAACCGTTCGACTTGAAATGATGATTTACTCTGAAATCATATTTTTCTTTTCAATTTCATCATGTTTATATTTTTACATGTCATTATGAGCTCTCTTGGGTTGGGAGGTAGCCTATGAATTAAGAACCCCTCAATCGTGTCTGTGAACTGTATTAAACCAACAGTCCAACCAAATTATATAAATTGGAAACTTTGGTAAGGTATACTGAGTCTCCTTTTCAGTACAGCGATTAATTGAAATGGCAATAAGCTCCTTTGAATGTAGGCTATACATTATTCAACCTTGATGATTTAGGTTAAGCTATTGAAACAGTTTTACTATTTTGGGGTGATAAGATCGCCCTTGTGGTGCCCTGTCCAAACGATCCTATCTTTCATCCTTGGCCTTATTAGGGAAACAATGATTTTGTATCAAGTTTCGATGTTATACAAAAAAAAAATTATACATGTACTTGCCTAGCCATTACACCAAATATAGTTATGCCTACTGATTCCATAAATATGTAAACAGTTTCATAGTTCTGTAAATTATATGCAAATGATATTTTATTTGTTTCAGTAATGTAATTATTATGGATATTAACGTATGGTATTTTCACTAGTGGTACCGACAACATTGTGTCAGCGAATATAATCAATATATATTAATAAACGAAGCCACTGTCAATTAGTGTTCTTTCAAAGGTAAAATGTCGATATGTTAATTTGCTTTGGTAACCTGTTGTAAGCATCCCCCATTTTACAGGAGTTTCCTAATTCCTCATACTGAAATTAGATAGCTTTTCCCCCTATGTAAAGATAATAACAGGTAGGTACATGAGGCATTATGACCTCTACAAAAGTCCTACAGTCATTTGGTGAGAAGATGATCTTTGTTTTGCATTTACATACCTGTAAACTGCCTCTTCATTTCCTGTTGATTGCCATTACCTACAGTGTCGTTTTCAAAATTAAGCATTTTAATCCTGAATAAAATTCGAACATGACCTACCTGTTGAACTTTCACAGACTATATAATGTTTTACACAAATGGATGTTTTTTCATAGGAAAACTGACGTAAGGAGGCCTACATATATATATATATATATATATATATATATATATATATATATATATATATATATATATATATATATATATATATATATATATATATATATAAATATATGTATATATATATATATATATATATATATATATATATACTCAATAAATTGTAGGAGATACCAAGTATCAATGTTGAATCAATATGTATGAAGCCTATTCATTTTGCACCTTGTAAAATGTCTAGGTCTATATTTAATAATTCAATATGTATACTTGAGTCCCTCTATGATCTTTATTGAGTGTGATATGAATATGTATATACATGCCATACACATGCCTCAAAGTATTGCCCCAGGCATTTCTCAAACAAGTGCCCCAGGCATTCTTCAAACGAGTGCCCCTGGCATGCTTTGACATGCCTTGGATGTGCCCAAGGCATGCCTCAAGTATCCCTCAATACCATGTTTCTGGCACGTCATTAAACAGGTTTGGTCAGGATATGCCCTAGGCATGCTCCATGCATGCCCCAAACATTCCTCAGAAGGCATGCCTTGAGCAAATGAGGCATGCCTTTGGAGTCCCGCCTGCATGTAAAAAGGAGTGTTTCAGGCAAGTTCTAGGCGAGTGAGGCGTGAATTTGCCATGCCCCAGGCATGCTTCATTTGCCTTGGAAGAAAGCTTTTAGCATGCTCAAGGAATGCCTCATGTTTGTAGGGTACATGGAAAGGAAATGATGGAATCGTCAATTCGTCATTCATGTTTGTGTCGTGGGGAATGCGGTAAGTTTCAGTTAGATTTTATTGATTGTATGTTCGTAAATGGAATTGTTAGAATATTATTACAACTCGTAATATTGAGATTCACCTGAGCAATCAGTCATTATACTTTCGAGTTTGTTGAAAACGGCCCTAACTAGAAGGTCTAGGCCTATTGCCTATGTTGTTTGACCTAGGCCTAGTTCTTGGCCTAGGCCTACCATGTGGTGTGAAATAGTGAGGCGGGCCATGATTGCATTGCGTTTTGTTTGCTTGCCTCTCCAAATAAATGTCGAATATTTAGGATATCTAGACAATATTTTTACTCTGCTGTAGGGCCTACCCAAACCCACGGTCAACTATGAGGCCTAGTGTCTATCAAGGGTTTGTATTTGAGCTAATGTGAAATTGCATTTCAATTTCAATTGTCTTTATTTTTGTTGCTTATTGGTACAAAAAATGGCGATATTCAGATTTTAGTATGGCTAAAATATTCTGCTCTTCCATATAACCAGTCCTATTTTAACTTATGAGCTATGAATGAAAAATGATATGATGAGATACAAACAATATGGTATGAATGAATATAATAATAAAACAGTATGAAATACGGTGTACTAGAACTGACTGTACATACAGCTGTACTGTTAGTCTTTCTTCACTTTGCTATTTATCTGCCATACACATCCGATCTTTGTGTAGTCTCTTCACTGCAGCTTTGAATGCATTTTGGCATATTTTGCATTTTTGCGTCTTGAACTGTTCAGGAACTGCGTTGTATAGCATAGTGGCATTGTATTTAAAGGAACCCTTAAATTTGGTTGTTTTGTGCTTAGTAATACTGAGGTGATTGTTATTTCTGGTAAGTCTTGAATGAATTTCACCCCGTCGCACTAGCGTCGTTCTTAGGTAATAAGGTATATCAGTGTTTAGAATTTTGTGGGAGGTATTAATTAGGTCGGCCCTATTCGCAAGGTAAATTGTGCGAACAAGGACTGAAAACGCTATTCGCAAGGTAAATTTTGCGAACAAGGACCCAAAACGCTATTCGCACAGTAAATTTTGCGAACAAGAACCGAAAACGCTATTCGCAAGGTAAATTGTGCGAACAAGGACCGAAAACACTATTCGCACAGTAAATTTTGCGAACAAGGACCGAAAACGCTATTCGCAAGGTAAATTGTGCGAACAAGGACCGAAAACGCTATTCGCACAGTAAATTTTGCGAACAAGGACCGGAAACGCTATTCGCAAGGTAAATGTGGAAAGGGGTTTTACCATGCGAACTAGAACTGGAAACACTATTCGCAAGGTAAAAATATACACCAAAATTTCGGCAACACTGGAATCATCGCATGTGCGATCGTGTGACGGTAGAGAAGTCCTATGTGAATATCTCGAGTCTTATTCAGTCTCACTGTTGTTTTAGAGAAAGATGAGTAAACCAATTGAATCTACATATACGATAAGTTTATTACACATTATTGAAGAGAAGAACTGTTATACTAGTATGAATAAATACTGTGTATTTAAGCTCAAATTGTGCTTTACTTTAAAATTAGGTTGTTGTTGAGGTTATGTGTTGCTAGTAAACCAAACGTAAAGGATTTTACACTCCTTTTAAATAGTTCAGGTGTATAATTTAACTAAAGAGCATTAAAATACCCTGTTCTATGACCCAGCGCAATTGCAGAATGCACTTCTCAACCAGTTAATGATCAATAGTCTGATATTGGGTGTGACAGATTTGGTCATCTGTTGATGCAGTAAATAGCTTGATTATCTGTCATTAGGCATAGGCCCTACAAAATGTTCTCCCAGTTACAAGTATTACAAACCGAAACACGCAGCGCAGTGGTTGCTGCACTCGTTTTGAGTGATCCGGAAGGTGCAGGGGTTATCGAACCCGGTTCGATCCCCGCCATCATCCATCTTTACAGGGGTTTTTCAAAGTTTCCCTATGTAGTCTGGACAAATGCCAGGATGATTCCTACAATAAGTCAGCCATGATCGCTTCCTACCCAATACCTACGAAACCTTCATCTCATCAATCATCCAACGCCAATAGATCTTGGTCATCATTATAGTGTGTCGTAAAAACCCAGTATATATATATATATAAAAACGAAGTGGCTATAGGCACGAGAATCGTGGATGCATGCACAAGAAAATCTATAGACACGAGTATTTTGCTCGTGGATGCAAATACTGGAAAGCCTATAGTCTAGCGTTTGATATGACAACAAGGCCAAGAACGAGCACCAAAATACTCGTGGATCCAGCTACTTCGAAAACTATAGTCACGATTAAACCGATACTCGTGTAGCGTAACTCGTGTCTATAGTAATTGGTTTTATTGGATTCATGACTCTCGCGTTGTATTAGTTCAAGTGCGATACTCGTGTTGCGTAGCTCATGTCTATAGTAATTGGTTTTATTGGATTCACGACTCTCGTGGTTTATAAGTTCAAGTGCAATACTCGTGTTACGTAACTCGTGTCTATAGTAATTGGTTTTATTGGATTCACGACTCTCGTGTTGTATAAGTTCAAGTGCAATACTCGTGTTTATAGTAATTGGTTTTATTGGATTCACGACTCTCGTGTTGTATAAGTTCAAGTGCGACGTTGCCGTTACTCGTGGCTATAGTATTTTGTACATCTCTATCCACGATACTCGTGTTGCAAAACTCGTGTCTATAGCTGTTTTGTACGTAGGAGTCACGAGTAAATCGTGTCTGTAGTAATTGGTGCTCTTGGATTCACGAGTCTCGTGTCTATAGGTGCTGCCATAAAAAATGTATTACAACTTGGTCTTAAAATTTTTGGGGTGCAACAGATGACAGCAGCAGAGCTGCACATAATGTGTGTACCTACCTTGTTGCCACTAATTCTTTTTAAATCAAAATAGGGCCTACATGACCTCATTTCCAGTGAAAGTGTTGCATCTCCCCGCCCCTAATTATGGTCGTGGGTCGATGTCCATATCTGCCAAGCATTGCAATAATGCTAGCTGTAAACATGCACAGAAACCTATGCGGGACTCTGAACACACGCCTATCCAACCCTGCCATTAATGACGGAACCAACCAAGCGGATATATTAATACAGCCCATGTCAACATATTACTGCCTATGCGAATTCTCTAGCTTGTCGGAACATTTATTTATCATAGACAACTTAGTAGTCTTTTGAGAGATACCAGTCACTCCAGTTATCCTGTAAGAGGAACATTAATACCAAGTCAAGAATTTTGGTAGACTGCAAGTTCTCTAGACCACTGTCCTAGTGATCCGAGGGTTCAATCCTTGTTACAGACCATCTTTGCCATGTTTCCTTAATATATACCAAAACTGCTTCCTTCTCACTATTCACAAATTCCTAAAACTACAATCATTGAATGATGAGATTTGTTACTCCACTTATATAGTGATTAGAAGAAATGTGCAACATTTTACTAAATGGTTTATAGTTCTACCCTATATATCTACTTACAATAAATTGAATCGGTATAAAGTATATTATTTAACTCTATTATTTTCTCTGACAATATTTATACAATTTTATTTGATAAACAAAAGCTGAAAAGTACTAGTCACAAATAAGCATACAGTATCTTTGAATTATTTCGACATTTATTTGGCATGATTTAATTCTACACAAAATAGGAATAAAATAGAAAACCATAGTAAATGTCCAAGAGAATTATTTCAATATTACAAATAGTCAGTATAGGTCCGTTCTGGGACTACTACCTTAACGGGGTGAACGGTTTTGCGTGCTTTCATGATCCCAAGAGCTATGCCGGCGGAAGTGTAAACTTCTGGTAGGGTCTCCCATGCCGGACAGGTCGAAGGGGAGAAGCCAGACGAAAGGTAGTCCGACCCAACTTTGTTGGAGGTGTAAAGTCCTCAACGATGGTGATGGCGGAGAACATGTGGTTCTGTACGGCAAAGCTACGGCGGGGCTAATACGGCAAACCCACTGCCCTGTGGGTGGGGAAGGGATCCCCAAGGGCTAAGGGACCCACCCTAACAGAAATGGACACTACCTATGAGCTGTAAGGGGCAGCCCCCTATCAGGTTGGACGTGGGGCTAACCACTCCACTTCGTAAAAAAAGGCGGTTACGAAACAACCACTAAAAACAAGAAACCGGACTGATCAAAGGGAACGACTCGAGCGAGAAAAAGGACATGATTTTTGGATAGGAACATGGAATGTGTTAAGCCTGTATAGAGCGGGGGCTCTTGCGAGCCTGGTGCAAGAGCTGAACAGTTACCAAGAGGGATGAGGATGCTCTGAATACCTGGGAGCGCAAGATCCTCCGCCAGATCTACGGGCCTATCCAGGATAGCGGGGATTGGAGAATCTGCAAATCAAGCTCTACGCCATGTACGAAGATCCATCCATCTCAACAGAAGTAAGGAAGGGAAGGTTACGTTGGGCCGGCCACATGGAGTGAATGCCTGATGAAAGGGGAGTTCGGAGGGTATATCGACAAAAACCGGAAGCAAGGCGACTCCCCGGAAGACCGCGCAAGAGGTGGCTGTATGACGTAGAAGAGGATCTATGTGGGCTTGGCGTGCGAGGATGGAGGAGGCGTGCACTGGATCGGGATGTGTGGAAAGGAATAGTGGAAGAGGCCAGGGCCCTACAAGGGCCGTAGTGCCATAGGGTAAGGTAGTATAGGCCTATACATGCCCCTCACAGTTATTGATGTTCATTCAAAAAAGCAATTTGTGGTCAGTTTTTGTCAGACCTTTTTTCAACATTATAATACAAATATTGCAATAGTGAACATATACCAAACAGTCTTACAGATAGTTACTACTTTGGCGTAGAATAAACTCGACAAGGAAATTGCTCATTCTTAATACATGGTGGAAACCATATTCATGGATCAACTAATTCAGTGTACACATGCTACGTCATAGTTGAACCAGTCAGATGCCAGACAGGGTGTGGCACAAGGACATTATAAAAATACATATTTGTTAACACTATAAGACGTTTCATCAAGAGAAAATACTATCCTATAGCACCACAAACCCCATTAACCATGCTAGGTACAAAGTTTACAACAGTTGAGGTAGTCATGTACAAGATCATTACAAAAATACATGCATGGGTAACACTATAACAATGATATCACATTTAGTCACCCATATTCAGTCAACATTAATAAATGTTCACACACAGACCTATGATCATTTTTGACTAAAAGACGAACATTAAGAATACAAAAATTATAAAGCTGCTATCATTTGGCATCAGATGTTGTAATAACTCTCAGTGACAAGTCAAGAGGTAATACAGGTTCAAGACTAATCCTAAAAAATCATTGGTAACACTAGAAATGTTGAATCAAAAGTGGGTCACACTAAACCACTTTTTTTTTTTTTAGATTGCACTGTATATCTCTTGGCACACATTCAGCAAGTTTAATCAGTACAAATTAGAAAACTGTAAAAGTATCGCGTGGAAAAGTAATTCTTGGCACACATTCAGCAAGTTTAATCAGTACAAATTAGAAACCCGTAAAAATATCTCATGGAAAAGTACAATACATATATAGAGAATGTCTATCAAAAAGAATGCACTTGATGCATGAAACAATATACGCTACGTTTGTCGACCAAAATACAGACAAATGTAAAAACAACGTCGGGATTATGAGACGTATTTATAAACGATGTTATTTACCCAAGGTCACTATTCTGCGACCCTAAAGTTCAAACATCAATATTACCTAAAAATCAAGTCTTTGTCAGACGTATAAATCGTGAAACAGTCCTGTGAACCAAGGTTACTACACTAAGGCCTTGTACAGTAACAGAGGCGTCATGCACGGGTAGGCAGGATGGGCGCTAGCCTACCCTGAACATTTCAAAGGCGGCGCAGCCGCATTTGAAACATTCAAGGTAGAATATTGCAAAGGCGACCTTCGCAATATTAGCTCCCGATTTTCTTTATATTTCATCAATTTTCCGAAAAACTGATAAAAGTATTCAAAGATTTTGAGTCATCAAAATAAATCATTTCATATCTTTGAAATAAAGTAAAACACGTACTATTTAGACTTTAGAGCAGGAACAATTCGCTGGAAGTGTGCTAGTCGGGTCAGAAGGGCATGAGGCGCTCATGACTTCAATGGAGGTGCCATTTTCGGAGCTGACGGGCATAAGGCGTTCATGACTTCAATGGAGGTGGCATTTTCGGAGCCGACGGGCATGAGGCGTTCATGACTTCAATGGAGGTGCCATTTTCGGAGCTGACCGTCGCGATGAACAAAAAATTGAGGAGGGGGGCGGCAAAATCAAGAATTATCCTTGGGTACCATAGTATATTGCTTGCGTGACGCCTCTGTACAGTAAACCACTGACGCACTCACATGTTTTTTACCTTATTTATACTCTCCTCAACACTCTCATATCCATTTGTCTCTACTTTTCTCATCATTAATCTTTTTCATCTCTCACCTCATCCATCACATTCAGACAACCTCTTCAAACAACTAATATTAGTTTTGTGGGTCAACATAAGGTAGGTTGATTCGAAATGATTTAATTGGGTGAGCGAAACGAAGACTCAATTTCACCATACTCGAAAAAAAGTGCTTCTTTTATTTTTGTTCGCGCTCCACAGGTCAAACGAAAATAAAAAATAAGTTGAAACTTGGCATACACAAGTGCCCTTATCTAATTCGATGCTGTATAGTTTTGAGGCGCAATCGGTTGAACCACTTCTAAGAAAACTCATTTCATAATTTTCAAAAATCCTATAAGAATAACCCGGAGGAGAAAATTCATCAAAAATATTTCCTCAGAAAAAAATCAAATTCCCAGGGAATTTCAATATAATAATTATACACATTATTCCGAACTTTCAGTCAAATCGGATCAGCTGTTTTGATGTTAAAAAATATGTGATCTAATTTCTTCAAATCATTCAAATTTAATTAAGAAACCAATTTAATCCAAGCAACAAGTGTCACCAATTGTTTGGAAACGATTAAAAGCAATGTCGCCCTATGCAAAGCCCTACTAAGCGTCTATGGCGGCATTTGGCCGCTTGGCGGGAAACTCTAACTCGCGGAGTCGCGGGATTTGGACGATGTTGCCATATTATTTACCTTGCGAATAGCGTTCTAGGAGCTTAGTGGCACAGTAAATTTACTGTGCGAATAGCGTTTCAGGTTCTTGTCCGCACAGTAAATTTCTAGGTCGGCCATCTTTTACCTTGCGAATAGCGTTTTGAGTTCTTGTTCGCACGGTAAATTCCTAGGTCGGCCATCTTTTACCTTGCGAATAGCGTTCCGGGTCCTTGTTCGCACGGTAAATTTTCGAGGTCGGCCATCTTTTACCTTGCGAATAGCGTTTCAAGTCCTTGTTCGCACAGCATTACCGTGCGAATAGACACTTCGTATTAATTATGTGGAGCTGTCTCCTTTCTTTCATTTTGAGCCAACCTGCTTTTCTGATTGCTGGAGTGACGTGGTCTCTCTGTTTGATGTGGCTGTATGAGTATCTGATACAAGCATTTTGAATTTTTTGTACTTCATTCTCATCCTCGCAGCTCAGATTAGGACCATATACTGTGTCACAATAGTCAAGCTTGGAGATAATTAAAGCTTCAGTTAAAGCTAATTTTGCCGAAGGTGGAAGAAGAGACTTGAATGGCCGTAATAATCTGAGTTTGTGATAACTGGACTTGCGAATGTTGTGAATGTGATTAGTGAAATTAAGTTTCTTGTCTATTGTCAGTCCTAGATTTCTTGCATGTTCTGCAACGGGTAGGGCGGTATTGTTCACAGATACTTGGAAGTCTTGTGACATCTTACTTCTCTGTGCATCTGTACCCAGCAAGAGCAAGATTGATTTTTGTGGGTTTATGAGCAATACTCGATCTGTAGCCCATTGTGTTATTGAGGCTAGATCGGCATTCATCTTATCTTGTGCAGCAATTGAATCCTTTGCGGAAAAGCTGGTATATATCTGTGTATCGTCTGCATAGGTGTGGATTTTACAGTATTTAACTGCTTTACATAAGTCTGATGTGTAAATTATGTAGAGCTAGGGGCCCAGGATGGAACCTTGTGGAACGCCAGTGGTGATCGCAAGTGGTTCAGATACGTGTATCACATTCTGTTTGCGTACTGTGACCTTCTGCGTTCGGCCTGTTAAGTAACTCCTGAACCAATTTACAGTGGCACTTGACATTCCTATGTGAAAAAGTAAAGCAAGTAGAAGTGTGTGGTTGATTGTGTCGAATGCCTTGGAGAAATCTAACAACACAAGGCCATGGTCAGCTGTGAGCTGTCAATTGCACTGATCGCGTCGTCAGTTGTGATCGCGTTGTGTTGGCCTATTTTATTGTTAGGCCTAGGACTTGGACTTTGACATCGTTAGATAAGGTAAGTTTTGAACCATGAAAATTGCGGCCCCAACCAATTTTAATACAAAAATTACATCACGTAACTTTGAGCATCAGTAGGCCTACGTATAGACCTAAAACTATTTTGGTTGGGCCAAAAAAACTTGTGGCAATAATAGTGTTGGATCTTCAAGTCTACACTCAAAGACGGGTTTACCTTCAAAGTACAAACAGCTGTTTGACCTTTGTGTTTTCATCTAATATTATCATTCTATTAAATGGCTCGATGTTGTCCAAATCTTGGTAAATTTGAGTTACTCGGTACCATCCCTAATTTCGTAAAATTTTTCCTGAAGATTGTGTTTTTGAATAAATAAACATCAAACTTTGACAAAAACCACACCTGGCAACACAAATTACCACCAAAACATTAAAAACCAAGTATATAAGCTCCGTTCCGCCTGCCGGTGGTATACGCGGGGTAAGTACACCAACCTGACCTAAACCCCTTGATACGTCATCCCAGCTGTGACAGCATAGCAAAAAACATGGCGGAGTATACGTGATATCAGAGAATCGCCACATTGAACCAAGTCGCAAACACACAAAACATAACAGTTATAAACTTAAGGTTACTCCAAAACACACTTCAAACCTCAAACTACAAGAAAACACCAACATTACCCACAAATCGTAGAATCTGAATTTGGTACCTAGTAACACAAAATTACCCAAATCTTTTTCAAATCGCAGCTTGAGATTCACTGTTACTGATAGGCTCAACATGGTATAACTCGCTTATGCAGCATAATGTACTGTTTACTGATGTAGTTTGTAAAAAGTACCCACCAAAAGTAGATCTAAAAGGCCTATGACTTTGAAATAAAAGAAAAACGATTCACTCATCACTGCAATCAACGCTAGGCTTGCCTACCGGTATTAGAATTATGTTAATATTCAATCAAATATTAAGATAACTTGAATGGCTGTTTCTTATGTTCCAGTTGTAACACCGTTCGGGCGCCACCCACATTCACCTGTAGGACTAACAGGAATCCGGGAATAACTCAGTCGGTAATGGGTTCCTTAACTCTGTTACCAATGAAACGACTATTGAAAGTATCGTCCCAGAATCAACCCAAATTTATTGAGCCTCTCAGTCGCTTCCTCACACATACATATTCTAACAAGCCAACAATAACCTGACTCCGTGTGACAACAGTCGTCTCCACAAATATTATAACTAGTTACAAATTAATATTAGACAGAAGCACAGTGGTTATCTTCCCCTGGACTATAGATACGTTGAAATCAACCTGATACTGTATTCCTAATAGTTATTACCACAGATATTATAAATAGTTTCAAATTAATGTTGGACAAAAGCACAGTGGTTCTCTTCTCCTGGACTATGGATACTTCGTAATCAACCTGAATCTGCGGTTGTATTGTCCTAGTTATTTCTACAAATATTATAAATAGTTTTCGATTAATATTAAGCGGAAGCACAGTGGTTATATTCACATGGACTATAGATACTTCGCGATCAACCTAAATCTGATACTGTATTCCTATAGTTATTTTCCCCCAGAGATTATAAATGATTTCACATTAACAGTAGGCAACACTACTTATTCATTGCAATATAGCATTTACATAGCTTATAGTCTCTCTCCTTATCAGCTTACCGTACCGGCCCTGGACCCAACCGCCCTGCCTCACGTCTCGTCAAACAATTCTCGTCCTCTCAACAAACATCCCATCCCTCTACAACTTCCAACCCCCCCCCCCCCACCCCTATATCTTCCTCCATGCATCCTGTGTCTGGCGCTCGTTAGTCTTGCTCGTCCGTCTTGCCATGTTGGTCCCGGGTCCGCTGCCCGCGGTATTCATCGGGGGTTCGGATGAGGTTGGAATGCCGCTGTCCTCCCTTCTGACCTTCGCGACCTGGGGTGGCGTGTCGCTGGTTCACTGAAACTTGCAGAGTAATTACAGTATCTGGTACTTTTCCATCTAATAACAGCAAACGTTAACCTGTGTTTGTGTATGTGTACCCTCACCCTGGGAAAACAGAAAGATATTTTATTAATATCTTCTTGCTGAGGGGCCGATCACAGCGGACGAAAGAAAGCCACGATATTTCAAGAAGGGTATAGTTAGGGTAGGAGATGTTTGTGTTGTCCGGCTTGTCCCTATAAGATACCACGTTACACAGTTAATACCAGCATTTGATTGAGCATAACATCCAACAAGCTCTCGAGAACAACACGTTAGCTGCCGATTGTTTTTTATTTGAGCATCTGAACAGGCTGCATGGCTTCTGATTGACTCGTTCACAAAAATGCAAATTACTACCATTATCAACAGGTGAAAAATTAGAATTGAATAAGAATTAAAATTCCCTGATAGCTCTAAAGGTTACTCGCAGGGAAAGTTAAGGTGAATTGGGCCTCTTGACCTAAACTTTACTTGGTACAGACAAAAGTTGTTTTCACAGGCAGGGACAGGTTTGAAAACAGTGTACGAAACGACTAGTGTTTGAAGTCTGTATTTAATTACTAAGCGTACATATGACTAATTATTACAGGCTTAGGCCTTGTTGACCTTTCGAGATGTAGGCCTACTTTGGTATTGGTACTGGTACCGACTAAAAACTACCCTGTTGATGTCAATTTCCGGTTAGAAGGCATCCAGTGTTGGGTAAGTTCCTCAAAAAAATGAACTAGTTGAAGTTCCAAATACTCAGCCAAAAAAGGAACTAGTTGAAGTTACAGTTCCTCCAAAAAAAAAGGAACTGAAAAGTTCCCAAAAAATTAAGTTCCTTTGAAAGTTACCGAAGCAAATTTTTTCGTAAGATTCAGTAGTATTTTCATGAGCGTTGGAAATAATATGAATATAGGGCAGCAAAGTAGGCTGTGGCGCGGAAGGATAGGGTTCTAATGTAGGTTCATTCTTATGGGTAATAGCACGCACATGATTTTAAAACTGTCATAACTTCTAAACTATTAATACTACAGCTAAACTAGTCAGCCTACAATGTTCAGTAAACTGTTATCTTCACGATGAGACACATACATTGTATCAAACGCCTGGTCAATTTAAACAATTGGATGATGAAAAACATGTTGTAATTGCAACGTCGAAAACTAACGATAGCCGTGCGCGTAGGAGTGCACCCGCATGACGGTCAAAGCCTAATGTTGCAAAATCTGTTTTGCGATGATGCCAAGCGATACCTAGCAAGCAGCTAGCAAGTTTCTTGAGAACACGGCCACTGTGAGAATTCCGATGTAACTATCTCTCTCTTTCATTCGCTTGGCGACATCGCAGTTACAGCATGTTTTTTTATCATCCAATTGTTTAAATTTACCAGGCGTTTGATACAATGTATGTGTATCATCGTAAAGATAACAGTTCACTGAACATTGTAGGCTAACTGGTTTAGCCGTAGTATTAATAGTTTAGGAGTTATGACAGTTTTAAAATCATGTACGTGCTATTACCCATAAGAATGAACCCTATCCTTCTGCGCCACAGCCTACTTTGCTGCCCTATTCTTGTTCTCTCATCAATAAAGTGATAAGGCCAGTGTTTTTTGTATGAATATACATCAGTTTACTGTAAATAATTCGTAATTGTGAATATAGTACTGATTTTCTTCTCGTCATACACTAGGCCAGAAAATACCTACTTTTTTTTTATATATATATTGGGTTTTAACGACGCACTGTAATGATTACTAAGATCTATTGGCGTCGTATGAATGATTAATGAGATGATGGGATGATGAGATGAAGGTTTTTATGAGTAGTGGGAAGGATAGTGGGAAGGAAGCGGTCGTGGCCTATATTGTGGGAACCATCCCGGCATTAGCCTAGACTTCAGAGGGAAACCACGTAAAACCCCTGTAAAGATGGACGGTGGCAGGGATCGAACCGGGTCCGATATGTCCCTTCACCTCCCAGATCACACGAAGCAAGTGAGCTAACCACTCAGCTACTGTACCGGTAAATACCTACTAGGCGAGTGAATATCTTCATGTGAATTTTCGAGAATTAGAAATGTAATATATCAAAATCTATTACCATACTTCAATTGATTGTGCTACAAAATCGTGTAGGTTTCTTTTGAAATGATTTTTTTTCAGGCTCATAATTATGATTCACCTATCTAACCCCTAGACCTACATAATGGTTGAAAAATCATATCATAAATTAAAAATTGAAAATTAAAAATTTGAAATTATATAAATTATATAATATTTTATCAAATTATTAAATACCAGTTGGATGTGGGTTGATGAAACAACTACTGAGTGAAATTGAGAGAGTAAATAATAAATTAATTATTCATTCATTTGCTTACTTCAATATGCTTTCGTTAGTTTGACGACGTCGACATCGATGCACCTATCAGTTTCCCTGGCATGCACAATAGACATTTTGCCATAAAATTGCTACCATCAAAATTTTTTCCTCCAAGAAAAAAAAGGTTTTAAAGTGTTGCCGAGGTAAAAGATTACTACCCTTATCCGCCATGATGAGACAATACTTTGATAGTAAAATAAACTAGCACTAGCCAATATTACATCCAGTTACACGCCGATCACCAAGGACGGACGCTGTTAGGTAATGACCTCCTCTCGAGATCAAACACTGAAGTGAAATAACTATTTTGTGTTTACACAACTCTCCCATGTGCGTTTTGAAAATTATCTGGATCTTATTGGCTATTGATGATGTCACTGGGTAGAGAGGGAGGTTTTCTCGGAATGTCTTCATACGCAGAAGAACCAGCTGCATGTTAACGAAGGGTGATGGTTCGATTGATCGTTTTCTCCAACCACTCACACTTACGCTAGGTTGGTTCGAGCCATCAACTCCGTGACTCGAGAACGGGTGATAACACCGATATAACGGAAAGATCGTAGGATGAGATAAGTGCACAGCTAATAAATTGGGAAATACGTCAAAGATGGGGAATAATGCAAACTTGGAATAATGAGTAGTCACTGGTTAGACGATGGGCGGAAGTGTTTAGAAAGATGTGTGTTTCTTTCAAAAATATGAGACGAGACAAACATTTTACCTGCTATTATACGAAAATTAGACAATCTTCTCTTTTTTGTTATATGCGCACAGTCGTACACAGTTCGTGCGAAATGAACACTGAAAGTACCGGTAACGTGAATTTCGTTCCTCGTTACCACTGAAAAGGAACTGCGTCACGTTAAAGTTCCTGCTTTATAAAAGGAATGCGTTCCCCATTGAAGTTCCCGAAAAAGGAACGCGTTCCTTTCGTTAAGTTCCTACCCAACACTGGATGCATTCTAGCGGCAAACTGGGAATTGAATGAAGCTACTTGAAAACTGATGAGAACATTTGGGCATCCTGATGATGAATCGTCCTTGATTTAGACTAGGGTGGAGGTTGATAACAAGATATTGAATGAAAATTAAAGCAAGAGAACAAGAGAAATATTAACATGAATTGAAAATCAGTACATTACATTATACATGATACATGAAATCAAACATAAGAGGCCAAGTGTGCTGGTCTCCTTCTAATACTCATTGGCCTGACGTGTGCAGCCTCATAGGCTCATCTTCGTTTTGTTCGTTGAGAATGTCGATATGATTAGTGGTATCCTGGGTCGGAACACGCTGATACAGAATCTAGGACTCATCATCACTTGGGAACACACAAGATTACGACGTTTTGACTATTGCCTTGGTCACAGTCAAGTAGATGGTGATGATGAAGGCTGATTCTTCATTTAGGTGGGCGTGGAGTAGGAGGGGGCAAGGGGGGGGAGACCGATATGTGTTGGAAGGTGTAAAGTAAAAGAAAACAAGAAGTTGGAAGGGAAAGGGAGGTTGTCATAGAGTGGTTGGATGAAGTGGGAGGGAAGGGAGAAGTTGATGCAGTGTAAAATTAACTATATACTGGTAGTTAGAATGTGTGCATGGAGGGGGGGGGGGGGGGGTATTTGGTGGTTGTGAGGAATGGCTGGCAGTGGATAGGGTGAAATAGCTTGCAAATTGTTGAGGGGTATAGGCAGGTGAACTATTCAAGTAGTCAAGTACTTGATAAAGTAGTTCATTACATTTTTGACTTTACAGCAAAATAATTTAATAACTAATTATTATGCCTACTATTACAAATTATTAATAATTTTTGGTTGGTCGATGATCTATTTCTTTTGTGGATACCAGTTGAACTTTGAATGCTACTTATAAAGAAAATTTGATAAATTTCAGGTAAATATGAATATTTCAGTGAATCGTTGGTAGGCCTACACTCGGAACAATTTGCCATCCATTAGTATATTCTGTTGTGGCCGCTCATTTTTTGCTCAATGACATAGATTTTCACAGTTTGTTCTTCTTTTCAATAATAATATTTTCACTGTCCATTATGACATAGAATTGCCATCTACTTTCTACAGAGTAAAATTCACATTCAACTTACATTCAAGCTTTCATTATTAAATGTGATAACGCTATAGCCTAGTTATTGCATATTATGACAATATGAAGAACTATACATAATTAGGTGTAAGAGAGCTTAGTAGTAGGCCCAAGACCTTGAAATAATTTAAAGTTAATCAATATATTTTTCTCACCACCATGCAATTAGAGCTGGACTTGCATGTCATTAAATCTCTATTAATAGGCCTACTTGTGGTTGATACGTTGATTTCAAGATATGCCTGTACAGTAACTTATATTGCTATGTTTCTTACGTTACAGTGTTTACCATCACTCAAATGCATTCGTCCAGCAAGCTGTCGCTGAAGAACACGCTAGCCATTGGACCATTCCAATTAAAAACCAACTTCTGATTGGCTTGATTCCAATTGCAGATCATCACCTCCATTATTCACTGGTAAGAATTAGAATTAAAATTTCCCGTTAGCTCTTGATGTTACGCACTCAGAAAATTCAGTTGGCCTAAACTCAAGTTCAGAAAACAAACGTGATTTGGGATTAAAATTGCTCACCGTAAAAATCATGTTGTAGTTCTCGCACAATATAATATTTCGCATTGTCAAATAGAATTGCCAACTACAGTAAACCCTCCTTAATTAGATATTTAATGGACCCGAAAATACTTGATTTCATTTGTGAAAGTTTGAATTGTGGGAATGTTCAACATTGCGCTTATGGATGGATTAAAAATCCGTAGGGACCAGACTAATACTTTGATTCACCGCAAAATTAGTTTCTGGCCCCGCAGGGATTTTTTTTTTAAATTACACCCAGTTTCAATACGGTTCAGCGTGTTTCAGGTGAGGTTCAGATGCCAAAATCATTCTACTTATGAATGAAAAATGGCTCCAAAATAACAATATTTATAGCTGTAGGGTCGTTTCGTGTCATTTTAGCACCCCGGGCAAGCACTCAATCGTGTGCCCCCAAAACTGAGTGCATATCGATGGTGAATGCAAGGAGGGGGCTATGCCCCATGGGTAAATTTTTGAAAATGTCATTTTCTCAATACGATTCTACGGGTTTAGGAACTACACAAAATTTCTAGAATAGATGGATTTTAACAAGACTGATTTGGCAGTTGCTCCAAGCAAATAAAACACTGGATTAATCCATCATTCTTATCAGTGATATTTTAATATAAGAACATTCACTCCATGCAGTGATGTAAAAAAGATGTCAATAATTTTATTTATTGGATACGATTACTGATGGAAAGTCACAAATGGGTGCCGATAGCGCCCCTTGAATTTGGCCACCGAGCAACCACCCTCCTTGCCCACCCCTAGAAACTTCCTTCGTCGTTTTAATCATCCTAATTTATGAAAAATCGTAATATATAATTCACAACCTGAAAGAGGCACTGTAGTGTTGTTTGTTGATACTTGGTGACTAAACTACATAGGCCTACTAGATCTGACATTTTGAAACAGTACTCCCGATTCATTTTCAATGCAATTACGTCAAATATGAAATCGTGGCATACATAGCTTTATACCATATTTATTTATAGAGTTGCCGTTCGATATGAAAACTCATATCGATTATCGTTTACTTGACATCGGTTATTAATCGTAATATATCGATATTTTTTCTCGTAATCGATGATCGTATCGAATGTCAAAATGTCGTATCGCATCGGAATTATTGTGTTACAAATTGCGGTCTAAGCAGCTGTGTTGATTGATTCATTGACAAGTGGTTGACCTTGGACTACGTGCGGGAGCTCGGTCCTAGCAGGAAGGGGTAGAAAGATAATGGGATAGAGGAAGAGGCAGATTTCTGAGCTGTAAAAAAGCACAAGTAACAACGTACATCTGGAATTCATTATTCATCTAATTATAGAAACCGTTTAGTCCCGAATTTAATCCGAGGGTTTTCCTCGAAATCTCAAGCCGGAAAGTCACCCTCGGCCTAGGCCTATAATCGGTCAAAAATACTTGTTTTGCTCATTTTAATTGGGCGTAAGCTTACTACATTCGTACACTCATAATAACGGAATCGACTAGAAACTGAGAGATATTCCACTAAAATCACGTCTAATAAATGTTTTGTCATGAAGAAGCATCATTTTCTCAATTTCCATAATTTTTATTTGACGCGCAATAATAATCGTAATCACGTCAAGCTGTTTGCTGCATGGTGTGTGTCTTCCTACTACGCGCTACTCTGATGCGGTCAGAGGTCAGACCTTGACAAGCACGAGACTGTTCAGCGTGAAAAAAACACTCGAAACCGGCAATCGATTGAGGCCTCTCTCAACAGTTTGTCACAAGTCGTTTCGTTGTCGCATAGCAATATAAGCTGGGCTTATATTTATATTCTTGACAATACGGTACCCTTTATAGGTTAAAGTGCGTCGCAGTCTGTACCAGTGTACTGTACCTCATATACAACCCAACCGCGCGATAGGCCCAAGTCTATATTTTCGTCTCTTGCGCATATCAACTCTGACGTCATTGCAAACAGCGTTTCTTATTGGCTTTCGAGTGCCCAATAGAAAACAAGAACTTTCGCGCCACATACACTGATGAAAGCAATTACATAAAGGGTAAAATAGCAAGTCTGAAAAGAAAAGAATGTTCATTTCGATAATTGAAAATAATCGTATTAATATCGTATCGCCGAGATTGAATAGATTATCGTATCGTTTGAAAAAATATCGATCTAAATCAATATATCGATTATTGTTGGGAACCCTATTCATTTCCTTCATTCTCTCCCTATTTCTTTCTTTCTTTCTTCCTACCTTTTTTCGTCGCTTCCGAATAATGAGGGTGGGAGGGAGTGATCGCTCCCTTCCTGTATCCGCCACTGGTGTAGTGATATTAATAGCAAAATCACTTTGTTTTGTTAATGTCTTCGTTTTTGAGGAAGCCAAGAAGAGTGAGGTTATGTGGAGCAAATGAGTGAGTGAAATGAGTGAGCCAATTCCACGGCGGAATGGATTCGAGACTAGGTTACCGGTGGCGAGCCTGTAACTGAATATCAATTTCTATCAAATTCATATAGGCCTATGCACCCTGATTTCTTTTACGTATTGAAGAAAATATTTACCCACACATTGAGCTAAGATGCTAGTGCAGTAGCTGCGTGTAATCTGGGAGGTAAGGGGCATACCAGGCCTCAGTTCGATCCCCACCACCGTCTGTCTTGACTGCCCTCTTTCGTGCTTTGCCTCTGTCGTCTGGGATAATGCCGGGATGGTTCCTTCAATATATGTCATGACCGCTTCTTTCCTATTACATAAGAAACCTTCATCTCAATAATATTTCATCTGATGCCAATTGACCATAGGTATCATTACAGTGTGTCGTTGAACCCAATATTAATAAATAGAAGGAAACATTTAATTGTCGACATTTTTTATTATTACGTTGAATTCTACACGAGTGTAGGCCTACAGATACATTAGGATTCAATTCAGCCATGGAGAAAAACGTTCCCAACAAATGTTTCATTGAAACATCACAGCTTTGCATTTATATTAAAAAACTTGATATAAATAAACCTCCATATCATCTTCTCAATTGAATCACTCCTCTGGAGCCAATAGATCTGTCATTAAACTCAACACGGATATGAATAAACCTTCATGTCATCTTCTCATCAATCCCTCCTCTGTCGCCAATAGATCCCAGTCATTCAACTACTTGAATTACTTTTCAACTGCTGGCAAATCAATGGATGAACATTAATACAAACCTATTTCCTATTGTTGCAGTTTGCCCCGGCTGTTTGGCATGTGAGCGCACTCGTCCCAGCCTGCAATACAAGACAAGACACACCGTGCCGCTGACTTCAGGATCATGTTGGGGTTCAGTTCGTCTATTGCAGTTATCAATGCTGTGACTTCAGCCAGTGAAGCAAGCAGCTGGTCATATCAGCCTGCTGTGTTTTGATTGGTTGGATGGATGTTGATTGGAACATGAATGGATTGAGATAAGTCATAATGATGTGTAAACAAATATCTTGTGATTGCAGGATTTATTGATACAACTTGTACAGAATAATTAATAAATTGATGATAAGTTTCAATGACATGATGTGTTCTCACTTATGATTATCCTGTGCCTCCTAGTACTTCCCATGCAACCAGCAAGGGTTGGAGATAGGGAGGCGTGGAGGTGAGGGGGCTTGACCTGGAACCCTTGCGTACAAGAATGGCCCATGTAGCTTCCGAGAAAGCTACGCAAGTCGCTCCTACGTCCAAATACAAGATCTCCACCACAACCTCTAGCAAATCTTGGATGGTAGTCAGACGCATGACAATGTACCCTTGAATGCAAGACAGGCTCATGCGAGTCTATCTCACATGCAAGATTAAAAGGTCTCGCCCAAGAGCCATCCAGACCGTTCCCCTCATCCCCAACAAGCCCTTTATCCACGGCTCAGGTGCAGGCCCTTTAACCACGGCCCAGGTGAGAACAGACACCAATGCTCATGGTTATCAGGATTCTTCAAGCTCAGGGCAACAAGATCCCTACTCGGAGCAGTAGTTTATTACCGTGACATTACCTGGTCACTGTCAGTTGTTGGACTTTTGGTGGTGCAACTTATCAGCAAAATAAACTCAGTTAACTCAGTAAGTAAAAATTATATTTATTATGTATACGTTACTTAAGCACATCTTACTTCGATTCTAGTTCAAAAGGGAATGAATCAGAAACTCTCTGATAACAACAGAACAACAATACCCAACAATATAAACACTCAACACCCACTAGATCTCTCTGGTCCAAGACCTGTAGACTGAGTCGCTACAGGACTCCCCTCCCAGTAATGAGAACGGAGTGAGAAGAACGATACTCGCATAGAAGATCAAGGAAGAGTGTATGCCGGTTTTAAACGATCAATGGAAACAGCTGTGGTAGTATTTCCGCGTCGAATCATGTAAAACTTGGGTTCCCTTGCCACGATCTCAAACGGGCCATCATAAGGTTGTTGTAACGGTGTCCGGACGGCGTCGTGTCGTACAAAAGCGTGCGTACAAGTAGCAAGATCTTTAAAAATGAAGGTGGCTCGCTGTCCATGGCGAGTAATGGACGTAGCTGTTGCAATCGTCGTCTGAGTTGTGTCACATAGTCAGCCGTGCTGTCCACAGGAGTTGTTGATGAAGCCAGATATTCACCTGGTAGACGAAGTGTCAAGCCGTAGACGAGTTCGGCAGGGGTTGCCTGCACGTCGTCCTTCCACGCTGAACGGATGCCTAGTGGGATTAGTGGCAGGCTGTCAGTCCACCACTCATCCTCGTGGCTCTTGAGAGCGGACTTGAGCTGTCGATGAAAATGTTCTAACATACCATTAGATGAGGGATGGTATGCGGTGGTTCGTAAGTGAGTTGTTCCCATGATCTGATTGAGCGCTTTGAAAAGCCGGGCTTCGAACTGACGACCTTGATCCGAGGTAATACGCAATGGTGTTCCAAACCGAGCAATCCATCCTGAAAGCAAGGCCTTAGCAACTGTGTCAGCATTGATGTCAGCGATTGGTATAGCTTCGGGCCATCTTGTGAAACGATCGACGCACGTTAGGAGATACCTGTAACCAGATGAGATGGGCAAAGGACCAACAAGGTCGACGTGGATGTGTTCGAAACGTGACCCGGGCAAAGGAAAGTCGCTCACCGGCGCAGAGACGTGTCGGGTGATTTTCGATTTCTGACACATGATACATGAACGAGCCCAAGTTCGACAATCTCGCTTGATGTATGGCCATACAAAACGCTCCGTAATCAGACGGGTAGTTGCTTGTATGCCAGGATGAGCCATATCGTGCAAGCTATTGAAAATTTGACGTCGGAATGGCTCTGGGACGAATGGACGTGATATCGATGTTGAAGTATCACATTGGATCTCAAGATCTGTGCCGATAAGCGTTAGACAGCGTATCTGTAGTGCTGTGTTCGACTGCAATAAGGCCCGAAGTTCAGCGTCATCAACTTGAGCACGGGCGAGCGCTTTATAGCCTATTGGTGCACAAATAGCTTCCACACGTGACAGTGCATCGGCTACTACGTTGTCCTTCCCTGGAATATGCCGGATGTCTGTTGAATACTGACCAATGAGATCGAGTGAACGTTCTCGCCTCCACGATGTCCTCCTGGCTTCGAAAACAGCTAGTAGCTCACGGTCGTACGCTCCATATTTCCGTTGGGCTGGATTCAACTTTTTAGAAAAGAACGAAAGAGGTTGCCATCCACCGTTCTTACGTTGCTGAAGTACCGCTCCTATGCTAGTGTCTGATGCATCAGCGACAATAGCCAGCTCGGCGTGGAGGTCGGGATGTGCCAGAAGAGTAGCATCGGCAAGGCTGTTTTTGCATTCTGTGAACACTGTTTGAAGCTCTGGCGTCCAAACAAGGGGCGTCTTATCCGAAGTGTTGGGACCAGTGAGCAGATTGTTTAGAGGTGCTTGTAACTTGGTAGCTGAGGGTAGAAAGCGTCGATGAAAATTTACCATACCCAAAAATTGTCTCAGTTGCGTAACAGTAGTCGGCGTGGGAAAGTCTTAGCTGTCTTCGCCATATCTTCCGGAGCTACAGGGATTTGATTATACGCTCACACGAGATCAATGGTTGAGAAAACTTTCCGGTTTGCGAGTGACTGAGCGAAGTCTTGGATGTGAGGAACCGGATAACGATCTGGAATTGTGCGATTGTTCAAGGCTCGATAGTCACCACAGGGTCTCCACTGATCCTCTTTTTTGGGGACCATATGAAGGGCAGCAGACCAACTACTCGATGAACGTATGGCAATTCCAGCCTTCAACATTGCATCGAATTCTTGCTTAGCAATACGTAAACGATCTGGAGCCAAACGTCGAGCCCTGCATGTTGTTGGTTGTCCAGGCGTTGTTTTAATATGATGAACCGTATTGCGTTTTATTTCTCGACGAATCCCAGCGGGACGCGTGGTGTCAGGGAATTGCATGAGAAGCGAATGATATGGATTGTTACTCGTAACGACTCTCACCGTATCCACCTTGTCGGTTGAAGGAAGTCCTGTCACTGTATGTGAAGTGTTGCCATCGTTAAGACGTCGTTGACGAACGTCGACCAGGAGGTGATGAAATGACAAAAAATCAACACCAATGATCGGTTGAGAGACATTGGCAATGACAAAATTCCACGCATATGTACGGCGCAAACCAATATCTAATTTTAAACTAACCATACCGTAGGTTGCAATGACAGACCCGTTGGCGGCGAATAATTCATACGATGTCTTCTGTCTAGGTCAAAGCATCTTCTTTCTTGGATAAACACAAAGATCGGACCCTGTGTCGTCTAGAAACTGTATGCGTGACTCGATGTCTGTTACGTATAAGCGGCGTGATGTTGGGCAGGTGTAGGCCGCAGCTACTGTCTGCCCGACAAGTTTTTCGCTTCAAAATTGCATGGTTGACGGCACTGGGTGGCACGATCACCGTATGTGCGATGATACCAGCACATTCCTCCTGCCTGTTGGCTTGGTTTGACTGACTTGAATGTCTGGGTTCGATTCCGGTCTTGTGACGTGTGACCGTTGCAGTCGCACTGGCAGTCAGCCCGTTTTGAACCTTGCTTGGCGGATGAAAGAAAAGCAATTTGCTGCCCCATTTCGTTTAATTTGGCCTGAAGACTTTCAGGTACGAAATGTTCTACACTAGCGACTTGAGATGGAATTGCAGTGTTTTCACTGATACGATCGGCTATCAGTGCTATTGCATCGAGATCAGTAGTGCTTGCAGCAGCCAGTACGTCCTGCATTCGCAATGGCAAACGACTGAGCCATAATATACGTAATAAATCATCGTTGACCACTTTATCTCCCAGACTACGCAAATGGAGGAGGAATTGCGATGGTTTTCGATCTCCCATCTCCTCTGATTGTAGCAACTGTTTGATACGGGCCTCAGTTGATGGCACAAAACGCCGTATCAACTCTGATTTTAGACGCAAGTATTCATCGGTATCAGGGGGATTGAGAATAATATCTCGTACTACAGCGGCATACCCTTGTTCGAGTGCTCCCGTCACGGCATGGAATTTGGAAACATCTCGAGAAACTCCAGCCAATGAAAATTGGCTCTCCAATTGTGCGAACCATAACACCGGATCGTCGGTCCAAAACGGTGGAATTTTCATGCTTACACGGTTTACATCAGTCAACTGAATATTGTCTTGACTTTCCATAGCGATACTGAATTGAACTAGTGAATGAACTGCTGACGCACCACCAAAAAATAAAATAAAATTCGTTGAAGTTGCTGTTTGAATACGCTTTTCGAATATTCAAGAAAGTGCAAATTTAGATCACGTCGGGGTCACCACTTTGGTGGTGCAACTTATCAGCAAAGTAAACTCAGTTAACACAGTAAGTAAAAATTATATTTATTATGTATACGTTACTTAAGCACATCTTACTTCGATTCTAGTTCAAAAGGAAATGAATCAGAAACTCTCTGATAACAACAGAACAACAATACCCAACAATATAAACACTCAACACCCACTAGATCTCTCTGGTCCAAGACCCGTAGACTGAGTCGCTACAGACTTTAGGCCGACAAAACGCACCATTCTGAGCTTTGATCGACTTGGTTTGAGACAACAGAGCTGATCAGGCCACGCTAGGCTGGCCTACCCGGCTCGGGGATCATTTCATTACAGGCTGAATCACACCTGGTTGCCGGCTGCACGAGGGCCAGTTTAGCCACATGCCGGTGGACCTTACCCAGCCAACTTTCTACATACTACCACGACGCTCCAAGGAAACAGTCTTCAAGGTAAGCTGTAGCCTGAAAGCAACAAAGAGGTCACATTGAAGTGAATAACTTACACATAAATCAATCAATTTCATAATTTTTGATTGATTGTGGTCTGTAAAAAGCTACTTCATTTTTCCATCAAACTAGAGAAAAATCTAATTCTGGAAATTGAAAATATACAAAGTTATTTTTTGCTCTAAAATCTTTAAATTGAGCTCAATATGGGAACTGAGACCTGATATGTGTTTTAGTTCAATCATTCTACACAAACATTATGACAGAATCAAGAAATTCAACAAAAACTATCAAGTCACCCCAAAAAAAATGCCAAAATGTCACTTTTGGCAGTTTTCATCAACCTTCCGCAATTAATTTCTATGAGCTGGTGATGCCTACGATGTTCTAGTATCTTTATATGAAAGTAACTTTAAGATCTTTGAATCATTAGAAAGTTCTGTTACGATTGCCTCTGCCGTTGCCAAAAAAAACGTCACTGATTTACCAAAAAAAATGTAATTTCCATCCGACTTTCAGAACAGACTTTTGTAATAATGAGAATACTCCACTTATTTTTGGATATTCACAAAGAGAACTCACTTTTGAGGAAGAAAAATATTTTGAGGAGAATTTTGAAACTGAAACTTGTTTTAAAAAAAAAAACAATATCAAAAACAAAATCTGTTGAAATTTAAAAAAAAATATTATTTTTCGAGTAATTACGAGGATTCTAAGACTACATATAATGACAAATGTACCAAGTTATTTTTTGCTCTAAAATCTTCAAATCGAGCTCAATATGGGAACTGAGACCTGATTTGTGTTTTAATTTATCCATTCTACACAAACATAATGACAGAATCGAGAAATTCCACAAAAACTATCAAGCCATCAGAAAAAAAAAATGCCAAATTGGTCACACTAGTTTTCGACCTTCTGCAATTAATTTCCATGAACTGGTGATGCCTACAATGTTCTAGTATTTTTGTATGAGTGTAAATTTAGGATCTTTGAATCATCAGAAAGTTCCGTTACGATTGCCTCTAAAGTTGCCAAGAAAAACATCACTGATTCAACAAAAAATGTAATTTCCAGCCTACTTTCAGAACATACTTTCGAAATAATGATAATAATACACATATTTCGGGATATTCACAAAAAGAAATTACTTCTGAATAACAAAATATTTTGGGGGAGAATTGTTAAAACCAAAACTAGATTTAAAAAAATCAAATTTAAAAAAAGTAAAAAAGCAATCATGATTTTTGATTTGGCTGAAATTTCGTAAAAGGACAAAAGGACATCTAAAAAAACAAATTCCATTGAAATTTTTCCCAGAATATCATTTTTCGAGTGATTAGGAGGATTTTAAGACTCTACATATATGGCAAATATACAAAGTTATTTTTTGCTCCAAAATCTTCAGAATAAACTCCACGAAGAAACTGAGACCTGATTTGTGTTTAAATTTGATCACTATAAGCCTAAACATCCATAACGACAGAACCAAGAAATTCAACAAAAAGTATCAAGTCAGTTGTTAATATTGCCGAAAGAGCAAGGCCACCAAAGCACACCAGTTTTGACCTGTTACAATTAATTTCTATGAACTGGTGATGCCTATGATGTTCTAGTATTTTTTTATGAGTGTAACTTTGGGATCTTCAAATCATTAGAAATTTTGGTTACGATTGCTCAAGTCATTGCTAAGAAAAATGTCACTGATTTACCAAATTATTTCAATTTCCAGCCAATTTTCAGAACAGACTTTTGAAATTTCAATAATAATGCCATTATTTTTGAATATCCGCATAGAGAAATTAATTCTGAGTAAGAAAATATTTTGGAGGAATTTTTAAAACCAAAACCTGATTCAAAAAATCGAATTTGAAAAAAGGGAAAAAAGGCAATCAAGATTTTTGATTTGGCTAAAATTCTGTACGAGGACTAGAGGGCATCTAAAAAATCAAATTCCGCTGAACTTTTTCACAAAATATCATTTTTCGAGTAATTAGGCTTACGAGGATTTCAAGACCTTACATATGACAAATGTACAAGTTATTTTTTGCTCTAAAATCTTCAATACAAACTCTATAAAGAAACTGAGACCTGGTTTGTGTTTCGTTCTGATCATTCTACACATACATAGCGACAGAACCAAGAAATTCAACAAAAAGTATCGAGTCAGTTGAATGCAATTAATTTCTATGAACTGGTGATGCCTATGATGTTCTAGTATTTTTTTATGAGTGTAACTTTAGGATCTTCAAGTTATTACAATGTTTGGTTACAATTGTCTTTGCCACTGCCAAGAAAAATGTCACAGATTTACCAGAAAATGTCAATTTCCAGCAAACTTTCACAACGGTCTTTTGAAATGACAATAATAATGCAATTATTTTTTGATATTCACATAGAGGAATCAACTCTGAGAAAAAAAGTATTTTTGAGAGATTTTTAATACCAGAACTTGGTTCAAAAAATCAAATCCGTTGAAAGGAAAAGGTAATCACGGTTTTTGATTTGAATACAATTTTGTACGAGGGCAAAAGGACATTTAAAAAATCAATTTCCATTGAAATTTCTTCCAAAAATATCATTTTCGAGTAATTACGAGGATTTCAACTTTTTTACATTCAACAGTCGATTTTCGCTCCAAAATCTTTGAATTGAATTCTATTCTGAAAAGGAGACCAAATTGTGAGTTTTAATATTTCAAGACTTTGAAACATAATAGAAAATATAAGAATCAGCATTTCTAGTTCAACTAGAAAGATAATTCCTTCTCAAATATGCAATCTCCTACACCATGAAAACTGAAAATGAACAACTTTGTTTTCTACTTACTGGCATTGATCTTGTAGTTCTCTTTGTTGCATTCATCATCTTATCTCCTTCCCTCTTCTTCCTATGTCCTCACTGCAGCAACTTCTGCATCCTACTGCTGTCGCAGTTCAGTTGCCTTCTGTTCCTTCTTCAACGGTCCTGCTAGTTGATATAATATGTGTAATGGCATAGTTCTTCTAGTTCTCTTGTTTGCGTTCACCTTCTTCCCTCTTCTTTCTACGTCCTCACTGCGTCAATCTATACATCGAACTGTCGTCTCAGTTGCCTCCTCTTCATTCTTGAACAGTCCTGCTAGAATTCACCACGATGTGCAGTGCGTGCAATGGCACCGCCCCATGTTGACGGGCCTCAACAGCTGTAACAAGGAGAATACCAGAATTAAAGATCCACTGATTGACAGACGTCATGAATCATGACACCCAATCGAGAGAGCTGTTTATTATTCAACAATTATAAGTAGTGATTATTATTATTAGAGAACGCCAACACGAGGTGTCGATCTAGAAGGCCTACTAGCAAGCCACGCCTCTCACTGGGGGTCAATTATTCTATACACAGAGGCCTATCATAAATACCGACTACACCCAGCCAGCCAACATCGGAGCAAAAAAAAAATTGTTTAACTAGATTGTGAACATTTATTGATGTATATATATATATATATATATATAAATATATATATATATATATATATATATATATATATATATATATATATATATATATATGTATATATATATATATATATATATATATATATATATATATTATTAATAGTAAAGTTTTCGGACACACTTGTGTTATCTGTGTAATACATTTTATTCTTCTAACGTTTCAACGTGATTTGCACACGTCATTATCAAAGAAAATATTATCCTAATATGAAAAGTAAATAAAAATATGACAACTATAACAATATAAAACATTTTCCAAAATAAGAATCTAAGACCACTCTTGATATCTATGTAAGAAACTGAAATATATAAGCTTGTTGTATATGTATCTATACCTTCTTGTTTCCGTCTAAAACTTGAACAAAACACTTATATATTAATCAGCTTGTCCTTTTTTCCGATTTGCTTCTTGTTGTCGGTCCCGTTTCTCTCTCTAACATTGTATTTCTGGCTCGATTCGTGAGTGTGATGTTCTCATTTAACTCTCTTGTTGCGTTCTGTTGTACTTCATCCTGGTTTCTCCTTTCCTTCCTATTTTCTTTCTTACCCAGTACCGTTTTCCAACTCTCGTGTAATCTCACACTATCGTTCCTATTGTTCATATTTGGCGTAATTTCTATTTCTATTGCTTCTCTGGTAATACGTGGTATGATGTGCTCCACCCTTGCTATTGTTTTTGTCTCTTTGAAATTTATATGATGGCCAGTTAATATTGAGTGTTTACTAAGGGAATTGTTGAAGTCATGTCTTTTTATTGCTGCCTGATGCTCCTTTGCTCTTGCTTCAATTCTCCTGCTTGTCTGTCCTATGTACGCTAAATCACAATCAGAACACGGTATTTTATACACTCCTTTCGATTCATTCAATATAGTACTATCTTCACATTTGAGCACGTCCCCGATTTTCTTCTCCGTTGAGAATACTGTCTTTATATTCCTTTTACTCAACATCCTTCCTATAATGTCTGTCGTTCCCTTTACAAAAGGTAGATATGCTGTGCTTCTTATCTCCGGTTTCTCCTCTTCACTATGTGTGTATTTTCTGTTATTAGATTTCCATATGGCTTTCTTTCCGTATCCATTCTTCATCAAAACCTCATTTAAAAAATTTAATTCTTCTCTCTTGTGTTCACTGTCTGTTAATGTTTTGGACCTATGTGTTAGAGATTTTACTACCGAGTAAAGTTGTTGTGGATGGTGATGCGATTCCGCTTTTAAATATCGATTTGTATTGGTCGGTTTTCTATATACTGTATGTCCAAAATCTCCATTCTTCTTCTTTATGATTAATACGTCCAGGAAGGGTAGTGTTCCATCTTTCTCCAGTTCCATCGTGAATTTGATATTATTGTGCCTATTATTAAAATGATTAAAAAATTTATCTAGTTCACCTATACCATGCTGCCATCTAATCAGAATGTCATCTACGTACCGTTTGTACAGCGTTGGTTTTAATGGTGCTGTATCTAAAGCTTTCTTTTCAAAGTCTGCCATAAATAAGTTTGCAATCACCGGTGACAGAGGGGAACCCATAGGAGCACCAAGCCTTTGTTTATAAATTTCCTTGTTGAACATGAAATATGTGGAAGACATACAGTGGCTAATCATTCCCATTATGTCCGTTGATATGTTATAATTATCTTTGATGCCCTCTAACGCTTCTGCTATTGGGATCTTCGTGAACAAAGACACCACATCTAAACTCACCAATAATTCTCCAGGTTTCCATTTCCATGTTTTCAAAGTTTCAACTAAATCAAACGAGTTTTTAACATAAGAGTCACATTCTTCTGACAATGGTTGTAATCTTTTTGCCAAATGTCTCGCCAGTGCTTGTGTTGGAGAATTAATGGAGCTAACCACTGGTCTGAATGGATAATCCACTTTATGAATTTTCACATATCCTTTCAATTTTGGAATTCTGGATGATTTTTCACTGGGAATAACAAATTTCTTAACTTCCGGGTCTAAATTTGATCTTTTGATTATTTCTCTAGTCTGTATTTCTAAATATGTAGTCGGATTACTTTTACTTACGACATATGTGTCATCCTTTAGTAATGCTTCCATTTTTTCAAAATATTTAGTCCTATCCATCACTACCGTGGCATTCCCTTTGTCAGCTGGCAATACAACAATATCTTTATTATTCTTCAATTGTTTTAACGCTTTCTCTTCTTCTATACTCATGTTTCTAGGTGGAATCTTCGCTTTTCTTAATACCATAGCTATATCTTGTCTAATTTCGTCCGCTTCTTTCTTGTCTAAACCATATATAGCCGCTTCTACACCACATATGATTCCTTCTTTTGGGATTGATTTAGGAGCAATCGCATAATTAAAACCTTTGGCTAGCACATTCATCTCAATCTCGTCAAGTGGGTAAGACGAAATATTATGCACTACTTCACTAGGTAAGAGTTTACTACATAAATTCCGGCGTGGCTTTTCACTATAGTATAGCTGTTCAAACTTCCTACATTGGACCTGTTTTCTTCTCTGTGCATCCTTATAAGCTTGTTCCCACGTTATTTGTCTTATTCTGTGCAGTAGCTCAATACTTATGTTGCTCGCCAAAATGTGTAAAAACTCATCCAATCTCAAGTCCATATAAAATAACTGCTTCCTTATTTTGTATATTTCGTCTCTCACCAGAGCATGACTCGCGACCTCCAAGATTCTATCTGTAGATATATTATTTCCAGATCTTCTATTACCCTTGTGTTTAATTTGACAACATATTGGTACAATACCTTTGTTTCTGCATCGTTTCATAAATGCCAGGTCCATTAACAGCAACTCCTTTTTCGATGTTAGTTTGCCATATTTTCTTACAATTGAATAGGTTTCCTCCCCGTAGAGGTTTGATATGTGTTTGTGTAAGCTTTCACAAGGTATTAAATTATTAATAGTAAAGTTTTCGGACACACTTGTGTTATCTGTGTAATACATTTTATTCTTCTAACGTTTCAACGTGATTTGCACACGTCATTATCAAAGAAAATATTATCCTAATATGAAAAGTAAATAAAAATATGACAACTATAACAATATAAAACATTTTCCAAAATAAGAATCTAAGACCACTCTTGATATCTATGTAAGAAACTGAAATATATAAGCTTGTTGTATATGTATCTATACCTTCTTGTTTCCGTCTAAAACTTGAACAAAACACTTATATATTAATCAGCTTGTCCTTTTTTCCGATTTGCTTCTTGTTGTCGGTCCCGTTTCTCTCTCTAACATTGTATTTCTGGCTCGATTCGTGAGTGTGATGTTCTCATTTAACTCTCTTGTTGCGTTCTGTTGTACTTCATCCTGGTTTCTCCTTTCCTTCCTATTTTCTTTCTTACCCAGTACCGTTTTCCAACTCTCGTGTAATCTCACACTATCGTTCCTATTGTTCATATTTGGCGTAATTTCTATTTCTATTGCTTCTCTGGTAATACGTGGTATGATGTGCTCCACCCTTGCTATTGTTTTTGTCTCTTTGAAATTTATATGATGGCCAGTTAATATTGAGTGTTTACTAAGGGAATTGTTGAAGTCATGTCTTTTTATTGCTGCCTGATGCTCCTTTGCTCTTGCTTCAATTCTCCTGCTTGTCTGTCCTATGTACGCTAAATCACAATCAGAACACGGTATTTTATACACTCCTTTCGATTCATTCAATATAGTAATATCTTCACATTTGAGCACGTCCCCGATTTTCTTCTCCGTTGAGAATACTGTCTTTATATTCCTTTTACTCAACATCCTTCCTATAATGTCTGTCGTTCCCTTTACAAAAGGTAGATATGCTGTGCTTCTTATCTCCGGTTTCTCCTCTTCACTATGTGTGTATTTTCTGTTATTAGATTTCCATATGGCTTTCTTTCCGTATCCATTCTTCATCAAAACCTCATTTAAAAAATTTAATTCTTCTCTCTTGTGTTCACTGTCTGTTAATGTTTTGGACCTATGTGTTAGAGATTTTACTACCGAGTAAAGTTGTTGTGGATGGTGATGCGATTCCGCTTTTAAATATCGATTTGTATTGGTCGGTTTTCTATATACTGTATGTCCAAAATCTCCATTCTTCTTCTTTATGATTAATACGTCCAGGAAGGGTAGTGTTCCATCTTTCTCCAGTTCCATCGTGAATTTGATATTATTGTGCCTATTATTAAAATGATTAAAAAATTTATCTAGTTCACCTATACCATGCTGCCATCTAATTAGAATGTCATCTACGTACCGTTTGTACAGCGTTGGTTTTAATGGTGCTGTATCTAAAGCTTTCTTTTCAAAGTCTGCCATAAATTAGTTTGCAATCACCGGTGACAGAGGGGAACCCATAGGAGCACCAAGCCTTTGTTTATAAATTTCCTTGTTGAACATGAAATATGTGGAAGACATACAGTGGCTAATCATTCCCATTATGTCCGATGATATGTTATAATTCTCTTTGATGCCCTCTAACGCTTCTGCTATTGGGATCTTCGTGAACAAAGACACCACATCTAAACTCACCAATAATTCTCCAGGTTTCCATTTCCATGTTTTCAAAGTTTCAACTAAATCAAACGAGTTTTTAACATAAGAGTCACATTCTTCTGACAATGGTTGAAATCTTTTTGCCAAATGTCTCGCCAGTGCTTGTGTTGGAGAATTAATGGAGCTAACCACTGGTCTGAATGGATAATCCACTTTATGAATTTTCACATATCCTTTCAATTTTGGAATTCTGGATGATTTTTCACTGGGTATAACAAATTTCTTAACTTCCGGGTCTAAATTTGATCTTTAAATTATTTCTCTAGTCTGTATTTCTAAATATGTAGTCGGATTACTTTTACTTACGACATATGTGTCATCCTTTAGTAATGCTTCCATTTTTTCAAAATATTTAGTCCTATCCATCACTACCGTGGCATTCCCTTTGTCAGCTGGCAATACAACAATATCTTTATTATTCTTCAATTGTTTTAACGCTTTCTCTTCTTCTATACTCATGTTTCTAGGTGGAATCTTCGCTTTTCTTAATACCATAGCTATATCTTGTCTAATTTCGTCCGCTTCTTTCTTGTCTAAACCATATAAAGCCGCTTCTACACCACATATGATTCCTTTTTTTGGGATTGATTTAGGAGCAATCGCATAATTAAAACCTTTGGCTAGCACATTCATCTCAATCTCGTCAAGTGGGTAAGACGAAATATTATGCACTACTTCACTAGGTGAGAGTTTACTACATAAATTTTTATATGTTTACTACATATTGGTGAGTTTAGATGTGGTGTCTTTGTTCACGAAGATCCCAATAGCAGAAGCGTTAGAGGGCATCAAAGAGAATTATAACATATCAACGGACATAATGGGAATGATTAGCCACTGTATGTCTTCCACATATTTCATGTTCAACAAGGAAATTTATAAACAAAGGCTTGGTGCTCCTATGGGTTCCCCTCTGTCACCGGTGATTGCAAACTTATTTATGGCAGACTTTGAAAAGAAAGCTTCAGATACAGCACCATTAAAACCAACGCTGTACAAACGGTACGTTGATGACATTCTAATTAGATGGCAGCATGGTATAGGTGAACTAGATAAATTTTTTAATCATTTTAATAATAGGCACAATAATATCAAATTCACGATGGAACTGGAGAAAGATGGAACACTACCCTTCCTGGACGTATTAATCATAAAGAAGAAGAATGGAGATTTTGGACATACAGTATATAGAAAACCGACCAATACAAATCGATATTTAAAAGCGGAATCGCATCACCATCCACAACAACTTTACTCGGTAGTAAAATCTCTAACACATAGGTCCAAAACATTAACAGACAGTGAACACAAGAGAGAAGAATTAAATTTTTTAAATGAGGTTTTGATGAAGAATGGATACGGAAAGAAAGCCATATGGAAATCTAATAACAGAAAATACACACATAGTGAAGAGGAGAAACCGGAGATAAGAAGCACAGCATATCTACCTTTTGTAAAGGGAACGACAGACATTATAGGAAGGATGTTGAGTAAAAGGAATATAAAGACAGTATTCTCAACGGAGAAGAAAATCGGGGACGTGCTCAAATGTGAAGATATTACTATATTGAATGAATCGAAAGGAGTGTATAAAATACCGTGTTCTGATTGTGATTTAGCGTACATAGGACAGACAAGCAGGAGAATTGAAGCAAGAGCAAAGGAGCATCAGGCAGCAATAAAAAGACATGACTTCAACAATTCCCTTAGTAAACACTCAATATTAACTGGCCATCATATAAATTTCAAAGAGACAAAAACAATAGCAAGGGTGGAGCACATCATACCACGTATTACCAGAGAAGCAATAGAAATAGAAATTACGCCAAATATGAACAATAGGAACGATAGTGTGAGATTACACGAGAGTTGGAAAACGGTACTGGGTAAGAAAGAAAATAGGAAGGAAAGGAGAAACCAGGATGAAGTACAACAGAACGCAACAAGAGAGTTAAATGAGAACATCACACTCACGAATCGAGCCAGAAATACAATGTTAGAGAGAGAAACGGGACCGACAACAAGAAGCAAATCGGAAAAAAGGACAAGCTGATTAATATATAAGTGTTTTGTTCAAGTTTTAGACGGAAACAAGAAGGTATAGATACATATACAACAAGCTTATATATTTCAGTTTCTTACATAGATATCAAGAGTGGTCTTAGATTCTTATTTTGGAAAATGTTTTATATTGTTATAGTTGTCATATTTTTATTTACTTTTCATATTAGGATAATATTTTCTTTGATAATGACGTGTGCAAATCACGTTGAAACGTTAGAAGAATAAAATGTATTACACAGATAACACAAGTGTGTCCGAAAACTTTACTATTAATAATTTAATACCTTGTGAAAGCTTACACAAACACATATCAAACCTCTACGGGGAGGAAACCTATTCAATTGTAAGAAAATATGGCAAACTAACATCGAAAAAGGAGTTGCTGTTAATGGACCTGGCATTTATGAAACGATGCAGAAACAAAGGTATTGTACCAATATGTTGTCAAATTAAACACAAGGGTAATAGAAGATCTGGAAATAATATATCTACAGATAGAATCTTGGAGGTCGCGAGTCATGCTCTGGTGAGAGACGAAATATACAAAATAAGGAAGCAGTTATTTTATATGGACTTGAGATTGGATGAGTTTTTACACATTTTGGCGAGCAACATAAGTATTGAGCTACTGCACAGAATAAGACAAATAACGTGGGAACAAGCTTATAAGGATGCACAGAGAAGAAAACAGGTCCAATGTAGGAAGTTTGAACAGCTATACTATAGTGAAAAGCCACGCCGGAATTTATGTAGTAAACTCTTACCTAGTGAAGTAGTGCATAATATTTCGTCTTACCCACTTGACGAGATTGAGATGAATGTGCTAGCCAAAGGTTTTAATTATGCGATTGCTCCTGAATCAATCCCAAAAAAAGGAATCATATGTGGTGTAGAAGCGGCTATATATGGTTTAGACAAGAAAGAAGCGGACGAAATTAGACAAGATATAGCTATGGTATTAAGAAAAGCGAAGATTCCACCTAGAAACATGAGTATAGAAGAAGAGAAAGCGTAAACAATTGAAGAATAATAAAGATATTGTTGTATTGCCAGCTGACAAAGGGAATGCCACGGTAGTGATGGATAGGACTAAATATTTTGAAAAAATGGAAGCATTACTAAAGGATGACACATATGTCGTAAGTAAAAGTAATCCGACTACATATTTAGAAATACAGACTAGAGAAATAATCAAAAGATCAAATTTAGACCCGGAAGTTAAGAAATTTGTTATTCCCAGTGAAAAATCATCCAGAATTCCAAAATTGAAAGGATATGTGAAAATTCATAAAGTGGATTATCCATTCAGACCAGTGGTTAGCTCCATTAATTCTCCAACACAAGCACTGGCGAGACATTTGGCAAAAAGATTACAACCATTGTCAGAAGAATGTGACTCTTATGTTAAAAACTCGTTTGATTTAGTTGAAACTTTGAAAACATGGAAATGGAAACCTGGAGAATTATTGGTGAGTTTAGATGTGGTGTCTTTGTTCACGAAGATCCCAATAGCAGAAGCGTTAGAGGGCATCAAAGATAATTATAACATATCAACGGACATAATGGGAATGATTAGCCACTGTATGTCTTCCACATATTTCATGTTCAACAAGGAAATTTATAAACAAAGGCTTGGTGCTCCTATGGGTTCCCCTCTGTCACCGGTGATTGCAAACTTATTTATGGCAGACTTTGAAAAGAAAGCTTTAGATACAGCACCATTAAAACCAACGCTGTACAAACGGTACGTAGATGACATTCTGATTAGATGGCAGCATGGTATAGGTGAACTAGATAAATTTTTTAATCATTTTAATAATAGGCACAATAATATCAAATTCACGATGGAACTGGAGAAAGATGGAACACTACCCTTCCTGGACGTATTAATCATAAAGAAGAAGAATGGAGATTTTGGACATACAGTATATAGAAAACCGACCAATACAAATCGATATTTAAAAGCGGAATCGCATCACCATCCACAACAACTTTACTCGGTAGTAAAATCTCTAACACATAGGTCCAAAACATTAACAGACAGTGAACACAAGAGAGAAGAATTAAATTTTTTAAATGAGGTTTTGATGAAAAATGGATACGGAAAGAAAGCCATATGGAAATCTAATAACAGAAAATACACACATAGTGAAGAGGAGAAACCGGAGATAAGAAGCACAGCATATCTACCTTTTGTAAAGGGAACGACAGACATTATAGGAAGGATGTTGAGTAAAAGGAATATAAAGACAGTATTCTCAACGGAGAAGAAAATCGGGGACGTGCTCAAATGTGAAGATAGTACTATATTGAATGAATCGAAAGGAGTGTATAAAATACCGTGTTCTGATTGTGATTTAGCGTACATAGGACAGACAAGCAGGAGAATTGAAGCAAGAGCAAAGGAGCATCAGGCAGCAATAAAAAGACATGACTTCAACAATTCCCTTAGTAAACACTCAATATTAACTGGCCATCATATAAATTTCAAAGAGACAAAAACAATAGCAAGGGTGGAGCACATCATACCACGTATTACCAGAGAAGCAATAGAAATAGAAATTACGCCAAATATGAACAATAGGAACGATAGTGTGAGATTACACGAGAGTTGGAAAACGGTACTGGGTAAGAAAGAAAATAGGAAGGAAAGGAGAAACCAGGATGGAGTACAACAGAACGCAACAAGAGAGTTAAATGAGAACATCACACTCACGAATCGAGCCAGAAATACAATGTTAGAGAGAGAAACGGGACCGACAACAAGAAGCAAATCGGAAAAAAGGACAAGCTGATTAATATATAAGTGTTTTGTTCAAGTTTTAGACGGAAACAAGAAGGTATAGATACATATACAACAAGCTTATATATTTCAGTTTCTTACATAGATATCAAGAGTGGTCTTAGATTCTTATTTTGGAAAATGTTTTATATTGTTATAGTTGTCATATTTTTATTTACTTTTCATATTAGGATAATATTTTATTTGATAATGACGTGTGCAAATCACGTTGAAACGTTAGAAGAATAAAATGTTTTACACAGATAACACAAGTGTGTCCGAAAACTTTACTATTGATAATTTAATACCTTGTGAAAGCTTACACAAACACATATATATATATATATATATATATACATATATATATATATATATATATATATATATATATATATAGATATAGATATAGATATATATATATAAATATATATGAATATAAATATAGATATAGATATAGATATAGATATAGATATAGATATAGATATAGATATAGATATAGATATAGATATAGATATAGATATAGATATAGATATAGATATAGATATAGATATAGGTATAGATATGGATATATATATAGATATAGATATAGATATAGGTATAGATATAGATATAGATATAGATATAGATATAGATATAGATATAGATATAGATATAGATATGGATATAGATAAAGATATAGATATAGATAAAGATATAGACATGGATATAGATATAGATATAGATAAAGATATAGATATAGATATAGATAAAGATATAGATATAGATATAGATATAGATATAGATATAGATATAGATATAGATATAGATAAAGATATAGATATAGATATAGATATAGATATAGATATAGATATGGATACAGATATGAATATGGATATAGCTATAGCTATAGCTATATAGCTATATAGCTATATAGCTATATAGCTATATAGTTATATAGCTATAGCTATAGCTATGGCTATGGCTATGGCTATGGCTATGGCTATGGCTATGGCTATGGCTAAGGCTGAGGCTAGAGCTATGGCTATGGCTATGGCTATTGCTATGGCTATGGCTATGGCTATGGCTATGGCTATGGCTATGGCTATGGCTATGGCTATGGCTATGGCTATGGCTATGGCTATGGCTATGGCTATGGCTATGGCTATGGCTATGGCTATGGCTATGGCTATGGCTATGGCTATGGCTATGGCTATGGCTATGGCTATGGCTATGACTATGGCTATAGCTATGGCTATCGCAATAGCTATATCCATATCTATATCTATATCTATATTAATATCTATATCTATATCCATAATCTATATCTATATCTATATCTATATCTATATCTATATTTATATCTATATCTATACCTATAGCTATACCTAAACCTATACCTATACCTATACCTATACCTATACCTATACCTATACCTATACCTATACCTATACCTATACCCATACCTATACCTATACCTATACCTATACCTATACCTATACCTATACCTATACCTATACCCATACCTATACCTATACCTATACCTATACCCAAACCTATATTCATACCTATACCTAGACCTATACCTTTACCTATACCTATACCAATACCTATACCTATACCTAAACCTATACCTATACCTACACCTATACCTATACCTATACCTATACCTATACCTATACCCATACCCATACCTATACCTAAACCTATACCTACACCTATACCTGAACCTATACCTATACCTATACCTATACCAATACC
>OZ023327.1:40492355-40522355 GCA_964007535.1 Brachyptera risi
ATATATATATATATATATATATATATATATATATATATATATATATATATATATATATATATATATATATATATATATATATATATATATATATATATATATATATATATATATATATATATATATATATATATATATATATATATTATATATATATATATATATATATATATATATATATATATATATATATATATATAATATATATATATATATATATATATATATATATATATATATATATATATATATATATATATATATATATATATATATATATATATATATATATATATATATATATATATATATATATATATATATATATATATATATATATATATATATATATATATATATATATATATATATATATATATATATATATATATATATATATATATATATATATATATATATATATATATATATATATATATATATATATATATATATATATATATATATATATATATATATATATATATATATATATATATATATATATATATATATATATATATATATATATATATATATATATATATATATATATATATATATATATATATTATATATATATATATATATATATATATATATATATATATGTATAGTGTATAGTATATATAGTGTGAAATAAATATGGTGTATATATATATATATATATATATATATATATATATATATATATATATATATATATATATTTATATAAATATATATATATATATATATATATATATATATATATATATATATATATATATATATATATATATATATGCTATAAATTGAATATTTTTGGATGAAGTTGTGTAATAATGATAAAATGAAACAAATTCTTTTCAAATCATATTTAAAATAATTAGTTCTATTCTCGAAAGCTCAACGTTTCATGAACTTTATCGGTCACCTCTTCAGGAGCAATGACAAGAATTAAAAATATTATAAAAACAACAATAGAATACTACTAAATGAACGTTGAGCTTCCGAGAATAAAACTAATTATTTTAAATATAAAATTAAAAGAGTTTGTTTTATTTCATCATTATTACACAAGTTCATCCAAAAATATTCAATTTATAGCACATAATGAGTTGTGAAAGCTTAAAGTCAAACATATATATATATATATATATATATATATATATATATATATATATATATATATATATATATATATATATATATATATATATATATATATATATATATATATATATATATATATATATATATATATATATATATATATATATATATATATATATATATATATATATATATATATATATATATATATATATATATATATATATATATATATATATATATATATATATATATATATATATATATATATATATATATATATATATATATATATATATATATATATATATATATATATATATATATATATATATATATATATATATATATATATATATATATATATATATATATATATATATATATATATATATATATATATATATATATATATATATATATATATATATATATATATATATATATATATATATATATATATATATATATATATATATATATATATATATATATATATATATATATATATATTTATATATATATAATTTATCTTCTGTCCATGATCACAGTTTCAATCAAGAGACACCATTTTTGATATCTGCCAAGACTTGATGAAAAATGTCACCGTTCAAAATGTGGAAATCATAATGCCCGCGGGTCAACATGAGAGCGTTCCCAGTGTTCGTATATAGAACTGTGTTGAATTCTTGAGTTTATCGATCAAATTACTTATAATCAACTCTAGTTGTCAGGTAAATCAAAATGCGAAACATATAAGTGTGTGTTATTTTCTCAAACGCTTTTCGATACAGCTCGTGTTCTTCGAAAGGAATTGCCGAGTATGCATATACCAGAAACTTTGAATTGCGTGTGCGAAATGCAATCTTTCGGTTGCGAGTGTACGTGCATAACACTCTTCTTGGAAATGACCCGCTCGGCCTCCCATTGGTTACCAAGAACACGCCCCAACATTCGAAGGCGTACACGATGGATAATAGAGTCCCAACTGGTACCATTCCCATCTGGTACGATTCTCATCTTGCACCTTTTTAGGCACATACCATTTCAACGTCGTCCCAACTGGTACCATTCTCAACTCGCACGATTCCCATCTCGCACCACTTTGGGCACATGCTATTTCAACGTCGTCCCAACTGGTACCATTCTCAACTCGCACCTTTCCCAACTCGCACCACTTTAGGCACATGCTATTTCAACGTCGTCCCAACTGGTACCATTCTCAACTCGCACCTTTCCCAACTCGCACCACTTTACGCACATGCTATTTCAACGTCGTCCCAACTGGTACCATTCTCAACTCGCACCTTTCCCAACTCGCACCACTTTAGGCACATGCTATTTCAACGTCGTCCCAACTGGTACCATTCTCAACTCGCACGATTCCCATCTCGCACCACTTTAGGCACATGTCATTTCAACGTCGTCCCAACTGGTACCATTCTCAACTCGCACCTTTCCCAACTCGCACCACTTTAGGAACTTGCTATTTTTTCTCCGTCCCAACTGGTACCATTCTCAACTCACACGATTCCCATCTCGCAACACTTTAGGCACATGCTATTTCAATGGTGTCCCAACTGGTACCAATCTCAACTCGCACCTTTCTCAACTCGCACCACTCTAGGCACATGCTTTTTCAACGTCGTCCCAACTGGTACCATTCTCAACTCACACGATTCCCAACTCACACCACTTCAGGCACATGCTATTTCAACGGCGTCCCAACTGGTACCATTCCCAACTGGTACGATTCTCAACTGGTACGATTCTCAACTCGCACCATTTTAGGCCATACATGCTTTTCCATGGGTGTTGCGAGTTGAGAATGGTACCAGTTGGGACGTAGCCAAGAGGATGTGTCTACTGAAAAAGAGGATGTGAAAGTGGGTGGAGATGTTGTGCCAGTTCGAGGTAGCCCCACCTCTAAAGTATGCTCTCTCAGGGTCTAGGATTTTTCAGTGAACTTATTTTTATTTCAAATTTTAATCATATTTTTGCCAGAGAAGCTCAATAAAGTAGCCTATGAATTGATCAGGTATTCACACTTCCGAATGAGGGTAAATATTCTTTAAAATGTCCGAGTCCTGAAGAGCATACGGTACCGTAAAGAATTATGTGCGTACCGTACCACTGATATGAATAGATCCGATTTTGGGATTTTCTGTCAAAAATATCTTGAACCTGATTGAAGTATACCATCTACGAGTACATTGATCAGGTGTTCGCTCTTCCGAATGTGGGTAAATATGTTTTGAAATGTTCAAGTCGTGAAGAGTATATATCGTAAAAAAATATAGGCCTACCATACCACTGTTAAAAATAGATCTGATATTGGCATTTTCTATCGAAAATGTCTTAAACCTGATTGAAGTATACCATCTACAAGTATACATTGATCAGGTATTTGCTCTTCCGAATGTGGGTTAATATTTTTTGGAATGTCCAATTCCTGACTCGTAGATGGTAGGCCGATAGGCCTACTTTAATCAGGTTTGAGACATTTTCGACAGAAAATCCCAATATCGGATATATATATTCGGTACTGTTGGACAGTATATACTCTTCAGAACTTGGACATTAAAAAAAATATTCACCCACATTCGGAAGAGCAAATACCTGATCATTGTATATTTATATAGATTATTATTATTATTATTATTAACTCTTGCAGTTGCACATAAATGCGCGGTGGCAAGTTCCCTATCAATCCTATCCTATCGCCTCCCTAACCTTCTGACGGAATAGCTGGTATTTATAACATCTAATCAATACAATTAATAGCATTAACAATTATTAACAATTAATAGCTATTTATAACAGTTGTATGGTATATATTTCTTTACGGTATATGTTCTTTAGGACTTGGACATTTTAAAAAATATTCACCCACATTCGTAAGAGCGAATATTCGATGTATACTCGTAGATGGTATACTTTAATCAGGTTCAAGACATTTTCGACAGAAAATCTCAACTTTGGAACCATACCATATATTGGGAGACTTTTGTACGGTATATTTCTTTACTCTTTATGCTCTTCAGGAATTGGACAATTTTAAAAATATTTGCCCACATTCGGAAGAGCGAATACCTGATCAATTCATACTTCATCAAGATCATTTTGTGAACAATTAAATCACCATTTTGAAATATGAATCAGTCAATGTAACTACAATCTGAAAATCCCAGATCCAGAAAGAAGCATGGTTTAGAGATGGGGTTACTTCAAATAGGTACAATTTCTCCACCCACTCTCACATCCTCTTTGTCAGTAGACATACCCAAGCCCACTTTCACGTTTGGTAGTATCTCTATTCCAAAAAAGTTGTGACTAACCACAGGAAGTAAGACCAAATTCCTCCACTGCAGTTTATTGTAGGCCTATCAGAAAGATGATGAAAAGAATTCATCTCAATTGAATATTGAATAGAAGGTAGGAAACATATTCTAACAGCTTTATATTTGTTATTATTACATTGTAGACTTACTTATCATCACACTTTTACTATTCAACACTAAAAGTAACAAGACAAAATTCCATTATGGCCGCTGAAACGAAGATACCTGGTTAATTAGCACTATTGGTTCCATATACGATGGCAGGCGCACCGATGGATTTCTCGATAATATGTAGGCCTACGATACTTTAATTTTTAAATTTAATGTACAGTTTAAAAAAAAACATTCATCTCGATCAAATCTAACCCCGAACTTTGTGTATTATATTCTTAACTTCATTCGATCTCTATGATTTGATGGAAGTGTTCAAGTAATACAACTACAAGTTAATGTCAATAAGGAGTTTGTAAAGATATAATTGATTGAGCTCAAGTCTGATTTCTTAGGAAACATGATCAAGAAGATTTCTATAGTAGATCGAAATATTTAAAATCGACTTGCATAAAAATTATTGTATTCTATAAAATTTTTCTTCCAAACTATGATTCATTTTATCCAGCTAAGCTTGAGAAACACTGTAGTCATTTTCATTTCATTCAACAAAAATGTGACATATTTATAGGCCTACTCAACATTCTATTATTCATTATATGAAATTATATTGTTCTTGATTCGTCTTTACTATATACAATTCCTAATTTCAGCAGTAGGCCTACTGACATAATAAAAACTTGCCACAATAATAAAAATCACATAATTAATCTACCACCACATTTTCACCTCTAGGCTACTCTCCCTTAGTACAAAGCTGATAAATTTGGTGGGCAGGATATATTATATGCTTATTATTCAACAAAATTATTATACAGACTGGAAGATTAAAATACTTTTCTTATTATTAAACACTGCCTCCACAAAATAACCTATCGCTGTCAACATGCCTTTAAACCCAACATTCATTCAAAAGTCAATTTGAAAATTACGCACTATTGTGGGCTAGAGAATACAACATATTGCTAATACCCTACTAATATACCAATGAGACGGGTGGAACAGTAGCTAAAATGCTGAATCTGATTGTTGATCTTTTAGTCATCATACAATACCATATAGATAATAAAATGCCTGTAATTGACTAAACTATGCATAAACTTACCATCACCGAGTTTGGTGATGAAAGATTAGCTTTATTCCACAAAAAAAAAATCATACTGGTATCAGCAATGTCGAGCACTTTCCAGGCAATCCTCTCACTGGCTCTACGGGACTTTTCCCGATCAATTACGGCGATTTTGACATAACATTTTTGTAGAAATGGTATAGCTATTTCATGTGTTAGTCAAGTGCACGTGCATAACCTATCCTCGTTTCAACAGTTCACATTTTCTCCGCCACGCCCGTATCTGCAACTTTTAGTGTTGAATACTATTTTTTATTCATTTCCTTTTGGATTACCATCAAACTTGCTCTGATAACAGCTTCTAAATGTAACAAAAGACAAAGCCCTTCATGCAATTACAATCCAGTGTCAACATTGAACTGCGAGCAAATATGTGCTAAAAAGCCTAAAACAATTACTAAACAATTGAAAACCTCAAAATTTTCTGTTATGTGGTGCTTCCTCTTCGCGAGGTCAACTATTAGCTATAGATTTGGAGTGGCTTCTCTGCTAGAAACTGCCACCCCCCACCACTTAAATGTAATATCGAATCATCATGATTCGTATTCTTTACCTCCCGTTTGAGTTATCGCATACAGTATTAGCCTAATGCAGAGTTGTAAAATGTCATGATGTTTCGTAAGTTTTATGAACAAGATATATAGTGTATAATACTGTTCATAAATCATTTCAATTTGAATAACATTCATTTTTTGCTAGTAGCCCATCGGACTACTGCCAATTTCGAGCACTACCAGTATCAGAACATTTAACAATCTTTAATATTACATCAACGGAAATATTACATTGGGAGATCTCCACAACATGAAGACCCAAACTTATACCAATGTATCCTGTTTTTTCATGATAAAACATTCCTGAACTCACTTCTTAAAAATGTCTGAAAGTGTATGCAGTAATGTTCGGTCTAGGTTTTACATTTTTTGAGAGTGCGTTATTTGGTAGTCAATGACTAGGTAGTTGATTCACTCACCTTTAAAAAAACTCTTGGGAAGCATTATTATAAATTGTGAAATAGAAATGTGCATACTTCTGATACAAAATAGTTACATATTTTTAACACCACACTGGCTATAAACTCTACCGTTTGGCACGATTGTCATGGATCCAAAGACAACACGCTATAGCCACGAATATTTTGATCGTGACTGCAATTACGTGTAAAACTAAAGCCACGAATTCTTGATCTGGCAACATCGTTTTGAAGTAGTAATAACCTTACTAGTTACTACGTGAATCTCACTACCCTTCTATTGGGTTGGATAGGGTTATGACAACCATGTCAATGTCACCACGACAGTCGTGTTCATTGCAAGTTTGCCAGCTCGTTCACACAAGTCCTGCATATCGTGACTATATTTTTTTAAACTTCTGCAGTCACGGCTCACATAATTTTCGTGTCATGTCCATAGTTTTTCAATACCTATGAGGAGTCACGTTATTCGTGATCTTTAAAATTCACTGCTCTCCCTCAACTAAGTCATAATTTTGATCATAGATGAAAAATGTAGTTCATTTAACATTTTACTGATGTCCGTGTGTTCTGTTTTTGTTTCTAGGATTAATAATTGTGTTGGTGAACAAAATCAAAAGTATTTTATTCAGTTTCTTGTCTATGTCGGAGTATTGTCGGCATATTCTATCATCCTGGTAGTAATTTCATGGGTAGTCGAATGCCCTGACTGCAGCAATGAGATGACAATCAAGCAAACACGGATGTAAGTACCAATCTAATAAATTTACTAATAATGTAGTAATGCAATGTAGCAATGCTTAAGGTACTAAGTACCCTTTGAAAAAAAAATCCAGAGTATGTAACTTTACCACGTTTTTTTTTCATATGCAGATTGAAAGTGATTTAGTAAGATGAAAAAAAACAACAACAATGCTTCTAAATAAAATTTGAATAAAATATCTATAGGTTGAAACAATGCTATATTCTTGACATGGTTTTCTCAGCTAGGGTGTAATATAGATTGATTTTTCCAAGGCAATTTTTTTGGTTTTATATATGAGCATGCAATAGTAGGAGGTTTTTTCCTATGACTCATATAAGTATTACTTTTATTTTTTTCAGAATTTGATTAATTTTATCTTCGAATTCATCACATACATTACCTGATGAAGAATTTATTGAAATTTCAGTTTTTTTCTTCTAGAGAATCTGCCCCACTATCACATCCAGAATTCATTCAGCTTCAATACAAAAAAAAATATCATATTTTCAACTCAATGTTTACTATTCCAATTCTATGTCAAGGATTGATCAAGTGTCATCAAAAATGACTTTTGAGTAAATTACATGTGAAGTTTCATTTCGAGGCTAGACTCTATTGTTACATAAAGACTAAATAATTATTTAAAAGGAAACTATAACTACAAGAAGCATCTGACTTGTTTTATTCAAATGATAATAAGATAGGGCATTCAACGCCATCATAAATACCTTTTTTTCCACCGGATTTTGTGTTTTACAAAAGGTATTAGTACCTTGAAGTGCATAACAATGCTGCAAATGGCTTTTGCAGGTAGAAAGATCTTATTATTTCATGTTTTTTTGGTGAAAACAGCATATTTTAAATAAATGTTCCCTATTTATTCTGAAGTCCTCAGGAAAGTCGATACATTCTTGAGTGATGACGACAACTACTACCATCTCCACTCAGTGCTTGCCACGGCCGAACGATGTTACACATATTTACGCGCGAGCCTCATTTCAATTCAGTTCTACATAATTAGTTATTACTAGGGTCCCTGAATTATGGTGAATAAAAGTGCTTCATTTCGTCATAAAAATTCAAGTCAAAGTGGTGTAAAAACTCTAAGAAACGGAATATTTCGCTACAAAAATGGAACAATTTCAGTGGTTTTTGGATGAAATGGGAGGGTTGGGTACAAAAGTTTCACAACACAAATTTTCTATAATCCAATTTTAAATCGAATTCGAATCCACTTTCACTTTCGGATTCGGTCCAACATAAAAGATTCGAAAATTTTGAATCTTGGCGCCAAAAACGTGGCAACATTGCATTGTCAACTTTCTAGATCGCGTGAGCAAGTGCGATGCGCACTAGCCTACGAGTGGGTGGGGTCGTCATATATGGCCGGCTTCGATTGGCGCTCGGCCGTCTCGAGTCGGACGAACGAAAGTCTCGTCAAAGACCTTGGTATCTAACTTCGTTAACGAAGTTAGATACTAAGATCTTTGGTCTCGTCCTTGTCAAGGTTAGACCACACACGTCACGACCATGCAGTACGGCAGTAGTAGGATGACAGACGCCATGCAGTAAACAGCTCCGATGTTTATAACTGCGCGTCAAATAAAAATATTTGAAAAAACATGGTCGCCCAATAATACGAAATCAGTAAATTTAAAAATTTTACACCACTTTTGTTGGATTTTCTTTAAATTATGTCGATTTGGCTTCAAATTTCGTGTATAACAAAGATAATTCAATATTTCGTGCATAACGAGAATTTCATCCGATTTCGCGTCATTTCGTGAACGTTATATGGTAGGCCTAACCTCCAAAAGATGTTGTATGTTGACAAAAACACTGTAAATTCAATATTAGCATTTTTCGTGTAAAACCCATTAACGAAAATTCGGTGACCCTAGTTATTACTTATTACGCTTGCTCATAATTGAACAGCATCATCATTGTCTATGATCTTTCTTCTACACAACGAATATTTTCAATATACATTTGAGGAATATTTTGCTTGTTTATGTAACAATTGAATTGGATGTGATTTTTTGTCAAATGTACGTTATATTTGTGTTTAGATTGTTCACTGTAATGTCACAGTACGAGTTAGACGTGTTTTTATTTGATTATCACACTTGCGTTATTCACATATTCTATCATGCAATACATTGTACGTAGTAAATGGGACTTACAGCTGTTTGTCTACGCGCCAGCCTACCGCGTCTACGGCTCAAGCAAGAACAGTTGGAAATGAAGACAAACAGCATTAAGTCCCGTGTACCGCATACAATGTATTGCATGATGAAATATGTGAATATAACGCAAGTGTAATAATTGAATTTTTTTTCATCATCCTCAAACTCTTATTCTAAAAGATGAACAATAAAAACACGTCTAGCTCGTACTGTGACATTAGAGTGAACGATCTTAACAACGCAAATATAACGTACATTTGACAAAAAATCACATCTAATTCAATTGTTACATAAACAAGCGAAAAATATTGCTCAAATGTATATTGAAAACATTCGTATTGTAGAAGAAGGATCGTAGAATATGATGATGCTGTTCAATTTTGAGCAAGCGTAATAACTAAGTATGTAGAACTGGATTGAAGTGAGGCTCGCGCGTAAATATGTGTAACATCGTTTGGCCGCACGTGGCAAGCACTGAATGGAGATGGTAGTAGTTGTAGTCATCACTCAAGAATATATCGACTTTTCTGAGGAATTAAGAATCTTCAAAAAATCATAATAAATAGGGAACATTTATTTAAAATATGCCATTTCCACCAAAAAACATAAAATAATTAGATTATTCTACCTGCAAAAGCCATTCGCAGCATTGTTAATTTGTTATGCACTTTAAGAGTATTAGCAGGTCTGCTGTTACTTGGTGCTATCAGTTTGGAGGTCTTGGTTGGAAAATTTGAGTAAGGAATATAGTATTTGGTTTTGTTTCATCTTCCTTAAAAGAATTGTCTCGAGTTTGTTGAATTCACAAGTCATATTATTACGTCGTACTTTATCAGTATTATATAAAAGAATATGAAGTCAATTGGACATAAAACTTGGTCGTGGTGATTCTTCCAAATGTGTTCTGCATCATGAAAACCTGTCTAATCCCTTGTGACGTTTTTGGGGGCACAGCTTCCTAAGTATCCCCATAACAAAAGCTGTATGGAGCTATAGTCAAGCTCTTTACCATCAAATAGTTATATTTAGAAAATTACAGGTACCGGTACAAACATATGAATTTCAAATTATAGTTTGCAGTATGGAGAAATCAAGATTTAATGTTGGGGATGGTACATGTGATATAGGTCAACAATTATGATGACGTAAACATTTCTCTTTACAAAATGAGAAATACTTGTTTCAAAGGCGTAGATGGACTTGCAATACATTGCAATAAAATGTACTCATTTTAAAGTTTGTTTGATATGTTCATTGTTTACTGGTTATATATTGTTATTAATAGGAGTTGTCAAGGTTATAAACTCATAGGCATAAATAGCTTAATGCGTACCTCGTACCAGTATAATATAGATAGGCCTATACCTTGATGAAGTATAATTTAATTAATCATCATATAGATATGAAGTATAATAAACCTGGGTAGCCATAATTGATAGGCATATATCTCTAACATTCCCTTCTAAGTGAAAGCGTAGGTAAAATCTAAAAAGAAAATACTGGTAAATGGAAAAGATTTTTTTGCCTTAATTCTGGAATGGCAATATTGTAAAGAAGAGCCTTGGAATGCAAATGTTAAATAATTCCAGTTTCAATTCCACTGCCACCAGTGTTGGATTATGAACTTTTAAAATGAACGAGTTTGTATTTTCTGAACTTTTCAATGACAGTGTTACATTCACAGTCGACGATCTTGAACTTTCTTTACGTTCGATTTTTTGGTGATCTTATTCGGAATAAAACGTTCATTTGAAAGTTCGTAATTTTAGATCACTCACAATCCTATTCGACACAATCGCACTATCCGCACTTCCCCGTCCAAATACCGAATGAGATCGACTATTTTATGGTCTATCCCGAATGTATAATATTCCCTGTTCGGGATTTCATCGTGTGATCACTTGTCACCAGGTGAGCCTTGCAGCCACGTGTGGTCAAGGTTGACGTGTTGTGACTTGTAGTTGTATGCAGGCTGTGTACACTGATTGTATTGTTCTAGCCTCTGGAAGTGATGCGAATTTAAAGTGTTTATAAATTATAATAGTGAACAGTGTATTGGTTAATTTGATAGTTTTTAATTAATTTTAACGTAAATAAATCATGCTGTTGATAGTTGGTAATTTTTGAACGAAGTTATGTTTTTTTTTTATTTGAACTTGAACTTTCACAGCAAAGCCACGTAAACGAACTTTAAACTTTTTAAAAGATCGATTTATTTGACATGAACTGAACTTTTCAAAAGTTCCTTTTATAGGTGAACTTCCCCAACACTGACTGCCACAAAAGTGGATTGGTAAAATTTCCATGGTTATTTTAAGCAAGCTAATTGCCATCATAAATTACAATTAACCATAAAATAAATACGTAGCTTGAATTCCTTAGTCTCAAAAATATATAGGGCCTATGCATATTTTGTAAAGGCTGTTAAATGAAGTATATGCCTAGCCACTGTTGACTCTAAAATCTTTTTCAAATTTATTTTCCTGGATTCTGCTTACGCCCAATCCATTATCGAAATATCAAGCTCATATTTGTCAAAAAGTGTTTCAGCCAATATGTCCAAAAATTGTACAGTATAGTTCTACCTATTCTGGACCCTTACCGTGACTGTCACTTGAATTAGCGTCCTAGGCCTAGCCACTGTTGGCTCAAAAATCTTTTTCAAATTTATTTTCCTGGATTATGCTCACGCCCAATCCATTTTCGAAATATCAAGCTCATATTTGTCAAAAAGTGTTTTAGCCAATACGTCAAAAAATTGTACAGTATAGATAGTTCTACCTATTCTGGACCCCTACCGCGACTGCCACTGGAAATAACGTCCTAGGCCTGGCTAGCTTCAAGAAACTAAAGATTTGTATTGGTTTCTATTCACTAGGCCCAGTAGAGCTAAGTACCATAGCAACATATCCAGTATTTGTGTATTTCCATTGTTGTTAGCACAAAATCCTAGCCCTACTCTTGAGGTGGGCTAAAAATAGTTCACATTTTTGCGTTCCAAGATATCTTGACTCTATCATTATCTCGTATTGTCATGGTATTTAGTTCTCCTAGAGAACATTATCTAATCAAAGTCCTTAGTCTTGTGGGGTTAGCCAGGCCTGGGACGTTATTTAAGTGGCAGTTGCGGTTTGGATTCTAGTGTGTATGAGTAAAATACTGAGGAAAGGTTTGAAATACTGGCACCAGTAGCTCAGTGGTAATGTGCTTGCTCCATGTGACCAGAAGATGAGGGTGGATCGGGTCTCGGCTTGATTCCTGCCACTGTGGTTTTTCTTGGTTTTTCTCTGTAGCCTAGGTAAATGCCGGGATGGTTCCTCCATATAGGTCACAACCTCTTCGATCCCACTACCTAATGATCTTCAATGCATAATTCCATCATCTCATTAATCATTCATCAGATGCCAAGAGATCTTAGTTATAATTATAGTGGGTCATTAAACCCAATCTAAATGGAAAATATTGACGTCAATATTTCTTTAATCAAAATATTTCTTTGTTTGGAGCATTCACCTACCACTTTTTTCCATTATGTGAAATTGTGACTGCCTATGCTCGATGAATAAAATTATCTATTGAACTCTTTGTATAATTTCCCATGTGGCTCGGTCAGCTAAGGCTCTGCCTTGGGAACTGAAGTGAAGTCGGGCGTGGGTTTGAGATCCGTATGAGGTATGGGATTCTGTAAACATCATTCCCCCCAACACTTGCACCTCAAAACAACTCAGTTGTTGGTGGGATCATTAATTATCATCATCGCCGTACACTCTTGGTACTGCATCATTGAGGTTGCTAACAACTAGGGGTGGAAAAGTGTATTTTTAATACCAATTCGATAATTGATACACAAATTAATTACATTAATTACAATAATCGTTATTATCGTATTCGATAATCAAGTAGGGAACTTCTACTACCAAGAGGAGTATGCCGATTTGCTTTGTGGCCTAATCGGTGGGCAACGCTTCTTGAAATGATCATTTTTTATTCTTACCTCCAGATGGCAACTAGTATTTGATTCATCTATCAGTTTATAAATAGCAGCACTAACCAGTAACCACCATACAGTGATGCTAGATGAACTATTTAATGGCAGGAATACAAACAAATATATCACATAAAATGGTAATTTCAACATTAACAATAAGATAGTTGGAATTATAAAAAGATTGCTCACAAGAAATCCTCATCTCTTTTCAGCCCTACTAATAACCTTCTCTGTTTGACAGCCTGCATTGTGTCATTCTGGTGCTGGAGAGTGCAATGTTCGGGATGTTCGTGTCCGCGATCCTCGTTGATCAGTTCCAAGCAATATTTGGCGACGAAACGACGGTGGAGCAGGTGCAACAGCAGGGCCCGTTCCGGCCGCACAAACCCAGGCTAGCGTTGCTGACGGAAGTGTGTGGGCGAGGCCATCCAGCCCTTTGGCTATTACCCTGTATAGGGACACCAAGACTGAAAGACGAACCGCTACTCAAGTACGATGTGTAACAAGTCGGACGTTGAATATGAATACTCATATCATTTGGGTGATGTCCACTCAAGGTTAACTTTTTTTGGTGTTTTTCCCTCCCTAAAATGCATTCAAAGAGTAACCACACCAAAGTTTTTTTTTCATATTATTACATATACACTTGTACAAATTTCCCTTTTGACAGCTTTTCAGCTTTCAAAATATACCCCCCCCCCCCTTGCTGTTTGCCATTTATTTCACGCGTGTCTATAGCAACTGTTTGGCTATCAAAATACTATGAACTGTTCTACTGTGTTGCAACATTGGTATTGTGAGATATCAGGAAAACTCGGGACATCCTCGGTAGCTCGGTCAGCCAAGGCACCGCTTCAGAAACTGAAGTCACTGTTAGGCGTGGGTTTGAGTCCTGCATAAGACATGGGTTTGTGTTACAAATGTCCTATCACCAATCATCACTTCATAGTTTCATAATCACCTGCTCATTTGTACCCCCGTGTAACCTAACTGTTGGTGGGGTCGTTAAGCAAACAATAATCAATATCAATCAAGGAAAACTCAGCATCATGTTTTAAGGGTGACGTTGGTTAATAAGTTTGTCAACCAGACACCCAATTGCCTCTGCCAGTTCAAAGCGGGGTTAATTATCTAAAACAAATACAATTATAATTGTGAATCAAGATAGCGCCAGACTAATGAACATAGCAAGCTGCATTAGCTCATCAACTTTCCTGCATGTGTCTTTCATCTGACTGATATGGAGTTATCATATGGTTCAACCTAAACGAGTGTAAGTGAGAGAGCTGTTCAACTGTGAACAATCGTTTGTCAGTCTCGGAGCGGCCGAGTGTAAACTCATGTGGGCCACTTGGCGATCGCGCATCGACAGTGAGCTAAGACACCACACTATCGCGTACGGTCTTTGAGGCCCTACAAACGGTTTATTTTGAGTTACCGATTCGACGATAGTTCTGTAGTTTCGACCCACAGCATACTTTGTTCTTGCGCGCAAAACAAAATAGACTAAATTTCAATCAGGATCATTGGTTATTTCATTACAAAAGATGCAAGTAAAAAATTGAGGGTTTGATAATTTCATCCTGTTGCGATTAAAGAAAGCCGATGTCCGGCAACCATTTGTGTGATGTCACTACTAATATGTTTGTGATGTAGTAGTTTAAAGTGTCTGAATTATCATAAAGTTTGGTTCTTATAAACACACACGTCAAAAAATAGAGTTATGCTCTGAGAATTCTATTGGTGCACAAGTAAGAAAAACAGCCATTGAAACAGAAACAGTTATTGGCTGAAAAAATGATTCTCTAATAAACGAACTTGTAGATTCAGCCCCAGACAAAAAAAAACATGTTTTGAATGGTCGCTACGCCCATTTTGAAATGTAAATATCTAAAAAAAGTATGAAGATGTCACATTGTATTTTTTCATTTGATTCAGCATACTATTGAACTTGTTAAGAAAAGACAAATGTGAGAAATTGGAAAAATGCCGCTTACACCCTTCTACTTATTTTGCGTCGATATTGTTCTAAAGCTAAGGTTATTCAAATGCTCACTAGACGTTGTCTCGTTAAGGGTAGTTGACGTTTATTCTCTGAGCGATCTACAACGTAACGTGATAGTAAACGATACAAATTTGAACTTTCTGCGACTAACCAATGAAGAACAAATCAATAATCAGCATTATAATAGCCACACTCCACATGTGACCTGATACAGTGGAGCCCTTGTGACATCACACAGGCTCTGTAATGCTTGGACTTGTGAAATGTTCCTGTACACATGAACAAATATATTTACTCGTTTTTTATTATCGTCATAGGCGTGCGCACAGGGTAAGCAGATACGTCCTAGGTCATATCTAATGAATTACAAGGAAGATGACACTGAATGTTTTATCCTAAAGTATCTATAACAATTTGTCTCAGAATAACATTTTTTGTACCCATGTGATTCTTAGAATCCTTTAGAATAACTTTCAATTCCTTGAAATTTGAAAAATGTCTCTGAGAGGCAAAATGGGGGCGTTCTCCACGCACCTTCGTGATTGTGTGCGTAATGAGCTTCATTGCCGTAAGGGGTAAAGCTGTAAATATTATGCAAAGTAATTATTTTCAACAGCCCTGTTGGTATTTTAGTGATTGAAAGTAAGTTTACATGTAATTGTTTTAATCCCAAAGTTATGTTTTTCAGTGGAAAAACACAATGCACAAAATGAAATGGCGAGGTAGGGTTTCAAACCATATTTTCCACTTGACCATGTGTATTTTGTATTAATAAATAACTTGGCTAGAAAAGGTATTTTCAATCTTTCATAATGGGCCGTACCGTACTACTATAATGTCCTGCGCACGCCTATGGTTATCATTAGTGTAATGGTGCATCGCGAATGAATCTAGTAAAAATCTTTCGACAAATCAAACTCCTGGAATGTCGCTTCTCATAGTGTGAGATATACTCACTTAGGAAACTACTGCCATCCCTTGTGGTTCTAGCTAAGGCACTGCGTTAGAAATTGACCTCAGATCGGGCGTGGGTTCGAGTCCTGCATAAGACATAGGTTTTTATAAACGTAGTTCAACTATCACTCACCCATTTGTACATCTAACTAACCTGGGTGTTGATGGGGTTCCCTGTTGAGCTATTATATTCAGGAAATTACTTGCCAGTATTCTAATGAGACCATGTTACAAACTACTTAATGGAGCGGACAGTCATAGATTGCTTCTTTGCACCAGATGAATCTGAGGGTGCAGCTGATGATAACATGTGCTCATTGTCATCGCTAATTGAATGGTTCTATCTATCGAGTTTTGATAATTCAAGAAAATGACGTTTTAGTTTGAACACTGAGTTTGCGTTGATTGTGTTGTACACTGGGCTTATGTTGATTGTGATTGTGTAAAGACTAGGTTTTGTATACAATTTATAGGAGGCCTATAAATGAAAATGCCTTTAACTGTATGTACGTTTGTGAAAAGCAGGTAAGAAATAAGAATGTGTTCTGCCTGTCAAGAGGAAGTTTCTAGGCTAACAGTGTACAATATTCATTTTTCATTGTCCAACTTACATCAAATGTTTTTGTAATTGACAAGTAGTGATTGATCTACCCACTGACAACAATATGTAGCAACCAATCAATCTCTAACCTCTCCTCCCAGTCCGTGGAGCAAGCGCATCATCGCTGAGCCACCAATGCTGGTCCCTCACACCTGGTCTCATAGAATCCACTCGATTGAGTTGCGTTGATTTGAAACATCGTTCTCAACTTGGTTTGAAACTTGTTCGCTACTGAACTTTTCAAGAATTAATTACTTCCATTGACTATAACAACTTGGTGGATTTTGTATCTAGTTACATTTTCTCATTGAAAGATATGGTATGATATCAGTTTCTTTACTATTCCAGAACTTGCTTGCATTGCTGTTGCATGCCAGTGTTGGCCTAACATTTCTTGCAATGTAGATAACTTGATTTCTTTTTACAAGAACATGCAGGGATATATGATAGCATAAAAGCTTGAATATTAAATTATAATTTAGATTAAATTTCAAGAAAGATGCTGAATTGAAATAGTCAGCATTGTGATAAGGTACAGTGAATCTATTTTGCAAGCCAGGTGTGTAGGGGGGGGGGGGACTACAATCCCATATAGGCCCCAACGCAAGGCGGTTGTTATATAGTTGGTATCACATATTATGTAGAGAAAGCTCGCACTGCAAAGCTGGTACAGTGTGAATAAATGATGCCCGTACAGCACCTTCGTGTGGCGCTAGGAATATTTACATCAGGATCATCAGCTGTTGACTACAGTATTTTCTTACAGTTGTCAATTCAAATTAAGTGCCGATCAACGCATATTGAATGTAAATATACTTAGAAAATGCAGATGTATATCAAATCCTACAACAGCTTTTAGGGCTAGGCCTAGCCGAGACGTAGGCAATGAAAACATAAACATTACTCAGTTCAGAAACAGTGCCAATTAGAAGAGTGCTACCATTGATAATTGATATCCTGCCTTGGTAAAATATAATGTTTGTTTAATCCTACCTTTAGGGCTCCCTTTCACAATATTTGCCCACAATCTATTAAGATTAGGTTGCTTGACTTAAGGCATCCAACAACTTGGTAACATCTTCAACATTCTGTACATTCGATTTTAATATAATTTTCTCTGCCTGTTCTTGAACCATCACATGCGTGAAATCATGAACTCCTTCAAGCACTTCTCGTAAATCCATAATTATTTTTTTTCAACAAATATTATAGTGATGGTGATAGTTAATGGAGATCAATTATTCAACAAAATAATAACCAATAATCGTTACAATGAAAAAATGCAGGGAACTACAGTAGTGAACTTTCAAAGATTGTGATTGGTTGGTAATGACAATTTGAGGACATTGTTGTCTGTTTTTTTAAATATGCGTAGTGCGAATGAATAGAATGGGGTTAGCCAATGGCAGCATCGAATAATAGCTTTGAGTGAGCCAATGGCGCGTGTCTGGTGATGAAATGACAGCCTTATGTTGGGGCCTGTACGGGATTGTAAAGTCGCTGTTAGGGCCTCAAGTACATGATGAAGTGTGACATAACACCATAGAATGAAGAGGCTATTTATATCGGGTCGTGAAACAGTTTATTTGAATAAAAATGGTTAGATTTGAATGAATCCATGGTCTACATCAAAATGCTCATCTTTGCTTGTCTTGAAGTAATGCACTACAATAGCAACAGGTCTACATATAAAATTCCTCTCAAACTCAGATAAAGTGAACAGTTGTTTGACAGTGAAAATGAACACTATATCTCACTTTACAAATGAAACTGCCAGTACTGTAGTATGATTTATTTAAAACATGAAACCACTATCTGAGCTCTAGCTTTGCTGCACTAAGGTACTTCAGCTATTTCCTCATTATGAGCATAGCTCGAAGTATGGCAACTTTGACAGAAAGGTAGGCCTACAATTACCACAATTGGATCATAGCATGGTCACTCAGTCATTGGCAACAACAAAAGATACAGAGTGCTTTCAGAGCTACCTTACTGTTTTCAGATTTAGTCGATTCAAGTAGACACAGTTTTATTACAGATAACTTCACGATAGTTTATTTCAATTGGTCGGGAATTAGTTCTGAGTGTGTTTTTATTGACGTACATACTTGTTATATTGCCGCTAAACCTTCATTTACCCAATTATAATCAGGTCTACAAAATGAATGACTCTTCAGTACAGGCATTTCTAAATAAATGGTACAGGCCTGCCTATGCAATGATCCATATACTTTGACAAGGTTGTGATAAATATAATTTTTGTAGTTTGCCTACATAAGTACAAATTGTGTCAGTAAAGTATGTATGTACCCCGACTTTTGTTGAAACAGGCATATTTAATAAGCGTTTCGGTGATGGTAGTCATTTTGCCTCAATAATCAGAAGGGCTCAAAGAATGATGAGTGTTATTTATAACCCGATGTGTTGTTTTAGCCACTCTTTATTTGTGTATAGTAATCATATTATCGGTGTGAATATTTCATGCTCTAATACTGTATTTGTTCTATTTGAACCCATTCATTTCTTCTCATCAATGCTATTGCCGTGTTTTACTAAAGAAAGGATGTAGAAAATTCAAGCACAAGGAATGGGCCAACCCTTCAGGCATACCAACTTCTACTACTATGCAGTATTGAATTTTTATAATATTTATTGTTATTATTTTTAATGTGTAATCACGGAAAATAAGTTTTAGAAATATATCATGAGAACTGAACCATTGTTATATAAATATCAGAGCAAGTTTATATAATTAGATATTTTATAAGATATTAGTTACTCGTAATTTATTATTTGCCATTCCATATTGAATGTAGCCTGTCAGGGAAAGCTATTGTTGTTGTAAGTAGTAGCTACCATAGATCTGTAGTACAGCAATAATGAGGCTTAATATGTGAATATATTACTCAATACCAAATACACTGATTGAGTATTGGTAAAAAAGTCAAGCGCAATGTTAAAATTTTGTATCAATTGAAAATGAATTAAACCCGTGGTGAAAAAAAAAATTGTGCAGTAGGACTTTTACTTGGATATACTATGTAATGTATGTAGTATGTAGTGTACCTCAAGGTTTTCATGAATAATAACAGCAGATAATTGATTCAGCAATCAAATCAATTTGATGTCAATTTTATTTAAATTATAGGCATCTTACAAAGTACAAAGTAATTTTACCTCACGTAAAGTAAACTCACTTTCGAGCCTGAGTAAGAAATATATTTGGCTCAGAGACAACAAAATGAGGACATGAATAATTAATGATTACAGTTTGTGTGATTTATGATGTGATTATGCATATGCCTAAGAATCATACTGAGCCAATATATCAAGATGCATACATACATACTCGTATGCTGTATACTATGTACAGCAACAATTTTAATGACTTCAATTGAATGTATTCCAACTTGATTTAAAAGAGCAAAATACTTTGGAAACACAGTGTCAAAGCACAATTTAGAAAAGGTACATATACAAATCATGAAAACAAATCACCAGTCCTACTTATCCACTAATTTCATGGATACAAGATATCATAATGTCCTGGGCGGTAGAGAAGGTGTACTGCTGGCTGTGTGCCTTCAGGGAAATCGTGTGCCAATACCTCTGCTGAATCACCTCGGTCCATGTAGCGTACACGCACGCCTACGTTCAACGCACGGCTCAATGCGATGATGTGAATATGATCACTTTCCTTATACATTGGCTCCACTTCCTGAAACCACATTTTAGTTGATCAGACAAATGTTGCCCTTGAGTGTAATGTAGGTCTACATGCAGAACATTTACAGTTTGAATGTATTCAGAGGTGCTTTAACCCTTTGATGTTTATTTTTCGAACCTACTCTAGGACACTAATTTATAATGCAAAATTATATGAAAATCTATTCTTGGTTTCTTGCCCATGAACATCAACAAATTACTTCATAATACCACATGGTGTTTTCCCAGCAAATTACTCACAGTTATACATAGAGACATGTAAAAATAGCAATTGCTATAAAAGCGATGGAATTTAAAAGTGCCTTTTCACATGTTTTTCTGATATTTCTTCATGTTACACTATGTTTGATGTTCTATCATGTTTTTGAAAAGGCGACAAAGCGCTACAACCGTCTGAATCCGCTACGTTTCAATGGACTGGCGATATAGACGCTATATTCGGAATAGAAGCATTATAGATGCTATTTTTCCCAAAATTATCTCAATTGAGGTGCAAACGGGTGAAGTTAGTCGGGGAATTCGGAAAAAAGTGCAGTTGCAGATACAGGTGGCAGACGCCTGAGGCGTAGGTTTGACCTGCTTGTAGAGACTATTTTTTTTTTAATATCAATTGGAGTGCTTCTCTTGTATGCCTATTGTGCGTTATATAGTGGTTTTACCGGTACTGTACAGTTGTTATGCTACTGAAAGTTGTTGCGCGACAAAACACGATGTTTCAAAATAAAAGATGGCGCTAAATGACCTCGCTGTCGATGCGCCTTTAAACCCTAATATTCATTCAATAGATGCACCAAAGTGCTACTTTTCAAATTCTAAATGCTACGAGAAGAAAAAATAGAAGCTATATTTACATGTCTCTAGTTATACACATAAAAAAAGGAATTGGTCTGAATTTAGTCCTAGATGATGAGGATCCAAGAATTAAATTGGGATTGCCTACCTGGTGGCAGAAGTCGGCGACTGAGCGATCACCCTCGATGAAGTGTTGGTAGAAATCCGAGTCCTGTTGAAGCTGGCCGGAAGTGATGAGTCGCAGAAATACAACAATGTAATCAGAGTAGCCTTGATCGTTGAACAACTTGTGAAGCTCATCTTGAGAGAATAGAGCAGATCCCTGCCCAACACGCTCTACCACCTCCATGAACTAAACCAACAGAGAAGATGCCAATGCACATCACATAATCTAAAACCATCTACACATTCTCAGTTGACATACCCAAACTCATTCCTCACTCTTGCGCAAAAGGCCTACACTTTTCAATTGTGATCCAAGTCCAATTAAATCCCAAGATCAAACTAGATTTATTGAAACACTACATAACCACACAAGAGGCATGTAGTTTATGAAAGTGCTACCTCACGTTAATTTCGTAAATCTTGAAATGTAAAAACTTGACTCACAATACAAGATAACAGTTCCTTATTTATGGCTAATCAATGATGCATGGTCATGGTATAACATATGAAAGATTGTTTCGTCTTGAAAAGTCAAATTTCATACACACGAAAATACACGAAAATTATCAACACTCACCAGCTGAACAAAATTGATTCAGATTGTCATATTTTTCTTTCTTTTAAATTCAAAATTAAATAGGCCTACAATTCCTCTTCTGCAAGTTCAAGAATATTGACAGTAGGCCTACTATCGATTCTTGCTGTATTAAATTAAATCTATAACATTTAATAGCCCCCATTATATCTGCACCTTGATCTACAACAAACTTCCTTCCTTCATCACAAATTCAACCACCCGTCCCTCCTTTGATAATGACCTCAAGTCCTTCCTAACCCAACATCCTTTTTACAGCATCTCAGAATATCTCGACCATGATTTCCCTCCACATTAACCTCTCTCCCCCTCAACTTACTTATTTATAAGTTATTTAGTTATCATTTATCCTACCTACTATTATTATATTATCCCATACTTTGTTCTATGTACTGGTCCATGGGACGAAAATAAATCAAATATATTAGGGCCTACAGTATCCTAGTCCTGATTCATTTATTTTAGAGTTTCTTCATTTAAAACACAAGCAATAAACATAACTAGATATTTAGATACATGGCCAGTTTTTATTGGACATTTTCAGACTGTGTCAAACAGATATGAACGATATGGCCCTCAAAATGAACAGTCTCAGAATGTTTGCTTTTGACGATCAGTTACCCTGAATTTCATATTCATTTCACATTCATTTAAATTTCATACTCGCATTGTACCACACAAGCAGAACGAGATCTTCAAATAATAAATGGCTTGTCTCTTACATTGACAACAAATTTCACATGGAAAACTCCTTGATGAAACTTCTCAAACTTCTCAAGTTGAAACTTACAGTATCGTGGAAATCTTCAACCGTGAAAAGAGGAAAGCCGAGAGCAACCAAAGTGGCCTTACTGTTGGATGCAAGTTCACGGAAAGTTGCATACTCCTCTGGATGATCCAAAAGCCGCTCGAGATAAGCATAGCTGAATGCTCGAAAGAAGCAATTACCATCCGGGCGAGTACGTCGCATGTTCTTGTATTTGCGGGACAGATCCAGAATCTTTTGACGGTACACTTCATCCCCTGCATACTCATATTCAAGAGTTGACAGATCAGCAATCTCTCCTACAAATGCTGTTGACTCTGAAATCTATGTCATCATTCAATTAGCATCAATAAAACATCACAGGTGACAGTAGTTCAATGCAGGGAAAATATGCCATTTATGTAACCCACCTTTTCAAGTTACCGAAATGTTTTTCAAATTTCTATGCTTTTTATGGATGTTCAGGGCTAGGTGGGGTAAGGTTTGTGTTAAATGGATAACAAGACTGTGATTTACGGAAAAAATTACCCTACCATAAACCATCTTCATCCATCACCACCTAGCAGTGCCTAACATAACCCTGCCAATGACAGGTTACCAGTACATTATACAGCATATTTACCTTATGTAATTCACCATAGAAAACTATCACGTTATGGGGTGCTACATGGTTAAATAGGTCTTAAGAGCCCGCATCTTAGCTGAGCATGTTTCTCTTTGAAATGCTCGACCCAAGTTCGATGTGCGTTCAAAAGTTTGGTTGTAGGTTGAAGAGTGAAAAGGGGATAATATTGAGAGTTCCAGTAACTACCGCTAGATGGAGGAGTTTTTCATTTCAAAATTTGGACAAAATCTAGTTACATTTTGGCCAAGGAAATTGAGAAAACTGTGAAATTACAGGCAAATCAGGATCTCAAATATTGATGAGCAAAGTTGAGTTTAAGGATGTGCATTTGTAATTTATTTCTACTATTATTCGGTAACCGGGAATTAAGCAATGAAAACCATCAAATTAGACACATTTTGATTCAATTATTGCTCCATAATAAAATTATTCTTCAATTTTCGAGTAGGCATAGGTAACTAATTGTGAGGGTATTGTTTATTTATTGCATTTTACCGCAAGTTCGTAGGGATTTTAATTCTTGAGATATATGTGGCGAAAGTGCAAACGGAAATCTGTCTAAGATGCGGCCTCTTAAGCCTACAACTTATTGAATTATCTAGCAACATGTATTAGTTGCTAGACCCTACTTAGTGATCAATCAATCAAAAGTACCGGTACAAAAATATTATGGGAGCACAGGAATGTGTTGTACTCAAGATTGTCAAACTTACTTCTTTCTCAATCTGCCTCTGTTGCTGCAGGATTAATTCATCTTGATTCACGGCTGGACAAAAAAGGCAAGGTAAAAATAATGCACGTGCTATTTTAAATTATAGGCCTACTAGTAGAAAATTGGTATAGCAAGCGAATGTAGCATTGAGTGGGTTGTTCAACCTAACGACCAAACATGGGCTATATGCAAATAGTAAATCAATGATTATTGTTAACTTAATGCCTCAAACAACAGTTAGGTTATTTGAGGGATAGTGAATGATGTTTGTTAAAACTCATATATTATGTGGAACTTGAACCAACATCCATCTTGACTAGTTTCTAAGCCAGGCTGTTGACTGAGTGAGCCAGATAAGTGACTATTACGTTGTCAAAGTTGGCGACTGTGTAGATCATGTGTAGAATATAAACTCAACGTGTTGAAATGAATGGTGAACCTAATTTTGTAATTTAGAATAAGAAAACCATGTGAATGTATATACTATTGTATTACGGTATTGTAATTTGATGTAGGCCTACAAGTATTTAATTGAATAGTACGCCGTCGTTGAATAAGCGACTTATTATTACCATTTACTACTAGAAAAACGCCATATATGCGTTGTTAGACAAGCGGATAGTAAGAGTATGTCGAATTTTATGGCCAAACTTTTGCCTACATTCGCCAATTGGGTGACATTTAATTCAGAAATGGGTAAAAACTGCTTCGAGTGGTACCAATTTAGCACATTTTATGGTTTTTCTTCAAAATGGCTCACCCGATCAAGCTGAAAGTTTTCAGAAATGTGTAAAATGTATCAAAATGTAATTCAACTTCACGCAAAATTTCATTTTTTCGGAAAATAAAAATATTTCCTTTTTTTCTGCCGTGTTATTCTAATGAGTATTTTTGAAATTTCTAAAATTCATAAAAAAAAAGTCAACATCCGATATTGCCACAAAACTATACAGATCTAAGTTAGATGAGAAACCATAATGAGAAAAAGTTTGAAGTTGATAGCTGTAGCCGTTTGACCTGTGGAGAACCGACAAAAAAACATTAAAAAAACATAAAAACCAAAACCAATTTTTTTCAGTACGTCAAATTGAATCCTCGCTAAAGCTCGTCTAATTATTAAATGGCTAACTGTACTTCAAAGACAAAAAGTAAATTTATCATGGAACAAAACAGAAACTTACAGGGAGTGTCTAGACTCGATTCACATTGATTTAGCTTACCGGTAGTAGGGAGAGGGGTGGTAAAAAGCTGAGTTAGGTTGATAGGTTTTTGTCGTCTAATGGCGTCAAATATAAGACGCATGTGTATTGGGAAGTGCAATAAATATCTAGATAGCAGTGAATCATAAAGTGTGGATGCTCATAAACTCAGTGACCATGGTTACCATAAAAAACAATCAATTCAATCTAAACCAATCAAAGCAAGCCTACTTTTGGAAACACCTGAATGAAGCTTAGATTAGATGGAGATGAGTGAAGCAGTGACTGGCATGCTAAATCTTCATTCATGAGGGGTTCGATTCCCGCCATGGTCGACCATCCTGACAGAGGTTTTTCGTGGTTTTCTTCCACCGTGAGGTCATACTGGTATGGCTCCTTAACTGTATGCAACGACCATTTTCTTCCCACTATCTAAAAAAACTCAATAAAATAACCTTTCATCTTATCTTGCCACCATCTCATCCATCATTCACCGACGCCAATAGACCTGACACCATTAGGAGGCATCATTAAAGTCAATATAAAATGAAAACTTGAGCTTTTTAATACCGGTACCAGAATGTGTATATGCACGCTGCACCTCCCGACTTCTAGGCTAGTAGGCCTATCAGAACCTCTCGCACATTGTTTTGACCACTATGTTCAGGTAAGTTCATTTTAGCATTCATAACTAAATGGTGAGCAGATACCAGGACACAGAACTAGTAGTTGATCTACTGATCATCAGATTATAATATGCGTGAAAAACAGATAAGGAAAGACCTGATTTGGACCGAATGGACGTCTCAGCTAAGGCCTTGCTTGGATTCAAATAGTAGCCTATAGTTTAGTGTTGCACACCCGAACACATTTCTGTTACCAAAAATTAGTGTTTTCTTGTAGACTGGTAGGCCTAAACTGGTGAATTGGTTACAAAATATTTGCTATAATGAAGATATTTTTCATTTCATGTAGTTCTACATTTTTAGAAGGCCTGGGCCTAGGGTTTTGTCATTGAGTTTGTAGTTATAAGAGAGTACCTCCAATGTTAAAGTTCTATGAGAGCAACCGTGATCGGCAGGCTTGAGCTTCACCCCAAAAGCATGGTGTTTTGTCCAGGTAGTGCTAGTGTCGGCGTTACTAGTCAACCGGCGACACTAGCACCACCTGGACAAAACACCTTGTTTTTTGGGTGAAGCTCGAACTGTCAGAATTATAGAGCCTCCCATAAGAATGTCCAGTCTTTCTAACGTAGTTATTATAAAGTCAATGGTTTTGTTATACTTTAGAATTAAAAAACAAAAATGAAACAATTCATAAAAAAGAATGGTAAATATAATGTTATAAATAAAACCTGAAAAGATGTTGATATTATAGGGCCAAGGCCCTGTGACTACCTAAGAACATTCCATCTAGGAAAGAGGGCCGAAGCATTGAGTTTGTCTAAGCATTGAACACTACAAATACAATGCACGAAGCTAGGCCTGGTCCACTTTTATAATTAAGAAATAACAAATATGAATACGTATAATGAAGTTACATACCAGGATCAAATTGAGTATCTCGCACTCGGTTTCCTCCTTGGTCTTCAGCCATCGCAGCAGCAAATAGCAACACTTATTTGGCGTCCCGAATCCTGAAATACCTAGCAACAAAGATACAACAATGAGACATAACCTAGAAATCTGGTCGGTCCGAAAACAGGACCTTCTGACATCAGCAACAAAGATAATGGTAAACAAATGCTCTCGGATAAAAAGTCAGTAGGTACATAATGAGAATATGAATATTTTAACATGCATCAAGCTACTATTATTACCAATCTTGAAACTCGGAAGCTGAAAGATAATTCAATCAATCAATCAAAATGCTACATTCAACCATTGAGTTTACAATAAACTCAATGATTCAACCACAAAACAAACGAAATCGAAACATCGGTCTAGAAGTAAAATTTGTTATCGACCGGCAATTCGATCTTTCATCTTTCCCGCGAAAAGTGTAATTACAAAAGTAATTATATTGTAGGTATTACGAGGAAAACGCTATATATGTTTTTAGGAGAAGTTTGTAACTATTAAACATCATGTAAAATACAAGTTCTTCAGGTTCAGTAACCTCCTAATGTATTTAAGATACAAGTGTAATGTTTATTTTACATATAGGCCGAATGTATGAAATAAATTAATACACTAAAAAAAGTATTTGTTTTCTTTAGTTCCTACTGTATTTACTGAGGTGTCTAAATTATTCGATATGATAGAGAACTTTTATACCTTTCTGTCGCATCTTAAAATCTTTATGAATAGCCTCTGATACACCGAAAAAATCGTACACCGAAAAATTCGTACACCGAAAAAATCGTACACCGAAAAAATCGTACACCGAAAAACTCGTACACCGAAAAATTCGTACACCAAAAATTTCGTACACCGAAAAAATCGTACACCGAAAAATTCGTACACCGAAAATCTCGTTCACCGAAAATGTTATTTTACAGAGTGACTGTACTCGGAGGCACGATCCGAGTAGAAGGACGATTCAGGGTGGAGCTACTGTATTGTATTAAAATAGTGGGGGACTATTCCCCTTACGCCAGAATAATATACTATCAAGTATGAAAAGATCGTTCTTTTTGGTGTAAGGTTTTTTCGGTGTACGAGTTTTTCGGTGTACGAGTTTTTCGGTGTACGAATTTTTCGGTGTACGATTTTTTCGGTGTACGAATTTTTCGGTGTACGAGTTTTTCGGTGTACGAATTTTTCGGTGTACAAGTTTTTCGGTGCACGATTTTTTCGGTGAACGATTTTTTCGGTGTACGAGTTTTTCGGTGTACGAATTTTTCGGTGTACAAGTTTTTCGGTGTACGATTTTTTCGGTGTACGAATTTTTCGGTGTACGAGTTTTTCGGTGTACGAATTTTTCGGTGTACGATTTTTTCGGTGTACGATTTTTTCGGTGTACGATTTTTTCGGTGTACGAGTTTTTCGGTGTACGATTTTTTTTTCGGTGTACGAGTTTTTCGGTGTACGATTTTTTCGGTGTACGATTTTTTCGGTGTACAAGTTTTTCGGTGTACGAATTTTTCGGTGTACGATTTTTTTGGTGGAAGATATTTTCGGTTCGAGATATTTTCGGTGTGAGATACTTTCGTTGTGGGGATGCTATCAACTGTTCGAAAAATGAACTGTTCGAAAAAAAAAGTGTCCGAAAATAAAACTGTTCGAAAAAAAAACTGTTCGAAAAAAAAACTGTTCGAAAAAATAACTGTTCGAATAAATAACTGTTCGAATATTGACGCAGAAGTTTGATATTTTGGTGAAGCTATGTGCGCGGGCGTGAGGGGAACTCTACTTCCCCTGAAATACCATCAAGACCTTTCAATGACGCTAATTTTTTACCCGAGCAGTTAAATTTGATCTGTTAATATTCGAACAGTTATTTTTTCGAACACGTTTTTATTCGAACACTTCTTCATTCGAACAGTTTGTTCAAACATTCTTTCCATCAATATGAATTAAAAAAACTGTTCGAAAAAAAGTGTTCGAAAAAAAAAGTGTTCGAAAAAAAAAGTGTTCGAAAAATAAAGTGTTAGAAAAAAATAGTGTTCAAAAAAAAAGTGTTCGAAAAGAAAAGTGTTCGAAGAAAAAACTGTTCGAAAAAAAATCTGTTCGAAAAAAAAACTGTTCGAAAAAAAAGTGTTCGAAAAAAAGTGTTCGAAAAAAAAGTGTTCGAAAAAAAATCTGTTCGAAAAAAAAACTGTTCGAAAAAAAAAATGTTAGAATATTAAGAGTCCACGGCAGTCGATTTATCAAAATATCAGTTGTTTGATGATAACTTTTAAACGGTATGAGATATCTCAATTCTAATACGCGAGAAACACAGATAATTATAATAGCTTCAAGATGATATGGGTTATGACTAAATCTGTTTTTTTAGCTGTCGACTCTTGACAGTTATGCGTCATGACTTGAATAGCTGTTATAACTTATATTATCTTGAAGCCATTTATTTGAATCATCTGTGTTTCTCGCGAATGAGAATTTTGATATCTCATACAGTTCAAAAGTTATCACCAAGAAACTGATATTTCTCTAACTTGACTCCCGTGGAGTCTCAATGCAGTAGTCTGATATTTCGGTAACGCTGTACGCGGGCGTGAGGGACAAATCTTCCTCCCCATGAAATACCATATCAAATCAATACCTTTTAATAGCGTCAATTTGTAACCGAGCAGTTAAATTTGTACTGTGAATATACGAAGAGTTATACATTCGAATACCTTTTTATCC
>OZ023327.1:40527355-40546355 GCA_964007535.1 Brachyptera risi
AATTGACGCTATTAAAAGGTATTGATTTGATATGGTATTTCATGGGGAGGAAGATTTGTCCCTCACGCCCGCGTACAGCGTTACCGAAATATCAGACTACTGCATTGAGACTCCACGGGAGTCAAGTTAGAGAAATATCAGTTTCTTGGTGATAACTTTTGAACTGTATGAGATATCAAAATTCTCATTCGCGAGAAACACAGATGATTCAAATAAATGGCTTCAAGATAATATGAGTTATAACAGCTATTCAAGTCATGACGCATAACTGTCAAGAGTCGACAGCTAAAAAAACAGATTTAGTCATAACCCATATCATCTTGAAGCTATTATAATTATCTGTGTTTCTCGCGTATTAGAATTGAGATATCTCATACCGTTTAAAAGTTATCATCAAACAACTGATATTTTGATAAATCGACTGCCGTGGACTCTAAATATTCGAACAGTTTTTTTTTCGAAGTTTTTTTTTCGAACAGTTTTTTTTTCGAATAGATTTTTTTTCGAACACTTTTTTTTCGAACACTTTTTTTCGAACACTTTTTTTTCGAACAGTTTTTTTTTCGAACAGATTTTTTTTCGAACAATTTTTTTTTCGAACACTTTTTTTCGACCACTTTTTTTTTGAACACTTTTTTTTCTAACACTTTATTTTTCGAACACTTTTTTTTTCGAACACTTTTTTTCTCGAACACTTTTTTTTCGAACAGTTTTTTCAATTCATATTGATGGAAAGAATGTTTGAACAAACTGTTCGAATGAAGAAGTGTTCGAATAAAAACGTGTTCGAAAAAATAACTGTTCGAATATTAACAGATCAAATTTAACTGCTCGGGTAAAAAATTAGCGTCATTGAAAGGTCTTGATGGTATTTCAGGGGGAGGAGAGTCCCCCTCACGCCCGCGTACATAGCTTCACCGAAATATCGAACTTCTGCGTCAATATTCGAACAGTTATTTATTCGAACAGTTATTTTTTCGAACAGTTTTTTTTTTCGAACAGTTTTTTTTGCGAACAGTTTTATTTTCGGACACTTTTTTTTTCGAACAGTTCATTTTTCGAACAGTTGATAGCATCCCCACACCGAAAGTATCTCACACCGAAAATATCTCGAACCGAAAATATCTTCCACCAAAAAAATCGTACACCGAAAAATTCGTACACCGAAAAACTTGTACACCGAAAAAATCGTACACCGAAAAAATCGTACACCAAAAAACTCGTACACCGAGAAAATCGTACACCGAAAAACTCGTACACCGAAAAAATCGTACACCGAAAAAATCGTACACCGAAAAAATCGTACACCGAAAAACTGGTACACCGAAAAAATTGTACACCGAAAAATTCGTACACCGAAAAACTCGTACACCGAAAAACTCGTACACCGAAAAATTCGTACACCGAAAAAATCGTACACCGAAAATCTTGTACACCGAAAATTTCGTACACTGAAAAACTCGTACACCGAAAAAATCGTACACCGAAAAAATCGTACACCAAAAAACTTGTACACCGAAAAATTCGTACACCGAAAAACTCGTACACCGAAAAATTCGTACACCGAAAAAATCGTACACCGAAAAATTCGTACACCGAAAAACTCGTACACCGAAAAACTCGTACACCGAAAAATCCTTACACCAAAAAGAACGATCTTTTCATACTTGATAGTATATTATTCTGGCGTAAGGGGAATAGTCCCCCACTATTTTAATACAATACAGTAGCTCCACCCTAAATCGTCCTTCTACTCGGATCGTGCCTCCGAGTACAGTCACTCTGTAAAATAACATTTTCGGTGAACGAGATTTTCGGTGTACGAATTTTTCGGTGTACGATTTTTTCGGTGTACGAAATTTTCGGTGTACGAATTTTTCGGTGTACGAGTTTTTCGGTGTACGATTTTTTCGGTGTACGATTTTTTCGGTGTACGAATTTTTCGGTGTACGATTTTTTCGGTGTATCAGAGCAATTCCGTATTATATTCTTTCATCTTCCAAAAATGCATTTGTAATTGTTTATATATCTATTTTTAATCTCAAAGTGTATTGTTATTCTGTGTCGTTGACGTTAGACAACCCAATGAACGCGGGCAGAGATCTTAGTAAATATTTATATAATAGACAGCTATAGGCCCTATTAATTATTTCATTATTTTTAGTTCAGTTTATGTAGACTATAGTTGCTGTAGAGCTGGTGAATAATTCTCTTTAGTCTGTTGGAATTGACGGGAAGCTGTCAGGATGGTCGACCCCACGCACGGCAAGAATCGAATCCCGGTCTCCTGCATGACCATTCAGCGTGCTAGCCACTGGCCCAACCATTTCAGCGAACGATATGAGAATACGGGCATCGAATCTGGGTCATAGTCTAACCAAGTGTCGAACGCTGTCTCCGATCTGTAGCCGCTAGAGGGCAATTGTAAAAGCATTCTAGCTAGTTCACCTCGAAGTCGAGTTGGTCCGATTGGAGCGGTCTGAGTATACGCAGACCAAGGACGGCTCCGCCTTGCATTTATACTATTTTTCTTCAGCCCGTGGCTATAAAAAGGGTCGAGAAGACTCAGTTTGGTCTAGTGTAAACTCGAAAGCGGTTAGAATAGCCATGCGTATTCATCTGCGGCATTGTATGGACCTAAAGGTGAACAAAAATGGTTGCGGTTTGAAAAAGTAGACGACGGCCATTTCACCCTTCAGCGTGTTTTTAATTATAAACTCTCCTCCGATTATTATTATTTTGACCACCTAATATAATAAACAAATACAGTGAAGCATTCATTTTTTATTAAGAGCCCGCATCTTAGCTGAGAATGTTTCTCTTCGAAATGCTCGACCCAAGTTTGGAGTGCGTTCAAAAGTTTAGTTGTGGGTTGAAAAGTGAAAAGGGGATGATACTGGAAGAGTTCCATTAACCACCGCTAGATGGAGGAGTTTTTCATTCCATAATTTGGACAAAATTTAGATTCTAGTTACCTTACACATTTTGGCTAAGGAAATTGGAAAAACTGTAGAATCACAGGAAAATCAGGATCACAAATATTGCTGAGCAAAGTTGAACTTAAGGATGTGCGTTTGTAATTTATTTATGCTATTATTCGGTAACCGGGAATGAAACAATGAAAACCATCAAATTAGGCACATTTTGATTCAATTATTGCTCCATGATAAAATTGTTCTTCAATTTTTCGACTAAGCATATCTAATTGTGAGGGTATTGCTTATTTATTGCATTTTACCGCAATTCCGTAGTGTTTGTATAGTTCTTTAGATAGACTGTGCTGTCGTGTCGCGGGTGAACAGGCACACTTGGGGCCCGCTGCACTGAAACGATGGATTAACTGATCGACATAAAACTTTTTCACGCATTTCACCTATTCAACACTCAACCTATGGTTGCATAGTTTTGAGGCACAATGGATCGGAAATCGAACATTTTTCTGTAGAAAACACGAAAGGAAGATCCAGATACCATGCAAGGAAAAAGTTGTATTCAATTCATTTTTTGTGAATATTCGAGGAAGATCGTGAATTTGCTGTACACTCACGAAATAGCTATCGATTTCATTAATGACACTCTCAGAGGGATTGATATGTAGTAAATAATGAAAAATTACGAGAATTGTTATTGCTCTCGTGCATTTTCCATCTGGCTGTAGGTCACAGCGTGATTCTCCCTCATTCTTTTGTCCTTATGTTGCTGATTATTTCCGATTGGCTATTTAATCATGCCGCGTACCAGTACTGTACAAATTGCCAATATTTTGATCGGAATTGTAAGGGGCGCTCTCACACCTTCTCCATTTTTCACGGACTCGGCTGTGGCATCTTCTCTTTGCTCCCATGTTATCACACAATATGAAAAAATCATGCGGCTCACAAAACACACCGTGTAGTCGATTGACGAAGACGCTAACGAAGTGTGAAATCGCGGTATTCTAATATACTTATACCAACCACGAACACAAAATTTCAGCCCGTTTCGTTCAAAAATGTTTGGCAAAAATCAGGAAGTAAGTTATACTTTATTTTTGTAAGGTTGTTCGACGTCACATTTGAAAAAGCGCGACACAAGTATTCAAAACACACAATACACAACAAACACATACACACAGTACACACACAGTATACAATATCAAGTCGGATTATATGCCAAGTCTCATCAGAATTTTTGCTTCTGTTTGAAGTGTGGGGTGCGAAAAAATGTTTTTGTTCAAACAGGTACGGTAGAATTACATGTTTGATTACCCTCATTCAATTATTTTTTCTGAAACTACGAATTTATCCGTGAAAACATTACAGAGACGTCGTTATAAGGGTCCAAGGGAGGGCGCGCGCCCCACCAATCATCATTTGCGCCCCCAATAACTTATCCTCCTTCAAACAAATATGATCTTCTACGAATAAACACACAATGAAAAATTATTACTTATTATTATGAATTGTATCAGTATACACTCTACTCCTTCACACTGCCTCTTTTTTATGAATATTCAATTATTAGATTTCAAAACTGCTCGTGAATCGCAAAAATCACTTGAAAAATGACCCTATCTCGAAAAATTCACTGCTGGGAATTTTGGCGGGAGAAATCGCGAAAATAACTTCGAAAATGTCCATAAAAATTATACTATTGAAAATGAATTTGGTGATGCCCATAGTGATTCAATCATTGGACTCCAAAACTGCTTGTAAATATCTCAAATCACTCGTGAAATGACATGGGCCCATTTCTAAAAACTCCCTGCGGGGCTTTGCTGGAAGAAATCGCAAGTGTATAACTTCGAAAATGTTCATGATGATTCAATTATAAGACTCCGAAACCATTTGTGAATCGCAAAAATCACTTGGAAAAATGTCCATATTCTCAAAAAATCCTTGCGGGGCTCTGCTGGGGGACTTCTACCCCCCAGACCGTCTTTTCACGCGTGGCAGGTGTCCCACTGTGGGCAATCAATTCATTTACGTCACCTGTATGCTCCTCCCAATACACAAATTCTAGCAGCGAACCTAAGGAAAAAAAATTCACAGTCATTACATTTTTTTCGAGAAATCAGCTTCAACGAAAAACGAAATGATTCTAGAAAACCCCTTGAACAACTCATAGGCCTACTGAAAATATTTGTCGTGCTATGAAGAGTGACCCCCCCCCCCACCGTGACCCCATGGTCAGAAATTGGTCTTGCCCCCCCCCCCTCATCTTTCAAAACGTTCCGACGCCCCTGTATATATATATATATATATATATATATATATATATATATATATATATATATATATATTATATATTATGTATATATATATTATATTATATATATATATATATATATATATATATATATATATATATATATATATATTATATATATATATATATATATATATATATATATATATATATATATAAATATAATAGTAATAATAATAATATCTTTATTCACTGAACACAGTGTCATGCATGAATATAATATAAATGTACAATTGTGTTATATAATTTGTCATACGATAATAGAAAGAAAATAATAAAATATTGCACAAAAGGAAACAAGTTGGATAGTTATGCACTAAGGTAGTCAGCAATAGTATACGGTCTAATGGTAGTAAGATGAAGTTTAAGGTTGGATTTGAACAAGCTATGTGATTCACTGTTTTTAATCTGATCTGGTGAATAATTGTAAAGAAGTGCACCCATATAGTCTGGACTTGATTTGTATGCAATTTTATTGTGGTTCGGGTGTAGAAAGTGATGCTTATTCCTGGTGATTTCGTAAGTTTCGCTGGATAGTTGATCAGGTCTATTGGTGTAGATGAACATGATAGTTTGAAAAATGTATATTGCTGTCATCGTGAGTAGATTCAGTCGTTTAAAAATAGGTCTACATGAAGATCTATTTGAGGCTCCAGCCATAGCTCGAACTACACGTTTCTGAGCAATAAGTATTCTATACTGGCATGTGGTGAGATACCCCAGAATATTACGCCGTAGCACAGGTGCGAGTATACAGCGGCATAATATGCAGTTACAACCGCGTTCTCGTTTGCAATTCGTCGGAGATTTCGCAGTAAGTATGGTGAAGATGATATTTTCTTGGCTACATAGTTTATGTGAACTGACCAGTCAAGTGTATCACTTATAAAAAGACCCAGGAATTTTGTAGATGTAACCTGTACCATGCTAGTAGTGAGGGCATGGGGGTTCTGGCACAGGAGGAGGAGGTCATTAAACCCATGGCGTCATCCAAGATGGCGCTCTCATCCTAGATGGCGCTCATGGCGTCATCCAAGATGGCGGTTATATCCAAGATGGCGGCTACACCATTTTTAATTTCAAATTTCCCTCTTTTTTTTTATCGAGTTTCATTTTGAATTTTCAATTGAATCGAGCGCGCGCTCTAGCGGCAAATTCTCGAACTCGATGTTGGCGCGCTCTATTAGCGAATGCTCGAATTAATTAATTTCAAATTTCTCGTTTTTTTATTTTCAAGTCCAATTTTGAAATTTCATTTAAATCGAGCGCGCGCTCCATAGCGGCAAATTCTCTCTCTCTCTCTCTCTCTCAACTCGAATTAATTAATTAATCATTTTAATACAAAATATTCTTCTGGTGCGATTCGAACGCGGGATGTTCGCACTATGAGCCCGGTATCTTAACCACTAGACCAATGGACCAGTAATGTGTTATTATTCAATATATGCTGAAGTATAGACCTATGACGTATGTGAGTCAAGTTTATACATGTCAGCAAACAGTTCTAGTGCAGGGTCTAAAAGCCGCCTCATAAGATGAGTGCCTTATCTTGACAACGTTTTGAAATGTGAATTGATTTAAATGCGTGAATAATTTTCATCAATTCAATATTTTGATATTCGTTTGAATATTAAACGATAACAAATAATTTCTTCACCCATTAAGATTGATTTTTATGAAATTTTACCTAATCTATATTTTTGTTCAAGAACTATTTCTTAAAATTCTCATTAATTTCAAACTTTGACTCTCAACCTATCAACTCAATCACTTCAGTTCATCTATCAAATTCGAATTTTTCCATTCTACCAATTAAAACCAGAAGTATATATTTTATTCATTCATCTGTGATAGCAAATTTAAAATCAGTTTGGGAGCGGGTGAAGAGAATAAAACAGAGAGTTGAACACAATTTCACATTTTTTTTTTTCAAATCTCAAGATATATAATCAAAATGTAAAAAAGAAATTCAAGAAATCACCTAATCAACCTCATCACAAGTCTTCTTGAATAAAGCACAGTTGGGACTCAATCTTCTATGTTCCGCTATAGGATTATCTGAAATCTTCCATTTATTCAAACCAATTGAACATTACGGGCACATGACCTTATCCGTTTCAAGGGCATAGTAAAATCCTGCTTGCACTAAATCTTCTACATTTACGAAGGAAATATTCCATTTCTCAAATGTAAGTCTGCGAGCTCTTGATTTGTACATTGAACATTTATATTTATCATCATTTATCCAAGAAGCTAAATTAAATACATTTCGCGAAGCACATTCCATTTCAAGTTGTAATGTCCGTTTGAATGACAAAAATGCTTACATTCTGATGAATTATCAATATTCTCAAGTTTTGGACAACCAGACATTCCTACATTGAACACAGGACGTTTGATTATTTCTTGTAGAAACTTGCACTTTTCCAATCCCTTTGCGTATAGGAATTTAGTTGTATTCTGTCGTAGAATTTTTTCTAAATTTAGATACTCTTAATCTCCATCGTTTCAATCAAGACCGTGTTGAAATTTGCTGATCCATGGATTCTTCTGAAATGTCTTCTCATCGAAACACGCATAGTCATAAGGTGGTTTGAATACATAATGTTCACTCTTGAAGTTGATATTGTTTATGATTGCCAATTCTTTCACTATAAATCGATTATCGTTATCGACGAACGCTTGAAAATCAATAGTTACAGATGCCTTCATGGTTATAGAATGACTCACACGGTAGCTTGATGTTATAAATATATGCTTGGTTCAGTTATACATCGCTTTGAGCTCCGAGTATAGTGTGAAATAATCAATTCCATATGGAGTATCACTCGGTTCAATAAACTGTTCACCGGTTAATACACATAACGCGTAGAAATTTACTGTCACAAATATTTCTTCATACACTTTCAAGTGATGAGTTAGGCATGTTTGTAGTTTTCTCAATTTCTCAATGTCATTTAAATCAAGACGCACCGATTTATCTTCAATTTTCACTTTGATCCACTTTTCCTCATTTTTATTCACTTGAATACACAACTTTTGCCAGAATTAAGTAAAACTGTCCTCCAATTCGACCAACTTCAACAAATGCTTCATTATTATGATCGGGATATATAGCAACCAATATAAATTTCGTTCCAGATTGATTCAAAAAATAAACTTGTTGTAGCAGAGTATCAGATCGAACAGAAACCTTGCGTTTCTTTTTAGATACTGGTATTTCATTTTTACAAGGAACGATTGTTCCATTGACATCTAACGACGCAGCCCGATATGTTGAAACATCACGAAAAAAATCAACCTCTTGACTAACGTGATCCATATTCGACTGAACCGATTTAGGTGAAACCATTCCTACCTGATGTGAGTGACTCATGTTTTAATTGCGACGTCATCAAAAATTGTCACTTAAAATATCCAACTCTAGTAGACAGGTTTGAACTTGTTCACTTTTATCACATGCAATACAATGACCAAAGTTCTCTCGATACATTTCAATAACAAGTTGATCATTCAGACAGAAATTATTATCCGAAAACTGATTTGTAAAGATATCCATCGAACGACCAATTCCTCGTTGCAAAGCATAAACACAGCTGTATTGACCACAAACGTCAGATAATATTCCCTGTAGCCTCTTGGGATTATGTATCCAATGATTGGAATTGGTATTCAAAAAGTGAATCAACCTTGATTTTATCGGTTTTCTACCATAGCTATCGAAATATTCAGCATAACCTGAATCAGCGAATACCATGGCAACCCAATGTGATCCAGGAAGATGAGAGGGGTCAAGGTTCACGATAAATATTGCAGGTTTTGAGAAAGTTGATGGTAGCGTATCGATTGAATAAACATTTTCAAAATATGGAACCCTTAATGAGAGTGTTTTATAAATTTCTATCGAATTCATCCTAGTAGACGAGAGATACTGATCGATTTTTATCAATAAATACAGTGCTATCGTAAACAGAGTAGATGAGACAAGATAAAGAATCTGTAAGTTCCTTTGCAAATCGCAACTCGATACGTACTGTTCCTGTCTATGTTAAACTACTATGCGAATTTGTAGCGGAAGAATCGGGTGTGAGATCGAATGCGAAAAACGAATAGCCGTGATAGAACAAATCTCGCGTTATCAGATGACCATGATTCTGATGGTAGATACCAGTACCATTGAACAAAGAAGCATAAGCTAGCGTCACAGTCTCGATGTTATTAAAATTAGGCTTCAACGATTCGTTTATCAAGGAACCATTTACATAAATTGCGAGATACTCTAGATCTCTGTGGATGAATTGATATGGATTCTTGGTAATACTGCCAGCGTATGCTTTATTCCCTACCATACCCAATATAATATACTTGGGTATACCCTGCAATGCATTATTTAAATTCACCGATGATGAGCCACTCGGCACAGTTATATTTTTAACTTCAACACGATTCATATGATATCTAGCAGGCTGATGTGAAAGTTGCTTTTCAATATACATCGTTTGAGTTGCAGACAATTCAACCTGTTTCATGTAAAGGGTAGCATCCAAAATTTGAATCTTTCCCAAAATTGCATCTCCGGGCGATAACATGTAGAACTCTGATCTTGAGCGATTAAGTTTCACACGCATAGAGACATTCTTGAGTAAGAGTTGAGACACATTGAACAAATCAGCATGAAGACGACCATAAAGTTCTACCGATTTATTATCTTTCAACTGTGCGGCTCTAATTGTATATCCTTTATTCTTATCTGATGCATCCATGAAACCATCATCATCATGAGTATCGAGAAAGAACATTGAATTTACGAAATGAGTTTTTGCAGCGTCTTCAGAATAATTAAACAGAGTCTCAATCAGAGCTCTGTATTGATAATTATCAGAATTAGAAGAAACGCTCGTCTCATTGAGAGAAATATTCACCTTACTGAATAATGAAATTCAATAAATAATTAACACAACCAGGTTGACGTGCATCATCAGCATTATATTTGCTGCCGTCCATCTTGACCATTCGCACCTTCAGCCATGAATAAACACTTCCTAAGTATCGATAACTTTCGGAATCACCGGAACAGTTGAATTCAAGCTGACTCTTATTATCTAATGTATTGATTGGTTTATGACCAACAAGATGATTTGATTTGATAGACGTTTGTATCGGACGTTCATCAAAAAACTCCAATTCAGACTTGGCACATTCCATATTTATGAGAATATATCACGTATTTTCTGTTTTTTAACTTGCAGAGTACTCTTCTCCCTCTTCTTCTTCCTATTCTTAACACCTTGACGTGTAGGTTGAGAATGAATACGTTTTCTTTTTACCAACTCTTTAAAACGAGTCGATCCACCACCACTCATCTTTCTTTTAACAGCTTCTGAAACTCGATTCTTCACAATAGAAGATATTTTTTCTTCAGGACGTTTGACAGAAATATCAGTCAAAATGTGTGCACCTGTTTTAAGAGCTTCCCTACCCATTGCTTGTGCGCTTTTCAAAAACAAAGGTCTAATCACTCTTATCAAACCACCTAGAAAGCTACCTATACCCGATCCACGTTGGAATTTGAAACTGGATTGGTAGACAGGACCTACACCCTCAACAGAAACACCCATACCGAACTGGTCCATTGTTGGATACATAATAAAAGAATACTAGTGAAACATTTCTTTTTATTTTATTCATATTTTATAAAATGGAGTACAACAATCGTAGATATACCAGAAGTTTTAAACTTTACATTATCACCATGTTTCGTTAACAATGCTATAGTGATTGATTCTATATAATTCTCCTCTACAGGTACATAATAGACAGGTTGAAAAAAGTGTTGACCCATAGATGAAGGAAATTGAATATAGCGTAAACTTTTTACATAAGAATCACCTACAAATTGAGGTGTTATACTATCAGTATAAATGTATACTGGTCGAGTTATCTCATCATGTTCTTCCATATTTTCTATGGCATCAACACCGTTAGGGTAGGAAATCTCACATAGTCCAACGTACCACACACCACTAAGTTCAATAGCTTGTGCAAGTCGTGTAGAAAATTTTGATAATGTATTTGTGGGATAATATTGAGCACTACTATCCGACGGTAAAGTAACATAAAACTGATCTTTTACACTCATAACTTCTATTTTTTTAAACGTCTCACCTCTGAATCATTGAGCCAACTACTGAAACAATCGTCATAACCCACCCATTTAACTAAATGGTGCTTCTGACTTCATCTGGTACGAGTCTTAATTATTCTCTCAATATCATATTCTTTTTCGGGTGTCACTCCAACTCTTACAAGTTCTTCATTATAAAATTGACCATCAATTGATTTATTTTGCAAATCCACCAATTCATACAATGGTCTTGGTTTTCTAGGTATTACTTTCATCATTTTAGATATTTCAGTAGAGAAATTCTCCTCGTATCCTTTGGCAAACACATGTTTTTCTTCAACTATTCGAACATAATCTCCAAGCTTAAATTTGATCTTGCCTGGCTTGATTAAATTTTGTTTTGCCCTCATTCGTTTCCAAATCGTAAATACGTTTCTTTCTGTCACCTTTGACGGTGCTAACCCAGTTGTAGAGTGTACGCTATCGTTGTAAGACTTTACAATTTTATCGAGAACATTTATATATTCATAAGTATTATTCTTGGTGAAATATTTATACATTCTAGTTTTTTGTGTTCGATTATATCTCTCACAAATGGCTGCTTCAGTTTGTGGATTTCGAGTTGAATGAAATTCAATCCCTCGACTCTTGAGAAACATTTTGAATTCGGAATTGTGATGAACTAGTGGGATACGTTTACTCTTTTCCAATACAGATTTGAATGCTTTCATGACACTCACTCCCCTCTTATCTTTCAAGGGAACACTCCAAGCATATTTAGAAAAACAAGCAATAATATTGAGTACAAACTTGTATCCATTATTGTATTTAGACAATTTACTCATATCAACAAGATCTGTTTCCCATAAATCATCAATATTTGATACATTATATGGATTACGTGGAAATCTCTTTCGGATCGGTTTATGTAAAGTATATGAATCTTGATTTTCTAACCAGTCCACAACTTCTCTTTTCTTTATTTTACTTGCTTGTTGAAGTTTATCCACTGAAGAGAAACTAGATGGATGTTTCAGGTTGAAATAGAATTTATTCATTTGTACCGCGTCCATGTTTGTTTTTCCTTCACTGGGAAAAGTCTTGATATGATATCTCTATATTTTTTACTATTGATGGATTTTATTTTCCCAGATTTATTGAGATAACCTTCTGATTGAATAAGTAGTTTTCTATACTCGTTCAAATCATCTTGAGTGATGTTGTCCAGATCAACATTATTTTTTGTGATCAATTCCCACATCCCCTTACTTCCTTTATATTTAACACCATTTACTATTAGATCGTTGTCTAGAACAGTAACCACCGAATTACCTATTTTGAATTTACCATCTTCATTTCTCATACCATAGACATTGTCACTATCATCTCTATTGTACATGAGTGAAGGGACATAGTGACGAGCGATGCTACCAAACTTATCAAAAAAACTGCTGGAGCTATTTTCTCTATTGGGCCTAGATTGTTCAATACGACTTTTAGCTAGAGCCTCACTTCGGAGCAGTGGTCTAGATGTTCCAAATGCTTCAAATACCTCTTCGGGTTCTCTTGTATCACTGTCAGATTATTCACTATCTTCAGGACTTGATTCATTTCTATCTTCCTGGTTGTCTCTCTGTTTATGCTGATTCTTGTTCTCTATACGAACTCTGGGTAGACGTGTGACATGGCGTCTATGAATATAACTTTTCGATTTGAAGATAGGTCTGTTTGTTCTCAACCGCTGTGTTTCAATCAGTGGGATAGCAATGGGCTTTCTATTGTTTTGTACCATTTTTAAATAGGGATCTTGATATTTACGGAATTCAGCCAACACGTCATCGTCTTCTTCTTTCCGATGCTTTGAATACAACACTTGATCCATTTTTTCGCTCAACTCACGTTCACGAGAGTTTGATGTATTTTGGAATTTTTCCCACAGTTCAGGTGTAATCAAAAACATTTTCTTCAATGAAGTCATCTTGATTATTTCAACAGTTTTCCAATCACACCAGATAATAGACTCGATAACAAAATACCGATAAAACCAGCACCTCGCTGTATAACAATTTGTCTCTTCTTTTTCAACGTTAGTTTAGGACATGCCAATTTTCTAAAACATGTCTTAAATTTGGTCAATTTTGTTCTAGTTTCAGGGGATAACTTATGATTCCCATTCAATGTATTGATAACACATTCTATAACAGTCTTTATCACTTCAGGGGGTGCAGTCTGGAGAATGACTCTCTGTAGCTTGGGACTCGCACTTTTTAATACGTGTAACATGTGTTGATTAGATCTCAATCGATTCATTGTGATTGTCTTCTAGCGCAGCGTATACCACACTTGGTGTATCGAATATATTAGTTCGAAATCTTAAAAGTTCGTTTGTTCCTTGATAGAGATCTATCAATAAATAAGAGTGAGGATTTTTCGTGGCATCCAGGTAGGCATTATGAAGTCCTCTCCAATTTTGAGGTGAAATCTGACGAGAGATGTATGTAAACTGATTCTGATCTCTGGGTTTTTGAAAATAACAAGACATTTTGAGTTGAGTGAAATATCTCTAGAACATGGACCCGAAAGAAAAAGATTTTGAGTTATGAGAATCACTGATATGCTCCTATGATGCGATATTTTTGAAAATAATTGAGAAACCTTTTTAGAATAAACATCATCCATTAGATCATCCAAAATGATTAGTTTCGGTTTCCCATTATGATTTGAAAATTCTGGTAAACCTTGTTTTACAATTACGCTATTCCCCAGTTCACTGGGAACCGCGTTTTTCTCACCAAGACACCAAATGATCTGATCAAAATCGGCTGCACATAAACGGGCTCTATTTTTAATAAAATCAGTGGCAAAAGTTGTTTTTCCGCAACCGGAGCCTCCAGATAGAATAACAGTGAAGGGATGTATGAACGCCATGAATACTAAAATCAAACTAAATATAATCAAAATTTCGATTGAGTTCTATACCTCTACTGTATTTTATATCATCAAGTACTCTCAATGAGATTTAATTCTATGTACTATTTCTGCATACATGCCATATCGAGTTGGTTTCGCGTGATTAAAAATGCTGAGTCTACGTCTGATTGATTTCCGTTTAATGATAACGTTGTAATCTGACACCAGCGGATGAGTAAACAATCGAAGATTTTAGTTTGCTTTGATGAAATCACGACTCTGCAATATGGAAGTTCTAGAAAACAATCGAAGATTCGATGAAAATTGCAATTTTTGAGTTCACTCGTGTAAAATGATAAGTCATCAAAAATTAACTTGGTGAAGTGATATTGTGATTTTTAATCATTTCGTCATTGTCAACCTCCCAAGTCAACATCGTGAAAAGTTCTCCGAGTGAGTTGCAGAAGTGGATTCCATGTGAGTAACGAGTATACATATCTCATCTAATTTTGCTAAATATTATTTAATTATATTAAAACTTAAATAATTTTCTAAAATATAGATTTTGATATATATATATATATATATATATATATATATATATATATATATATATATATATATATATATATATATATATATATATATATATATTCTTTTTTATTCATTCAAGCATTCATTTTTTCATTTTTTTCCAATTCCAATTTTATATATATTTCTTTTTTCTCCAATTTGAATTCCATTTCCTTTTATTCATTCATAGCTTTAAATAGAATCAAGTGTGTATATTTGATCACTTTTTCCAAGTTTTTGAATTTCTATGAAGTGTTTTGCTCTAAATGATTCTTTTTCAAGTGATAAATTCCATTGCAAGAATCAGATACTCAGTGGTAAATTATTTTTCAAGTGCTTCATTTTTTTGCAACTTTTTCATTTCTTTTACAATTTTGATTGATCAATTTTTTTCATTAGTGTTGAGATAATTTACAAATAATAATATATTTCATACCTTGCAGATTTGAAAGGGTTCGTCGCTGTTGAATAACATCTGCACACCTGTTCGGACTTGACAAGAAATTTCTATTTGGTAAGAATATTTATACATCCTAGTTTCAAGTTGTAGAAAAGTTGCACTATATCATTTCAAATATCATTATTATTTCATCTGGAATGATGTATTATCACATGATTATAATTATCGCATTCATTGCTTTCAGTGAAGTGAAATCATCATCAGTTTCATCAGAAGCGGCATTCAACAGAAGAGTTATTCAAGACTTTCAAGAATTCATCATCCTTCCAGGTGAAATGTAAATAATTTATTTATATTACAAAACTATTTTTAACTCAATCAATTAACAATTCAGATTGAAATATCGATATTTTTCAATGTTAAATAATTTTCAGAGATGATATTAGCGAAGTCTAATCTTGATAAAACTGTAGTATAAATTATAACATAAAATGCAAATCACTCAACTACCTCTAATATACGTAGCAGATAATTTCTAATTGAATGGTTTCAAAATTATTTGAAAATGCTAATTCATATTATTCATTACTTTGAATCGATTTTTTCTTCTAGTTCCAACCAAAATGCCCATCACATGCACCGAATGTCAAGCTACTTTCTCGCGAGCAGACAATCTGAAACGACATCGAATCACAGTCCACTCGGGAGCACGACGACGGCGGTGGGGATACATTCATGCAGTCAGTGCGACGCTACTTTCACACGGAGAGACAATATGAAAAATCATGTCAGGCGCGATCACTCCAACTCATTTAAATGTGTTGTGTGTTCGAAAGAGTTCTCTAATGAAACCAACTTCAGGAGACATGCTGAATATCATACACGTGCAAATCAGTTGAACTCGACCGTCTCGTCTAATGGAGATGACCAGACAAGTAATGTAAATGTATCAAGTGGTAGTGATAGACATGCTGATGACGAATATGAGTTGACAGAGGCGTTGAATGGATCAGTCAAAAAATATAAATTTCAACAAGTAGAGATGTTAGGAAGAGATGTTTTAGGAGTTTTAGGGGATCATTTGGAAAAAGTAAAAGGGAAGGTAGGGGTACTCGAAAATCTTGCAATTTTCAAAGGTATAAAGTGGTATATTTCCATTTTGGTTAAATACACTCGAGGCACTGGAGAGAATGAAATTTCAGCCAGCCCCACATTTCGCAGTAAAACAAACACTTTATTAAATAATGATGATTTTGATGATCAGTTCAATTCATCATTTGTGAGCATACAAAAAGCTAGTGAAAAATTTGCAATTGAGTCCTGGGGCATCGAACATATTTACACCTTGGATCTTCATATTGCCGAATACCTTCCCTTAGCCGCAAGTAGCTATATATGTTACTTCCATTAAAATTGAAAAAAACTCATGCTATTATCAATATTCAGAATTCGGATCTAAAATGTTTTCTGCGGAGTGTGTTGGCGAAAATATTTCCAAGCGATAGAAATGCACAGCGTGTCAGTCATACCAAGTATGAGAATCAGCTCGATATGACTAATATTTCATACCCTCTACCAATTTCAAAAATAAGCGTTTTTGAAAATAATAACAAACTCATATCGATAAATGTTTTTGGCTATGACAGTGATATTGGTATTTATCCTCTTCGAATAAGCAAGTTTACTGATATAAAACATCATATCAATTTACTTCTGATGTCGAATGAGGATAATTGCCACTATTTCTTGATAAAAAATTTAGATTCATTGTTACATTCACTTACTAAACATAAATGTGAGGCATTTTATTGCCCTTATTGCTTGCACCGCTTCACTACGAGTGCTCTACTGGAAAAACATCATACCCTTTGTAGCCAGCACGCACCTCAGAAAATAAGAATGCCTATACCGTAAAAAACAATATTTTGCAATTTAAAAATGTCGGCTATGAACAGAGAGTACCATTCACTATTTATGCAGATTTTGAATGCTTTCTAACAAAATTATCTGGTTGTGACCAAGATGTGAACTTATCACATACCACAAAATTATCAATTCATGAAGCTTCAGGTTTTTGCTATGTTATTATCGATCAAAATGGTAAATTATATAAAAAGCCTGTAGTCTTCCGCGGTCCGAATGCAGTGGATGAATTCCTTAAAGCTATCATAGCTGAAGAGAAGGAACTCTTACCACTTCTTTTGAAAAATAAAACTATGATAATGACAGAACAAGATAAAATACATTTTAATTCCGCTATAGATTGTTTCGTTTGCGGAGAACCGCTTAACGGTGATTAGGTTAGAGATCATAACCATATGACAGGTACAGGAGCATCGTGGTTGTGCCCATCAAGAATGTAATTTAAATTATAGAAAAATCACACATATTCCAGTATTTATGCATAATGGAAAAAATTATGATTCTCATCAAATTATGCAGCACATAGGTAAACTAAATTTGGGTAAAATTCAATGCATTCCTAATAATATGCAGAAATATATAAGTTTTAGTGTGAGACATTTGAGATTTTTAGATTCATGTCAATTTTTAAACTGCTCTTTGCAAACTCTCGTAGAAAATCTGTTGAGATATGGTGTTGATCGTTTCAAAATTCTTGGAGAGTGCTTTCAAGCTGATCAATTGCCTCTTCTTTTGAGAAAAGGTGTATTTCCCTATGATTACCTTGACTCAGAAGAAAAATTCAAGGATGTTAGTTTACCCGATCGTGAACATTTTTATAATATTCTTACAAGAGAGGAGATCTCTGATGATGATTATAATCACGCCACTGAAGTTTGGCAAAATTGTATTATTCAAAATTTAGGAGAATATCAGGACTTATATGTAAAGTCCGATGTTTTATTATTAGCAGACGTTTTCGAAAACTTTAGAGATCTCTGTTTACAAAATTATGCCATCGATCCCGCAAATTGCTACACAGCTCCAGGTCTCCCATGGGAAAGCTGTTTGAAAATGACGAAAGTGAAATTGTAATTGTTCACAGATTCAGACATGTATTTATTTGTGGAAAGCGCCATCCGGGGAGGTGTGTCTTGCATAACGACGCGCTTTGCTGAGGCAAATAATAAAAACATTGACGGATTCAATCCTGATAAGCCATCTTCTTATATCATGTATTTAGATGCGAACAATCTTTATGGAGTTTCTTTATCTGCACAGCTGCCAATCGACGGATTCAAATGGTTGAATAATTATGAAATGAATTCATTAGATATCGAAAATATTCCTGATGATGGTGCTAGAGGTTATATTTTAGAAGTTGATCTAGAATATCCTGAAGAACTTCATGATCTACACAACGATTTGCCTCTTGCACCTGAAAAAATGTCAATAACTAAAGAAATGCTATCCCCCTATTGTATGAAACTTCTAGATGTAAGCGATCTTAAGATACCAATCAACGTCGGTAAATTGGTTCCAAATTTAAATGATAAGAAGAAATATGTTTTACATTTCATAAATTTGAAACAGTACATCTCTCTCGGTATGAGACTTGTTAAAATTCATCGTGTAATGAGTTTCAATCAAAAAGCATGGTTGAAACCTTTTATCGATTTCAATACTGCTCAACGTACAGCCGCGGTCAACAATTTTGAAAAAGATTTTTTAAAATTAATGAATAATGCAGTATTTGGTAAAACTCTTGAAAATATTAGAAATAGATTGCATGTTGAACTGGTATCGACCAAAAAACGAGTCAATAAATTAATAGCATCACCCGC
>OZ023327.1:40549055-40571555 GCA_964007535.1 Brachyptera risi
ATTCTTAGATATATCAATTCAAATATGGGATGTTTCCCGATCTAACAACACGCAACCTTCAAATTTCATGCGTTTTTATTATTTGAAAGATCATTAAAATACACTGAAAGTACTGACATTCAATCAAGAAACTTGTTTCATCGTGGATGAAGACATTATGAATGGAATCATGCAAACATAATTATAGGTACCCGTTCTCATTAATGAATCACACTCAATTTAAAAGGGAAAATAGTTGGTTTTTCACCAAAATGAAGTCAAAATAGCAACTTAATATTCAATTCAAGTGCTGTCACTTTGATCAAAAAAACATGACGGTGTTTAAGATGCAATTCCAATCCAACAATAGGGGCCTATACACATGTTCAATAAAATTTCTCCAATGTAGAATTAATTTTGAAATTACTCTTCGACTCTGCTGACCAAACGGCTATTAGACATTAAGACTATCCCATTCCATTCTTCCCATCATATTTATCATTCCTATCCCATATCCCATCCTATACAGCCCATCACGAAAAAATTGAATACAGTTTCTAGCAAAGCCATATATTTATGGAAAATATAGGCATATGGTTAGGTGTTGTCCTAATGTTATCAAATCATGATCTCAATATGTTGACTTCATAAGTGAAAATATATATGACCGACACATGATTATATTCAATATTTACAAATTACAATCAAATACTCAAATACTAACTGGACTGATGAAAATAACTGATTTCCAAAATTTTGAAAATTTCAAGTCATTATGTAAGTTAATCTATAGAATTGTAAGAATTGCGTGTGTGCACGAAATATTATTCTGAGATAATTGTCAGAGATACGGTAATTCAATATGAAATATTAAGTTTACCCATCCTTGTGGTGCACTATAGGTATGGTCTAGGGCTCTAGGCCGTCTGTGCGTACCCTGTGCGTAGGCTCATGCGTATGCACCCATATAACCTAAATGATGATGTCGTTAAATTCAACTGAATAGTATTTATATAATATAAAACATGACCATCAGTAATATGTGTGTCTGTATCAACTTTTACATTCATTACATACACTTGTATTTTCACTCTATGGACATGGAGATCGTTTACATGGGTCAAATAACATGAGCAAATGCAGCCTTCAAATAGTTATATTTATTTAAAACACAAGGAAACAAATACCAGCACAAATAACAATGGGTCTCCCTAATGTTTGAAGGATTATCGAGCTATAATAACTCAAATCATCATCAGTCCCTATGGTGGTCTATCCTAATTCATTTATTACCAATTTAACTTTCATACACTGTGAGCTCATAATACTTGCCACGCATTTCCCATTCGTTTTCAAACCGCGACTTTGTTCACAATTTTCGCTTTTCATAAGCTAATTTGTTCAACATATGTTTCACATACATACAACTAACTTTTCTATCCATAGTGTTGAATGTATAGAACTGTTACATGTATAGTGTTTGTTACCTGAAACCTCCATTTAAGGTGAATATAAAGAGATGCTTATTTCACATTCAAAGCAAGATGACATTGATTCACACCCCAAAACGGTGAACATACATAGACACATAATCGAGTAATATGTAGGCTACTTTTCACATTAATGTTCTATATTAGGCATATGTTGTGATATATAATGATATATTTATTGTATATGTATAATATATAGTAATATACTTGGTATCGAAAGCTTTTAATTGATTTGCAGTCGTAATAAGGATGGTTCGTTCGGTCCCAGCTTGCATTGTCATCAATTCTTTGAATATAACGCATGGCATGTTCAATATAAAAATTGAAAGTATACATTCTAGTTCTTACTGCAGCTTTAAAAGCTTTAATAAATTGCAAATATTCATGGAATAATTCTCTAGAAATTGTGCACGTGTCGAACCTGACTATACGGCTCTATGACTAGTTTTTAATAAGCTATAGTGCATAAATATTGTTCATAGACCAAAACGAGATAAAAAAGGAACGTTGCTTAAGAAACACCACACGTGGGGAATCGAACGTGAACATCTTATTTTAGTGTACCGGACCACTCCGGTGTAGAAATAACTTCAATGTGGCTTATATGAAAAGACAGTATCAATACTGACCAAGGCAAAAATTGGCATGGGTTTCCCTTCAAAGGGCCATTATTTTAAAGCTTAAATTAAAACTGAACTGAATATGTGGTGATACTTCCCTCAACTAGGTCACTATGTAGTGATACCAGCATATTTCATCGTGATAGAATAATTGGCGGTTTCATTCCTTTACATTGTCACTGCTGGATCATTGATCACTTGACTCGATTATCATTTCTTCCATTTCCTATATTTATGAATATATATATATATATATATATATATATATATATATATATATATATATATATATATATATTATAGTAAAATGTATGTGATAGTATTCTATATTTATTTAAATTACTAAATTAAATATACTAAAACGTAAATTTTACTCTATACCAGATATTCAATGATGAGAAATACGCGATAAGATGATTGAGTCAACTGATCACTGATGTCAGTGACAATGAACAGAGTTGAAGCTGCAGGTGCGCGTACTAACTAACAACACGTGATTTTAATGTCGGCAGCACTTAATGTCCATGGACTTTATTTATAAACAAAAGTGTTGAAAGATCTGAAACACAACTAAAAATATGAACCTAAATTAGAGTCGATAGCATTTCTATCACATATATCGGATATGCTTATAACATGTGATTCAGCCGGTTCACTTCAAATAATAAGAATTGAGATATGTTGGCATCACTATACATCTTTACGTCACTCACAGATACTTTGAACAGCCATTAAACTATAGCGGACTCATCTTCATTTTTTAAAGTTAACCCTAAATTGAATAATCATTATCCATAAAACGTGTCAAATTGAAACTATATTCACTGGTCTGTCAGGTATCAATTAAATTGTTACCAAAATTCATTGATGTATAAGCATCAGATAAGTCACTCAACTGGAATATTTGCCGGAATTACATTTCTGTAATTCTTGCATTCCATCACTTTTTTTACTACCCATATTTAACTTTTTCTCCACAATAACCATGTTTCTCTCTATTATACAATAGGTATAGATAACCCGCAGTAAAATAGATCGGCACTGAAAACGAGATGATAGATGCATATGTGTGTCACAGCATGTCACATAATAAGATAATATTGAATGAGAAAATGTCGATTTCTATATAATACTGTGTATAAGTATTATTGACACCACATCCAGAAATAGTTTACAGAAGTCTTTACACGCAATTGCTTTATTTACAATCTAAACTTATCTTGTTTAATATCACCGAAGCGACAAGATACAAATATACTCATGAAAATGTCAAGGATACCATCTGATAATAAAAGGGGAAAATATAAATCAAAACCAAACATAAAACATTCAAAGTAAAAAATGTATGATCATATATTCATAATCAATATAAAAATCAATCTTCAATATTATCAGTACTTAAAAAAGTATGATAGATTTCTTCACTTGTCTCATAGGTCTCAAAAGAAAGATCCGAATCTCTCATAACTATAAAAGTTTTCGATGCTTTCTTGTTGTCAACAGTTTTTTCTCTCTATTTAACGGAGAACTAACAAATCCTACGGAACGGTAACACGAAAATTAATCTAAAAACCAGAGTATTAATTGAACAAAAGGTACTCTTTCTTGTGTTTGAATGTGAATTTTCTCAAACACTTGAAAACTATGAAAACTATGAAAACTATAATACTCGGAAATGCACGTAAGTCTTAAAAAATAAATAACTTGGATATTATATGATAACATATATAAACATGCAAATACCAACAGCAAAGTGACTAGAGTTATTACAGATATCATTACTGTAATATGATTAAAGAGTGTATTTATTTTTATTTAGTTATGCAATAAAGGTATTGAAATGTTTGCGAAGCCTACTTGTTATAAAGTGACGTGTTTAGACTTCGGATAATCTTGAATTGTTGGATTCAGGGCTTCCACATCTTGAACTCTGAAAACAAAGTCAAAATAGTTCAAATAGGGCCTACTGCCTGTGAAGTATAACAGACTCTCTCAAATAACCTAGTTATTGGTGGGGATAAACAACAATGATCAGTAATAAAATGTATAGTTGAGGTGCTTTGAGATGATAGACTGACCTGGCACTAGGGTCCATATATGGAAATTCAGTTTTACCTACCTTGAAGCAAAAACAGCTTCACACATGCATTTGTGAGGGAAAGATATAATGTCTGGACTAACCTATACTGGTTAACAATGTTCCTTTAATGTATTATCATTATTAGTCAGCAATACAAAAATTATTATCAATAATCATCTATAATTTGGAAGATGAAGAAATACAATTGGTATGTGTTTCTGAACGGATTCGACTATGGGTTTAATTGAGGATAGAAGGGGGAAAACGGCCACTCCAGAATGAGTGATAAAAGAGCAAGTAATTTCAACAATTCCTTGCAATCTTCTCACAATCTTAGCACGATTGTTACAGCTCGAAGCATAGGTAAAAGTCTCTTTGGTACCTGGTCAAACCTGTTGACCATGTTATATTGGATAGGATTTAACAGGTATCAAACGACAAAAATAGACTTGTAGTTATGCTTCAAGCCCTACATTCCATAACTACGTACAATATAGACCTTTTAATTTTGATAACAGATAAGGTCACAAAGTGAAGATGCCTGAGCAATGTATTAAAAAAAAGTATTCGCGGAAAAAAATGCCACCTCAGAATAATCATATATGCACATCATTTCCACAATTGGAATGAAATAGTTTTACAATCTGCTGAAAAAAACTCATCAGATTCTTGTAGTGATTGGAGATTGCTTATACATTGCATAGATATTTTAGTTGATCCAACATCACTGGCGAGGATGGAAAAATCATAAAAGCAATGTTTCAAACAATTGATTAAAAAGCTTCGAAACACTTAAATTGATACGAATAACAGGTGATGAACACTTTCGAATACATTATAGTATATATGGGATATTTTTTATCTTTAAAATAGAAATGATTCAAAAACAAATTGTGCTTGTAGCTTCATATAGCAAAAAAGCCACATTTCTAATGGTGCTTGAAATGATTTCAGTATACGCAACAGTTAGAGTGATTAGACTATAATATATGGGGGTGCGAATGAGCTGGTGATGATGAAACTATGTAATGGAGAAAGGTGAAAGGGCCTTCACAAAAACAAATGCTCCATTTGGGACTCGAGTTGACGTGAAGGCAGTGTCTTAGCTCTTAGCTGAATGAGCCATGGGAAGCGGCATACACAACGATTATTGTCATCAGTATACAGGAGAACGCAACATATAGCCTTGTGAGAAGAGTGAGATTTTTATATGAGGTGCAATCAAAAACTCTTTACACTCGACTCGTACATAATATACTCGATAACTATATACTTCCAAGACTATAAGAGAGCCGTGGATCTAAAGGCAATTACTTGGCTCTGTTATTTTTATCCAGGCCTATTTGATGAATAAAAAACATTCGATAAATTATATTTTTCAAAACGGCTAGTCTGATTTGAATGAAACTTTATTATAGTGTGCACTTTTTATGGGTTTACATTCAGTGAAAAATCGACATATTCTGTGTTTTTTTCAAATTTTCTTGATTGGCCTGATATTATTTTCATTTTTTTAAATCTCGCGATGATTTATCTCGAAAGTAGTCCAGCCGAGTTTGGCCCCAAAACTATGCACTTCCAAGTTAGATAAGTTTGAGTGTCCAGAAAAACTTTCATGTTCAGCAGTCGAACCATATGACCTGTGAAGTGCGTACAAACGAATGAGCAAACAAACGGACAGACAAAGCTTCATATGAGTAGAATGAAAGTCTTCGCTATCGCTCATCCAACTAGAAGAACGCAGCGTATGCCTTGTGAGATGAGTAAGATATTTGTATGTAGTCTATCAGAAAACTTTCTACGAAATATAGTCTACACGAGAACTCTACACACCTTGGTAAAAACTTTCAAGTCTACAAAGACGTGAATCACCGTGCGCAAGATACTGAATAAAGAATAACAACTATTCCTAGCTATATGATGAAAAGTTATTAATTGAATAATTATTCCCTTCGAAGCGGCCAGTCCGATCTCAATGAAATTCGTAATCATATGTATCATATAGACCTATATGTATTTACGTCCATGCAGGACATTTTTTATTTTTTTTTGGAAAGATTCATTTTCTACATTTTTTTCGCACGACCTAATCTTACGGGGTTTTCCCAAATTTTGTGATGGTGTTACACAAAAGTAGTTGAGCCGATTTTGTTCCGAAAACCATACACTTCCAAGTTGAATAAGTACGAGTGTCCACAAAGAGTTTTACATTGATACGTCAAACCCTGTGACCTGTGCAGTGCGTACAAAGAAAGAAAAGAAAAACGGAGAGGGAAAGCTTCATAATTGTGTAACATCAGCATGAAAATCTTCGCTATCGCTCATCTGATTTTGATGTGCGCAATTGTGTACTGTACTTACCCCTTGGTCTATTTCATCTAACGATTCTAGCCTCGCAATCGGTGCTTCTAGTCTTGGTTCTGTCGCCCTAAACTCCATCTCGACAGCATCGTCAGCAGTTGCTGATTCTGTACTGGTCCTTCCGACTGGATTCTGTTGGTCGACTATCCACACAGATGCCGTATCACCACTTTGTTCTTCTGGGTATTGCTGTGGCCAGTCCATTGCATTGTGGGCCTACAAAATAACAAGGAACATTGATTAGGATCAGAATTTTGATCAGAAAATATAAAAACCCCAAATACAAAATCAGCTATGGGGAACATCCTCAATAATGGTAACTACCACTAGATGGTGAAAATATCGGATTATTTGCCAGAAGAGCATATACGTATACATACTAACTACATGTGGACCAACATACCCCGGACCGGCACATGCAGCGTAGTGGTTGATGCACTTGCTTCATGTGACCCGGGAGGCTGTGGGCATATCGAACACGGTTCGATCCCCGCTACCATCCATCTTCACATGTTTTTTTTGTGGTTTTCCTCTGTAGTCTAGGCCAATGCCAGGATGGTTCCCACAATATATGCCACGGCCACTTCCTTCCCACTATCCTTCCGTTTATACCCATAAAACCTTCATCTCACCATCCCATCATCTCATTTATCATTCATCCGACACCAATAGATCTTAGTCATCATTAGGCCCACAGTGCGTCGTTAAATCGCCCCCCCCCCCAAATAAAAATACCCCTGTACAGCCAAATTGTAGAAACGAACAGGAAGCATGGTTACGTTCACTATACAACTATGCAGGGAAATTTATAGAATTTTATACTTCTGTAAATGATATTTGTAATTTTCCTAATTCTCACATTCTTTCTATCATAAGTCGGATTCGAGACAGGTTGTGAATGTAATGAATGATTATTACTATAAATATTACATTCCAGAAACCCTGAACACAATACATCATTTCGATTTTGAAATGGTGGTATATTATGAAAATTGTATTTTATTAATACTCTCAAATTTATTATTTGCGCTTTGCAGTTTTGATGAAAATGGGACCATTGTACGCAGTGTTGAATCCAGGCATACCTGCGGGGGGGCTTTTCCCCCCCGCAGCTCGTCGTTTGCCCCCCCGGGATAAAAACATTATATAAGCACTAGGTATATAGTGTATTTTTTAAGAAACCTGTATTTCGTTTCTACCTTAGATACTGACCTCACTGTCGATGCGCCTTAAAGCCCTAATATTCATTCATACTAATTAGGCCTACTAATTAAAAATAGTTGAAAATTCCTTCGAATAATCACTGAATTTTCTCTTCTCTCTCAAGGGGTTAGCCAAAGCATAGAATTTATTTTTGGCACACAATTTTTTTTTCTTTCAAGTATTGATAACGATTATTTGAAGAATTCGTGACCGCAACTCATGTAGTTTTTTTATATTTCAAGATTTGAATGCAACACAGACGGTAATGCGTACTGTGCATATGCATATTAGCCCTATCAGGTATTGAAACTTCAGGTACGTTTCACCAAGACATACGTACGTTTTCTCTGACTTGTAACAACATAACTCATAAACTATTGGTCTGATTTGAAAACATTTTGTTTCAAAATGTGTATTTTGATTGTCATTCTCTTGTGAAGCAAAACTATGAAAATAATCAGTTCATATGAATATACACGTGTGAATGTGTGGCCTCAAAATCATATATAATCTGTATTATATTTGAAATGATCGATTATATAACTAAAAATCGCAATACATTTCTTCTAGAGATTCACAAGATAACAGTGTGTATGACGAACAATATCCACTGAAATTCAACAAGATAAATGTATTTTTGAATTTTGAACCTTGTGACATGTGGCTTCATGTTTTGTTTTTTGAAAAAAACATTGCATCACTCAAATTATATTCAAGTTATTATTTTAATATTTTTCTCATTTTTTTTTGGATTATGTGTGAGCAATAGAATGATGGATAGGCCTATAGTGTGCAAGTTTCAATGATTCATGGTAATTGGTGAGCTGAGTGAGAAATAATTCCTACATTGAGTCATAATTATTCTACTCCATGCTGAGGCTATACCCCCTCAAGTAAGTCCACAAACTAGTTATTATTATTCATATGGATCATTCAAGTATAAGTTATAACACCACCGGTACCCGTTATATTGTTATTACCTCTTATCATATAATTAAGAATTTGTTGCCTAATCGTTTCATAATGAACTGACTTCAAAATTTAGAAACTGCTTTTCAGAAAACTGCGTATTTTTGTAAATATATATATATATATATATATATATATATATATATATATATATATATATATATATATATATTTTTTTTTTTTTTCTGAAACTCACGAATTATAATTGATGAATCCATTATAGTTTCAGGGTATAATCGTGTTAAATTAATATATATATATATATATATTTATATATATATATATATATATATATATATATATATATATATATATATATATATATATATATATATATGTGTTAACATCTATACTCTGTACTCAATTTAACACGATTCTACCCTAAAACTTCAATGGATTCGTATATATATATATATATATATATATATATATATATATATATATATATATATATATATATATATATATTTATATATATATATATATCTATATTTCCATATATATATATATATATATATATATATATATATATATATATATATATATATATATATATGAATACATATGCCTAATATAGATTCTCATGCTTAATTTTTTGTATGTATCCCTTGCCCCCCGGAAAACACAGAAGCACCCCCGCAACGAAATCTCTGAATTCAACACTGATTGTACGTCCCAGTCGAACCTTCCCGCGGGATGTCAGGACGCTCACTTAGAGCAAGCTGGGACAATTCTGGCTAATCTGATACGAATCGACTTTAACAACAGTGGGGTTTTTGAAGGTGCAAATGAGCAGATGGAAGTTGTTCACAAAAAGTAAAAAATCTATGCCCCAATGCAAGATACGAACCCATTCCCGACTTGACATCAGTTTCTAAAACAAAGCCTCAGTTGACTGAGCCAGGAGGGCGGCTTGTTCTACTTGTATTCATCAAATCTAGAGAGAATGGATTAGGTACACTGGTAAACGTGTACACTTGTAGCATGGTGACGGCTGCTACCAGGTCGGTTATTTCAGCACAAAATAATATGTCATACAACATATTTTCATATTCACAGTTTATCACAATCATTATAATTATTTCTTTATATTTCTTCAAATTGAAGGCAGATAATCCAGTGAGAATAATAACATAAACGATTGATGCTCAACCACCACAGTTCATTCTTATGACAGAATGGAACTGAATTGCCCCTACACTCTTCTTGTCCACTCACCAATGTCTGCAAGGAGATACTCCTACAGACAACTGCTGCGCTAGTTTATAGTGAACAAATTCTAAGCCAAGAATTCAATCTGATACGCATTGTAATCTGAACAGTAGGTTCGTTATACCATAGAATAAAGACTAAGGGATGAACTTCATAGGTTATGGGCCTACTGGTGCGTGAATTAGACGACCGGTGTAACGGATCCCTTTTACTCTCGGCATAAGTTTACCTAGGTAATAATATGCCGGTATAAGATTACTCCAGAGTAATATGATGCCGGCATATTTATACTCTCTAATAAAGATATACCGGCATAAGTTTACTCTATCTGGCATATTCGTACTATTGTGAATAACCATAGAGAGTAATATGATACCAGCATATTATTATTAGATTTATTGTGAATAAACTCTTGTATAAGATAGTATTCAATTAATTACAGTACAGGGTGTCCAAAATATGATGTTGAGGTAGAGTCAAGATAAACTAGCGGAACATTATTTGATTAATTAAATACTGTTGAGAACATGATTGATTACAGTAAAGGTTGATCAAGAAAGTGTTAGAATGAAAAAAAGAAATATGCCAGCAGATCATTATCTGTCGAGTAAACTCTTATATCAGGAAGAATTCAATTGATTACAGTAAGGGGTGACCAAAAAATGATATCAAGGTAGAGAAAAGCTATATCAGTGGAACTATTATAAACAAATGAACCCTCAATAAATACCACATATTCAATCAATAACAGCACAGGGTGTCCAAAAAATGATTTGAAGATAGAGTAAAGATATACCAGCGGAACATTATTAGACAAATGAACCTCCAATAAACACCACATTCAATTAATTACAGTAGAGTGTTCAGAAAATGATTTTGAGGTGGAGTCAAATATATACCAGTGAAACACTATTAGATAACTGAAACCTAATTAAACACCACATTCGATCAATTACAGTACAGGGTGTTTAAAAAATGATTTGAAGGTAGAGTAAAGATATACCAGCGGACATCCAACATCAGTTTTAATTTGACAGCTAATGTTCTTCCGGTATATTTTCATGAACCAAAACATCAATTTGGCCCCCCTTCACTGTAATTTAATGAATACCATTTCGAAAAAAAGTTTATTCGACAAATAATGTTCTGCTTGTGCTTGTGCTTTTACCCTACCTCAAGATCACTTTCTTGATCTCCCTGTCCATGAATAATTATACATGATCATGAACAAGATTTTAATTGACAAATAATGTATCGCCGGTATATTTTCACTCTACCCTAACAACAGTTATGATCACCTTGTACTGTAATTAATCAGAGTCGATCTTCAACAATATTTTATAATCTGATGATATTCCGCTGATATATCTTCACTCAATCTCAACATGACATTTTGAACACCCTGTACTTTAATTTGTGGTGTTTAATGGAGATTCATTCATCTAATAAAGTTCTGCTGGTATATCCATACTCTACCTTGACATCACTTTTTGAAAACCCTATACTTTTATTAATCAAATACGATATCTACAATATTTTGATAATCAGATGATATTCCGCTGGTATAACTGAACTCTGCCTTCAAATAATGTTTTGAGAAAACTGTAGCTATTAATTAAATACGATCTTCAACAATATTTGAATAACGAGACAATATACCTCTGGTATAACTTGACTCTACCTTAAAATATATTTTTTCAACACCTTGTACTGTAATAAGTCAAATAGACCTTCAACAATATTTTAATACTGGGATTATATTCCGCTGGTATAACTTAACTCTACCATAAAATGATTTTTTGAACACCCTGTACTGTTGATAATCAAATACGATATCAACATAGTTTGATAATCAAAATAACTTATAGCTCAACTCTACCATAAAATAATTTTCTGAGCACCCTGTACTGCTATTAATCAAATACGGTCTTCGACAATATTTTAATAAAAAGATAATATTCCGCTGGTATAACTTAACTCCACCTTGCCATCACTTTTTGGACGCCCTGTGCTGTTATTAATTGAATTCCATCTGATTTGTGAGTTTTTTTTCACAAATAATGATCTGCTGGTATATGATGACTCTTCCTCAATAATACTTTCTTGATCACCCTATACTGTAATCAAATATGATCTACAAACATATTTTAATAATCAAATAATGTTCCGCTGGTATATCTTCACGCTACATCCATATAATTTTGGAACACCCTGTTCTTTAATTTTGTGGTATTTAATGGAGATTAATTAATCTTATAATGATGAGCTGGTATATCACCACTCTACCTTAACAACTCTTTCTTGTTCATCCTGTACTGTAATTAAATATATTCTTCAACATTATTATATTAATCAAATAATGTTCCGTTGGTATATCTTCACTCTACCTTACATTAATTTTTGGACACCCCTTGGGCGTACTGTAATATCACTTTTTGGTTACCCCTCAATGTAATTAATTGAATTCAATATAATATTATAGTTTATTCGAAAAATACATAATTTTTTGAACACCCTATATTGTAATTAATTGAATGTGGTGCTTAACGAAGGTTCACACATCTAATAATGTTCTGCTGGTATATCTTTACTCTACCTAAACTTTACTTTTTAGCCACCCTATATTTGTATTAATCTAATTCCGGCTATTATGTTCAATACTTCTTGGTAACCTGTTGTTTAATTGGACCGCCTCTTAGTACATATATGCTGATACTGGATTACTCTCCTGACTATTTCGACTAATACAAATATACTGGGGAGAGTAAACTCACGCCGGCATATTTGTATTAGAGAGTAATAATGTGCTGGCATTGTTTTACTCTAGAGTAAACTTGTGCCGGCATTGTATTACTCTCTGATACAAATATGCCGAGTACGAATATGCCATGACACCGCCGTCTCCAGATAAGCTTTAGTTCAACATCTGATTCTAGCATCTGATTTCTATTACGCTCTCTCACTCTAGTATGTTGACTGTACCATTGAGTATGACTGTATTTACTAATCTGAATGTTCGTGCCAAAGTCGTTGGCGAAAGGGTTCAGATCTGTGGTGACTCAAACAATAAGAAATTAGATGTTGAACTATATCACCAACCTCCAAAAACAAGGGAAACAAATTTAACATGGGATATATTATACTTCCCCAACTCCTTATTGTATATGGTTATACTGACAACCCTGATAACAGCACAATCGCACTCTCTAGTAGCGCGTATCAGCGGTCAGTGGCAGCACCACAAGTTGAGGGGGGATAAGGGAGTGAAGTCTCACCTGCGTGAGGTCGATGGGCTGCGATTGACTACGATGTGGAATGCGTGGTAAGTGCGTGCGGTCAGTAGTCAGCTCTGGCGTCAGTGTATGCAGGACGGACTGATTGAGTTGACGCCGATGTTGGTGTGAATCACAGCTGCTTGGGGCATCTACAGAATGCTGATCTTCGAAGGTAGGATGTCTGCAAACAGTGATAAAACAGTGGATAAAACAAGTGCGGTAAATTCGTGTACATAAGTAAGCTGGATGAAGTTAAATTTGATGAATTTAAGTAAGTTAATATTTGAATAAATTGATACATTTTTGAGGAATAAGGTATACGCTGTTGCTGTTGATAGTTTGAGCCATTGATAACTGTGGAGGTTTTTGATTTGCAATATCAAATGTTTCAAAATCTATAGTCAGTTTGAAATACTGATTGGTTTCTCTTCACTACAATTTACTCAATTGAATTATCCTTATTGAAAGGAAAGTATGACCATATCGAAAGGATAGAAAGAGGTAATCAAGCACATTTTTGAATACAAATATTGAAAAATAAATTTCACAGTTTGATACGCTGAAGATACGCTCACTATAAGGATCTATATTAGGCCTGCTGAACTACTAGACAACAAATATTATAAATAGCTTCGTTTATCGTTTAACACAACTGAAATCTCTCTCTCAGAATTAAAATTGAATTCATGCGATCAATTCCATTTTACCTCAAAACGTTTATAATTGATGCATATATTTATAGAGTTGAGATATTGGTTCAATGTATTGTTAATTTGGTATTATGAGATTTTTATAAAACTATATGTTTGAATGTATGTTTGTAACTGTATGTTAATGCATAACTTATAAAATATGTAAATCTTTCAATACATGAACAAGAATGAAATGATATTTAAATTGAATTGATATAGGTATAGGTTATACAGCAATGTATAACATTTATGTGTTTTAACTTGACCCAATAAAGAAACGTTTAAATCCTTCATTATTTTCTGTTCGGGGCTATTTAAATTTTCAAATATTCTAAGGGGTATGCTGGAAAGCTTCAAATTCGAGTTGTAAAATTCAGCTTGATCTGGAAGTCAAGTTATGGTTGTTCGAATTATAGGCTAATTTCTGATAATATATTCACTTGTAAGTTTTAACCACGTGAGAACACGGTCGATAACCAATTGCATAATCGTAAAAACTTCAGTTTCTTACTGCAGCTTCAAACATTCAATGGTTTCGAAAAATGTAGTTGTGTTTCTAATCACACATCTCGTCCTGAAATATCTTGACCAACAAATTGTCACAGCTATACAAATATAGCGTGATATTCATTTGTGTTTGTCATATTTTGGTAGATGGCCTCCTATTTGTGTGGATATAGAAGTGAATAATTATACCTGAACGGCGTTGACGGACTGTCTTGGGAAACGCTATAGCTTCTCTGAACTTGAGGTGGTTTCTCACGGGACGACCGGCCGCAGAAATCCGAAGAGGACTGAAAGACAAAGAGATGGTAATATTATATATTGACTAATTTCATAACATGTATACTTTTTACCACAATATGTAAAATGTTACTGTTCCAAGAAATGAATGAATACATTGAAATTGAATTGAAATGGTCAGATGAACGTAGTGGAGACTTCCATTTCCCATACCGAAAAAATCGGATTCCATTTCTTTGTTATTTTTTGAACGCGGCATAGGGCCTACGGGTCAGATCAAGTAACCAATGGAGTAGAAACTTTTTCTGCACATTATTATCATACCAGAATAGAATGGGGTGAAATTGTTTCACAGATAAAACGGATGAACGTTTTTTTTTGAAAAGAAGGAAAAATTGAGGAAACCCTTTGAAAATATTTAAAGAACAAAAATTCTTGAAAATCTCTGAAATTTTTACTGATTGTGAAAACAACTATTCTAAAATTAAAAGTAGTTTTCCCATTCAATTGGATGAGAAATAACAGAAAAAATGGATTGAGAGCACACTTTCATTGAATATCAAGCTTAACAGATGTTGGCGAATGGTAGCAACGTATCGATTCAACAGGCATACTCCCTGGGAGATGAACTACTTTTTTTTTTTAATTGGGTTTTTAACGACGCACTGTAATGATCACTAAGATCTATTGGCGTCGGATGAATGATCAATGAGATGATGAGATGATGAGATGAAGGTTTTTATGGGTAGTGGGAATGATAGTGGGAAGGAAGCGGTCGTGGCCTATATTGTGGGAACCATCCCGGCATTAGCCTAGACTACAGAGGGAAACCACGAAAAATCCCTGTAGAGATGGACGGTGGCGGGGATCGAACCGGGTCCGATATGTCCCTTCACCTCCCGGATTACACGAAGCAAGTGAGCTAACCACTCAGCTACTGTGCCGGTATGAACTACTTTTCAGAGCACCTAATTTATGGGATAACTTGACAATTATTTACAGGCACCAAACGAAGAGACCCACAATCACCAGGCAGGCCCGAAGTGTTGGACGATACTCGTCGTGCAGACTCGATGCTGTATACTGGACCACTGATTTACATCTTCAGAGAGTTCTTTGAGAAAACTATGGATACTAGCGCCATAGTGTAGTTAAAACTGGTACTCCGTATATGCTTGTGATTCTTCAAGATTGTATTAGAAATTTCACTTCTGATATTCTTATATTTAATTATGAATATAATCAATACAGTATAATCTAAAAGTAGCGATGAATAAACGAAATGAAATGAACATCAAGAAAATGATGGCCGAGAAAATTCTGAAACAAATTCAAGATTTAGGATGATCCTTACCTCCCGATAATCTGGCATCATTGAAGAACCTGACGATTCTGAATGTCTATTGTTTTGTTGCAATATTGTCAGAATGAGGCGAACGTCACTTGCTACCGAGTGTTCCAGAGATTGCAACTGTCTGAGAAAGAGAAAAAAATATACACTAGTATCCACGAAATGGTGGTCCGTTCACCAACTCATAAATTTATATATATATATATATATATATATATATATATATATATATATATATATATATATATATATATATATATATATATATATATATATATATATATATATATATATATATATATATATATATATATATATGAATAATAACACACTTCTTATAGATTTCTCCTCAGTTACAGCTACGAGTTTCACTTCTATTTTTTCCTCTTCTTCCTCACTACTACTACAACCTATAGGCTTCTACTTCTCTTCGGCAAATTAACTCCATCATTCTCAATCCTCCCACCATATCTCTTCTCCCCTTCATTTCATTTATCTCTATGGTCTACTCTCTTTACTATCTACTGCCACCTTTCTCTTTCCGTTCCTATTAGCGAATATTTCAGATCCTATTATACTTCTAATATCAACTCACTTGGTCAGTTGATCCATTCTCGTGTACATATCATACTCTCTTCTGGAATAACTGCTGTGAAACGGTCGCTCGTCGCTGGGTTGTCGCGAATACACAGCTTGCTTCGAAACGTGCGGTAAATTCTCTTTCTGGTGTCTAGGATACTGCATACTAGGCTCACTCTGGTGTGCCTCATGGGAATGTATTGGGGGTGATGGTGTAGTGTAGTAACTGGACTCGGTGGCTTGACTCAGCGATGATATCGGTGGTAATTTAGGAAGTTGTGTCATATTCAATGGCGATGCAGCTACATTTTCACCGATTTTTTCAGCCATTCCTGCTGTTGTTTCTGCCGGTGGTTGACTTTCTGGAATACGATGAACTGTTTGGAGCGTGGACATCCCAATTTCAGAAGCTAGAAGAAAGAAATGATGATAGTGAGTAAATAGTGGTCCACTGCAGATTTAGTTCGTTTGGAAAGGGTAGGCCTATACCTGACAGAGAATAGTATAACATGTCTCCATGCTGCTCAGTTATGGCGTGAGTTGGTTGAGCATGAACTATGAACCGATATGCCTATACGTTTGATTTCTTTTAATGATAATCCCATTAGAGAGTAGGTATGCACGCTTACATACAGATAACAATTGTTTTCGTTGTGTAAATCAAAGTATGAAATCAGATCATTTTTGATAGATCTGGATAACTTTATTTCACATACATATTGATATATGAGAAAAAATTATGCACAATGAATATGTCTCAATTGAGAAAAAAGTAATAACCAATTACTATGAACGTCAAAAACGTGAGAGTCAAAAATATAAAAAAAGAATAAATATAACAATGCTATTTTGGAGAGCCTCGAACCCCGTCTCTCAGATTTCAGGCTATACAAATTATTGAACATAACTCACAGTACGGTATCTCATTTATTGATTAGTATATTATTCATAAATGTTATATTGCAACAAATTATAAAGTAACTTATAACTGAAATCGACACTTAGAGAAGCATTTTTCAGACAAGCCAGCCAACATTTCTACTTGCAGCCGTTCTTCAATCGTTCGATCGATTTAAGAATGAATTTCAGTGTCTCCAGTACAGCAGCAACATCCAACCTACAAACAGTCAGTATATTTGAACAATAATTCATAAAACTTCGATAGAATCATTGTTTTAACATATTGTGACAAATTATGAAATGCTGAAATGTCGGAAGTTGCTAAATGACAATGCTAAAGTTCATTAAAAATATCCTTGCAGGTTGGTTCACAACTCATGGATCTATATTGATGAAATGCAAACATAAATAGTACATTTTCTTGCAAATCGATACTCTCTGAGTGAGTGCATGTCTCCGACTACACACAGTTGAAAGATGAGCGGGAAAGCAACTAACACCGACTACTCGAGCACACTAAACGACATTTTGTGAAAAATACTATTAGTCACTACGACACCAACAATGTATATATTCCCAGTGATTTGGGAATGCTTTTGCATCTCTTACCAGATTTACCACAGCCACTATCTGCTTCGGGTAACCCTTGCCTTGACGTAGCTGGTTTTGACAATCGTAGTTCGGTGAAGCTTCTTTTCAATTGCGAGAGCATGCCTGCACCATCAAAGAAGAATATATGGAAACACATTCGAGACAAAGTGGTATCGATTTCAACGGGTTCATATTGGTTAAGAACGTAAACTTTTTGTTAGCAAAGCGTTAAGAATGAAACCGCGCAATTCTATTTCAAATTTCGTTTCCATCAAATTGAATGTAGGTCTGTTATGTTTGAGTTCGATGAATATGGTATTGATAATTTTATACTTGTTCATACGTCATATATGACAAAATAAAAAAATAAAAATATAGCAAAAGCAAAAGGGTAAATGATACAATCATTGGTATCAAAACACGCATAAATAATCCTAGAATATTCAATCATAGACTTATCTCAGGACGCTTGGTTATGAGTCATCAGGTTTAATATTTTTATAACTATAAATTGAATACAATCATCAGGTAATACAGACCATAAAATAATATGAACCAACAAAAGCGTTCATGTGAAGTTTTGAATTTGATCACTTCCATTGTCGACTGGGTATAATCTGTATTCATGTCTTTTTTATCGTCGATTATATTCTTGAATGTATTGAATTGCATACCATCATGATAATGTTTCCGACAGATATGAAACATTGTTTTTTTATAACCACATTACGATCTAGCGAATATTCATAGAAACAAATCTAGCATATTATTCATTATTGTATGAGGAAAAAACTGACTTCTATATAATCCAACAGGTTTTCATGTTGATCTGTTTAAACAATGTTGTATTTCAATTTGTATTGATGATTCAATTTCGTTTGTCATTTTTATGAGTTGAAAGTTACATGCACATATACGTGTTACGTTTTCGTTCAACCAGTTGTCTCGCTGCAAATATCCAGTTCAATGTGTAAGTCAATTACATTATCTAGATCCCCATTTCTCCTAGTTTTCTTCCAATGCAATTGATTCCGAACGTCTTCATTCAGTCTCCATTTCTTTCTATCAAGTATTCAACAAGTAGGCCTTATTCGCGTCTATAACCCACTTGAACGAGAATTGAAGCCTATATTGTTTGTTTTACCTGAGATTGTTTGTAGAGTGCATGGTTTCTTCTGATTCTCGTCGACAATAAAATCGAGATTCATAGGTGTCACATCTCTGCCGGCTTTCTCAGGTGTTAACTCTACCACACCCTGTGTACACATTTTACCACTGAAAACGAAACAAAAATCAAACCACCGATAGAGACATTGAGAGAACATTTAGGCCTAGCCACATTCAACACCAAATTTGCATCTTGCTCCAAGAATATAGATCGAATGAGTTAGCCAACGATTGTTTATTCTCCATGAATTGTTCATTATTCACAGAACTCCCGAAACTGATGAATAATCCATATTTTTTGACCTTATGATCAAATTAATTGAATATCGAGATTCTCGGATTTATGCTCAGAACATTTATTCTCCTTTGAAAATAAAGATGAATAACATATTCGTGAAAATAAACAAAATGAATGTCAGTATCTGAACAATGGCTCAATCAATATTTTTGCTTGTATCCAAACAATTCACACTCTATATCAATTGAAGTTCGATCAAGAGTATGTGTGATTCCAGGCATGAAAATCAACCAAACCATTTATTGATAAATGAAAGAAAATTGGACAGCGGGAGATTTTGTAGATTTTCATTTACGTTTTTCAATGTCTCGGAAGTTTTTCAATCTGGTTGCAGGATTTGATTCGATCTATAGGTCCTATGACACGAAATCATCATAGTTGAAACAAGACACAATCTCGTGGACCAAACTTGACAAAAATAAGATTATTGAGTGGCCTTATAACAAAGTTGAAATGAAAACAAATCTTTCACTGAATTTTTTTCAGTTTTTTCAATCAAAAACATCTTGATGAAAAAATCTCAGGCATAGATAGCCGTGAATACCCTCAACTTCCTTGAGTTGAAATCGATATGGTTGAGATATTTGAAACCGGCACATGTAGCTGAGTGGTTAACGCACTTGCTTCATGTGAACCGGGAGGCAGTGGGCATATCGGACCCGGTTCGATCCCCGCTACCGTCCATCTTTACAGTTTTTTTTCGTGGTTTCCCTCTGTAGTCTGAGCTAATGCCGGGATGGTTCCCACAATATGGGCCACGATCGCTTCAAAAACCTTCTTCTCATCATCCCACCATCTCATCAATCATTCATCCGACGCCAATAGATCTTAGTCATCATTACAGTGCGTCGTTAAAACCCAATATAAAAAAGAGATATTTGAATGATATAATTCGTGATATGCCAACAAAAAAGTCAGCATATCTTTGACACATTATGCTTTTTCGAATTTTCAGCTTGGATTTCGATCGAATGATCCACATTGTTTCTTATTTGGCACATTGTGAGAAGATTTCATCGATGGAATACCTTGCACACTGGCCGTTCTGAAGTGCCATATTATGTACCCCACTTTCAATAGCCGAATTCACTATTTAAATGACAAATACTTTCTTTTGCCTTATTCCACACATTTTAGGTTGCTCCTAATCATCATATTGTTACTGACAAAAATATTCAATGACATAATTAATACTAACCATCAGGTTCAGAAAGTTTCAAGTTCCCTCACTCAAATTCTAGCTGTTCTAGTCTAGGAGGTATGCTGAGGAGTGAGCCCCTAAATGTCCCGTAGGGCAGGTCACTATATTGACCGACTCATACCGCCTCAACTATATATGATAAAACGCTCATGCCCACGACTTACTATTCCGATCCGTCTTCACTGGACTCGTGACTGTGGTGATTATTATCACCAACGCTGCTATTATGGAAGTTTCTTGTAGGTGTTCTTTGTCTCGGCGGCTTGAATGTGCATCGTCTCATCTCGGAGTCCCTGTCGTCCGACGTCGACCGTGACGAGATCGGAGGACGTGCTCGGGTCGCGAGGGGGTCCACTCCAGCCTGTTCCTCCTGGGACAGACAAAAATAATTTATTGTTGACGATGATGATCATCATTGTTTGTCAATACATATATATATATATATATATATATATATATATATATATATATATATATATATATATATATATATATATATATATATGTATATATATATATATATATATATATATATATATGTATATATATATATATATATATATATATATATATATATATATATATATATATATATATTTATATATATATATACATATATATATATATATTTATATATATATATATATATATATATACATATATATATATATATATATATATATATATATATATATATATTCATATATATATATATATATATATATATATATATATATATATATATGTATATATATATATATAAATATATATATATATATATATATATATATATATATATATATATATATATATATATATATATAAATATATATATGTGTAAATATATATATATATATATATATATATATATATATATATATATATATATATATGTATATATATATATATATATATATATATATATATATGTATATATATATATATATATATATATATATATATATATATATATATATATATATATATATATATATATATATATATATATATATATATGTATATAATTTAGGAGTTTTTCGTATGGTTTGGTTGATTGACGTGTCTAGTGAAAGACGACGATATTTTCGCGCCAGTGATTTCAATGATTGAAGGAATCATACAGAAAGGAGTGAAGTTTCAAAAGATTCCACGATGGTTTCGATAATTTGATAATTGAAATTAATCATATCCTTCATCGCATCGCAGAAATTGAATCGATTGTCGTATCGTTCGAGAAAAAAAATCGATCATTTTCGATATATCGATTATTGTTCACAATTCTGATATGAGTCCACGTATTATTTCATATACGTTTAGGCCTATATATTGTATACAATTGTGACTATCTTCAATTGCTCTTCTTATTATTTTGACAATGTGAATGACAATTGGCGCCAATATTTCTACAATATGAATTGTACTCACATCTCTCATATTGAATGTGATCTCCAGATGATTACTGAAATAATTGTAAAACTCCGGGTAGAGATTCAATACTTCTAGAAGGTCATCTCGATGTATTTTATGAAGATCACAGTAAGTCAGAGCTCGAACATTGCATGACGATTTCCCAAGAGTAGGGTAAAGACAGGGATTCTCCCCAAAAATGTCTTCTTTACCTGGAATCAATGTCATGATGAGGGTTTTAATACCATTCTTTATTAAATTGATCAAGTGAATCAGTATGTGTGCTCAATACTGGGGCCGAATTCACAAAAGGTCATAGCTTTGATCGGGATCAACTCTGATCCTGATCAAAGTTACTACAAAGCTATTACCGATCAACTT
>OZ023327.1:40574584-40589584 GCA_964007535.1 Brachyptera risi
GTATGCAACGCTCCTTGGAAATACTTCGCCGATCCATTGTCTTGGATTGAATACTGCAACAAATATGTCACCCTTTAAGTCTAACAAACTGAAACTATTCAGAAGATGTCATTCAATAATGTAACGATATTGGATTATTCTAGCCACCCCCGTTTATGTAATCAGCAATCCATGGTCTCATTCCTATTTCACTATCTGATGGAGGAACTATAGGAACTTCAACTAGAGTGGAAAGCACAACTCTAGTATATTCACAAAGTGCATGACTTGTAAAGCCAGGTGAATGCACTTGTGAATCAGCTGTTTACATTTGCATGTCACTCCACGGAAACGCCGTCGTTCTCTTGGGGATCACCTATCGACAGGGACGGATGTGTTTCGGGAGTGGATCTCATCGAAACGCGGCCAGGAAGGCGAACAGAAGATGCACGGATCCTGGGTTCGCGTCTCGCCTCGGTACCACTCTGCGAGACTCGCCACGACGTTCTTGTCGTAATGTAACAAATAACCTGTATTGAAGGGAAAAGTAGCCAGTCTAGGCATTATTGTTCCACCATCTCTTACATTTAAATGATTGAGTTCAGAACCTGTTCCGTGATTAAATACTCTGAATTATTTTTCATTCAATAAACTATCGCACAAGGTCTAATAATCCAGTTTATCTGTATTGAGTATACTAAAGTCTCTTGCGACTACCCTCTTACTATATACCCTCATTATGAAGGTGGAAACGTAGTCATAACAATATTGAAACAAGTAATCGTAACTTGGAGCTGTGCTTATAATAATTCTTATGTAGGCCTATATATTCAAACATGTCCCGTTAATAAATCCCATATTATGAACCATGGATATGGAAATTATTGGTCAAGTTGGTGTCAAGAGTCGTGATGCTTGAATATATATGGTATTTTCTCATAGAAATTAATAACCATAATATAAATGAATTACTGTACGATTCAGTGAAGCTACCGTGGTCATTTCTCTGATTTGGTGGGCAAATAAAATTGGAGTCAATACTTGATAAGATTCATTCATCTGATACATTCTTCATTTTCAGGTTTCGATGCTTAGAAACAGAGAGAAAATGAGCGTACGTGAAAGATATTTGATTCAACAAAATCGTACATTTTTAATTCTCAATTTGAAGTAAACATGACTGACAATTACTTAAACTTCAAAGCAAATAATTCCAACATTTCACAGTTCGTTTGGAGACATATTCTCCAGTTATATGTGAATATTTTTGTGAAACTTAGGTTATCGTGATCAATTTCGAAAATATCAACAACAATATATAGATATCATATTCATTGATAGAATGAAACGCAGGTACATTGCTAAGAGAACTTATGAACAACAAAAATGAATGAAAACTCTTTATTCATGGTAGTAGCATACGCGGATATAGCCTGCCAAGACCTCAAGATAATATATCACCACCATGTACTGTACTAATCTACGGTGATAAAATAATACAATACAAAACAATATATAATATCAACTATAATTTCATCGAAAGTAAGTAGGCCTAAATCTGTATATTTTTAACAGCACATATCAACGATTATTTTTTATGAATTATGAGTATCATTTACTCAAATTATTCGTGTGCTCGACTACAGGACCTTCTTCGTACCTTCGGTTCAACGAACACACATCATCGCCCAGTCAAAATATTGGCTACGTCCAACAGGAGCTACTTCCAACAGGAAGAGGTCGTCCAGCTTGCAGCAGATATCGTCAATCAACGGATCTCCATTTCGGTATCGTTTATTGTATGTTCTTCTCTATTCGCAACATTTGATTAATTAATTTCGATCTTCAATTTATCTAGCTATAAACTGTACAATTTGACCACATTCAACTTATTCATATTTTCTGTCAAACCACCTTCTTAGTATTATTCAATTCAGACGGCTAGCTACCGGATGAGTTGAAGATGATCAGGCCATCATTTGAAGTAACCTATTGGATACATTTGTCTTTTTTTTATTGACATACATTTTCTCTCGATTTTGATTTCTCGCAAGTTACAATTCACCATTTAATCCAGTTGGTTGACAAGACAGGCTCCCCATATTTCACCATCCTGAATTCCTTCATATGATCGTTAATCCATTGCACGCATTATTCAGTTTAAATTTTATTCGATCTGGTAGTTGACCATCACACGGAATTGCATTTTCTTTGAGAAAATTCCAACTTCATCATGATACTTCAAAATACATAATTAAATTCACAGTCATCACCGTCCTATTTGTGTTGATTTCATCTAATTCAAGAGTTTTGAAATCCAGATAAAACTTTTCTCTTAAAATTCATGAATTGAATGATAAAATTCATCTCTTTGCAGGTCTCCGTTTAGTATGTATGGTATCTTTTCGATGATATCAGCTTATGGTCTAAGAAGTTGTTGACACACTGTTTATTTGTATACAGTTGACAAAATCGAATCGTATAGTGGGTGTAACTTTTTTTTGGAGTAAGAAAAAATATAGCATTTTTATCCAAAAATAGTACCAAGAGCCTGACGAAAATATGTGAAAAAATCGTTCATGACCGTGCTTAAGTAATACAGAAATATTCAAGGACGTTGTCAAAAGAAGATATGCATCCCAATATCAATTAAATGATGATAATTTACAACAGATTTGAAAATGAATCAAGTAAAGAAGGGAAAAAATAGTTGATGAATTCAGGCGTGAATGATGTGTGCATGAATATGAAAAATGAATAAGTTGAACAATTCATTGCTCATTGTTTCAGTTGTTAATATGTTGTCAGTCAAAATATTCCTCAATTATCAGATGAGCGTAGTTAGATTAGCGTAGCGAAGTCTCCATCCCACTCATATGGGGCTTTGTAAGTGTTTTTTGTTTTTTTTGTTTGTTTGTGGGCACTGCACAGGTCGCAGGGTTTGACTGATCAACATGAAACTTTTTTATACTGGCCAACTTTCACAACTTAGAACTGTATATTTTCTGGAATGAATCGGTCGATTAGATTTTGAGAAATATCAAGTCAAAGTTTTCAAAAACCCCATAAGATTAGGCTTGGTGAGAAAATTTGAAAGAATGAAACCTCTCCGAAAAAAATAAAATTTTCCCTGAGTGTTCAAGCATGAATGATACACATAACCATCATTTTGTAAGCAATTCGAACCAGCCGTTTCTAAGAAAAAAATTCAAATAACTGTTTGTATACATCAAATATGTGGAAATGAGCCAAGATTCACTGCTTCCTAGATTCGATATTTGCCCAAGCATCAAATATTCTTCATATTCGTCAAGGTGTGTAGAATACCAGGTAGGATGAAGTAGTGATTAAATGAAGGACAAAGTGTGTAGAATATCAGAGTCGATAAAGTAGCAAATGTAGGACTGTTATTATACCTTATTCAGATATCTCGCTCATCTTACAACACATATTTTGCGTTTGCCTAGTTAGATGAGCGAAGCGAAGTCTCCATCTAACTCTTATAGGGCTTTGTCTGTGTGTTTTTTTTTTTTTTTTTTTTTGTGGGCACTGCACAGGTCGCAGGGTTTGACTGATCAACATGAAACGTTTTTTGTACGGGCCAACTTTTACAACTCAGAACCGTATAGTTTTTGGAATGAATTGGTCAATTAAATTTTGAGAAATATCATGTCAAAGTTTTTAAATACCCCATAAGATTAGGCTGGGTGAGAAAATTTGAAAAAATGAAACCTCTTTGAAAAAAATAAGATTTTCTCCGAGTGTTTAAACATGAATAATACACATAACCACCATTTTGTAAGCAATTCGAACCAGCCGTTTGAAAGAAAAAAATTCAAATAACTGTTTTTATACATCAAATATATGGAAATGAGCCAAGATTCACTGCTTCCCAGATTCGATATTTGCCCAAGCATTAAATATTCTTCATATTGGTCAAGGTGTGTAGAATACCAGATAAGATAAAGTAGCAATTGAATGAAGGACAAAGTGTGTAGAATACCAGAGTCGATAAAGTAGCAAATGTAGGACTGCTACCTAAGGATTATACCTTATTCAGATATCTCGCTCATCTTACAACGCATATTTCGCGTTTGCCTAGTTTAGTGAATTTTGTGTGGTAATATTCCATGTGGTAGCCTTTTCTGTAATGAGTGGGCCTACTGTATGGTCGTCAGGATTCGAGCAATATGTATCAAATAAATCAGTCAAGAAGATTGAATTCTCCTCAATCGACGAAGTAAATACTGAGATGTGAATTACATAAATTCACTCGTACACGATTATATACATATTTTGAATGGTCAAGTGAAGAAAGATTATCTAGATGAAACAATGGAAGCAATCTCAAAACATGAAATTAAGAATAGATATATAGGCCTATATACATAAATAAGAAATGGACAAAGAAGAGAGTAAGATTTTTGAATTGGACAAAGTCGAATTAAAGAAAATAAACATGAATGGTGAAGATAAGGCCGAAGTTTATTTTTCCCTGAACAAATGACTTTTCGAGGAGAAGTTCATAGAAGATTCGTAAGAAAATGAAGAGAAAATGAGAAAGAAATGAGACGAAGAAAATGAGATAAGAAAAGAAAAATCGGAAAAAGAGAAAATAAATTCAGTAAGTAGATTGGCTTTTTTTCTCCCAGCACCACTTTTGGGTTGTTCTTCATCTCCTAGCTTATCATTAAAATTTTCACTATGTGTTGAATTATCGATGAGCTATATTATATCCAACTTTTTCTTTGGGGTGAAGTTTTTGTATTCTCCGAGGGTTGTAAAAATAGATATAGTATAATATGTTGTTGTTTTCCGATGGTTGTTATCGACTCTTTGATTAAAATTTATGACAAAATGGAAATGGTATTATGACTGTTCCTTTTACCGACAGACCATATAATTGAAATTACTTCTATTGAATTCAGCATATGAGATTATCACTGAGAAATGAATGGAATTACAGTAATTAATACGTATACTCTATTTCGATTGATCACAATCTATTAGAAAGGTGAACAAATATAAAGTCAACTGGTTTCATGCACGCTTACATTGTTTAACCGATTTTTGTCTTGTAAAGCTTATCGATATTAATACCAAATGCTAATCAATTGTTTCATTCGTCAATATCTTCATCAGTATTCATAATTATTAACATGATAAATTACATTCATTTTTTATGAATCGAAAGTACCAGTATTGGTTTCTTTCAGTATTAGTTTCTTTATTAGTTTGTATATTTTAAATGTAATCATGTATGTAGTGGAAAATAGTTTTCATTCAAATGACATCAATGAATTAAAATATGATCACCCACACGAGACTAGAAATAGAAATACGTTCAGAATTAAATCTCAAAGACTCGAAATGTATAAAAAGGGTCCCATCTTTGCAGGCATACAGATGTTTAATAACCTTCCTACTTTCATCAAAGAGGCTGCCAACGTTGATATTAAAATTTTAAAACATGTTCTTAAATCCTACTTATTAGGCAAATGTTTTTATGAAATTAAATAATTAAATAATAAATTAAATAAATTAAAATGGGGTGGTAAGATCGCCCTTGTGGTGCCCCGTCCAAACGATCCTACTTTTCATCCTCAGCCTTAATTGGGGAACAATGATGTTGTATCAAGTTTCGATGTTATTAAAAAAAAAAAAAAATGAAATTAATGAATATTTGATGGATGGAACCATTGGTTAATATATGTGACTCTCCTTCTAAAATCATTCTCTTATATCAATTTATTCATGTTGTGTGTTATGCTTTTTAATGTCTGTCCATTGTATTCTTTCATTCTTTTCGACTGTTGAATTTTGTTATTTTATGTTATTTCAAGATATTTTGGTTATATTGATTATATACCGATAATATGACGTACCAATATCATGTAATTATGATCAAGCATGGAATAAAAGAATTATTATTATTATTATTATTATTATTATTATTATTTTTCTTGGGGAAATGCTTCTCAATATCTTTTGAATAAAATACTATCTATTCAAAACCGTATCATTTCAACATTGGTGCCCAATCATATAAAAGATCAATTGAGCCACAGTCTTCCCGAGTATTTTCGTTATTGTAGTCTACTTCCAGTTCCTTTGCTGTACAAATATCGAGTTATATTGAAATATTATTTTTCAGAAGAATTTAAAATACATTCCAGTCATTCAGCTAATACTCGGTTTGCTTCGCTCTCCAATTTTGTTCTCCCTACATGGAACAACAAAAATGGAAAGAGAAGTCTTAGTTATATAATTCCATTATTCTTCAACACTTTGCCTAATGATTTAAGAAATTTTTCAAAATTTTCTGAAGTTAAACGAGAAATTAAAACTTTCATTCTTTCCAATATGGATGGTGCATGTACCGACCATTGTTGAATTATTCATATAGTTGATCCTAATAATTTTACCTTTGTATTTATTTGTTTTCTGATTATTCTGCTGCTCAAGTATATTTTCGTTATTTTTCTCAATAATTATTCATCACCGACATATTATAGCTGTTATGATCCAGTGTATTATTATATTTTTGTATTTTTATTTGATGTGTACTCAAGTCAAGTAACGTCCTCTCATATAATTCATTAATTAAATTCATATAATATGATTCACATAATTCATTAATTTGTACGAAGGAAGACATTTCTTTTCATTCAATTAAATCTGTTAGAACGCCACAGTTAAGCCCTTATGGGGCTTTGTGGAAATGCCACGTGAATGTCGTTTTTGTAATTTATGTGTAATTTTTGAAGCAATAAAAAAAAAAAATAATAATTATTATTATCTCACAGACGGGCCGTTTTTGACTTCTTGGAAGAGCGTGTTAATTATTATCATATGTATGTACTGATCAACGCTAATGGAGACTTAATAATCAATATTTTAACCATCATTATTATCGTCATTATTTCCATCATTTATATCTGAATGTATTTTTTCCTATTATTTATTCAAGCTTGAAGAATAATTGTATGGTCAGTGTTATTTATATCATTTCATCATCATGAACTATTCATCCCATCTTGTTATTACCGATGTTGGCTATTTATTCATCGTGCATATGTTCCTTTCCCATAGCTTTGGCTCATGTATTCCACCATTTCTAATATTATTCGCTTTTCAACTTCAACAATAATTACCGAACTAAATCATTATTCACGTGTCAAATTAATACCTCCCTTCACGAACCATTTATGAAACTAATTGTGTATCTTCTTATGATTGTGATTCAAGCCACACCATTAGGTTGTGCCTAATCTGTGATGTATAAGGAACAATGATAATGAATGAAGGAATAAAAATAAATAAATAAATGAATGACAGTATCTTTATTATGATGCCCATTCGGTTATCGCAATAGAGACGATGGAAGTATTACTTTCATGGGCTTTTTCACGTTATGAATCATGATATTTCATCAAGGTGGTCTATACCCTTCCTTTCGAGAATAGAACTACAGTAGAATAACAGTACAGTGTAATTATCACACAATATATTTTGAAAAATTCCATTTGGAAACTTGAAAATGTCTCTCACCATGTGAAATTTCAATCATAACGTTATGCCGTCAAATTCAAAAACTCAAAGTTAATCATTCTGGGTCAGCTATTTTTCCATCCGACATGAAAATATATAATGTGCTTTGAAAGGTTTCTCCGAACTTTCATGTTTTGTCATCTCGATTTTTCATATGTCAAAGGAGAGTTGAAGTATACAGAACACGCATTAAGATCAAAGGTGTATTATACAAAGATTTGTTCAAACTATTCGAAAGTGATTGATAGGAATCTCTTTCACTTTCTGTAAGAAAAAAAAATTGTATATCAAATTCACTCTTACATGAAATCAGCGATTTGTCAGGCTGAAGAAAAAGCTCATTCCAGAATTGTGATGAACGGATATTATTCAGAACCAAGATATCTTCAAGTCCAATTTTTTAACACAATATTATCAAATCATTGAACGTAGAAAAATACAGAGATAAAGACTTGAGAGGGATCAAGAGTAGTTGAAGACCAAGAAGTGGATCAAGGATTACTTTTCTCAATACTATGGTTGAAAGTTATCACCCTTGAAGATATTGTAGTTCACTGTCTACAATTTGATTATTTATTCATCTTTTGGGTCGTTTTTAGATTGCTCTTGGGGTCTCCCCATCGAAAAGTCTCAACTTGTCATCAATATCCTTAATTTCAAAACAATGCATCAGCGTGAATTTTTCTATGATATAAGAGCGAATCCCACAGTGAGGCGTGTGTTTATGAAAGAAAGGGAACATACAGAATGAAGTATCTGAATTGCTGCGCGATTTTTTATACATCAATGTATATTATTTTAATCTCAGTGAAAGATATAGCATGATGTAATAATGAAAACAAGCCCCTACAAAATCGAAAATTACAGTGAATAGAACATTCTCTTTGATACTTTTCCCATCTTATAAGATCGAGTACTTTATGTTGTGAATGTTTTAGACACATGAAAGGAAGTCACAACTGTATTTTAATAATGATCGTAGAAACCATACACTCACTGAACATTTCTAAATAATGCTCAATTCAGATAGCAACGAGGTGAAAGAAGAAATTTATTTCAAAACTTTGATGTTCAATTTTTTTGGTATCTTCTGTCCTTAAGAGTTTGACGACATTGACTCAACGTGATTGTAAGCTATACAAGTATATATACACGTGTTTTCTTTATTTTAATGAACTGACAGTATGTGTCATGGGGTGTCATGAAGTGACACGAGGTGTCATGGGGTGTCATGAGGTGTTACGAGGTGTCTTCAAGAGTTGATAAAATGTCCGGAAATATCGAGGTTGTGAAAAATACGACGCACGGTTGAAAGATACTTCCGAGGTAAGTAATTGACTCACGCGATTTCAAGTAGTAGTAGTAGTAAACTTTATTAGCATGTTGCTATTTACATATTCAATTTCACTTCACATTCAATAAAACACTAAACTTAAAATATTTCTGAATTCTAGAAAATTTAGGCCTATGCCTTTATATCTAGAATGTACATCCAAATGTAATACATATAACATGATTTAATACAATAATCTGTTTTGTCATTGAAAGCAATAGAGAAAAACCAATAATTACAATTAATTTAGTATACACTTAAGGAGTCCCAGTAATTTTTATTGCATTTTTCATACCCTTTGGGAATTAACATGTTTTCTTTCATTACGTTCAAACATTCTCTTCTAAAATTACATACAGTCTTTACCTCTTCAACTGATCCAGGTAACCTATTGAAAATTCTCATTCCTTTAACAAAAATAGAATTATCTTCCTCTTTTGATGAAGTCCTTATAATATTCACATTTTTTCTAGCTCCAGTTTCGTGTTCATGCCGGTCTCTATTTAATGTCACTCTATCACACAGGTAGTTTGGAACTAACCCGTCATTGATTTTATAATTAGTGTCAGTGTGTTTAACAATATTCTCTCTTTTACGTTCAACCAGCATAAGGCTTTGCACATATCAGCTATCGGAGTATCTCTCCTAACCCTTAATATATTTCTCATTGCTTGGTTCTGAATTTTCTGTAGAATAACAATTTCGTTCTTTTGCAATAAAAATAGGATATAACTACAATAATCAGGATGCGGAGTAATTATGGCTTGATATAACATCGGTTTAGCATGTGTAGGTGAGCATCCACTCACTCTTCTAAATAAACCTACTTTTCTAGCCATTTTACTTATAATATACTTGGCATGGCTCTTAAACTTTAATTCATTATCTACTATTATACTCAAATATTTGATTTTTGTTACAATCTCAATGTAGTTGTTCTCTAAAATAATCTTGGCATTCTCTATTTCACTAACAATATTTTTCTTAACTGATTTATAACACATTATCATAGCCTTGGTCTTACTTGTGTTCAGTTTCATCTTATTTCTTCTTAACCACTGTTCTACTTGTTGTAAATCTTCATTCATAATCTTTAAAGCCTGACTTAAATCCTCATTACTACCTATTATTAGTGCATCATCAGCATATAGATACATTTTACAATGTCTTAGGACGTTACAAAGATCATTTATATATAAAATAAATAAGAGTGGACCCAATACCGAACCTTGTGGCACACCATTAGTATTTACGATGGTCTCGGAATACGTATTATTGAATTTTATCTGTTGCATTCTCCCCTCCAGGTAAGAATTTAACCATCTAAGTACCGTCCCATTTATACCGTATATTGCCAATTTCTCGATAAGTATTTGTCGGTCGATATTTTCAAATGCCCTTCTTAGGTCCAAAAATACTGCTAAAGTAACTTCTTTCTTTATCATTTTGCTCTTCATATTTGCTATCACCAACTGTATAGATGTCTCACAACCATGTTTACTTCTGAAACCTGACTGTTCTTCAATAATAATATTACTTATACATGTAAATACATCTAATTGATCTTTAACAACATACTCTAACACTTTTTCTACAATATGAAGCATATTAACAGGTCTATGCTCTTCACCATTTGATGTGTTTAATAACTTCGGCACGGGCACGATAATTGATTTTTTAAGAATGTCTGGGAAAATGCCTGTTTCTAGTGACTTATTCAATGTATTAGTACAATAATCTATAATTCCTTTAAATGAAAGAGATAGTATTTTTTTTGTAATACCATCTTCCCAGGGTACCGAACTTTTTAAATTCTTGATCTTATCAAACAAAATATTGTTATTAACTAGATTGAAATTAGACATTTGAAAATTGGTACCATTAGGTATTACTGTGTGTGAAACCTCACTGGACTGACCCTCCACATTTTCAATACTCCTTAAAATGTCTTGTATACTTTCCACAAAAAATGTATAACACTTTGTAGCTATTGACCAATTGCCATGAACCTTCTCATTATCAAAATACATTTCATCCTTTTTGTCAATATTTTTTCCATTAAATAGTTGTTTCAATACCTCCCATAACTTTTTGGGGTCATCCTTGAAACTAGTTATTTTATTTAGGAAGATTAAAAGTACCTAAGGTTAAAAATAAGTATGGAAAAAGACAACTTCATTATACGATACCTAGCATATTTAATGAAGTTCCGGCAGGTTTAAAGAATTTAGAATGTTATAAAACGATAAAAAATGAAATAAAAGAGTGGTTATTACATCAGCAGGAGTGATGAATAATGATTGACATTTCCTTATGTAGAATATAATGTGATCTAATAATTTAGTTTAACGGAGTGTAATGTTAATTTCAACAACTCTATTCTTTAAGATTCAATATTGATTCAATAATTGTCATTTCAATTTCAATTGCAAGATGTAATTTGTAAATGTGTTATTCTTTATTGTATTCCATGAACTAATTATGTATTATTTTTCTAGTGTATTGCCTCAGACTAGCCAATTGGCTATGGGGCATAGTTTGTAGTAAATTACAATTATATTTAAATATTAATAAAGAATTTTGAACTGAAAAAAAAAAAATTTGTAAAATATTCTCTTTTTTGAATCCTAATTTTGACAAAAATTCATTTCGTTTCTTTGCATATGCTGCCCAATCACTACTATCTTTCCCTCTCTCAGCTTTACTGTAGAGGTAATTTTTTTTACTTTGCATTCCTTTCATTTCCTTATCAAACCAATTATTATTTGCATGAATTTATTTTATTCTAAAAGTTTTAGTTTCAATTTTTTCTTTTACTGTATAACTAATATTATTTATAATCTCTTCCACCATATAATTTACATCAGAATTATCCTTGTTCCTGATCCAGTCTTTCTCTAGAAGTGTCATTACAAAATCATTCTTGTTTTTTTCATCCCTAAAAAGTTTATTATAATTTATTGCTTTAATTTCAATCTTCTTATTCATTATTTTATCCCTGTATCTTTTTTGGAATCCCTTTTGTATATCAATAATTTTATGATCTGAAATTATATCATCTAGTAATTCTACATTAAAACTATTTCTATCTTCGAAATACTTAATTACATAATCAATTATTGTTCGGCTTACTTTTATTTTATTATCTACTCTACTCGTAGATTTCGCTATACGAGTGTAGTCTTGAATAATTTGTATCAGTCCTCTCCTCTCTAACATATCAAATACCTTCTTAGAATAAAGCGTAGTTTCACTGAGATCTATATTTAAATCCCCACTTATAATGAATGTACATTCAAATTCTATAATTTCCTTGATATTTTGTTCAAGGAAAGCAATAACGTTAGCTTTTTTCCAGTTTGGAGAAGCATATATTAGACTGTATATAAATCCTTTTAATTCTCCATTCAAAATTCTTATATTTATTACCCACCAATACTTATCAACAACATTTTTATTAATTATACTATATTTAATATCTTTAACAAAGTACAGTGCTACCCCTCCTGTATGTCTACTATTAGAATCTACCCTTATTAAATTATATCCATTCATTTTTACTTCACAGTCTTCAATATCTATAGTTAATTTTGTTTCAGTCAGCCCTAAAATTATTGGTTTCCTTTTTAAAATTAAATCCTCTATCTGGTCCCTATTTTTTATTAAACTTTGTACATTCATATATAAAATCAAGTCTGCCATTACGTTTTCAGACTTTGCATCATCATATCTAGGTCTACCATCTATTGTATCTATAGTATCTATATGTTCATCTTGTATGTGATCTAAAGTTTCATTGACCACCCTGTTTACGTTGTTTATATCTAGGCCTATCTGCCTATCTACATACCCGTAATTGCCTATTTCTAATTCTACTATTGGGCTACTATCACATTTATCACATAGGCTTAGGTTAGTTATTTCATCTACTCTATCTAATATTAGTTTTTTGCATCGTCCTTCGGCCTCTTTGACAGACCAATCAGTATTTTTTGTCAGTATGTGACTCCCTTTTCTATTTAGATGTGGACCATCCCTTCCCACACACTCTGCCGTATAATCCACATGTTTGGATCTAAAAACGTCATGCCCATCACTTCCGCAATCCATTCCATTCTATCGTTATATGCATCTATAACATGCTTATCAACATCTCTCCCTCGTACCATACCCATCACTCCAATTGCTGCTTCTCCCCCCAGTTTCTTGACTTTTCTGAGCATATCTATTGTTTCTTCCATCATATTCAACTTTTTGTTCCAGCCCTTTATACTGTTCGTCCCTACATTTGATATAATAACTTTTTCATCATTTCGGATGAGCTTCTTATTCATTATGACCTTGACAAATTGTTCCACCCTCACCCCTCGTAAGCAGTTCACTTGAGCTCCCAAGCTTGTCAATGCCGTTTCCGTGTGGAAAATCATTGAGTCCCCAATCACGTTTACACCATTTAGCTCCAACTGTGTCTCAGCTTTTTCGTCTTGACCTAGGCCTATATCACAGCTAGTTTTCTTCTCTACTTTTCTTCTCTTTTCTTCTTTCTTCTTATTTATCCTTGTCTCTTCTCTTCTTTTCAAATCTTCTTCCATTACTGCCGGTCTGCTCAACATCACTTGAGTTTTTGTAATGGCCGTATTTTTTTCAATTACACTTTTTGCTAGCTCTTCGTTCATTTGATATACCGTCTGGCACTCACGTTTCCATTTCAGTTCCATATTCTTTCTATCACTCTCCCATTTTTTCTCCATGTCTTGAAGTATATTGATTTTTCCTTCCAAGACTTTCTTTTCACCTTCCCACTCGAGTTTATCTCCCTCGCCTAGGCCTCGGCAGTGAATAATGTTAGGGCCTATAGTAGGCCTATCAGATTTTGGCTTGATGGTGTCCTCGAGTTTTATAATTGTTGCTTCCATTACTTTTGCTTTCGATTCCAATTCTGTTATATAGAGTTTTCCTAACCTGATAGAATAGTTTAGGCTAGGTTTCGACTACATCATACGTTTTCTTTTCAGTTTAACATCCTTCTGCACTTCAACTTCCTGTCTCGACTTAACCTTACTTTCATCACCGCTTTCACAGTCCACACACACACGATGTCACTGTTTTTACCTTTATATCCCCTCTTATCTATTCCCACACATTTAAAATGGGCCCATCTCTTGCACAAACAGCAGCTTAATCCTGCACGAACATATTTTGTACATATGAAACACTTTCCATTATCTATTATACTACATTCAAATTCTGATGTAGCAACCACGTCCTTCTCAACCGCCATTTTAAGCTATTCTCATCCATCACATAACGTTGTTGGATTCTTGAGAAATGAATAATTATATGAAATTCTTTTCAAACGTGGATAATAAGAAACGTTTCAAACTATTTAGGTTATTATTGAATCGTTTCCGATCATGAGTAAGTAGTTGTATCAGATGATTCAATCGAGATGGAACAAATCAATGCCCAATTTGACATATGTTCGAAATATGGATATATTTTATCCCGTCAAAAATGAATAGAAAAAAGGTGTGAAAAGGAAAAACTTCACTCCAAATTTATTGAAGGTCCAGTCGATATATTCCCAATGAGTCCTATATTCTTTAATTCTTCTAATATTCTTCGAGAGAAAAATACAATCGTGATGACAATTATCTGTAATTTTCCAAATACAAAAATATAGGCTTCTGTCACGTAACAAACGACAAACAATCGTTACCATTGCAATACAGCGAACTGGTGGACTACCAAACATTCTGATTGGTCAATTCCAACTGGTGCACATTGTTATCTGTCTCTTGCAACAATGTGTGACGTCACTTGACAGAAGCCTATAGCCTGATATAATCATTTTTCTGATATGTAATGAGAAATTCTACCTCACAAATGATTCTATGAATGGATCATAATGAACATACTGAGATATGTAATGGATTGAACATATTACATATGAATCAGAGAGATTTAAATAATATTAGTTTGCGGGTATACATAAGAATAAGTTAAGATGGAGATTTCTGATATAGGACCACATCTTTCATTTCTTCTCTTAGTGGCACCTATTACCTTTTACATGTGAATTGAATGTCCATGCATCGAGTAATTATTTGTTATTACTAGTAACTGTTTTGCTAAAA
>OZ023327.1:40597084-40602132 GCA_964007535.1 Brachyptera risi
AACGTATGTGGGGGTCTGTTTCGTGAAACAAAATTCATCATCCTGACAAACTGAAGGAGTACTAACAGAAATTACAATGTTACTAACCAGTACCAACGAAATACTAACGAATGACTTTGGTAATTTCAAAATCGACGGTATGTGAGGGACTATCGTGAAGATGGCCCCTCTCAAGGATAACGCGCGTTATGGTCAGTTCATGCGAGGCATTGCAATGTCACCGTTGGAAGGTTGTGGTTCCAATGCCAGGTTTCATAGCTTTAAGCTATATACGTTTTCAGCCTGCCAATGTCAATGTTTTGTTAATTCACACGGCAGCATTGGAAGGCTAACATTCCAACGGTGGCATTGCGATACCTTGTGTGAAGTGGCCATTATAATGTCGAAACCAAAGAAGTGCTGATCAATGGCACTAACCGGTACTAACGGAGCACTAATGATTGCCACTGGAAAGTCTGTAGAATGGGCACATGTGAGAATGGCGTAAAGTTGACCCTTCACATAGACAACTCGTTATAATAGCGAAACCAGAGGAGAACTGATGAAACATTGTATGATACTAATTGGTACTAACGAAGCACTTACGAAAGTTGAAAACTGGAAATGATGATTTCAATGTTGTGTTCTGGTATGTGAGAGACTCATTTCATTTACTAAAAGCATTTCAATACATTACAGATAATGGCGATTCATGGAGTTGTGAAAGCGAAGAAAGCTTCAAAATATCAAAACATCAAAGTGGAAACGAAAACGGATCATATTACAAATATAAATGGATAATAATGTGAGAAATAATGAAAATAAATAGTATGAATAAGAACTTCAGAATAACATAGTTTATTCTATCATAGTATATGGTGTAGACGTTTTATCAATCGGAGATATTTCACAAGGATTATTGTAATTATTGATATTAGTTACAGTGGAACAATTTAAATGTCACAAATCTCTGTGATTTAGGATTTTTTTCTCACGATATTGCTCTATGATGCCAGTCATTGTCATTTAAAAAATATACAAAATGAACAAAATGAGATGAGGCCTACTTCTATATCGGAAGAAACAGTTCAAAGGTCTTTAACAGTGGATATACTCAATTCAGAGTGGAGTAAAAAATATCGAATTCCGAAATCAAGTCTACCAAACCAGATTCATAAAAATGATGCGATGTGATAGTTCTGTTATAGAAGTCACTTCCACGACCAGGTTCTTTGGCTTAGTCGTTGATAACCAACTGAAATGGTGGCCACACACCACTGATTTGGTAGCAAGACTTGCCAAAAGCGGCTTCCTAATCAGGACTCTCGCGAGGCAATGTCCTACATCAGTGATTCGTACCGTATACTATATGAGCTAGTCCAGAGTATCTTATTCTATGGAATTATATTCTGGGGCTCCTCATCAACCAGTAATAAGGTTTTTACGGCCCAAAAAGGATAGTACGTCACATGATGAAGCGTGGGCCCAGGGAGTCATGTAGGCAACTTTTCCAAGATCTCAGGATCCTTTCCCTACCTAGTCCATACATCTACAACATCTGGAGTCCAAGTATTGAGATTTACGTTTTCAGCGGTGTGGTGAGCTGAAAACGCGATCTCAAAACGGAGTGGGTAGCGCTAGTGTGCAAAACGCTAGTATTGAAAAATGAGCTTTCGCAGCGTTTTCAAATCGGTTTTGCGGTTAGTCCTATGAGGTAGTTCTCTCGAAGTTATCTGAGTTACTCTAGATGACAGTGGAAATTCAAACCACCAACACGAGCCAAGATTACGCCGCGCCGCGCTGAGATCGAAGTATGAAGGAAGAGGAACTGAATAAATAGACCCCAACAACCTTTTTTTACAACACGTTGCGTTTACTCGTGAAATGACTCCTAATTTTTATAAGTTGAAACTTATTGCGGTAACATCAGTCAAATCAAGATAGACTTATTGTGTAAGGAACGTTTGGCAGATACTCCAACCCAAGTAGGCCTAGAGCCTATTTATTCTTCAATTGAGTAGGCCTATTTGAGTGATGTATTATTGACTAGAATCAAACCGAAACATCTAGGCCAATGCGTCAATCAAATGGCGAATGCATCAATGCCTAGGCCAAGAAATAGAATTTGTAGATCAGACCCAACGAAGTAGTATATACTAATATTTTTGATCAGACCTTACAAAATCAATGGCCAAACCCAACGTATAAAAATCGTATAATGAATGAAATCGTATAATGTTGATGCTTAATTGGCCTACCAGAAAAAAAAATGTAGGAGCTTATGTCAATTGCCGAGCTACGGGGAGGATTGAATTTAGATAATTCTTCTATCAATTCTCTCGCCAATAGCTTATGAAGGCGAAATAATTTCATACATTTTGAATGGATCAATTCTCACATGGAACCGATCTCCCATCTCCAAAAATCTCTCTTCCATCTCTCAATAATTTCCAGATTCTTTATACCTTACGCCATTTTTAGAATTCTGACAGATGAAAACGTTGTTTTCGATGAAACCACGAGATATTTGTTCGTGGGGAACAACGGTGATTTGAAAACGGTGTTTAGGTTTGTTTGGCGCTCAATACTACCAAATATAGATAAACTACGTTTTCAAGATGAAAACGTCATCGAAAACGAAAACGGAGTTGCTCGTGATGGTTCAATACTTGGACTCCTGTATGAATGTGCGTGAGCACTCAGAAGCTTTCCCATCAAGCAACCATGAGCTTCAGTCAACCCGAGGGAGAAATCTTATTAAACAGCCATTCTGCCGAATCAAAATGACATCGCAAGGAGTGGAACAAGTGGGACGCAGATTTAACAACAAATTACCAGAGACACTTAAACGCAATAAAGAAAACCATATTTTCAAACAACTACTTAAAGAGGTTCTTACTGAACACTCAATCTACTCTATCGATGATTTTAGATACATTTTAGTATGCTCCTAGTAGTTCTATTTTCATTTGAAATTTTTATATTATTTGACTATTCTTGACAACATTTACACAGTGTACGTTTGGAATGTTTCAACCGTCGTTGAGAAATGGCTGAAAAACAAATGAATAAATGAAATAATGTGTGCTACGTTAGTGTGCACACAGGTCTTTTTTATTTATTAGGTACGCAATCAATATTACTTTTTTGCACCACACACTTGAATCATTCTCCCACATCATCATGTTCCTCAATTCACATGATGGGTATATGATCAAATGAATGATATTTCACATCTGTGATATTTCAAAAAATAGAAAAAAAGGAATTATTCAATAATTGATTACAATAATAATAAAGCACCATCGTTGCCCAAAAGATCAGAGCAATATTATGCAGCAGCCAAAATAAGAAATCAAATAAGTATTCTGAGGAGTTATTACTGGGCATTACTATGAAATTTCATGAATAGTTCACGAATTGAGAATAATTTCACGAGTAAATAGTGCAAAATGTAATCTGGATCGATCAGTGGAAACATGATCAAGATATGATTCAGACGATGTGTCTCTTGGATTATATTTGATAGTTTGTCCATTCATGCTAGTAAGTGTGATCACAAAAATATTCCATTACCAAAAACAAAAATTTGTAAAACGAGAGTCAAACCGAGAAATGAAGTGGACATAACCTAGTATTATTCAAGTCCTAATCTTTTACTCTGATTTCATCAGTATTGTAAAAATCCTGTTCTCGGTTGTGTGTCGGTTCCTACTTGGGGTATAGTAGGCTGTATGAATACACCAATATGCATTGAGTGTGGCTTTTGCCCGTTGGTCGCTAACAAACGCAACCCTCAATGCATCTTGCAACACACCCTCGATTATTGAAGAGAGACAGTGAACACAGTAAACACAGTTAACAACGTAAATACAGTAAACACAGTGAACGCAGTACACACAGTACACACAGTAAACACAATGAGAGTGGAGTCTCTGTGGAGGACAGTCTCAGAAATCTGATAGTCAGATTTTCAATGAACATAACCTAGAGCCATATTTGACTTCAGAATTCTCGCCTCACAGCGAGTGAACCCTGCCTCCCTCGACTTTCTCTCTTCCCAAAATCATGAGTTGTTCATTTCACAAATTGAAGTTATGTATTGAACATTAAATGATATTTTGTCATATTATATGCCACCGGTATTTAATTATATCATTATTATATTTCATATATTCATATTTGATGATAAACAAGAATTGGATTTATTCCCAACTGTATTCGACAGTGAAATAACATCTTGTTTTAGCACAATCATTCCAGTGGTTTTCATTTTCTGTTATAACTGAGAATGAATCAGTTTTCTCTTCAACTTTATTCACCGGCAGTAGTTAGATATCATTTTTAAATTTTATCGTATCGGTGATTTACGTGGTTATTGTCTTTATGATCTGGTGCAGCCCGGAAGTTAGCCAGCTACATCCGCGAATTCATCACCGAATTCAAGATGTCACAAAGTATGTATACCATCCTAGACTGACACAAAAGGCAATCCAACGGCGAACAACAACCAGACAACATAGAATACAAGAAATTCAAATGTACCTGGGTCATCGTCGTCGATGAATGCAAAGTCCAGTGTCATGTGTGCTATAACAAAATAATGGAATGAACAGGTGATGGCAGATGGTAGCAAAGTCCAGTGTCATGTGTGCTATAACAAAATAATGAAATGAACAGGTGATTCGTAGAGTAGACTCGCAACTTTAGCGGTTGCTACCATTCTAATCAGACTTAATCGATGAAATTGGAGGGAGAACAGTGTGTCATTTCTGATCACTCTCACATCAATACATCATGCAGCTGAATACTTGTGATGAAGTGCATATTGATAGATTTGCAAGACATGTACTCTTCACTATATCGTATACTTTCAGTCCCTTTGCTTCGCCTTTTCTAGAATCACACCTCTACTGGAAGTAGTTCACTAATGCCTACAGCTCAGCCGAACCCTGCCTTGCAAACCGATAGTGTAGTTCGGGGAATTCGCGGTTCATCTGCCCGTGAAACACAACACTACTTTCGTATTGTAGGCCCTTATCTTGATTTTAGGACAATCCCTTTAGTAA
>OZ023327.1:40602332-40630198 GCA_964007535.1 Brachyptera risi
CTTAAAAGATCCTTTGTCTCTCCAACGTTTCGGCAAGATGTGACTTGCCATCTTCAGGGGATCCGTAGTCTTCGGCGTGCGTAGATCGAATGAGTAGATCGAAAAGAGCATACGCGGTCAACCCGAGAGCACGGTACAACATATATATATATATATATATATATTTATATATATATATATATATATATATATATATTTATATATATATATATATATATATATATATATATATATATATATATATATATATATATATATATATATATATATATATATATACCACCGTTAATGGAGGATCTTCCCATTGTAGATTGTTGTCGAATACTATTCCAACGTATTCCACGTTATTCACTTCTTGTATTTCATAGCCATAACAAGGTGTATTATTAATCGCGCAATCTGAAGAGTGAAGGTTCAATATTTTATTATCTGATGGTTGTGTTTTTTGTAGTTATAGCAATTGTTGAATATACATTCTCATTTTCATCCAATGTGAGTGTATTTAGTATTGAGTCAATTATGAATTTATTTTTCTCATATTCCGATAGATTGCACCGCGGCGCACATTCAAGTGCATAAGGTGGGGCCTAGTTTTACTCCCAGATTTCTGAATTATTGTGTTTAGATCAAGTTGCCATATGGCACATTGTTTCCTTCATAGCAAAAATGGCATACCCCACAATGCAAATGCTCAACCTCATTTCACTTCTACATATAGGCAAACAGGCCCAATCATCAAATGCCATATGTGCAACCTGATTCCAGACCAACAGATTGCATCACCAAAGTAACAGAACTTCGAGATCGTGCTGATTGAAAAGCAAACAGGCAAATGGGCCCAACTCAAAATCATGATAATTTCTATCTTTCATCCATTGCCCTAATCGGAGAACAATGGTTTTGTATCAAATTTCGATGTTATCAGAAAAAAATAATAAGTAACACAGATAGACGTAGAATAATCATGTGGTATATATATATATATATATATATATATATATATATATATATATATATATATATATATATATATATATATATATATATATATATATATATAAATATATATACATACATATATATATATATATATATATATATATATATATATATATATATATATATATATATATATATATATATATATATTTATACATATATATATATATATATATATATATATATATATATATATATATATATATATATATATATGTATATATATATATATTTATATATATATATATATATATATATATATATATATATATATATATATATATATATATATATAAAAATATATATATATATATATATAATGCGTTCCAAAATGTATAAGATGCTGTATAAAATGGGGTTTGAATGCGTTTTCTCCGTTATTTCTCATTCGATTGGTGAAAAAATCTCTGATTATGTGTTTAATAGTTTTCTTGATGTTCGGTGAGTACTTAAGAGCTTTTGAAAAATTATTGTTTTTCAAATATCTTCCATCCATTTTATTCTTATGAGGATTTTTCAAATTTTCCGTTTTTTCCGGAAAAACCTTCTTACCGATTTTTCAAAAAAACGATTCCAACCTATTTTGGTATGACAGAAATATGTACAAAAAGTTTCAAGTCGATAGGTATTTTTTCCTGACCTGTATGCCGCGCACAAAATGAATAATTCAGAAAAACATAAAAACGAAGCCCATTTTTTTCGGTATGTGATATGGTAATCTCAGCTACGCTCATCTAACAATTATCAAAAAGTTCCCAAACTTTATCCATTCATATATCATAAAACTTATAAGTTATGAGAATAATCCACAGTAAAATAATGTGATGAAAGTGAACTCACCATTCTTCCTATAATAGAGTATCTCGAAGTGTCTTTCTTGGCCGGCAACGAGCGCTTCTCGTATCAGACCTACAGCGTGCTGGGAAGTCAATGGGCCGTGGATGAAGTCGCAAACCGCTGGTCGTTGCATTACATCCGCCCGCGAGAAGCCTGTCATCTGGCAGAAGCCGTCCGAACAGTAGATGATGTGACATCCACCGTGATGAGCATTTGCAACCAAGAAACTACGATCTGAAACATGAAAAGTAAGTCTTATTTATTGAACAGCTAGCTTACGAATTACATATCACACCTACTACGAATCACCGGAAAAATAGCCAGTAGACGAACCATGCGAGGACGCTACAAGCGAACTCAAACGAATCCTACTTCCACCATATCTAACCTAACGGAACCTAACCTTAATAATGACTGATTCTATTTTTTTAATAATATCGAAAAACTTGGTACAAAATCATTGTTCCCCAATTAAGGCTATGTATGAGAGATAGGATCGTTTGGACGGGGGGGCACCACAAGGGCGATCTCACCACCCCATTCTAATTATTCAAAACCGATTAACTTCAATTATTGTTCTGAATTATGAATGCTGTCTTTCTCAACAAGTAATCAATCATTCAAAAATTGAATGTAAAATATCGAAAACAGAAGATCCAGAGCATACCTGAATATATCCCTCAATTCTCGTTGAGTGATAACTTATATAACTAAGACTGAAACTGCACTAATAAAGTTAGGCGTAGATGTAATTATGAATGACGATCAATCTAATGACGATTCTCTATTCCATGAAAGAGTGGTATAATTATCAATGATCAAGTTAACATTCAAGATATGACTCGAAAACGATTTTCAATTAGCCCATAGAGTTTATTGAATCGAATGCCAACAAACCATCTTTGGTCGAGTTTCTAGGTGGTACTTTTCAAAGCGAAAAATATTCTCCGCTTATATCACATAGGCCTACGACTGACACCTCGATGTCGTGGTGGGGTCTGCGTGGTACAATATTTCTAAGAGCTATGCCAGCGGGAGCTTCATGCTTACACTATAAGGTATCCCTTGTCGGATTGGTCAATGAATAAGATCCAATTCAAGATCAGTTTTCAGCTGCACATATGGAGCTCCGGCAGAACATTTATCCAATTTTTTGTACGCCTTACAACCATATTTTCTTCTTCTCGCTATCTCCCTCTAGCTAGATATCTCATACTTTCCTATCCATGTCGTCATGAATTCATATTCATGTATGATACGTGCAGTAGTAATCGTCCTACCCGTTCACTGATTCAATGTAGTATCAATCGAGTGCCAAATAATTCAAACATGAACGCCGTGAGATCCCAATATTCATCCATGATTTTAGAAACTAGGCAAACGTAAAGCATATGCGTTGTAACATCAGCGAGATATTTATTTGAAATAAAAGTGAAACTGAAAACTCTACACACCTTGACTCGTATCAATTACTCCTTGACTTGGCCACTATCTAGTCTAGAAAGCCGTGTATTCCGGCAATATGGTTCTGCTATTATTCCTATCCATTCGATGAATAGCCTACAAAACATTCATCGAATTATTATTCTTTTCAGAACGGCTGATACGATTTGCAGAGTAAAAAGTTGTTTCGATGTTCATCTTTCATGTGTTTACATTCAGTGGGAATTCTACTTGTTTTGGAGAGATTTAAAATTTAAAATTTTCCCGCTTTGTCTGATCTCATGAGGTTTTTCGAAATTTGAGATGTTTTTTTCTCAAAAAGAGTTCAATTGAGTATAGACTCAAAAACTAGACATTTCCGTGTTGATCAGTCAAATCGTGCGACCTGTGTATAGTACTTACTAACAAAGAAGAAAAAAAACGGACAAAGCATTTTCAAAATACAGGTGATTATTGTTCACTGAATAAATACCATACCTTTGAAAATATTCCATACCTTCATTTCCCCTTCAAAATTCAAATTTGAACTTATAATTTACCCTAATAATTTTCCCTGCAGATTTGATATATGTGGTCTTTTCTACCAAAATAGTTGGCTGCTTTCATCCTGTACTACTAATCTCTTTCCGTGCAGGCTGTCTTATATACGCTTTAAAGATATTTACAATTCTAGCTAATTTCCTTCTATTTGCCTTGAGGTTTCAGAATGAACTTCTCAAATGTTACCGTAACACTCTTGCACGTATAGCGTCACAGTCTCTCTTCAAGTTATAATCACATGTTTCAGTCGACAAGTATACAATGAGCTTAAAGCTGTATGATGCTATTTTACATTCTGGGGATCACTTATTGTTCGCGATCCATACCCTAAAGGAGAACACATCGGGTTATCAACATTTTGAATTAATACTGCATTCTAGCTAAGAATTATCGGTACATTTGATGAGAGTTGTTTGAAAATATTTGTACAAAATAATTAGGAAATTTATTATCCTTCTTGAAGTAAATATCGTTACTTTTTGATATACAATGATTGTTTTCCGATGCAGGCTGTGGATGAATTATTATTAGGTTGCCCCTCATTGTTGTTTCGAAACTTCGAGGTGGTCTTGTCACCAAAAGATATTATATGGATGCCATATACCTGATAGATAAGGATATGTGAAAGTGTTCAACGCAATGGGTTGAACGTTTCTACACTAAAAAATATTCTTTGATTGTTCCTAAAATCGTTTATTTTCAACACATTTCATTCTTATGTGCCTATACTCCACGTTTCGTAAACCTCTCATCAATACGGTTCAGATTCTCCAAGTCAGACAGACCGACTGATCTTCATCAGAAGATATCTCATGGCCATCTTCAGAATTCCAACAAGTTGAATTTAAATTCTAGCAAGCTGGAATTTTACTCCCGCCACCCGCTCCTTAGTTGTAAATACCGAATACCGGTACTCTACTTCATTGTAAGCAGTTGCAAACTACCCTGCACTGAGAAACGTCACATGCCTCATAAAAAACGACTTGCACGATTGTTGAGGATGTCTATATTCCATCTATACCATTGTGACATAATAAACAGGGCGAACCGCCTATCGAGTCCTCCATGACGATCCACTCAAAATATTTATAATGACCCTTCACCAACAATGAACTAAACAAGGGTGAGCGAGCTCACCCTTGGACGCCCTCATATAGAAAATTGAACCTCAAATTGATGGCTTCTATTGACAGAAAACCTTAAATGAATTCTTCTGCAAAAATAAATTCTGAATTGATTGTTTCTTTTGACAGAAATCTTAAATGCATTGCTTCTATTTACAAAAAAACGTCACATGATTTCTTCTATTGATATGAAATCTTGAAATAACTTTTCTCATCAACAGAGTAGAGTAGACCCACCGTCGATATTTTACTTATATGCGTAATAATCTAATACTTTTATTAAATGCTCATTTTTCTATGTTGCTTAACGACCTCACCAACAGCTAGGTTATGGAGAGTACAGATGAGTGGGAGATGAAAAGGGTGAGCGAGCTCACCTTTGGACGCCCTCATAGAGAAAAAGAACCTTAAATTGATTGCCTCTATTGACAGGAAACCTTAAATAGATTATTCTGTGAAAATGAATTCTGGAATTGATTGATTCTATCGAAAGAATTCTCAAATACATTGCTTCTATTCACAAAAAACGTTACATGATTTCTTCTATCGACAGAAAATCCTGAATTAAATTATCCCATCAACAGAGTAGAGTACTTTCAATATTTTGCTTATATGCGTAATAATCTAAAACTCTTATTAGATGCTTTTTTTATGTTGCTTATCTATACCCCACCAACAGCTAGGTTATAGAGAGTATGAATGAGCCGGTGATGGAGAAACAGTGAGGTGATGATAGATGGAAGGACATTTAAAAAAAACCACACCTTACGCAGGATTTGAACCTGCGGCCTCGAAACCAGAAGCAGATGTGCTACCTCTAGACCAAGTAGGGTGGTTTAAATGCTTCAGTTGGCAGAAAACATTCAATATATAATATATATATATATATATATATATATATATATATATATATATATATATATATATATATAAATATATATATATATACATATATATATATATATATATATATATATATATATATATATATATATATATATATATATATATATATATATATATATTGCTTCTAGTGAAATAAAACTTAGTATCACAACCTTGTATTGTAAACAGAAACCTAAAAAGAAGTACAAAAGCAATATTTGTATGTATATTGGTCTCAGTTTTGTGTACCACACATTGTGTTGATAGGCATCATGCATGTTATTCTCAAAACATGAACAAATGGCCTAAAGTCCATTAATATGAGCGTGTTAGTGATGCAACGATTCAACTTAAGCCACACGATACACAAAATTATAAAATATGTTGCAGTTTTATCATTCAGATCCTATTTGGATTTATTGAATTCAAATCATTCATGATGTTATTCATTATTATTATAAATTTGTAAAAACACAATTTGAGAACAGTTTTCCTGACAAGAGTGGTTAATGTCATTGAGTCTTTAATAGTTATAAACTTAATGATAATGTAAATGTAGAGTCGTTACACATTGATACATCACAGATCTATTTTAGCTGTGATATATTCTGAAAGATTGAAAATATAATGTAAATTTTATATTAATATTGCCTGTTTCTTATGAATCCATAAAAGTGAGCAATCTATAGGACTGAACCTCTGGGGCTCTGGCGGACGAAATACATTTTTCATGATAATGCCGTGTCCAGATTCGGCGTAATTGGATTAGGCTCATTACAGAAATGATCACTTCGAAGAGATCCAAACGAATGTCTAGAAGATATAGGCAAAAAACGAGAACCATGTCGTGAGCCTCATGAGGCCAATGTTGATTGACTTGGAAAAAAATCAGTCATTGTGATTTAACATTGGTCTCATTGCACTACGACATGGTTTACGTTTTTCGCCTATATCTTCCAGAGTTTTGTTTGGATCTCTTCGATGAGCTCATTTCTGGATTAGACACAATCCAATTAACACGAATATGGGCATGGCATAACTCTGAAGAATTTTGTTAGACCGCCAGAAGGCTGTGAAAATACCCCTAATTTTTTCGAATTTTCACCAAGAGGGTATTAGAGAAACTCGAAAATTGAAGGGTAGAAAATCCCCCTTTTTGGAGGGAAGGGGGGAGGAAGGGGGGTCCCTTCAACATCTATTCGTTAAATTTCCAGCGATATCTCGAATGGTCAATTTACTACGCGTTTTAGAAATGTCAGCACAAATTTTGTCCGATAGTTAAATACTCGTCATTTCCACATTTTCACCTGATTTGGCTAATATTTCAGCACGTGGAATCGGATGTCATAATCTACGAATGTCAAGAGAAAAAACCCGAAAAATATCAATTGTCGAGAATGTTTTTTTCACGGTTTTGTAATGCCCATTAAACGTCGGCCGGTGCCGTCGCGGTCGCTGCAGTGGTCGTTGACGTGAAAACCGACCCAAAATGGCCGCCATGATGTCGAGGAGATCGATAAGGAGAAAGCGAATTTTTGGTTTCGAACTGGTCATTCAGATCGGGGTGGGATAATATGTGATACAAACCTGGACCGGGATATCGAGAACAAAACAATTTTTTTTCAAAAAGTGAAATAAGTGCACGTCATTTCCACATCGGTTTTCCGATTGAACCAGTTTTTCAGAACGTGAAATCAGATGTCCTAATCGGATGTCCGAATGTCGAAAAAAAAATTGCGAAAAAAAATTAATTGACGAAATGTTTTTTTTCACGGGTTTTTGTTGACGTCGGGCGGCGGCGTTGCGGTTGCAGTGTCCGTTGACGCGAAAAACGACCCGAAGTGACCGCCATCGGGTCGAGGAGATCGATAGGGAGAAAGATGATTCTGAGTTTCGAACTGGTCATTCAGGTCAGGGTAGGATATGCAATACCAACCTGGACCTGGAAATTGAAAGCAAAACAATTTTTCCGAAAGTTCGATGCTCGCCATTTCCACACTGGTCCCCCGATATGGCCAGTGTTTCAGCACGTGAAATCAGAAGTCATATTCCACGAATGTGGGAAAAAATCCGAAAAACATCAATTGACGAAAATGATACATCAACCTATCAGGGATGTATTCCTCTTGAACGAGCATCGAACAGAAAAATTGAGGATGAAAATCAAAATGGGGTTGGTCCATCAACCATCCTAGATGAGTCATTTTGTTGCAGAAATTCAACTAACTCCTCCAATAGAGGTCCGTTAATCAAAAAACGCGAATCCGTTGGGGGATGAATCTCACCGAAACGAGCGTCATTAAAAAAAGCCAGGGGTGGAAAACAAAATTGTATCGATCAACCAATCACCCTATAGGCCTATCTATGAGCCATTTCGAAGCAGAATTAAAAACAAAGCCTCCAATAGGGGTCTTGTTCCAGCACCCAGAATTGTGAAAATAGCAACCTGTTAAGGGATACGTTTTTCCTACACGAGCGTCACACAAAAACAGGTTGAAGATGGAAAACAAAATGAGGTTGGTTTACCAATTCCCCCCCATATGAGTCATTATGTTGCATAAATACGAACCCCTCCAATAGGGGTCCGGTTAGCGAAAAACGTGAATCCGTCAGGGAATGAATCTCACCGAGACGAGCGTCATACAAGAAAAGTTGGGGGTGGAAAACAAAATGGGGTTGTTCCAAAAACCACCCCATATGAATCGTTTGGTTGCAGAAATTCAAACAACCCCTCCGATATGGGTCTGGTAATCGAAAAACGCTAATCCGTTAGGGGATGATTCTCACCCAAACGAGCGTCATACAAAAAATGGTTAGGGGTGAAAAACAAAATGTTATCGATTAACTGACCATTCCATATGGGCTATTTTGTCACAGAAATTCAAACAAACCCTCAAATAGGGGTCTGATTCCAGCACCCAGAATTGTTAAAATATCAACCTGCTAAGGGATGAATTTCTCCTAAACGAGCGTCATACAAGAAAAGTTTGGGGTGGAAAACGGAGTTGTTCCATCAACCACCCCATATGAGTTATTATGTTGCGGAAATTCCAACAACCCCTTCAATATGGGTCAGGTAATCGAAAAACGCGAATCCGTCAGGGGATGAATCTCACCCAAACGAGCGTCATACAATAAAAGTTAGGGGTGGAAAACAAAATTGTATTGATTAACTAACTACCCTATATGGGTCGTTTTGTGCAGAAATTCAAACCACCCCTCAAATAGGGGTCTGGTTCCAGCACCCAAAATTGTGAAAATATCAACCTGTTGAGGGATGTATTTCTCCCAAACGAGCATCATACAAAAAAAGTTTGAGGTGGAAAACAGAATGGGGTTGTATCACCAACCACCCCATATGAGTCATTATGTTGCAGAAATTCCAACAACCCGTCCAATAGGGGTCCGGTAACCGAAAAACGCGAATCCGTTAGGATATGAATCTCACCCAAACGAGCGTCACACAAAAAAAGTTAGGAGTGGAAAATAAAATTTCATCGAGCAATCATCCACCCTGTACGAGTCATTTTGTTGCAGAAATTCAAACAACCCCTCAAGGAGTCTGATTCCAGCACCCAGAATAATTGTGAAAATATCAACCTGTTAAGGGATAAATTTCTCCTAAACGAACGTCATACGAAAAAATTCAGGGGTGGAAAACAAAATAAGGTTGTTTCCCCCCCCCCCCCATATGAGTCATCATGTGGCAGAAATTCAAAAAACCCCTCCAATAGGGGTCCGGTTAGCGAAAAACGCGAATCCGTTAGGGGATGAATCTCACCCAAACGAGCGTCATACAAAAAAAGTTATGGGTGGAAAAGAAAAATGTTATCGATCAAATAACAACCCTGTTTGGGTCATTTTGTTGCAGAAATTCAAATAACGCCTCGAATAGGGGTCTGGTTCCAGCACCAGATCGGGTGCTGGAATGCAAACCATAATAATAGAAAAAAAAATATTCTGTCAGGGGATAAAATTGCCTTCAAAAATATCCGGGGGTGGATAATTGATTGATTGTGCATCATTATTCACCCTATATAAGTTCATTCACCCCTTAAAATCATTTCAAAGGCATCTTCTTCTTTTTAGCTTTGTTTGTTTTGTTTTGGCCAACTTGGAATTCAGCTAGATGCCCGATGCATATTTCATACGGTCCGGAGACGTGGTTCATTCCTTAGACCTGCTGGCTTTAGTTTTTTAATGGTTAAAATGTGTTGTCGGTCTTACAACAAGCTGAAAATGTGACAGTATTTAGAAATGTATTTGATTGAACTGCTCTTCAAATTTATTTGAATCATTTCATCGGAACACACTTGAACGACAGATATAGGGCTAGGCATACATGTAGTTTTTGAATCAACTGTGGAAACCTAACCAAACATTCACGCCAATTTTGTAGCGTTTAGGCCTACTGTCTCTCATGGCTCTGGTATTATTTCATGGGTGCAATTGCGGAGGAAGATGGGCATGTACATGAAAGAGTGGCTAAACAAAATACATCGGGATGCATTCAAGTTGAGCGGTGCAAGATTTTGTGCAAGGTTCAGATTGCCAATAAAACTTGCGTGGAACTTTGTACAGGATTTTAACAAATTTGAGGGACTTCCAAAGAGGGCCTCATCATTATCGAATAGGCCTACCGTAAAAGTAACACAATTTATATCAGTATTGTCAAATAGGCCACAGACATTGAATTGGATGTGTTATAACCTAACCTAACACTCCACACTCAAAAATAAGCTAGGCCCTATTCTATTGTCTCCAAGCAATCATGGGCCCAGAAAGGCTAGGATGGTTTTTGGAGGTTTGTTATGAACAGTATAAAAGTAGTTTCACTGCCGCTTGTCTTAGAGTCATGGCCTAGTGGTAAATACCGGGCCAATTTATCGACTGATTAAGATGTTGGGGTCATATTAGGTTGTGATAGGCCTTAGACCTGGATGATGGTTTGAGCGTTCGACACAAACCTTACCCTACCCAATCATGACCGCCATTGAAAAGTACAAAATCTTGAAAGCCTATAAAACATTACCCTATTCTTCAGGCCCACCTCTCACCATAGAGTAATGATAATGAGTAGGGCCTACCATAGAGGAATAGATCAAAGGCTGTGGATAATCTCACAGTCAGCCATATCAATACACGTAAATAGATCGTACGGTCAGCGTTGTCATTGATTGTTTGTGTTAGTGATGTAGGATTCGTTCGGTTTCGTTCGGGAGGATAGTCCAGTTGTAATTTTCTCTGCTATAGTTGTAATTATCACTGCTAGAGTGCACCAGACACCAGTTACCAATGAATGAACATGATATGTAAGCTCCGTTCCGCCTGCCGGCGGTATTCGCGAGGATTAAACCCAACCCAATAACCTCACTTACTGTCCGCAACTTGGCTTTGTCCACATAATGGCGTTCTTCACTGCACAATGTTCTCACTCGTGGCGCTAGTGCGCCATAGCCCTGCACGGTTGACTTCTCAGCTGTTACAGTATTGTTATTGTGTTGTGTACAAATTTACATCTCGGTTTACATATCTCCAATCTCAGAAATTTCAACGGCATTCGATAGAGTTATGTTGTTGCCGTAAAATTTACCGTTAGTTCCGCTTTAGTTTCGCCGTCACGACGAATTCAATTTTCAGAACCAGCCCCTCACATTTCTCTGATCTTGAAAATTTCAACGGTATACGCTGATGCTACGTTAGTGCCCGTTAGTGCCGTGAGAGAATCTTTAGTACCGCTTCGGTTTCACCCTTACGACACGTTGTCAATGTGAGGAGCCAATTTCACGCCAGCCCCTCACAAATCTCCGACCTTGAAAATTTCAACGGCATTTGTTAGTGGTGCGTTAGTGCCCGTTAGTGCCGTGGAAAAAATCGTTAACACCTCTTTGGTTTCACTGCTACGACGCGTTGCCAATGTGAGGGGCCAACTTCACGCCAGCCCCACACATATCTCCGATCTTGAAAAATTCCAACAGCATTCGTTGGTGTTGTGTTAGTGCCCGTTAGTGCCCCAAACATTTTTCGTTAATGCCGCTCTGGTTTCGACGTTATAACGAATTGTCCATGTTGGGGGCTGGCGTGAAAAACTGGCCCCTCACATGAACAACGCGTTATTTGGCGGAACCAAAGCGGCCGTAACGAAATTCTTCTAACGAATGCCGTTGGAATTTTGATGATCAGATATATGTGAGGGGCTGGCGAAACCAAAGCAGCACTAACGAAAATGTTCTAACGAATGTCGTTGGAATTTTCAAGATCGGAGATAAATGTGAGTGGCTGGCGTGAAGTTGGCCCCTCACATTGACAACGCGTCGTAGCGGCGAAACCGAAGCGGTACTAACGATTCTCTCACGGCACTAACGTATACCGTTAGAATTGTCAAGATCGGAGATATGTGAGGCGCTGGTTCTGAAAATTGAATTCGTCATGACGGTGAAACTAAAGCGGCACTAACCGGAAAAAATTTACGGCACTAACGAGCACTAATGAATGCCGTTGAAATTTCCAAGATCGGAGATATGTGAGGAGCTGGCGTGAAGTTGGCCCCTCACATGGACAACGCGCTATATCGGCGAAACCAGAGCGGCACCAACGAAGATGTTTACGGTACTAACGTATACCGTTGGAATTTCGAAGATATGTGAGGGGCTGGTTCTGAAAATTGAATTCGTCATGATGGCGAAACTGAAGCTGCACTAACAGAAAATTTTCCGGCACTAACGGGCACTAACGTAGCACTAACCAATGGTGAAACAATATTTCCATATTCAGACATGTGACCGTACACGTGTGACAACTTCACGGACGTAGTCAACCATACATAAATCACTCGATAACATGGCTCATAAGCAGACAGTTACAAAACTAGGGCAGTCAGCTGCTAGCGCACTCTGTCCGGAGCTTTGCGTGAGGAAGCCAATTGACCATGTTCCTTCATATATAAACTCTAGAGTAACCAATTCAAAAAAAAAAAAAAATCAGTCACAGGCGGGATTTGACTACAGTTCCCTGGCATGGGAGTCAGCTGTGCTAACCCATGAGCTACAGAAGTCGCTTTGAGAGAGCGTTATTTTGGCCATTTATAGTCATGGACCGAAACATCGCGGTATCACTGACCGTATTATTTATTTTCACTTAATCATACAGTTGACCGTACGAATATAGGCCTACACTCCGTAGATTAAAACTCCATTACTGTATGCCCATACCTCATTACCATCACATTACCTACCGATAAGTTGTGATGAGTTATGATAATTTTCAATTTACGTGGAAAACCAGCGATTCTATCAACGCACAAGAAATAACCTACGCCACGACAAGAAGTGGGCGTGGCCAAAGCAGTTTTTCTTTATTCGTTAATGAGAAAATATACAGGCTATGTGGACAAGTTTTATTACTACGTAGTCGAAGATTGTGAAAATTTGCATAATCCAAGCTCAATAATTTTCAATTTACGTAGAAATTCAGCGATTCTACGCGACGAATAGGTTTTTTCGGTCCCTTCTGAATCAAACATATGAGTGTGTTTCCACAGTGTGGTGAACACGCTTAAAAGATGGACAGAGCAATTGTTATCGTCAAATTGGTTGGCAGACCAATGACAGTTTCATGGAGAAATCAAGCAGATTTTGAAAAATCATCAGAACAAAACGAAGTCATCGGAATCACAAAAATTATTCGGATTGAAAAATCCACGGATTATGTTGAATGGACGATAAAAGAAATATGATAGAATCTACTGTTACCAGAAAAATCCCCATATACAACCAAATCACATGGCGTGAAATGAAGAAGAAGAATTGAAAATAGCTCACAAAAAAATTGAAATCGACAAGAAGTTCGACAAGCTTTTACGTTAAAAGAGCTTTTCAGTTGATTTCTTCGATTTTTGAGCTACGATACTTGATTTGTTGAATAGGCCTATATTCTCATTATGTTATAGATGATTTCTTCATAGTGTGCGAAATATCTACTATGTAACTATCTGTAATTACTATAATCATCCATATGAATACCATAATTTCACTTCACAAAAATATTATCATTATTATAGCATTGTTTTTTTCTCATATGTTGCTAATGTCAAAGTGTGTCCATGTGACAAACATTGTTTGTTTTGATGAAAAGTTATATGTATGGGGCCATCAATATTTCACTACAATCAATTTGTATTCACAAAATTTGAACTCAATATTCGATAACTTTCCTAGGCCTATAGAATGCACCATTTTTTTATAAACGATCGATTCGAATTTCTCCAAACAGTAGAAGTTGGTAGAAATGTGTAATAGAATAATATCAATTCTAATCAATAACAAAATCAATTACAATAATATCAATTTCTATTATAGGAATTCCAATTTCAATCAATGAAGTGAAAAACGATAACATTCTTTCTTATAATTGTTATTCTTATAGGGATTTTACCAATTTTTCCAATTCCTCACGAAAAAACCGTCAATTCGATTTTGCTGAAAAAATAATCCCAACCTGTTATGTTATCATCGAAACTTGATACAGAAGTATTGTTCTCAAGGTTATGGATGAAAGTAGCATCGTTCAGACGGGGCACCACAAGGGCGATCTTACCACCCCATTTTAATGATTGAAAAAACAATCAACTTTTTGACACCGAGACTTTAATTCTGTTATGACACCAACGTTTGGAGAAAGTTTTGATTGGTTGCACACTCTTATCTGTATGCCACGTTTCCACGTACAAAAGAAAACATAAAAACGAAGCCCGATTTTGTTCGTCAAGTGAAATGAAGTCTTAGTTCAATGGAATTAAAAAATCGACAAGAATAATCTGTTGGTGGGGCATACAACAAGCAATAATCAATCAATCAGTATGTTTGAATGTATCATTTAATTTTGTCATGACTCACTTGCAACTCATTGTCACTAATAACTAGGAATAATCAACATAATGAACTATGCGTTTGTTTTGTAAGAAGAGCGATCTACACACGAAAATATATTTGTCTTATCATGTGACTAAACTGATTGTGAAAGTAGCCTAAATAATTGGTTGTGTGCACTCTCTGGCCAACGGGCAACCAAATTGACTATTCGCTGGTCGGCAGTAGCCTACACACGAACTGGCAATTAATACTGTGGTTCTGGTATCTATCGACGAAAGGAGGTTCATCTGCAGACGGAGCTTCTACGTTGATTAATGATCCATCAACGGCCCCTTTTATGTTGGGGAACTCGGAAAGGTTGTGGAATTCTGCAATATGAAGTGATTTACCTATATAGGCCTAAGACATACAAATCACAGAATACATTATAAATCTGTACATATTATTTCATATTGGGTTTTAACGACGCACTATACTGATGGCTACGATCTATTGGCATCAGTGGATGATGAATGAGATGATGGGATGATGAGATGAAAGGTTATTTTATTAGGTGTTTTGGATGGTGGGAAGGAGTCGGTCGTGGCCTGTTGTTAAGGAATCATCCCAGTAGCCTACTGACCTTAACGACAGAGGGAAACCACGAAAAACCCCTGTCAGGATGGTCGACCATGGCGGGAATCGAACCCCGGTCTCCCGAATGACGGTTCAGTGTGTCAACACTCGGCCACGCGTCTCGGTATAAATCTGTACATGTGCCTGTATTCTATTCAATTTATATTGGTTTAACGACGCACTTTACTCATGACTGAGATATATTGGCGTCTGTGAATGACATGAGATGATGAGATGAAAGGTTATTCAGTGTTTTTGGGAAAGTGGGAAGGAGTCGGTTGTAGCCTGTTGTTAAAGAACCATCCCAGTATTGACCTTATGACAGAGGATAACCATGAAAAACTCTGTCAGGATGGTCCACCATAGGCCTGTACATGTATGGTACTACCGCCCTTGGGTTGCATAACTGATACACCGAAAAAATGGTGCATCGAGAAAAACGTAGGCCTACACTGAAAATCCAGTACACTGTGAGCATTATTTCAGATGATGACTGAATAGGAAGGCTACGATATTGCATTCGGATAGTGTGAGACTGGGCCTACCCCCTTCTCCCCAAAATAATAGACTAGCCATCATGCATGATAATATCGTTCTTACGGTGTTCAAGATTTTCGGTTTAGGTTAGCTCAACTTGACAGACATCAGATCCTAGTCTGTGTATGACAGTTTTGTGTACTAGCAACTAATGACCTCGGCAACGTACCTGCTTTAACTCTGGCCACGTATGCCCCATTTTCAAGAGGGAAGGATATGAACTGGGGGGAGAGTTCAACCAATGCATTGCTAATGTCACACAAAACTCGCGAGCAACTGGCTTGTCTTATGCCTGTTACATTGCCCATGACGAACTGGAAAGTTCCAGATGCGTAGAATCGCAACGCAGTAAGAACTTGCGTTGCAATAGGCAAGGAATGGGACCTCGCTGTCGGTCTGATCAAATCGCCGTCCAAAATGTTGCACAGTTCCAAGACGGTATGTCTTGGGAAACCTGTACCGTTTGATCAGATTGTCATCCGACATATTTATTGGATCCAGCCTATCTTTGAATACTCTACCAGCTAACAATGATAGGCCTCTCCTGAATCTCAATGGCCTAGCCTCATCCAGAATTAGGAAACGCCCAGCGTTGAACATTGTAATATAATTAGTAGGATATAGCCTAGGCCTAGTGATATATGCCTAATATAATCATGTATATATAATTAGGCCTAGTGTTAAGGTTTAAGTGGTTATATTAATTATCATAAGTTATATTTCAGCTAGGTATAGTAGTAGCCTGCGGTTAGTGGTAGTTATTAATGGCAATGGCAACGACACAACACAACTGTTTGACAGGTTAGGCTAGACCAGAGGGCTAAACAGACAAGGTGACTGGCGAAGAAGACCGAAGACTGGGCCTAGTCGAGAACAAGTCAAAGTGAGGTTAGATGTAGAACCGGAATGATAAAATACGTAAATCAAATTGCGCGGTATTTAAAAATATCCTTGCCGTGTTTTGGTGGCTAGAATTTACATTTTCTCTCAAATTCAGCCATGAAATCATTGTAGATTGATATTTAAAGTCGAGAGGTGATCACTTACTAGGGCCTAGGCCTACCAGTCTGGACTAGTCTCAAAGTTATAACAATTTCTTTGGTACTTCTCTCCAGACAATAGATGAATGAATTATGAGATATCAGACACTTGCTAGGGATTGGAGGGACGATCAAATATTTCTTTATGAGTTTGGATTAAGACAAAATATGGTATTATCTCGAAAGAAGGTCGTAACTTTGAGCCGAATCAAAGTTATGACCTCTTGTGAATTCGGGCCCAGAAGATGATATAAACACATCCGTTGTTTATAAAATGTTACCATGGTTATCAGAGGGCCAAAACCGCAGAGGTTAGTATCTAACCTCCTCGGCCAAAAATGGGGTATACTCATTTTTTTCGGTTTTTATTTAATTATAAAATATTCAGGCTACGTGGACAAAAGTTATCATCGTAACGCGGTGGACTATAACCAATTACAACTTGGAAGCGCTTAAATGTCTAATTTATGTGAAAAACCAGTGATTCTATTAACGCGCAAAAAAATGGTATAAAAGTCCACGCCATTCCAAGGCCGATAGAGTTTTTTTCTTTATTTCGTTGATTTAAAAAAATACAGGCTATGTGGACAAGTTTCATCACTACGTAGTCGAAGATTGTAAAAAAATGCATAATCCAAGCTCGATAATTTTCAATTTACGTAGAAATTCAGCGATTCTACGCGACGAATAGGGTTTTTCGGTCCCTTTTGAATCAAACATATAAGTGTGTTTCCACAGTGTGGTGAACACGCTAAAAACTGGAAGATAATCCTTTCCATTGTGTTATTTTTTCCAAATGACAATACATTTCCTTTAGAAATTCAGTCATAATCCCCCCCCCCCCTCCCTCCGTCACTATTCCACCTGTGGCACAGAAAGTCATATCATCGCAACAAATCCTCAGCTCACATCATGGACAAACAAAAGAAATGGATCAAAAGTGATGGGATGATACGAAAAATAACAATGGCAACGAATGAAGTTGTATACATTTTAAGGTGTATGTATTTTTCTCTTATAGCATCGAAACTTGATATACAATGGTTGATTCCCAATTAAGGCCATTTATGATAGAGATAGGAGGATCGTTTGGATGGGGCACCACAATTTTGATAACACTGCATTTGATATCTTCATCAAATATCTATAGTTCAGTGTAAGCTAGATTGAGACTGAGTCAGCTATGTTTTTATTGAATTAATGAGAGTTTGGAGATTTGTTTGTATTATTATCTTTCAAGAAGTTACTAGCTGAAGTTACTCAGTTCAAAAGAAAGAGTTTAGGAGTTATTCGAGTGTATATCAACGGAGAAATGATCATGTTCCTTCGATATTCATTTTTTACATCATGTTATATTCAGAGTAATTATCGGGAGAGTATTCTGTAATTTTGTCAACAAGCAATGCACGGGCTTCTTTCATATTTGTGTGGGTTCAAAACGCACAATTTATAGTCAATATGAATGTCCACCGCCAAAACTCGTCTCATCCAACATCGCCAAAGCATCGGGTGGAAGGGCCAAAAGGTGGGAGACCCTAAGTTCTCATTCTTAATTTTCTCAGTGAGCCTATTCATGTGGGTATTTAAAAAAAAATCATTACCAAAGCTCAAAAACATGTCGCTATATAGTCTCATCTATATCTATACACTTCTGTCCACGAGCCATGGAGGTAGTCTCCCAATTATGTATAATTGTGAGCCTATACGTGCTCCAACTTCAAACACTAAGGGCTTTGGAAAGATTTTGTTTGTTTCTAACAGTATAAATCTAGCCCTGAAAAATAGAAGAACTTCGGAATAATATACAGTCGCTCAAATATAACAAATATAACGGTGATATCTTTTTGTTATTTTTGCAAAGTCCAACACTTGTGGATATAAACTGGATTTCTCTACAGACATAGATAGACCCACCCATCCAGAATTAGGCTTATTGCTATCGTATTCACGAAAGACGAAGTTTCACAAAACACTTCACTCTTCACAAAACATTAACGCACGGATGGTTCAAACCCTCATATTTCTTGGATGAATAATAGTAATAATTATTATCATCAATGATAAATATTCATTGTCTTCTTTGAATACAGATACAATTACTATATTAAACACTATTTCATGTTGTTGAAGAATGTTGAGACATTTCATTTGAAATAATGGATGATTATGAGTTCATTTGAAAAACATTACTGGCATTGTGTATTTTGAAAGACATTCCAAACCCACGACATCATATTAAAGTATATTATATTCATTCGAATGATAATAAGCTTTGCATATAGGAAGTTTTTTTTCGATTCAATTTTTGAATTTGACAATGATTCTGGATTTCTCATAGCTTCTGGGGAGTGATTATAAAGTTTGAATTTCAAATAATTAAAGTTCACCTGTGTGAGTTTCAACGAGCGTTTTTGAAAATATGAATCCCGTTTCATGAATACCCGTCATGATTGTGCATTTGAATAGATGTTTTGATATCGTGAATGTTTGACTTCACATTGATCCAAACTTGAAACTTCTTCACATTGAAACTGACATTAGTTTCAAATCTTTTGAATCGATTGAATGATTTCTACGCTGAGTAGACCAATAATTCCCAAGAGCGGTGTATATTTTCATGGTGACGAATGTAGTGTATATTGTTTATAAGTTATATATAAGTTATATGATTGATAAATATCTGTAGTGTATTCAAATTTAATGAAACTTTCAATGAATGCTATTCTCAGAACTACATAAGATTCACGATGTATTCTATCACTGGATGAAAGAAAACCAATTGTTATATCTTGATATATGTTCTCAATCTATTTGCCTGAATGAATAAAATATACAAAATCAAATGAGACGAACCAGCAGAAACTTGTGTACACCTTCAGCCAAACAACATACATTTTCAGGACTCAGAAACCGTTTGAATTACAGCAACATAAATACCTACTATTCATTTGTGTCTTACTATTCGACATGATGTGTAGTAATAGTTATATAATTATTAGAAAATCTTCAAATCTGTTTGAATAGGATTTGTTATCATTCAAATGAGTAATTACTTTTACTCTTTCTATATTTCTCTTTCTCGAGGTGGGAACATGTAATGACTGATGTAACTATTTATTCAATGGATCTACTAATTCTACTGATTCACAACTGAGTACCACGAGTAGAGTGAATTTTAATAAGTATACAAAGTATAACTTACTCTATTGGTTCATCCTATTTCATTTGATCAAAATAAATCGAGCTGGAGAAGCAATTCATATGGGTACACGTAAAGTTTAGTTGTATATGGAAATTTGAAGATGTTGAACTATATATTGGGTGTGCATTTCATAATCTTCCACTCTATCCTTGACTGTCCATTTGATTCATTTTTCTCATTTTTTTCCATTTTTAAATCATTTTGTATGTGGGTTGGCTGGAAGAAGTTACGCAAGAAGGAAATAAATGAATGAGTAATAAACTAGTGAGTCATCGAACATACAACAAAACAAAGTTCTTGATAATAATAATTAGCACAACCTTGAAAATCTTTTACTCAAAATTTTTCCATTTTATATTGTTATCCACTTGGACGAGAATGAAAATATATGAATAAAAGAATAATATCAGTAGGATATCAGAAGAAATTTAACCAGAGAGCTGATTTCAGGAAACCAATTAGGATTCAGGAGTATGATTGAATTGATCAAAATAACTGGTTTAAAAATTCATGCGCTCTAGATTGGTACTGTAGAATAAAGATGTCATGTATTGAATAGAAACATCAAAATTAATATCCAATGTATCTAATAATATATTCCATCCAAAATTTAAGTATTTTAATCATATTTAAGTATTTTATACTACTCATTAATTTTGTTATTGTATCATGTTCAGTGACTGCCACGTTGGAAATATATTCACTTATATATTTTCTTCGGATGTCTATACAGTCTCCAGCCTCCAGTATCCTCATAATGATTCCAGCTTCGTTTCCATAGCAAACCTTGATTATGATGATTATTGCATTGCTTGAACGTTCCTATCAACATCCACTGGTATGAGTTATTCAAGAGGAGGATGTATCACATGAGAGGAATGATAGATATATGAATTACATTTTCGAAAGAACACATGTTTTATATGAGACTCGAACCCACGCTCAACTTGACTTCCGTTTCCAAGGCAATGCTTCGACTGCCTGACTGAAACTTGCACTTTGCGTAGCGCATGCATGACTATTTTATTCATAAGATTTGTTTTCGTGGCGAATTCTCATTGCCTAACCTTTCATTCTTTGCGACGTGTTTTCTTATCTCACCATTTTCAATTATTCAGCATGAAGAAATTGTGAAGTGAAGCCGGGATACAATTCTTCAAACAATCCTGTGGTGACTCCAGTTAGAGCATATATCATTTGCTCTTAGAAAATTTTATAGTCAACAATTTTTGAAAAGGAGAAATAACCAACCTGAAAGATTTTGATCAAACTAGTACATTTGTCGAGTATGTTGAAAAATGCATATATCGGCATGATTTAGAGAATTTTATTGCCTCAACCTTTAAACTACACCTCAAGAACCGGCGCTGGTATCACAGCGGTAACGCGCGTGCTCCATGTGACCTCAAGTTCAGGCCTGGGTTCAATCTCTGGTACCATCTATCTTCACAGAGATTGCCGGTGGTTCTCCTGTGTGGCCTATGTGACGCCCAGATGAATCTCACGATATAGATCACGGGTATTCTTCCCACTACCAAAGAATTGAACCTCACATTATCAACACATCAGCACATTATTCATTCGACGCCGAAAGATAGTTATGACTAGAGTGCGTCGTTGAACCTCAACACATATGATAATGATGGGCCTACAACTAGAACATTATTCACTATATATTATGCCAATGAACGATGCTGAAGATATTTCATCATTAGCAGTCAAGAGTGTACAGTACATAGAATAATGAAATGAAACATGAACTTTATATGAAAAGACAATGATAATTCACATATATGACTTTTATATATCGAGTATAGACATACTCGCGATATGCGTACCGTATATGAATATATATATATATATATATATATATATATATATATATATATATATATATATATATATATATATATATATATGTGAATATAATATGGGGATTGAAAATTAACCCTGATGAATCATACAAGTATAATTAGGAGCCACTCACACGCTTGAATAGATAGTCTGAAACGGAAGTACCTCTCATGCAGCAACAACCAATTGAATTATATATATGCAATTCCGATTATGAATTGTGCATTCTAACATATCTCTGGGTTTATATTATAGATTTTTGAAATGGGTACAGAGCGTACGGAGGTACTAAAGCGGTCTATAGTTTATTTTTCTCCGAATTGGCATGCACAGAACCTAGAATATGACACGAATCAAAGAAATTGCCGAAGTTATTGTAATTACCCATCATGTATTGAGGCATATTATAATATTGAAGTACCAGTAAGGACAATTGGGAAATGTATTATTTCATTATTCATCATTATTATCAATATTATTCTCACCTTTCAATTTTGGAATTGACTTGGTGTAGCTGGGACCGTTCCCAGCTATATGTGAGTTTTAAATCAATGTTATAAAATTCATTGTTAAGCTATAGTTCAGTTGCCAGTTTGGGCAGTTTCCAGCTGGGAGTTATATATACACACACACATATATATATATATATATATATATATATATATATATATATATATATATATATATATATATGTATATATATATATATATATATATACACAGATATATACATATATATATATATATATATATATATATATATATATATATATATATATATATATATATATATACATGTATATATATACATATATATGTATATATGTACATATACATGTATATATATACATGTATATATAAACATGTTGTCATTGAATTTGGATAAGACTGTATTTATGTCGTTCTCTTGCTACAATAATGCTGTAACTCATAATCTTAAATTGAAAATCCATAACTCCTCTTGCTGCACTACCGACCCCTCTTGTAATTGCTATGACATCACCAAAACTAATACCACTAAATATTTGGGAGTGACTTTGGATGATCATCTTAACTGGAAAGAACATATACTTGCAACCACGAAAAAATTAAGAGTGATCAGCTACAAATTTTATCGACTAAGGCCCATCTTAAAACTGGACACTCTTAAGTTAATTTACTATGCTTTTGCCCAGTCATACATTCACTACTCTATACTAGCTTGGGGAGGGTGCCTTAAAACTCACCTTGTTCCACTAGAAAAAGTCCAAAAATCTATATTAAAAATAATTCTAAAACGCCCCAGAACATATCCCACTGTTAGTGTATTTAATGAAATTAGAGTATGCAGTGTCAGAAAACTTTATATAAAAAACTTACTTTTGTATACCTTCAAAAAACAAATAAATAACGTGGTTTCGAACATATTACAGCATACCAGGTCTACTTACCACACTCAATTAAGAATTCCCACAATGCTGACGTCACTCGGTCAAAGACAAAGTGCTTATCTAGGACCTAAAATATTCAATTTGCTGCCTAACACAATCTTGACAATATCTGATTTTGAATTATTCAAAAGAGAGCTTAACGTCTGGCTTCATGAAATAGACATTACCGATTTGTATACTTTTTGAATTTCATTCAATTATTTTATTCAGTTGGACTTGTAATCCAGTTGAATCATACCTTATTCCTGTAACTTTCCAATTGCTTTAATCTGCACTTATATTATCATTAATTAAGTTATTATCATTATCATTCATTACCTCATGTAATTTGTATTCACTGCGTGAAAAACCGCATCATATTTATATATCACGGTAGTTGTTTGCATCTTTCTTTTTTTTGTTATTTCTATTATTCAGAGTATTTATTTTGTAGTTATCCCCCTCTTGAATACTTTCATATTTGTCAATTAATTTTCCTCCTTTCCCACACACAGGCTCCGGCTTACGTGGGTTCTGCTTTGATCAATGTATCATTATCATTATTATTATTATTATTATATTATATTTATAATCATTTTTTTTGCAACTAATTGAATTGTATGTCTGTGAAAAATTATTTGTATCAAGCATTAACATTGAATAAAATAAAATAAAATAATAAATATATATATATATATATATATATATATATGAATTTTCAAATCAATACATATATATATATATATATATATATATATATATATATATATATATATATATATATATATATATATATATATATATATATATATATAATAATTGTTTTTATTATCGACGACTGTACCTTAGAGTATGATAAAAGTCATAACATCAAGAGTAAAAACATTTTGTTAAAATACAATGATCGTAATAACATTCATAAATGGCTTAGATAATCATCAACAGAATAAAAAGCATGCGCAACTAAGAAATTCTTGACGCTATACTTGAATACATTGATGTTTACAATTGAATTTATGTTCACTGGCAAGTTGTTATATAAAACTGACATCAGGTAATATGGGCTTCTAGTGTACAGAGCAAGTCTGTGCTTGTCAAGATGTAGGTCGTCGTGTCTTTTTGTATCATGCGTATGAATGTGGTGATTACATTTGAAAAGTTCAAAGTTTTCTCTCACAAAAACGACTGCTCTTAGAATCAGTATAAATGGTAGTGTAAGTAGAAATACTGATTTGAAAATGTGTCTGCACGACGCCACTTTACGAACGTTAGCCATAATTCGCACTGCTCTTTTTTGAAGTACGAACAGCCGTGTAGCATGGGGAGAACGGCCCCAGAAAGAAATTCCAAATTGAAGATGAGAATAGACGTGGGCAAAATAAACCATCCTCAGTATTTCTGGAGAAACCACTCTACAGAGACATCGTAGCATGTAGATTCCCTTCAAAACCTTCTTTGTCGTTTCATTGATATGGACCAACCAGTCGAGAGTATCCGTAATGGGTATTCCGAGAAATTTCGTTGAAGTAGACATTTTCACACTGGATCCATTCAGCCGAATGAGTGGACTGGTAGTCAGCTTCTCTTGACAAGTGTGGAACTGCAAACAAGTCGTTTTCTTTGAATTGAGTAAGAGTCTGTTCTTAGTACTCCACGACTGCATTAGTGCCGTAGCATCGTTGGCTACAGATGAAATGTCCTGATTTAAAGATGCAGAGATCACTTGACTCGTGTCGTCGGCAAAGAGAACCATTTTACCATTGTTACACATGTTTGGAAGGTCATTTATATATAACAGAAAGAGAAGCGGACCCAATACCGACCCCTGCGGAACCCCAACTGTTGATTTTCTTGGAGTAGACTTTTATTTTGATGTAACGCCTCCATCAGTCATTGTAACTTCAACGACTTGTGGTCTCTCGGATAGAAAAGATATGATCCGCTTCAGAGTGTTGCCAACAATACCCATACCTCTCAGTTTGGAGTATAAAATTTCATGATCTACGCTGTCGAACGCCTTTGAGAGATCATAAAAAATGCCCAGTGAACTGCTCGATTTTTCGTCCATACATTGATAAACGGAATTCAGAAGCGTGAATATTGCTGTTTCAATGGACCTTCCTGAACGAAAACCATGTTGCGAGTCGGAAACTATGTTGTATTTGTCTAGGTAAGATAAGAGCCGTGAAAACATGGCTTTTTCAAACACTTTTTAGAAAGAAGGAATGAGAGCTATGGGGCGATGGTTCCCTGGCTCAGTGGGATCACCTTTTTTGAATAAGGGTATCAGCTTCACTAATTTCAGCACGGAAGGAAATTGTCCTTCTATAAATGACTAATTCAAAATGTCTGTTAGAATCGGTGCAATTAAATGACAGCGAAAGCGAATGATTGATGTGGGAACATCATCGAGCCCTGCTGAGTTCTTGTTTGCCCAGTGGTTAATGATACCACAAATCTCTTACGTTTGAGCAGGAAAAAGAAAAATACTATGGGCTGAAACAGCGACATTTCTAGAGGGCAAATTTGAAGTGTCTCTCGATACTTGTACATTTTTTAGAAGATCAGGAACGGCGTTTATGAAAAAATTATTAAAGACATCAGCAACTCTAGAGGGTTCCGAAATAAGCTTTCCGTCAAATTCCAGAAGAATGTTCTTGCATTTTGGTTGCATTGATGATGAGCTAGACTTGATAACTTTCCAAGAGGCCCTACTCATATTGGTGGAATCTGTAATATATTTATCATTGCTCATTCTCTTAGCTGTTTCGAGATTTTTTCTATATGCACGTTTCTCCTTTCTGTATCGGTTGGCGTCACGACGAGTAGAACCAGGTTGCTTAATTTCGAAGGATAATGCTCGGATATAAGTGGCTTGATCTTTGAGATTCTGTGTAATCCAACAGTTTCTTTTCTTTTTCTCTTCCCGATAATTCATAATCCTAGGGAAACTTGATTCAAAATTGTGCATGAAAACTGTCATGAATGCGATAAATTTTGAATCTACAGAGTCACTTTGAAACACATGGTCCCAATTCGCAGCTTTTAGACCATTCAGAAAATTAGATCTTTGCCTCTTTCCGAAACATCTCCTTTTCTCTGAATCAATTGACATTTTATGCTGGGGAGTTACAGATGGAACACAAATGTCGACAAATAGCGAGCAGTGATCAGAGAGGCCGGTATCCATTACCTTACACGTAAACAAGTCCTCTTGAATATTGGTTACAACAAGGTCAATCGCTGTAGTTGAAATAAGAGTAATTCTGGTTGGCGCAGAGTTCACCACATCCAGACCGTACGAGGCAAGAAGGTCCATAAGTTTCTTCCTATTGAGACTATCACACCGCATATTAACATTGAAGTCCCCACAAATGAGTATTCTTCCTGATTTACTACTTCTGGATAAGGCTAGAAGAATGACTTCTTCAAGTTTCTGAAGAAAAAGTTCGTAATCTGCAGTTGGTGATCGATATACAGTTATCAAAATAATGGATATACCATTTGTTTTCCACCTCGCTATTGAACATTCAAAAACCTTCTCAACACAATTGGAACATTGTATTTCTTCTGCGTCAGTGCCAGCTTTAACAAGTACGAGAACACCGCCATGTATATGTTGCGATCGAGCAAAACTACGAAGAGTTGAATAACCAGGTATGACCAGAATGTCCAGTTGACTTTTACCTAACCAATGTTCGGCAAGCATTATTATATCACACTGTAGGTCCTCCACTAGAACGAGGGGTTCGAGGACTTTGACCGCAGATAAACATTGAATGTTTGTAAAAAGAACCCTAGAATTTCGTGATGGTACCGTTTCACTTAACTTGGTTTCACAGTGTTTCCTCTCTTTGTGAAAAACGTCGAATGAGGACTCCTGTTGGCCAAAAAGCTGAGTTACTCAGAGTTTCGAGCAAATCCGCACTTGCCTCCAATTTGAAAGAACTGGAGTTGCCGATTGTTTCGAGCTGGTCACATTCAAACTCATGCTGGGAAATATATATATATGTATTTATGAATCAATGTATATGTATATGTATGTATATATATATATATATATATATATATATATATATATATATATATATATATATATATATATATATATATATATATGAAGATAAATGTATATATATATATATTCATATATATTCATATATATATGGATATATATATATATATATATATATATATATATATATATATATATATATATATATATATATATATTTATATATATATATATATATATATATATATATATATATATATATATATATATATATATATATATGTATATGGAAATACATGAATTTCTGTTGGAACGTACAGCACGTGATGTTGATATGATGGATATTATTGTCACCGAAAATACCACCTCGTCGGGGAATCGACCCAGGACCTTTTGCTTGATACGCACCTGCTCTTAATCATTTGAGCTAACGAGGCGGGTATCTTCCAGCGATATTGAAGTGTGTGTGGTGGTGCAGATGGAAGTTGAGGAGTAA
>OZ023327.1:40637898-40656676 GCA_964007535.1 Brachyptera risi
TCCATATACTTTTGTTCATAGATTAAACCAAATTTTTTGAGGGCACTTTTGAGTTGAACCATCTGATTTCTGTAAATATCCATGAATAAGAACTCAAATTGAATAACTTTGTTAACATTTGAAAATATTTCCACCAGTTAAAGTACGAATAACAGTACAAGATATGATGATCACAACTATAGTCTACATAATGAAACGTACTTTCATTCAACCATGTTTTATTAGACGAGCTTTAGCGAGGATTCAATTTGACATACTGAAAAAAATTGGTGTTTGTTTTCATGTTTTTTTTTTAAATGTTTTTTTGTCGGTTCTCCACAGGTCAAACGGCTACAGCTATCAACTTCAAACTTTTTTTTTCGTCATGGTTCCTCATCTAGCTCAGATCTGTATAGTATTGTGGCATCATCGGAAATCAATTTTTTTTTTATGAATTTTAGAAATTTCAAAAATACCCGCTAGAATAACACGACGGAAAAATAATTAAAAAATTTTTATTTTCAAAAAAATTGAAATTTTGGGTTAAGTTGAATAACATCTGGATACACATTTCTGGGAATTCTCAGCTTGATCGGGTGAGCCATTTCGAAGAAAAAACATGAAATGTGCTAAATTGGTACCACTCGAAGCCGTTTTTACCCAGTTATAACTAAAATGTTACCCAATTGGCGAATGTAGGCAAAAGTTTGGCAAAGAAGTCGACATACTATTACTTTCCGCTCGTCTAACAATGCGTATATAGCGTTTTTAGACGAGCTTTAGCGAGGATTCAATTTGACATACTGAAAAAATTGGTGTTCGTTTTTGTGTTTTTTTTTTATGTTTTTTTGTCGGTTCTCCACAGGTTAAACGGCTACAGCTATCAACTCCAAACTTTTTTTAATCATGGTTCCTTATCTAGCTTAGATCTGTATAGTTTTGTGGCATTATCGGGTGGTAACTTTCATTTTTATGAATTTTAGAAATTTCAAAAATACCCATTAGAATAACACAGCGGAAAAAAATTACAAAATGTTTATTTTCAAAAAAGAAGAAATTTTGTGTAAAGTTGAATAACATCTTGATACACATTTATGGAAATTCTCAGTTTGATTGGGTCAGCCATTTTGAAGATAAAACATGAAATGTGCTAAATTAGTTCCACTCGAAGCCGTTTTTACCCATTCAAAACTAAAATGTTACCCAATTGGCAAATTCAGGCGAAAGTTTGGCAATGAAATCGACATACTATTACTTTCCGCTCGTCTAACAACGCGTATATAGCGTTTTCCCAGTCCTAGTAAATTTGTCTCGACACTCTCTGCTTGCCTGATCTATATACGTATTGTTAGACGAGCTTAAGCGTGGATTCAATTTGACATACTGAAAAAAATTGGTGTTTTTTTTCATGTTATTTTTATTTTTTTTTGTCGGCTCCCCACAGGTCAAACGGCTACAGCTATCAAATTCAAACTTTTTTCATCATGGTTTCTCATCCAACTCAGATCTGTATAGTTTTGTGGCATATCGGGAAATAACTTTTATTGTTATGAATTTTAGAAATTTAAAAAATGCCCGTTATTTATACACGGTGGGAAAACAATGAAAATATTTTTATTTTCCAAAGAAATGAAATTTTGTGTGAAGTTGAATTACATCTTGATACACATTTATGGAAATGCTCAGCTTGATCGGGTCAGCCATTTTGAAAAAATAAAATAAATTGTGCTGAATTGGTACCACACGAAGCAGTTTTTACCGATTTATAAATTAAATGTCACCCAATTGGAGAATTTAGGCGAAAGTTTGTCAAAGAAGTCGACATACTATTACTTTCCGCTCGTCTAACAACGCATATATAGCGATTTCATAGTTTTAAAAAATACTGAACACAATCCAAAGCATGATGATGAATATAATAACTTTTCGATTGAACTTATTGATAAGTTTTCTTGATAAGTTATCTAGAGTTGTTACATTCATCAATTACCATACACTGCATGAGTTACATCATAAAGAGAACAGAGACGAAATTCCCAATTCGTAAAAATAATAAAAGCCAAACTGAATGTCAGTTTTTTAATTTGAATAGTTATTAATTTTGTTTTGTGACATTTTGTAATTCACTGTACGTGAATTTATATTCTGAAATGTCCACATTTTCTTCAACCCGTAGCAAATATATGTCAATGCCAAATATGAAATGCCATTAAAGGGTATATCAACACCTGGGCTCGTGATATAGTAGATTGAGCGATGTATTTTATTCATACAGAAGAGGGTTGAGTGAATTGGTGAAGACTGAGAACTTATTAGTAATGAAATCTGAAGACTGTACTAACGTATTTGGTTATCAGATAAAATAATCCAAATAGACGAACTTTAGCGAGGATTCAATTTGAAATACTGAAAAAAATTGGTGTTCGTTTTTATGTTTTTTTTATGTTTTTTTGTCGGTTCTCCACAGGTCAAACGGCTACAGCTATCAACTTCAAACTTTTCTTTTTATGGTTCCTTATCTAACTCAGATTTGTATAGTTTTGTGGCATTATCGGAGGATAACTTTATTTTATGAACTTTAGAAATTTCAAAAATACCCGTTAGAATAACACGTCGGAAAAAAAGAAAATATTTTTATTTGAAAAAAAATGAAATTTTGCGTGAAGTTGAGTTACATTCTGATACACATTTAAGAGAAATTTCAGCTTGATCGGGTGAGCCATTTCTAAGAAAAAGAAATAAAATGGGCTGAATTGGTACCACTCGAAGCAGTATTTACCCATTTCTAACTTGAATGTCACCCAATTGGCGAATGTGGGCAAAAGTTTGGCAAAATAGTCGAAAAACTATTACTATCCGCTCGTCTAACAACGCATATATGGCGTTCTCCTAGTAGATAAAAAACATGGTACAGAAAATATTTTAAAACAAGATTTTGAAAATCATAGAATTAAAAGTTGAGAGTTCAAGAAACTCATCAGGGTAAACAAACATTTCGAAAAAGTTATTTCTTACCGACTTCAAGGAAGTCATGATGAAAGGAATGATTGTATTCTCTCATTTTCAGTCAACGTTCTGAATGATTAATACAGAAAAACATTGTGAAAAAAACTTCAAACTTGAAATTCCGAAAAACAAGATTGTTATACAACATTTTCATCGTAACAAAACTTCAATAACAAAATACCTATTGTTTTTTCGTTGAGAGACTTACATGAACAAATTTTAAGGTTGAAATGCATCAATGTAAAATGTATAAAATGTATCTTGCTTGTATTAATCATCACTAGAAGAAATAGGCACTCATCCATCTGTGCAATAAAAATCAGTATATATTATATTGTTTTGTTTCCGCCAATTCTATTCAGTAGACATTCAAGCCAATGTACTCTTCATCAAACAATGTATATCTTCAGTGATTCAAATGTGTTCTACGAATATCTCTGAATAATATGTGAGGTGTTTTTTGGATATTGCATTTTCTATCCTATCCTGAAAAGTATCGTATTACCTTTTTTTTTTTCATGTCATGAGTTCTTTAACGACTCCAACCAATGACGAAGTTATTCTCAAGTACATCTATCCATTTGGATGATAGTTCAAAAAGTATAGATAACATAAATGCACTACTTTAGCGCGGCGGGCTTCAAGCTTCGGACCCACATTTGTGCCCGACTCAAATTCGAAATTGTAGGCCTATACATTGTGCATGCTGGCACACTGAATAGATGAACCGGAGATCAACTGTAAGAGAAAATAATTAATGAGAAACTGTAGAATATGACTGGTTTGTCGTATATACCAGTGTTTTTGTGATTAGAACGAAGTTTTGAAGTTGCGTATTTGGAATACTTTCTTGCTGTACTCGTGTGTAGATGCATGAGTGTTGGCATCTTGATCAAGTCAATACCAAAAATGTACAAATGAGCAAGTTATTGTGACATTATGAGGGGATGATGAGTTAAACTTTGCAGTGATAACAAGTGGAAGAACGTTCACAACATTTCAAGTCCTAAGCGGGGATTCAACCTAAGCCAAAAGGTAACTTCAGTTTTCAAAAACTGTAAATCGGTGGATTGTGGAGCTACATAATGTGGCATGATAATTAGAGTGTGTAATTCATTTTGGAATATTTCAAAATGATAATAACTCACAGCATGCGCTGAACCAAACAAGAGAAACAGGCACCGGTAGCATAGTGGTAACTTGCTTGCTCCATATGACCAGAATGTGGGGGTATAGCTCGGTTTTGGTTCGATTCATGACCTGACCATCTGAACAGAGGTTTTCCTTTTCCGTAGTAATTAACTATAATAGCCTAGGTGAAGGCCGAGATGGTTCCTACAATGTCACACAAGACTGCTCTATTCTCTACTTATCTTTCCATCATCTAAGATATACTCTCACAATACTATATCACCTTCTCATTAGTCATTCATCCAACTCCAATAGATCTCAGCTATCGTCAGAGTGATTCGTGAAAAAACAATACGAATGATAACCTTCTAGAGAGTAAAATGCTGATGAAACTAGTATTCATCATGTGATTATATTGTTAGGTCACTGCCAACAATTGAAAAATGTAAATCGAAGAACAATAAAAAAATTGTCAGGATGAACCAAGCTTGAATCAGAATTCTCGACAAATACTCATTTAAATGCCGATGAAACTAGCACAAGAAATGCCGTAACATTTCAAATCAACTGATAAGAAAACGAGATGTGATTTTCTCGTTTCTTCTATCAGTATATACAATTTCTTATGAAATAGTTATATACTTATTTCATTTGCAAGACTTACACCGAACTGAACCTAATTTGACTCTAGATAAATGTCTATCCTGTAAGAGAAATGGTCTACGAAAGAAAATGAATATTTGATTGTGTTCAATTTACATGCGCGTAGTAGAGGGTTATTACGTGATTCGTACCCATCGTTGAATTGAATAACACCCTCTTCCCCCAAACATGCATGTTCCACTTTCCCCTCCCTCTCCCTTCACGTGAAAACATGCATGGTCAAAAACACGAAAGATAGTCAGAAGAGATACAGAAAAATAATACATTATTCTCGACGTTTTTTCCGATAGCAATTCTGCAATCAATAGTGAGTGTTTTTCATATATATACATACATATATTTATATATATATATATATATATATATATATATATATATATATATATATATATATATATATATATATACATATATTTATAGGCCTATATATATATGCCCATGAAGTGTCTTTGGAACAAGTTTTCGTTGTCTTCTGGAATTAGACATCGTATTAAGCACTTGGACGTTTGCAGTGGCATTTGGTGCATGTTTAGGATTCGCAACCGAACCTACGAAGAAGGCCACTATACGTGACTACCATTGAAATACCTATTTAGAGTTTCTCTCGAAATTTCATCTCGAAATTCAGACTTTATGTTACGTTTCATACAGAAGAGAGTTGTGAACTCCAATAAGAAAACTTTGCTCCATGTTCCATATACATTCGGCCAAGTTATTTATCAATTCTTTTACAATTATCAGTCCCATTTTCGTGATATGAATTTATTTCAATTTTGAAAACATTTGTACTGTAGTCTCAAAATTCTCAAATGTGATACTTATAACAATTGATTGTTCAGTGGATGAATGAAATAGAAGGAGGCCCGACATTTGATCATCAAGTTAACTGAGTTGAATTAAATTCTGAAGTGAGCTGACCCAATCGATGAAATTTGTTCAGTAAATTACACCTAATTTTAAAAAATGTTATTCAAATCAGATGAAGAAACACATTATAATCTATATTCTTCGGAATAAATTGTACGTTTCAACATATCAGCCCATGATTGAGGGGGAAAGGTGAGATAAGGGATCAGTTATGAAAACCACGCCACTGTAAATAATAGATGGACTCTGAACGTCACACGATTCGTTATTGTTTGGCCCATTTTTATAACCCAGTATACAATCAATATGAAAGTTTATATACGTTATAACGTCTGTTTTATTTCCTCTCTTCTACTATTCTGTCCAATTAAATCATAGCCGTTTAAGGCTTGTTTCTGTCACGGCCATTAGTATAATAAATAATACTGAAGAAACATTCTTGTTATGTATTCAAGTCAATTTTCAGACTTCGTGAATGATGTATGACAGTTGATGAAGGTTACTCCTAACATCCAAAAACAGAATGGTGTCAGCTGATGTTTACCCAGACCTGCCAGCGCAATGACTGGAATAAAATATGAGTAAAGTGAACTCGGCACCTCTACCAAAACTCAAAATGTAGTAGAATTCTTGAATATAACACAAGAGTCGAGTAATAAGTTATTTAGTTGAGCTAGATTCACTTCAAGTCATGTTTGGCCAAGTGTGAATGGCGTGAATCCAGATTTAATCAGAATGATGCCGCTTTCAATTAGCTGATAATTCAATAATGCGTTTCAAATTAGTTACTCTTGAAAATTAACCAGTTGTGTGAATGAAAAAGGCAGAAAATTTAACGATGGTATATTGATAGAATCATATTTTCTTATCGATCAACACCTATGCCTGGAAATAGGTTCCAATAGTAGGGCCTACTCTATAATTTCTTATTTGAACAGCTATTTATACACGAGAGCTGTTCATTTAGTACAACACCAAGTTTTTATGAATTGGAAGGTTCGTTGATTGATATATATATAGAGAAAAAATAAGCTTTATTGAAGAGAGTGAAAGGTTTGATAAATCTAACTGAAAAAACGCTCCATCAGACCTCCTCATGAATTCACATATTTGAACACGAGTTATGTACCAATGATTTGTTGAATATGTATTTTCATAAGTAAATATGAATAAAGTTATGAATTAATACTTTCGGAATAAATATGGGGTTAACATTACTCAGTACAATTTGTTATGTTGAACAATGTCTCAAGATATTCACGAGGATTGTTCTTCCCGTTCTTTCTGTTATAGATGCTCATACGAATTATTATTGTTAGGCATATCCTGTTATTGATGCATAAATGTTGGGGCCTGCCTTCACGATAATTCATCAACTATTTCCAAAAAGCACAGCACTTTTTTTTCATTGTTATCAATTTTTCACATACATAATTAATACGCCTAGCTAACAGTAAACAAAATCCACGAAGTCTCTAAGGCAGACTCGACTGTGGGAGAAAAAATAATATTTCAATCTGTATATTTCTAATTTTTCTATTTTTTTTATTTTTATATCGCGTCATTTGGAATACGATTGAGAAAATGTGAATATATCATTGATGAATTGAGTGGCAACTATGAATGAAAAAAGAAATATTATTATTCATACATCGGACTTATTCACGACATATTGAACCAGAATATACTTATTAAGATACAGAGTACAAAAACACCAATGCAAAATAAATGAGTGATCATCCAATAACATAATATTGTGTATGTGAAAAATGAACACAGAGCAATTAAGATAGTCTCGTGCTGGCTTAGCCGACGTGCAACAAGAAGTAATGAATATGGATATAGTGGATGACATATTAATGCATACATAAATAAACTAAGGAACAACACTGGCAATGACATGAATGTCAAAGAAAAAGAAAAGTTTCAAAGTCATGATTAGCACTACAACAATACAAAGCATAACATTAATATTAGCAACATCAATTTAGACTGAATAGGAGACCAATGATTATAAAATAGCTAATAGAAGTTACAACAGGAGGATTCAGTTTCAGGCCCACAACATCCAAGGAAAACGTTGGAAGTTTCCTTTTTTTCACATTAAATTTATAATATTGAAGAATTTTTCCGATTCCATGGTGTGATTACTGTTCACAAAAAGAGAACAAATGATGATTAGATGTGGTTGACGAATATACGAGAACATTTCAATTTGACACAATTGTATTTTTTTTTCTATTTCATCATTATCGAACATTTATACCATAACTTGACGTATCTCAAACTCGTACTTTTATATTCAAATATACGTAGGCCTTCACATGCGTGTAATTGTGGTCACAATTCGTGTGAATTAAAAATATATAATAATTATTGTATATTGACCCTTTTCAAACAGCTATATGGCGATACACATGAGTGAGTGATAGTGAATCAAATGAGTGATCATAGATGAGAGGACGTTTTCAGAACCCATGCCTGCAGCGGGACTAGAACCCATTCCCGTCTGGTTCAAAATTATTTCTATGCAGTCACTCAATTGCCTTGACCAAACGTACGACCTTCTCAAGGTCATGTTCGAACTTCTTGAAGTGCTAGAAAGACAGTAAGAGCAATGTGAAACATTATGAAAATCTGTGAAGATCAAAATTATTCTGTTCAAAATGCCACCGACAGCAATATTTGATCATGCATAATACCACATCAGCTCTTATAACAATCAATACAGTGTTACTTCGTTTGGAGTTATTTTTTATCGGTTGTGACATCACTTCCGCGTGAAACATGAGACTCCTTATGAGAACAATTAAAAAACACCCATCGATTTTTATTGCACTTGAAGTGTATTTCATTTTTATTGCACCCAATAAATACATTAATAGATTGGTTTACATTCTAATATTCACGTGGTTGAAGCCAGCCGGCGATAGTTTGAGGCAGGGGGTTTATCTTGATGAAGGTTGGGGGGAATGGCGACAATCTGAGACAAATCGTTTGCAGCGCAGAGGGGAAGGTGATGATGTTGTTGCGTGGAAGGTGGCCCGCGCTCTCGGTGATTGCAGGCAGCAGCGTGAACGGTGGTTATCGTGACGTTGTGGACTCCATATAGCAGCGATAATATTACTATTTATTATGTAGATGCGGCGAGAAATAATATCGTGAACTTTATTAACTATTTCACTTTAATACAAAATCCTACTCTAATTATGTTCGGTTAATGGAATTGCCCGCAGGTTTCGATTAATCGATTATTATTCAAATTCTTCTTCATCTTCATCTTATTTGTTAATGTAATAAGATTCACTGTTCATTTCCGTCGTTCTCATAATTTATAATTTATTAACTTCATTTTGCCATACTTGGACTCACTTTATATATCACTGTTCATCATCGACACTCGACCGTTCATAATAACACAGGATAACGCATATTACTCAACATTGCCGACCAGCAGTTCCACAATCAGGTTCAATTATCAGATTCCAACTAACTAACATGTTCTGCTCCCTTGGCTTATATTAGCCCCTTCAAGGCTATGACGTGATTTCTATCGAATCAGAGGGTAGATAAAATGACGTCAACTCTATTTTCAAATATTACGTTATTTTAAACATATCCAGAGCAAAAACATTAGACTTTCAGAATCAGTTGTGAAAACACTGGTTGCTCATATTTAGCTATGCTTATTAGCACTGGTTTCTGTTGCATTTAGTCACACGGTGAACCACATATAAATGCCATGTCAAACAAATTCAAATTGAAGATGTAATTTCATTAGACGAAGAAAATCCACCATTACACTCTTTCGTAATACATTAGTGAGCCAAAAAATCTACGCATAATATTGTTATTTTACATTAGAAGCACTTCTTGAAAGAAATCAATGGATTCAATTGAATTCATTGATTTCTTTCAAGAAGAGCATCAACAATTTAACTATCTGGATTGTGAAATCCAATTAGGTAACTAAGTTAATTATGAAGTAACTTTACTAAACTCAAACATTGATGTGACCTGCCTTGATATATGATTAATAAGTCACTTTATCCAATGCGCTATATTCTCTTCCAATTAACATTTTCCGTAGCGATTTACTTACACGCATGACTTACGTAAAAGCTCTACTTATTTTCGTGTATGTCTAAATGGCAGGCAACTACATAAAAGATGCGTTCGTTCTATTCTCTATACCATTTTTTCGCAAATAGGTTGTTATTTCGAGAAGGTTATCTATACCTTCTATAATACGTAGCCCCATATACATGGCATTTCATCAAAATTGTGTGCGTTCACATATTCATCAGTTCACCGATTAATCTGCGAAACATATTCATGTAACATAAATAAACTACATACTAAAAGGTAAAATCATCAATTCAATGGTCAGACTGCATTGACGTATCGAGCAATTGTATTCGAATGTATATATTATATTGACTATATCCACTTCATATACATAGAGAGATAAAAAATCTATGAACTTGAAAGGACAATCATGAATTATAAGACCATAATAATACATTTCACGTCAATGCTCCTCATACTTCAATTGTATTGTATGATGCATAGAAGAAACATTTTATCATACAGAATAGTGGATAGGATGATGTCAATCACGATTTATTATCAATGTTTTAGTATTGGTTTTCGGTTACGATGTATGATTAAATTGTACATTACATGGTTGTCGATTCAATTGTATACATGTTCTAGACGTACACTTGCGGGCATGTGAAATGTTTTTTTTTTCTCAAAATGAGAATTCAATCCGAAAGAAATCCACACATATTTCACCAATAATCATCAAATAACCCATACGTGGAATAATAATAATAATAATAATAATAATAATAATAATATATATATATATATATTCTTTTGATAATTAGAAACAGTTTACAAATTCTGTACAAAACTCCGCTGAGCTGCTTTCGCAACTTGTCAGCAGAGATTATGCTGAACCATATGATAAGCAATTGACCTTTATTATTACTCGTGCGTCTTGTTTTAGAGCTGCTTCCTCTGAATGGCAATATATGAGACAATAAAAACAACATACAAACAACAAACAACAAAATCCTATTTAAGTATCCGAGAAAAGAAAAAGAAAAGTGTATACATCATCAAATGAATTAAATATTATTCTAGTATATGGAATTTACTGATTTATTCTAGAGTGATGATCCAATTTTTCACATTCAGTTTAATATATGCCAGGTATGTTAGTCTGCGAAGATTTGCTGGCATGGCATTAAATAAAATCGGAACCGTTACCTTCAAAAGTCTCTTGCCGTAGCTTTGTTTTTAAATTCATTTTCATCCAATGAATGTTAATTATTACAATACATTTTCCACTCTTGAGTGTCCAAGAAACTCATTGAGGGTCTAACTGTGGAATAAACTAATAATACTCTCTAGGATATGATACAATACAAATGAATGAATATAAACAAAGTAAAGCTAATTCATAATTTTTTTTTCATTTGAATAGTTTTGTACAATGTCATATAGTATTTTACACTCATTAATTAAATAAACGCAAAGCCTGAAACAGGCTTGTCTGCGGGTGTACACAAATTCTTTGAAAATACATTTTAATGATAGTAATTTTTTTTTTTTTATTAGATTTAAATAATACATACAGACAAGATTAATCAATACGCTCTTCCACAAAGCCAAGAAGGCTAATCTGTGGGATGAGAAATGAAATTAAGAATATTAATAATAATAATAATGATACATTTGTATATTCCTTCAATTTTGATCTTATAACATCATATAGGAAATGCCGTATGAATTGAATATAATAATATGAATATGGATTATCGATATCATCTGATCTTAGAATGTGCAGTGTCAGTAAATTTTCTTCAGGATGCGTTGTAACATGATTCGATCGACTTACTTCCACCACTTTATTCGACCACTTTATTTGACCGCAAGTGTACATACTATGGGTTGGTTCCACCCATACAAACAATCGATGACAGTTTCAATAAACAGAGCGCAATAGTTAAATAACTTCATTCTATATATTGAGTCAATGATATTGAATGACAAAATGACATAAAATGAAATCCCCGGCAAATCGTGTGAAATGAGATTTTATTCATCCATATTTTCTGTATTCCGCATAAAATGGCTAACCTAAACACAAAACTTTTTTAATTAGGTCACATTGAATATAGGATATTTCAGGTTCCAAATGAATTGTTTTTGAGAACATCAAATCGAATTGTACAAAATGCTAGGCCCATATTACCAGTGGATACATATATGAAAATATTCACCTCAAAAAGTTGCTGAAATTTTGTCACTATTCGGTAATGTTCCCCATAATTACAACATCACCCAATTATCAAATCTATCATATATATATATATATATATATCTCAAACACAGATAATCAATTGAATTGGGCCATACTGATGAAAAATAATTCGAACCTATGATCAACATTTTCATATTTCGCTTATCCATCGCAACACAACAAATGTAAATATCCTATGTACTCCTATAGTATCCTATAAGTATATATAATATCCTATAGTACTCAATTGAAGCTGCATTCGCCTTTATATTGGTCTTTTTTTTAAATCAATAATGACCAACCCAATTGTTTAAAATCTGTACTTTCATCCGTGAATATGTCGGAGACAGCTAAAGTATTCAAGCCAATCATTCATACAAAGCCTGAAGTAGACCGAACTCCTAAGGTATGAAGCCCCACAAATGGGACAGGTGTTTAAACCATTGAAAGAAAGAAAGTAGTCGTCGGCCTATTGGGGCATATAAGACCAACATTTATGCTCGGGTCTCAAATTTGAAGGGGTCATAGACAGAGGCAAAACAATACATCGTTCAATCTTTTTGATAATATAGATGATGATGTAACAGTGTACAAATGTATCTGTGGAATATGTAAGACTTCATCAATTCCATTGTATAATGATCATTCTTGCTCTATTTTTTTTTTTGTGTGTGTGGGGGGATATGGCAATAAATTTGATCCACAACGTAAAATGAAATATATTTCTCTCATACAACACAATAGAAAATGAGAAGAAAAAATGCGATTATGAAAAACGTCCCCTGAAGTCACATGAGAATTTAAATATTCATTGTTTTGTTATACATCCAATTTTCAAGTTATACGAACAAAATTGGTTGTGTCAAGGTTATGTATATGGCCTGCGGTACCAACAAAATCGTTCTCCCTCTTGGTTACATCGAAGCATGACGATTCCTTCATTATGAATGATGCTTATCACCATAGCTTTTGTCAGAATTTCTGTCATAAAGCTAAAACTACTGCATTCAGATTTTAGATAAAAGGAAATGATTTCCGATTCGAAAAGTTTATTCCGCTTGATATCCAAGTCTCGGATGTTTGTCGTCGATAAGACTACATCGATGGGAAGCGAACATAAGGGACGTTGTAAAGGGTGCATGTAGCAACATCAAATGAGGAAGTATCAGTTAGAAAAGGAGGTCGACTAACAATCTCAAGGTAAGTATATAATATATCGGTGAATAGGTTGTCTCGATCAGATAATATTCTGTTCGTCAAGTTCCTCAATCAGAGCATTTCCGAGCATGAGTGATGTTTTCTGGTGACGAGACTGTTTGGTAAAGTGTGAATTTTAAAATGATTTGTGGTTGATTTGAATGCTTAGTCACAATAAGTTCGAATATCGCGCTGTTTTATGGTCACCATTTGATTTCTCGAGACTTGCTCAAGAAAAACGCCCCCTATACCTTCAAGGAGAAAGCTCAGTAAGTAATCGGATATATTTAAGGCCAACGTAATAAATACATTGTGTTGTAGAATTGTCTGTACTTCAGTTACGATATACAACGTATTCATAAAATTGGAATTATTGGAGAAAAGTTGGAGAAATGAAATACTTAGGGATGTCAATCGACTCAATTGAACAATAAGTGGTTCAATTGTGGGATCACGGGACAATACATGATCACTATTATTATCAAGTGATAACTTGAAAGTAATAATAATAATAATAATAATAATAATAATGTTTATTTGTACAGATTGATCATATACATGATATTGCCATCGTCATGAGAGAGAATAAAAATAAGATTGATATTATGGAATTATGGAATACATAAAAAATCATTTTTCAAATTGTCAAGGTTCAAATTGTCACATATATAGCAGTATATATACACACCAGAATACCAAGCTTCGTAAGATGTTAAAAGAGAAGATGCCATATTATTTCTTTATATTTATGGAGCATCTCGTATGAATTCTTGTATACTATAATAGCACTTTGTAATCAGCAAATGTTTTAGACCCAGTTTAAATTTATTTCCCTTCTTTCTCTTGAGTGTCAGAGGTAAGGCATTAAAAAGATATGTACCTGCATATATAGGTCCTTTTTTAAAAATAGACAGATTGTGAACTGGGACTTTTATATTATTGTGTCTTGTATTGTAAGTATGTTCATCGTCAAAATCGTTAATTAGATACTTATTATCTATTACGTAAAGTATAGTATTATAAATATATATGCATGGAAGTGTCATGATTTTAAATTTTATGAAGAGAGGTCGGCAAGAATCCTTATAAAAAACTTCAGCGCAGGGGTTAAAGCTAGCATTTGCGAGGTACCTAATCGCTCTCTTTTGAAGTATGAAAATGCTATTAACTTTGGGGGAGTGCCCCCATAGTATTATGCCATATTGTAAATGAGAGTTGATGTGTGCAAAATAAACAAGTTTTCCGGTTACAAAATCGCAAACATCCATTATACGCTTCACCAAGTAGCAGCCTGATGCTATTTCTGAGAAATATATTTAATGTGACTAGTCCACGTCAATTGTTTGTCAAGGATGATACCAAGAAATTTAACTTCCTCTTTCTCTTCTATACTTTTACCCTCCAGGTAAATTAGTGGTGATGACACATTGTCGAGAGTTGTAGAATGTATATGCCTACTCTTAGCATTGTACTGAAACTGCATAAATACTGTTTTAGAGCTATTTAGATACAAGTCGTTAGCCGTTACCCACTCAGATAGCTCTTTTACTGCTGCATTTATGTTGTTGGTATGACAATTATTGTTGAATTTTGAATTAGCTTGGTTAATACACGATTTTGATCCTTGAATTAAATGACTTGTGTCATCTGCATAGAGCGTTAATTTGCCATTTTTCACATTATTTGGTAGATCAGTTGTGAATAGAATAAACAGTATCGGAGCAATCGTCGATCCCTGAGGCACTCCTGTGTTGAAAGTAATGGGAAGAGATTTGATATGATCGTGGAAAGAATTCTATTGAGGGTAATTTACATAAGACTATAGATTTGTCTCAAATATATATGTCAGGTTTTGTTGAAATTACCAGAGTTTTCGGCAGTCGATCCATAATAGGAAATTGACACACTTCAGTTCTGCTTTAACGTACGTTTGGCTTCTCTGCACTTTCGGTCTCCTCTTTATAGTTCTTTTTATTGGATATATGTGTACAGAATGTTTTCTTCATGGAGTCAATCTGTCTACGTCTATCAGGCAATTTTCATTTGGTCAAACTCTTAGAGAGTCTTTACATTTTTTTACCCCCCACTTTTTATTTACACAAAAAACCGTTGAAGTTGAGTGAATCCCGCGTGCAGAAAGTGTCTTGTGTGCAGGATAACTAACACAGAAGAGAAATAATGAAAATTTATCCAAGCAGTGTAATATCTATTGTAATATTGACAGTAATGATATCTATATTGAGGTAGATACAGTATGCAGTTACATACGCTTCAAGACCAGATCACCTCAAGCCCATGGATTCGACTGAATAGCTCAAGTGTGACGATGTCAACGAGTACCAAGTTTCTTGGCATTATAGTTACAGATACTTTGGACTGGTCGTGCCAGGTGAAAATGCCAGTGAAGAAGATACTAAAAGGCATTTTTATGCTCAGAAGCCTGTGCCGAGTTGTTTCTCCAGTAGTGCTACGCATGCTTTATTTTTGACACGTATATTCGCACCTACAATACGGAAAAATATTTTGGGGGCATTCTTTTCATGCCAGAAGGCTTTTCCTGCTACAAAAGCGAGGTATGAAAATTATTGGTAACGTTACTGAGTCAACTTGTATACCTCTTTCTAAATCTTTTGTACTGCTCACTCTACCTTGTATTTTTATTCTTAAGTCCGTCGTTTTTGTGGAAGAGAATTTTACACTATTTCAATGTAATCATGAAATCCACCAACATGATACACGACGTCGTAATGACTTACGTGTGGACAAATATAGGCTCATGTTGTATAAGAACGGACCACAATATTCAATTTCACGGTTTTATAACAACCCACCCATAGACATCAAGTCGATATCCAGCATACCTACGTTCAAATCCAGAGTTAAGGAACTGTTATGTGAAAATGCTTTTTACTCTGTTAACGATTTTTCAGCTTCAAGCTAATCTTGAACAATGCTTATTATATGTATATTTGTAATTCATGACGTATATCATACGTCCATTATTATTATTATTATTATTGATTATTTGATATTATTTGACTATCCCTTCAAAACCGTATCATTTCAACAATAGTGTCCAATCATATAAAAGATCGATCAAGCCACAGTTTTCCTGCGTATTTTCGTTAATGCAGTCTACTTTCAGTACCTTTGTTGGTTGTATGAATATTGAGTCATCTTGAAATATTATTTTTCAGAAGAATTTAAATTACATTCTAGTCATTCAGTTGATACTCAGTTTGCCTTGCTTTCCAATTTTGTTCTCCCCACATGGAACAACAAAAATGAGAAGAGGAGTCTTAATTATATAATTCTATCATTCTTCAATTCTTTGCTCACTAATTTGAGAAACTTTTCCAAGTTTTATGGAGTAAAAAGAGAAATCAGAACTTTTATTCTTTCTAACATGGACGGTGTGTGCACCGACCATTGTTGAATTATTTATTGAGTACCATGTTCGGTTTTTCTTTTGGTTCATCAGTTTCTTTCTGAACAAATTTAGGCCTACATTTGAAATCATTTGTTTCCTGATCATTTTGTTTATTCAAATAATATTTCCTCCATTTTTATCACTCATTCAACACCTACATATGTCACCTACATACAAATGCCATATGATCTAGTGACTATATATATTATTGTATTCTATTTTATATTTCCAATATGTCAAGTAACGACTTTTTATTTCATGTGTACGAAGAGAGACAGTTTTTATTTGCATACATAGGTTAAAACGCCACAGTCAAGCCCTTATGGGGCTTTGTGGAAACTGACAAGTGCATGTCGAATTTGTGATTCATGTTAATTTATTAAAGCAATGAAAAAAAAATATATATATATTATTATTGTTACTATAAAAACCATATTGATGTTTTTTTAATGGATATTAAAGGAAAGGGTGGCGTGGAATAGCAGTGAATGGATTAACGGCAAATGAATCGTGTAACTTGGTCTTTGCAGAAGTGAACGAAGAAGTATATTTGTTGTTATTCCAAAGAATAACAGAAAATTATATTTTTGCCGTTATTCCAGTGGAATAACAGCAAATAAGAGTATTTGCTGTTGTTCCAGTCAGTGTTTCGCGGATGAATCCATTTGCCGTCATTCCATGGAATAACAGCAAATAGAATTTTCTAAAATTCATCACATTTTTCTTTTACCGTTATAAATCGTAAAAAAAAAGTTGCTCACTCAATTACTATTTTAATTTTCGGAAACACGTCAAATAGCTATTTGCTATTATACCAATGGGAATAACAGCAAAATAAGTTTGCCATTATTCCAGTGGAAAAACAGCAAATTAACTTTTGACGTTATTCCAGTTTCTTTGATCGAAAATTTGTATCAAGACCCAGAATTGTATTTGCTGTTATTCCAATTGGAATAACAGCAAAAGAAGATTTGACGTTATTCCAGTGAAACAACAGCAAACCAACTTGTGGCATTATTCCAGTTTCAAAAAAGTCGATATTTGTATTTGCTGTTATTCCAATTGGAATAACAGCAACAACAATTTGCTGTTCTTCCAGTGGAATAATGGCAAATGAATTTTTGCCGTTATCCTAGTTTTTCAAAAAGCGATATATGTATTTGCTGTTAGTCCAATTGGAATAACAGAAAAGGAGAATGGACGTTATTCCAGTGGAACAATAGCAGACTAACTTTTGCTGTCATTTCAGTTTCAGAAAAAGATATTTGTATTTGGTGTTGTTCCAATTGAAATAACAGCAAATACAAATATCGCTTTTTGTTGAACTGGAATAACGGCAGAATTTAATTAGCTATTATTTCACTGGGAGAACGCCAAATCGTTGTTTGCTGTTATTTCGATTGGAATGACAGCAAATACAAATATCGACTTTTTTGTAAACTAGAATGATGGCAAAAGTTAGTTTGCTGTTATTCCACTGGAATAACGTCAAATCTTCTCCTGCTGTTATTCCAATCGAAATAACAGCAAATACAATTCTGGGTCTTGATACAAATTTTCGATCAAAGAAACTGAAAGAACGTTGGAAGTTCATTTGCTGTTGTTCCACTGGAATGAAAATAAACTTTTTTCGCTGTTATTCCGATTGGAATAATAGCAAATACCCATTTGATGTTCTTCCAGAAATTGGAAGAAGGAATCGAGTGAGCTACTCTTCTTTTACTTCTCATAACGGTAAAGGATAATGTGATATATTTTAGAAAATTCTATTTGCTGTTATTCCATGGAACAACAGCAAACACTCTTATTTGCAGTTATTCCACTGAAATAACGGCAAGAATATATAATTTGCTGTTATTCCTTGGGATAACAGCAAATATACTTTTTTGTTCAATTTTGAAAAGACCAAGTTTCACGATTCATTTACCGTTAATCCATTTACTGCTATTACATCTCCCCAAGAAAAAGATATCTGATTGATCTATATAAACTTAGAATCATTGACAGTACCAAAACTTTATGAATAGATTAAAAATACAAGAATCTGAACCCAATCGAAATATCAATTATATACATATGTATATATATATATATTTTTATATATATATATATATATATATATATATATATATATATATATATATATATATATATATATATATATATATATATATATATATATATGTATATAT
>OZ023327.1:40656876-40742621 GCA_964007535.1 Brachyptera risi
TGGATGATGAATGAGATGATGAGATGATGAGATGAAAGGTTATTTCATTAGGTGTAATGGATGGTGGGAAGGAGTCGGTCGTGGCCTGTTTTTAAGGAACCATCCTAGTATCAACCTGAACGACAGAGGGAAACCACAAAAAAAACTCCTGTCAGGATGGTTGACCATGACGGGAATCAAACCCCGGTCTCCCGAATGACGGTTCAGTGTGATACCACTCGGTCACGCATCTCGGTTGTATCATTACTAGAAAGAGATTCGAATCAATTCATTTTTCCATCTCAGATTAGATGTGTTCTAATAGGAATATATATACGGTGAACTATTCCTAAAAAAAAATTATTCTTGATTAGTATACAGAAATAGGTTGCAACATTGGAAACAAGAGTTACTAAAAGTTTAGTGAGTTTGTGTATGTCTTATTTAACGCTCCAAGTATTTCGTGATTGAAACGAATTCATGATTCCCTAGATGAAATTCATCTGATGATACATACATAGTATATACATATTTGACTACCTAATGAATCATGAAAGGAGCAAACTATAAATGATAACTCAACACGAATTTATTAATTTCTCACCTGAAGATTCGAAAACGGTGTCTCTTATTACCTGTAACAAGCAGACAACATCGTCTCGGAGACGTCAGGCTAGAAAAACAACAACATATTGACTCAATATTCAAAGTTGGTTTCTGCTATGACTCATCAGTATGCATATATATATATATATATATATATATATATATATATATATATATATATATATATATATATGTGTGTATATATATATATATATATATATATATATATATATATATATATATATATATATATATATGAAAACAAAAATTATATATATATATATATATATATATATATATATATATATGAAAAAAAAAATTATATATATATATATATATATATATATATATATATATATATATATATATATATACATATATATATATATATATATATATATATATATATATAATATATATATATATATATATATATATATATATATATATATATATATATATATATATGAATACTATCTGGTTCGTGATCAAGATTCACGGTTCACACAGTATACGCAACTCACGGGCATATACTTCTTATTTGTTGTAGCAAAAGCTTGTACAAATAGCCTGTTACCGTGTACATTTTCATCTCGATTTTTTACACTCTATAATGTAGTTCAGATTGATATTATGTGAGGTAAGTTTCCTCATATTATAGGTTCCATGGAGGATATGGAACTTGTGAGTTAGATCTTCATTTCACGCTGAATTTGACTTATATTATTTGTAACCAAGTTTTTTTATATTATGGAGGGCACCGTAGTATCACATTCTGTACTGATGCTAGCACTTCAAAAAAATAAGTCCTTCACCAAAAACTTAAATATATTGAACACCCTTTTGAGTGATGATAATAACATAATCACGGCGAAGGTGGAATATGGATATCATTGGATGATAATAAAATTAGGTCGATGATGGAAATGATTTGAAAAATGATGTTTGATAATGAAAAATGATATTGAACATAAGTAAATATTCAATTCTGATAATTTTGTTCGTAGTGGAGTCTTGCGAATTCTGAAATTCTGAGCTGAACGTATCAACAGAGCTCATCAGTTGCAATTCAAAGTTTTTGTGTGCCAGAAAAATGGGGAGATACAATATCATAGTTTGAATTCGAATAAACTTCAAAGCAAACAGAAAGTATCCTGATGGGTTATTTAGATGAGCGTAGCGAAGCTTTCCATTTCACTCCCTGAAAAAAAATGGGCTTCGTTTTTATGTTTTTTTTTTTGTCATTATGTACGCGGCATACAGGTCAGAGAAATGAATCAATCAACTTGAAACTTTTTCTGAACGTTGGTGTCATACCAGAATAGGTTGGGATTGTCATCCAGAGAAATCGATCGGAAGGTTTATCCGGAAAATAATCGGAAAGTTTGAAAAATCCTCGTAAGAATAACCCGGAAGAAAAATACTTGGAAAATAAGAATTCTTCAAAAGCTCTCAAATTTTCACCGAATATGAACAATACTATTATACACCTTTCCAGAGATTTTTGCAACAATCGAATGAGAAATAACAAAGAAAACGCATTAAAGGTGTACATTTTATTGAATATTTGGATCAATTGGATTTGCAAAGTGTTTATGCGACAGGTTGCAGGTTACTATAAATATCAACAGGTTGCAGGTGAGGTTTTTGAACGTTTGAAGTAAGTCAAGGTTTGTAGATGTAAATTGAGCGGACAAGTTATTTTTCATTCTAGACTTCCATACTTCAAAGCTCATCTCACAACGCGCATCCCGCGTTTTCCTAGTTTAATTTGTTCATAACCTTTCCAGAGAAGAGAGGTACACTTTTCTCAATGTTATGTTCGATACAATTTTTTTTCTGAATTACATCGAAAACTTGACACAAAGCTATTGTGTCCATATGAAGGCTAAGGATGAAAGTTCAGGATGAACGGGGCACCACAATGGCGATCTTAACACCCCAAAGGAATTGATAGATATAATAATAGCTTATCCAACACATTGCAAAAATGATAGTGACAAGTTAATAAATTAAGAACATTACAAAATTTCCTCTTCTCCGTCCATTCCTCATTCACGTTTCTATCCTCAATTTGATGTAATGAAAATGTATTTTTTGTGTTGTGTTTTCCTTTTGAATAATTCCTCACTAGATCATTTCAAATATTCATTCTCTCGTGGTTGAATGAATATATTTAATTTGAATCAGAACATCGAACTTCACATAACCTGGAACGTATTATTATTTTCTCAGAATGACCTCCAAGTGATAAGCTAAAAGTTACAAGACAGCCTATCAATTAAGTGCGGTAGATAACTTTATTTCGGTCGTTACATCTCAATTAAACTAACGTGATAATGTGCTTTCATCAACTGCGATATAACTCCCTCAACATGTTTCGTAGAAATGGAAAAATTACTCAACTCTAATATAAATCTCTTGGAATTAATTGCATCAACACGGCGTGCCTATTTCGTCTACTCTGTTACTTCAAATTAACATCATCTATATAGGACAACACGCATTTCATCACCTCTCTGTCGCATGAAGACACAAAGTGATGGTACGTAGAGTATAGCGCGACAACTGGCTTTACAAGTAATTGGATCGCAAACGAAGTACTTCCACAATTTTAAGTAATTTATTATTTTGTATTAATGACAATTTTTAATCTCAGATATGAACGTTGATTCATAATAATTGGATGAAAGATGAGAGATCCCTCCACTCGACTAAAATGAGATTTGCCTGTGTGATCTTCACATTTATCCTGGTATGAAATCGTTTTGAAGTGGTGAATATCATCTAATTCGAATCTGTATAGTTTTCTTGTGTGTTCTTCACTTTTCTTTCAGTATGATATCGTTTTGAAGTGGTGAGATGAATATAATCTTATTCGAATCTACATAGTTTCGACTGAACAATTAATTATTTAATTGTTTAATTGGACCAACAATTAATTGGACCGAGCAAAAGTGAGTCAAGATTTAATTAAGATGATTCAATAAAAGATTAATGCGGAATGATAAAACTGAAGATGTCTTCTAACTAGTACTTGCATATAAGCGGAAACACAATGAATAATTCCAATGATTCTAACCAAATTGGTGTCGACGTTCAATTTAGAAGAATTTAATTCATTTGCCAAAATTTTTTCCGAATTTATCCCGAAGTGAAGTGTTCAGTCATGAAATGGGATTTAATATAATTCTTTAAAACCCAGTATTTCTTATAGTGAAAGAAATGAATCAAAGATGTGATCAACCATGAAATAAAATGTACGTATCATCATAGCTGGTAAGTTGCGTGTACGTACACATAGGGCACATATTTCACAAAGCACAACATTAACAAAAAATGCCGACAGAAAATAATTGTGGATAACAATGAAAAACGTACTGTACAATATTCAATTATCTGATACGATCAAATCTGAATACGTTCAAGTCAACGAGAAATTGATTCCCACAGTCAGAAGACATAATTTTAAGAACGATGACACGATTGATTGGATTCATGTTCCATAGATGATACCTTGAGAGCAATTTTTTTTATAAAATTCATTATTGATAGTTGCAAGGTGCTACATGAAATTTCATTTTCGTTTTGTTGACTTGATATATTCCTCGTATAAATGACAATGGCCTATAAGTCGCATCTCGTATGAAGATAAAATGGTCACCAAAACCATGTTATAAGGGGGTACAAATGAGTGGGTTATACACGAATGAAGTTTACAAGTGACCTCATTGCCTCACGCGTCACCCGAATCAACGCCAGACCAGAATTTAAGTCCTGCCACAGAACGTTAGGTGACAGCGCCTAAAGAACGGCAAAAGTAAAACAAATTAGTGCGAATGAAATCGATGTAATTTCTCAAAATTGGATGTATCCAAAACACGCTGCATGTGTACTTAACGTCGAGGAGTGCACGATATGTGAAAGTTTTCTCCCACATTTTTATTGTCTTACTTCATTTTTCTTGAAGAGGCCACACTCTTTAGAGTCGATGGGAGTCGATTCAGAGAAATATAAGTTCATGGTGATAACTTCTGAACGGTATGAGATATCGGAATTCTAATAGGCCAGAAACACAGATAATTATAATTGCTTCAAGATGATATAAGTTATAACTATTAAAGTCATGTCGCATAACTGTCGAGCGTATATACAGCTAAAATAACATATTTTTCAGCTGTATATATACGCTTGACAGTTATGCGAGATGCGTTAACTTATATCATCTTGAAGTTAATAAAATTATATGTGTTACTCGTGCATTAAAATTCTGATATCCCATACTATTCAAAAGTTATCACCAAGAGACTGATATTTCGCTAAATAGACTATTGAGTGAAATATCAGTTTTTTGTAAATAAATTATGAACGGTACGAGGTACTAAAATTTCAATGTGGGAGAAATAAATATCTATTTATCAATTTCAAGACTACGGGAAATAAAATGAATAACTTCGACCTCTAACAGTTTCACAGGTATACAAATGAAATATTCTGTGAGAAGTTCAGCTGTATACCTGTGGAAATGATGCGATGCAAGTTGATTATGTTCTACCTATACTAATTTTGGTAGTATACTCTTGGTTTTCTTCAAGGTTTCATCCATGGCCCAAATTTGGGGAATGATGATTCTGTGATCATTTTTGATGGTACTAAAAAATGTTCATAGCATCTCTCATCAATTGAAATTCCTGCGTTTCCCCCGTATTATACATTTTGATAACTCATAATACAGGTCAAAAGTCATCATAATCAAAAGTCATCAATCAACTACGATGCCAACTCTCACCTCCCATCCATTGCGAAATTGTGTACGTATAAAATATATCTATATCATCTCATGTTCACACAAAATAGTAATAATGCCATATCAAAAAAACGTTTTTAAGGCTATGATATATTTCCTGTTGAGAGAAGAATATGCGTTTTCTCGAAAAACCCGTATCAATTGTGCTCTAAAACTGTTTAATTTGAGACAAGAAGATTTGAATAACATGGAAGAAGTTTCATATTCATTAGTCAAGTCTGTTGACCTGTTTGAACGCAAGTGTGCACAGAAAATTCAGAAAACAAACGTAACAAATTGATTTCAGTTGTGGTCGTTTACTTTCTTCATTCAATTAATAAATTCGAGTGATCTTATATCATATATTTCAAATGATCATTCACTTCCACAATTGGTATTTTTTCAAAATTATTTTTAGGATCATATTGATAATAATTATCATGTTTTTTTCAAGTTGAAATCAATTCCATTGTTTCCCAAAATGTTCACATGAACACATTCACAAAAAAGCCACAAAGGCGGATACATGCTTATCGGTGGTTTACATAAAAAAATACGATAACAAAAAAAAACAATGTTGAAAAATACAATGTTGGATATATATGGAGAATGATGAAAAATGAACAGTTTATTTGACAATATGGAGTGCAAAATATTGTACGATGAATCTCAAGATAACTGAGTAGTGAGTAGGAGAGAATAATAGTTTAATCGATGATATTTGTATAGAAGCAAAAATTCACCAATGAGATGTGTGATACATGTGAAATGAAACTTGACTTCCTCAGTAGTAACAAAATTATTCTGAACTCACAGAATGAGCAAAACTGATACAACACAAGGATGATAATGATAATGTTACTTCAAAATGATGATGATAATGATAATAATAATAATAATAATAATAATAATGGTGGTTCTCCAGGAGAACCACCATCTGAGAAAGCGTTGGTTGATTATTGGAAGAGCATATGGTCAGTACCGATAGATCATAAATTTGATGCTGCGTGGATACATCAGGAAAGGCTGCGCACTTCTAATGCACAGACAATGGAGAAAGTCACTGTAACAACAGTTGATGTTCAGAACGTAGTAAGAAGAATGAATAATTGGAAGTCACCGGGTATTGACAATATTCACACATACTGGTGGAAATATCTTCGTTCTTTACATCCTTTTATCGCCACACTGATGTCAAAGGTGATTGATAATCCGTCCACTCTTCCTGATTTTCTTCTCAAAGGTGTGACATATCTGAAACCCAAATCTGACAAAACAGATGACCCTAAGTGTTATCGTCCGATTACTTGCCTCTGTACGCTTTATAAAATACTTACATCCATCATCGCGGAGAAAATCTCATCTCATTTAATGACAAATGATATGTTGGCAGAGGAACAGAAAGGTTGTAGAAGGTCTTCACAAGGAAGCAAGGAACAACTAATAATTGATACCACCATTACTGAGCATGCGAAGAAGAGACGTAGACATATTTCATTAGTATGGATAGATTATGAAAAGGCTTACGATTCCGTGCCTCATTCCTGGTTGTTGGAGGTGATGAAGATTTACAAGATAGATGGCACATTGATAGAATTGCTCAAATTTTGCATGAGTAAGTGGATGACTAATTTACATTTAACTATGGCAGATGTTGGGATATCATCGGAGAATATTGATATCAAAAGGTGAATATTTCAGGGAGACACTCTGAGTCCGTTATGGTTTTGTCTTGCCATTAACCCACTTAGCACGTTACTCAATCAAAATGGTTGTGGGTATAAGATGAATAAGAATATCCGTCTATCTCACTTATTATACATGGATGATATTAAGTTATATGCAAAGAATGAGAGTGAGATGACTTCATTTATAGAAACAACAGCAATTTTCAGTAATGATATGAGAATGAAGTTTGGTCTGAGTAAATGTGCGGTCCTACACGTACAAAGTGGAAAAATAAAAAAAACTTCAACTTGCAACTTCATCTTGACCCTGCTGAGAGTGTCATACCCGGCTTAGAAGAAGACTCGACGTATAAATATCTTGGTATAAAGCAATCGTTTTTAAATAAAACATCTGCGGTCAAGAAGGATATGCTGACGACGTTTAATACCAGACTGAAGAAGGTGTTAAATTCAGGTCTCGCTGGAAGAATCAAAATTATGGCTATTAATGGATGGTGTATTCCTATTATATTATACACTTTTGGTGTTCTGCATTGGACCAGAACTGATATCGAAAACCTTGATCGCCAGATCAGAGTAAAACTGACTCAGTATAGATGTCACCATCCGAAGTCGGCAATGGAACGGCTGTACCTTCCAAGAGTAGAAAAAGAAAGGGGGTTGATAAATCTTCAGCAGTTACATGGAAAACAGATTCTGTCATCAAGAAATTATTTCTATAAGAAACAACAAGAATCCCCACTTCATGATGCCATCGTCAAGTTAGACCTGAATCTTTCGCCTATAGATTTGTGTAACACCGAATGAGTAACTAAGCAAATAGAGGAGAATGATTTTATTTCAACATGGAGGGCGAAATCGCTACATGGAAGATTTACGGAAAATTTAGATATGGCTGATAAGTTATCTTCAATGAAGTGGCTGCAAGAAGGAAGCTTGTATAGTGAAACTGAAGGTTTCATCATTGCTATACAAGACGAAGTTATGTCAACCAAAAATCATCAAAAATACATTCAGAAATTGACCATTGATAATGACTCATGCAGATTATGTCATACGAAGCCAGAGACTATTCAACATATTACTTCGGGCTGTACGAGTATTGTCAATACTGAATATCTTCACAGACACAATCTATCTTGTAAGATTTTACATCAGCATCTTGCCCAAGCTCACGGTCTTCTTACATCTCAGTCTAGGTATTATGACTATCAACCAGAGCCTGTTCTTGAGAACGAACGAATTAAACTTTTCTACGATATTTCTGTCATAACTGATTTAATCATTCCTCATAACCGTCATGATTTGATGATTGTTTACAAAGACACTAGAATTGCTCATCTCATAGATATGACACACCCAAACGATCATAACATCAATCAAGCTTTTGTGACCAAGAAAACCAAGTATCAGGGACTGGCCACTGAAATCGCAACAATGTGGAAATTAAAGCAAGTCCTCATCTTCCCCGTCGTGGTGACGGTCAATGGGCTGGTACATAAGCAACAGGCGGAATGCATGAAGAAAATGAACATACCCTTTAGTACAATTCACAAAATTCAACGTTCAGTTTTATTCGAGACATCTAGAATAGTTCGGAAAGTGTTAAGTGTACCACAATGATTAATTATGAATGCTACGTATGTAATTTATTCACCCGTAGTGTGATAAATGTTTCCATATACTTGTATAATGAGAATGAAATAAATGAACATAGTAATAATAATAATGATAATAAAAATAACGATTTTTTTTTTTAAATTTGAAATTCTACTCATTTTTCCTGATACTTCCACATGGACAAGTTCACAGAATATCCACCAAGATTGATACAGCATCTGTGGGCTCACATAAAGAAAATACAATGTTCAATATGAATCATGAATGGTGAAATAAGAACAGTTTATTCAAGATTATAAAGTGCAGACTGCAGAATATTGTAAAATGCATCTCAAGATATCCGAGTGAAAGAAAATGATGAATAATATATGTATCGAAGCAAAAAATGTATGAATGAGATGTGCAATACATGTGAAATGAAAATTGAATGCCTCAATGATAGGCCTAATATAATCATTTCAAATTTACAATATGAACAGAACTGATACGACACAAAGAAAGTGTAACCACTTGTCATATTGAACATAATCAACATATATATATTCAAACTAGAATTTATGACGAATCTTACTTTCAATATTATCGAGTTGATAAAATAATCTAAACATGGTAATGAGCGAGTAATATGCATGCAAGTAATATCTAGTCTGTTTCAAAAAGTGACAATAATTTGCATTGTATGTTATATATTTACAGTTCAATGAATGAATAAATATAAGAACTCTCACAACAATTCGATCACCACAACCAAAGAAATATATTTTTGATACATTCCAAGGTCATGCATATGAGATATATTTAGAGAACCACGGATACGAATGAATCTATGGAAAATCTCAGGTCTTGATACAAAACTAGACGGACCAATCTGATCTACCAATGACTCAAATGAAGAATAAATACCCAATTCCTCACTTCCTCGATAGCACCAACACATAATCATAGTAGAAACTCAAGGATATACTTTTTCTTATTGTCTGGAGTGACAGCGGACTACACTGTAATTATTCGCACAAAAACACACAACGCTCAATAATATTATAGTGCATGTGTTCTATTGGGTGATATTTCAACTTCAAGAAAATACACAATCATGACTATAAATGTGAATAATGAGGAATGTTTTTATGCAAAACATAACAAATACAGACCCAAAGGTCAAAATATGGGAAAAAAATACAGTACACACTCTTTATAAATAATACATTACCGTTACCAATCCAACACGTGAGTTATGGAACATGAATTAGGAAACGAAAGTAATTATAGATGTGATAATGATAATAATAAAAATGATGATGATAATAATGGTCAAATATATATATATATATATATATATATATATATATATATATATATATATATATATATATATATATTCGTAAAAATCCGTAATAACCCGTATCCTCCTAATTTCAGCAAAACCCCAGCTGAAATCATTGAACCTGAAACGGGTGCTTCAACATGAGCTTTTGGTAACCATAAATGAACCAAAAATATAGGTATCTTAACTAAAAAAGCTAAAATTATACATAAATAAGAAACTAATCCTGTCCCCCTAACTATATATATATATATATATATATATATATATATATATATATATATATATATATATATATATATATATATATATATATATATATATATTGAATGCGTTTCATGCATATGTCAGTTATACCTCATGATAGTAACGTAGTCCTACATTCACATGATTTTTGACTCATCTTTAGGTCCACATACTGTGAACACATAAGTTATATCAGAATTATTCAAAAATAAACATCTGGATGCACCGAATGTTTCCCCATTGTTCATTTGTTTCAGATGTTTATTTCCTCGAGACATTTCAACAATCAAATCAATCAATTCATCCGAACGACTCGATGTGAAAAAGTGAAAAAAAAAAAAATATAATAAAGAATTAAAATAATGATAATAATGTTTCTATTAAAAAAAAAATGGTTACAATGTTGATGAACAGGTCAATATGAAGAATGCAGGGCCTATATATAAACAATATGGAACAAATACGTTGATTCATCACATGTGCCTGATGTGAAGAATCAATTACAAAAGTGATTATTGTGATCGTCAGTTTTATAAAATACACATTCAATACGCATCACAACAATTTTATAGGTGATGCAACGTCAAATTGCCCGCCCATTATCATATTCATCGACACTAATTTTTGTAATCATCGACTTCAACGTTGAACCCCATTAACCATCATGTAACACGATTTTGAGGTAAACGTGTTCTGTCAGTAATTACGCCATTATTTTGTACATCCACATTTTCCCTCTACGATGTGGTCGCGTGTTCGAACAGTTCTTACATCTGAGCACCAATTTTTCCCCCATTATTTCAGATGTTCATTTCCTCAACACATTTCCATCGATCAATTCTTTCGTACAACTCGGTGTAAAAAAATCGACATTTGGTTTACATACAATTAGGTCATCAATTTCTTAAATTCTTGATGTCAGAAATAGAATCGTCATTATAATCATCAGTTGGATACAAAAAATGTGAATAATAAATCAATAAACACGATGTATATTCGTATTCATTTGTAAAGAGTGGAAAAATTCTACACAAATGAATTGTATTAGCACTATCAAGTCCTAGGTTGATAAAATAATGAATTTGGAATTAATATCAGAAATCATCACAACGAGTTTCACATAATATTCATTATATTATCAGTTTTATGAAATTGATGTTTTGCGTGATTCTCAACTTTCCCTCGCAAAGTGGAGTTATCAATGGGATCGTTTGAATCAGGACACAGAAAACGTTGTTTCCTTATACATTCATTCAGATCCACTTGAATGCACACAATACAATAGATATTTGACAGTGGAAAACTATGTATACCTGTGGTCACATGAAATACTTTATTCCGGAAATTAAATTAAACTGTTTAGAAAATGTACGCCCAAGTTACCGCTGATTTGATCACAGACAGTGATTGGAATACATTTGAACATCGTCCGCTAGTTTTAGTGCGTATAATGCTAGTACATTTTTTTCAGGATGCATTTTGATGTGGTTTGATCGACCACTTTATGTGACCGCAACCATACCTCGTTCCTACTTTGCACGCGGATTAATTGTTTCCTTCTTATTCGTGTTTTTTTAAGCGGCTTCTTCATTAATTGCTTTCTTCTCTCTCTTTCTCTCATGATCAAATGAGTGTATCAAACACAGTATATGTGATTAAATTTTTTTAATATGCACTTATGAAGTGGGACTTCAGTTTTGACGAAACTTAAATCAATATAATCAATACTTCCGCTATTCAAAGTATACCATAGGGTTCATAGTTGATTCTACATGATATTTCAATGATATCAAAGTGGTAATTGGAAATTATTATCACGATTGTATGCATCAGAAGAAGTGTATGTGCTATTACTTCAAAGAAAAGTGGGCATATGACTCGAAAGAGATTTAGGTGATTAGGCTGTTTGTTGGTGCTCGAGGAATCATTTCAGAGTATTTCAGTGATTTTTGTACACATTTTGTGTAGGATTATTTTGAAATCGGAATTTCGGCTTTGAGAGTTCCACTAGAATATTCAGAAACCATCCACACAACAATAACTCTGATCTGTCAACGCTTGGATTCATTTCGTTCATTTTTACGATTGAAAATCATCATTCCTCGATCATCAAATAATCAGTAAATCATCAGTATTATCATTCCTCATGTCAGAGTTGATTTTTCAAATCTCAATTAAATTTCATATCACTCAAATATCCAGTTATTTTATTATGTTTCATCCTATTTTGTCATGTATTCTGTCCAATGTTATCCTGTTCACTTCGGAAGTCAGGGCCAAATAAAGGTGCATATATAAATATATATATATATATATATATATATATATATATATATATATATATATATATATATATATATATGTATATATATATATATATATATATATATATATATATATATATATATATATATATTCATATATATATATATATATATATATAAATATATATATATATATATATATATATATATATATATATATATATATATATATATATATATATATATATATATATATATATATATATATATATATACATATATATATATATATATATAAATATATATATATATATATATATATATATATATATATATATATATATGTTTATATATATATATATATATATATATATATATATATATATATATATATATATATATATATATATATATATATATGAACATATATACTTATATATATATATATATATATATATATATATATATATATATATATATATATTTATTCGAATATATATATGCATATATATATATACGTATATATATATATATATATATATATATATATATATATATATATATATATATATATATATATATTCATATATATGTGTGTGTGTGTATATAAATTTAAGTAACAATGTTTGAAACATATTACAAACTGAGTTGGATGAAAAGATTCAGAATGGAGTTGAAATTGAATTTTGTAGCTGTTTGCAATCATGAATTTTGGTCCAATATATTTTTGGAATGTATGTAAACAATATTTATTGAGACGGGACGGGACGGGTGAATCAGTCGGTATAGCGAGCTGAACTGTCGTAAAGAACTACGAAGTTCAATTCCCATCATGATCAACCTGAATGAGGTTTTTCGTGTTCCCGTCAGTCGTTGAAGTGAATATCGGAATGAGATTCCTTTCATCAAACGACGACCGGTTCCTTCCCACCTTTGTACCACAATAATGAATTTGGGCTTTTTCCCAATTCGAAGTGGCGCGTGAAAGTTAACGTTTGATAATGAAAGGGCCAAATATTTCGAATATTTGTCTTATTTATTCAAACTGGGTTGAACGATGCACTCTACTGATGACCACGATCTATTGGCGTCGGTAAATGGTATATGTGATGATGGGATGATGAGATGAAAGGGAATTCCATTAGGTGTTCCTGGATTGTGGGAAGGAGTCGGTCGTGACCATCCTATTGAGGAACTATTCCACTATAGATCTGAATGACAGATGGAAACCATGAAAAACCCCTGTCAGAATGGTTGACCATGGCGGGAATCGAACCTCGGTCTCCTGAACGACGGTTCAGTGTATTTACCACTTGGCCACACGTCTCAGTTCGAATATGTAAAAATGACGTAATAGTCCACCGCGTATTCTTGTGAATATGTATGAATTTCTTTGATAATCTTCTACTAGAGCGCGTATGCCTCATACGGAACATGCACTTCTAAGGCATCCCATAAGAGCATAAGTGAGTGTATCAAACGTTATGGAGTACGTTTCCTTCACATTCATGTTAAATTGAGTGAACGACACTTGATATACTGAAGAGAAGATTTATCAATTGCAGCGAAACACTGTGACCCATCTCAAATTCCACTTGCAAATATATTAACTGTCACAACTTAACCAATCAGAAAAGAGCAACATGAATATATATTCAATAATTTATGAATGGGGAATCAAATATGGATTTGGTATTCTGTTTTAAATTTTTTGTTATTCTGAGAATATTCTGTTTTCCGATTCATGTCATGAATTAGGAATTGAAATGTACGTAAAGATATAGTAATAACTGACTATGTATTAATGTAGGTATGCATATGTGTCATATAAAGCAGAGTGAATGATTGTGTGAATTTGAATGATTGTATTCGTTTTAACCTGCGGGATGTTTTTGGACACATCAAATGACGTTCCATACATGTTACATATTATAAATCATTGAATGTATTTGTCGTTGGGATATAATGAAACGATGATAGTGAGGATAATAATTATAATGATAATAATAATAATAATAATAATAACGCACAATATTTTTTGGAATACATCTCAGACTAAACCTCTATTTTGAAATATATCAATTACCAACCCAGCCCCTTTAACATTCTACACTGGTCAAACCCAATGGTTATTTAATATTATAATTCCTCTCATATGTTCACATAGCTCTATGACTTGGTTTAATTTGAACTTATATGATATAGTAACACCGAACTTTGCTTTTCATATTATTCATTCGGCAGTATGATAAATCGTACAAATTAAATTCTTGCCAACGCGTATATTGCTATTAGGAATTTCTATAACCCCTGGTCTCATAGCGCTAACGTAGTTTTACAAACTTGTGAAATCAGCTGACTGGCTCCACGTTCTATAATAGGAATAATAGGCCACACTAGAGGTGCAACCGTCTAGTCTATTTTTATGATATCATTAAACTCAGGCTGTACTCACTATGCGTATCGAATTTTCTGATTATTGTCTCAATGATTGTTGTCCTTGGTGCCACATGCCCTCTCCTTACTGGCATCATCGGAACGAAATCAATTTGTATCACTGCACGGCCAATTAACAGAGTTTTGAATTGAACATAATTATCCTTTTTACAACTGGAAGACGTTTACTATATAATCAACACATTCTCGTTTGTGACACTGTATTCCGCACGAATACTGGAGCAAACATCACTGATCCAATATTAAATAAAAAAAATAAAAAAACACAGGCATACTAGCCGAATGTATGCAAATAAAACATGACTTGGTAGGACTCGACGTCGGTTGTTGTTTTTGTGCAGCACTCAGACTACCGTTCTATTCTCGTCAAGCGGCGCCCTAGTACTGCCAGCGTACGAGAGTACGCCACGATGCTTTAAAGGGCCACCGCGTGACGTCGCGGGGAGAAGTGAGTCGAGCGAGCAAAGCTACCCCCCGGCGTATTGACAAACAGCACAGGCGCAGCAAGTCGTTAAAATATCGAAGGTAAGGTGCCAGCCGAAAGGCAATGGCCCCTCTCGAAAATAACTAGGAAGTAACACACAAGTGAATGATTTTTATGCCATTAAATTACGTTGTATGGGTTTACACATTTCAACTCTACCTAGAAACAATGCTTTTATATAACTTATATATGATGCTTTTTGAAGAAGAAGAACATTATCCCGGATAACGCGTATGAAATTGAACAGAAATATTGAAAATACCTATTCATATTTAATTTTGAAACAAAACTTCAACAGTGAATCAGATACCTAGCAATATAATAAATTGTGAGCTGTAGGGTATATTAAAAACAATGGTGGGACTTGAAAGATTCATTTCTCAAAATGCCAACTACGAATATTGATTTGAATTACATTGGCCTAAAACTGCTCAATGACCGAGTTGGTTGAAATAATCTTGGTAGATGTACTTAGCGAGTCAGAAAACTTGATGAGGCAGTATTTTTTCAAATGGGCAAAATAGTGTGAAGAGGAAAGTAAAATAGTGGGATGAGGAGAGAGGAGGAATGAGTGAAATTGCCTCAAATGGTGACGAGCTTACTTCAAGTCAATCATTGATCATTGTGGACATCAACATGATATCAGTGGAAAAGCATACGCTATGTGTATTTAATCAAATTCGAGGGATCACAATAGCCATATGTAAACCTACAGTCAGCAGAGATATCCAAGTCCTTTAAATTATACCCCTAGGGATGGACAACGAAAAGGTGAAAAAGGATTGGATGAAGGAGAGGAGGTAGTATTGAACTGTTAGTAAGGAATCATACATAGTCGAACCATAATCATTTATCAAGAGATGGTGATATCAAAAATAATTATTCGTGAATGTATGATGTTGACCGTGTATCCACCGTGCCTGCCCGAAGGATTTTACCTTTCATCTTCAACCTCAATTGGGAAACAATGGTTGTATGTCAAGTTTCGATATTGATACAAAATATATCACCCATCACCACAGATAATCAAGCTATTTTGAATCAAAATGTGTGCCCACTATCATGGTGTTCTATTGCTCCATCTTTAATACTGATGACATAAGTTAGCTGGTGACTTCGTAATCCACAAGGCACAAGTAGAATTTCATTTACTTATTCGAACATCATCTTTCATGGATTTCACAGTTTATTATGATTATCATTCAATTGAAAGTTCACAACGTGTACAGTTGAGGAGTAAAAAAAACATACTCCTTCATGGAGTGCGTCAAGTAGATGCCGTCGATTGAAATTCGATTTCCTTACGAATTGTTCCAACTGCATGATTTGATGTTTTATGTTTGGTGATTCGTGCAGATAATCTTAAATGATTGTCAGAATTTTAGCTGTATAAGTCAGTGTGAATAAAATTAGAGAAGAAAATCAATGTTCACACTGTGATAAAAAGACCTTGAGGATGGAGCTATTTTTTAAAAAAATATCCGAGTCGGTTACTCCTATTTTATTATTTAACAAAAGAGAAATATTCGAAAATATTGATGTATATATCTCTAAAGTGGAAAAAAAAATAGATTCGGAAGCTCAGATAGAAACTTGTTTGAATAATTTCCGATTAGATAATTGTGAGTTTGATCTGTGACGCCTCTTCTTCTTTGCTATACTTCAGCATCAGCTATATTTGAGGTCTCATACAAAAATCACTTTGAACGTCTCACTATATACCAGCTTGTTGCTTATATTTATACATTATATTTGACAGAGTTCTGGTGTACCGATATAACGTTTTCCAAACGATGTGATATATTCATGTTTCTCGAGGTTCAAATAATAATAATAATCAATTGAAATAATTTTCAGAAAATATAATTTCCACACGAATATCAGCGATTTTGTTCAGGTGCGAATACAACAACCTCTGGGTTGAAAACACCGCAAATTACTGATTACGACTATATTTGGATTCCCATGAGTAAACTATTTCGATTGATAGACATAACAATAGAATGTGAAAATGTGGATACAAATTTAAAATCATACATGTTTCAAAAGGACATCACAAATTCAAATTTTTGGAAACCAACGACTGTGCAACAGTTACAATCGTATCAGATTGTCATACCGCAGCAGATGACTGGAAATCAATTCCAGTTGTTCATGTGCATTCTATTTGAGGTTTATCGTTTTGTATTAACCTGACTTGATTCAAGTTAGGAAATGACAGTTTCATTCTCTCCCTACTCTTCTGACAGAATAATGAATTAACTTGTACAGATTTCAATATCTAGAATAACTTTATAACATAAGGTATACAGGAGGTTTCAAATGGTTGAGCTGTGGGCTGGTATATTGAAATCCTACATACCATGATTTCATTTCATTGTGGATGTATGTCATTCATTGATCGCTTATTCGTTCCTTATACGCCGACTATTCAAAAGAATGACATATAAGAATGTATCAGAAATAATTACAATGACATCGTAAAAACAGTACTCAGTGCAGTAATTCAAATAACTATATTGAAAATATAATAAAATATTCGTCTTGGGTTAGTGCCGAGTTCCTGCGTACAGTCGTAAATCTGGAGTTCCTTTGTCGTGGAACGTAGAATGGAATAAAATATCGAAGCGACAGTGGTAAATCGATGGACTGTGATTCTATCTACTGTCCACAGAGGTCGCGATTGTCTTGAATGCCTGGTAGTCACGCTATTGAAGATTTTACTATGATAATTATCGAGACGAATAAATCAGACGCAACAGCACTGTAACCATTCATGAGACCCGGGTTCGATTCCCACCATGATCGATAATTCTCACTCTGGTTTCTCGTAGTTCCATAGACGCTCAAATGAATGATGAAACGGTTATATATTTAATTTTGAATCTTATATATAGGCCTAACAAATATTTGAGAATTGTATAGGCCTATACTGTTTCATTTGTTCAAAAGAGGGGACGACAATTTGCCAGGCTGAGCTCTGATTGAAAATGGGTAGGTCAGGACATATATATTGCAAGTTGTCTGCAGGCAAATTATTTTGCCCCTTGTTAAAAATTGTGACAAGTTATTCTATAAATGGCTCATCTCAATACCATCACATCGAAGATGTAATTCGAAAGTGAAATGTACTATTCAGAATGAATGTGGGCCTTCAAGTATGAAATAATGGGAATGATTAAACAATTTTGTAGTTCTTTCGTAGTGAAATAACTAAAGCTATCGCAAGTTCACAACCATAGGTATACCTCATCAAATGTCAACTATCAAATTAAATTTGAATTCGATTACAGTCCTGGTGTTGAGAAATGGAGAAACATGAGCAATAAATGTGCCCAGGATGTAAAAGAACGACCACATTTTCGTGTAACAGTTATCATTACGCCACTGAGACTGATATTTTGATGAGGCTGTAATAATCAATTGTCAATACAATATCGAAATAAGTAAGAAGTGGTGATAATGACAAGTCTTGAAAGAATCATCGGTTCTACTTCTCATCACATTAAATTGTCCCTTCAATGACTGCATCCAATCAAACTCTCTCCCCCCTCCCCCTTACCCAGCCGCTCACTCCTTCGACACGCGGAACACCGACACCACACTCGTTTCATACGGCCAAAAGTGCGGAGACGTTGGCAGGCTCCCCACTCTCACCTAACTTTGCCCAGCGACTCCTGCATGTACACCTCTCACACCGCACTTCAGGCCCACCCTCCAGTGTGCTTCATCTGCACACTACATTGGCCCAGCAATAAATATGGTGAAATATATCAGATTTTACCAATTCTGAGTAATAGTGATTGATTTTCACATACTATCGTTGAATCATTTTTCAATCCAGAACTTAGAAAATGTCACAAAATGGTTTTACTTTGAAATTATCCATCGAAGATTGCAAAATAGTTACATAATTCGTATAACTTACTTTTTAAATCTCATTTTTGTCTTTTGTTGAGATATTTTACACTCTATGATCAAAAATGAATGTACATAAAAGTGAACAATCATTCGAGCGATGTGTGAACGACTAATCTGTGATAATCGCTCAGCGAAGACTATATAATGATAGATGACTGAATATGGAGTGGAATTAATAATGGGGACACGATTCGCCACAAGGGAGTATAGTTTATGATAATCCGCCAATTGATAGAGTTATGTTTTGGTGCTTTTCATGTTTACTACAGTCATTAAGGGGGTCAGGACGGGTCCACATAAATTTGTAAAGCAATTTGTAGTATTCTCGGATGACAATTTCAAACTGAACCATGCTGAAAGAGTGTGCTGTCGTGGAATGCCATGCGCATCACAACTGAACACTGCATCGAAAATCGACAGACATAATATTTTTCTGAAGCTTTTGATATGCATATTTCTTCAAACAGTGGAAAAAAATGAATTGTTGATCTCATTGGGTGAACGAATTTGAAAATACCCTAGAATTTCCAATCTTCATTGTTTTAGCTATTCAATATCTGAATGTAATATTCTTGAGACGCTAGCAAAATATATGGTTCTCAATAGTAGGTACGGTAACCCATATTCGCGCGAGACTTGGCTGCCGTCGAGCTACCGCTCGATCAGAAAATAAAACAAAAAGTTCGATAGTGAATAGATAACATCCCTATCTGTCTTATACCAAAGTTGTTCTGTTAGTCACTCCATATGAAATGCCATTTCTATAGGCCCCTACGCTCATTGTACTCAATAAAATGAACAACTTCAACATTCACCGACACCTGAATAACGTCTGTTGAACACTTGAATGAAATACAGCTCGTTGAACATTACCGAAGTTGTAATCATTACATGAAACAGGAACAGGTAGCTCATTCGGTGAGGCGTTTGCTTCTTGTGACCCGGAACGTGAGAAAATAGCGATCCCTGCCACACTCCATCTTTGAATGGAAATTTTCGTGGTTTCCATCTGTAGACCGCCATCGTCCTTCTATCTTGCGCAATAAAAAACCTTCATCTCAACATCTCATAATTAAACATCCTTTACCAATAGATAGATTGATAGATAGGTATAGTTGGATTGATTCTTATTAACAATTGATTGATTGATTATTTTATTTTTTATTATTAAACAATACTTCGCAATTGTGCGCAGCACGGTGGCGAGTTCCTATATTAGTATACAATCAGTATTAATATTAGTATTAGTTAATATTACTCATCAACTATCCTCTTTCTAAATTCCGTTGCTGTCAACTCTACGCCCTCAAACACTCTTTTACATAGCTTATTCCTTTCCCCACCGGTCCTCGTCAAAAATGAATATTTCCCGACATCTGTCTTCATTATTCTCTCCACCACATGTTTCCGGTGCCTGTCTCTTCCCATGAACCCCGACTCATCCTTTTCAATCAGAGCACTCAACTCCCCCAGCCACCTTTCCCCTGTCTTGCTCTAAAAAAGTTAATCAGCCTATCAACTCTTCTCCTTCCCTCCAAAGATTGCCATCCCATTTCTAATATCATTTCCGTAGGACTTTCCAGACTTTTTTCCATTACTCCTTTACTATTTCTACAATACCTCCACCTTCGCATCCTTCCCGTCACTCTTCTAGGCGCTATCCTTTGTACTTTTTCAATCTTTTTAATATCTCCTACCCGATATGGATCCCATACTGAGGCTCCATACTCCACAATAGGCCTAATCAATGTCAAGTATGCCTTGTTCTTGACCTCTTTTCCCATTCCTCTCAGCTGCCTCATCACAAAGTTCAGTCTTCTGATTGCCTTGCTTGATACCCTTTTAGCGTGCTCTCCCCAGTCTAATCGGTTCTGGAAACTTACGCCCAGGTATTTATATTGTTCCCCTTCTGCTACTGTCAATCCTCCCATCGTATATTCTTTTTTCTCTCCCATCCCACTACGTGAAAATTTAATGACTCTACATTTATCTAAATTCAACACCATCAAGTTTTTTGTAATCCACTCTTTAACAGTGTTCAAATCCTCTTGTAGTGCACTCTCGTCTTCACTCTCCTTCCTGATTATTCTATATATTACACAGTCATCCGCAAATAATCCAACACCAGAGTTCACTCCACTGGTTAAATCATTGATAAAAATATTGAATAATAATGGTCCCAGAACCGACCCTTGTGGAACCCCCGATGCAACAAATATATTCTCTGACATACTATCTCCTACCAAAACCTTCTGCAACCTGCCGTTAAGAAAATTCTCTATCCATTCTACCAACTCACCTTCTCCTATCATTTCTCTGATCTCATTCAACAATACCCCATGATGCACTCTATCGAAAGCTCTCGAAAAATCTAAAAATACCGCGTCCACGCTCCCACTCTTATCTAAAATTCTGGATATATCCTCCGCAAAGCCTAAAAGCTGTGTTTCACAGGAAAACCCTTTTCTAAACCCATGCTGGAACTTTGATAAACCACTCACAGCCCCTTGTCCCTCCCCAAGCAAAGTCTTCAACTTTCGGTCAACAACTCTCTCCATAATTTTGCTGACTGCAGATGTCAAGCTCACAGGCCTATAATTCTTCACTCTACTCTTCTCGCCACCCTTAAAAATTGGAATGACCACAGCTTCTTTCCACCCAGTTGGTACTTCACCCAAACGCAAGGAAACTTGAAATATTTTCAGTAAGTATGGCACTATGCCTTCACCACCCTTTTGCATTAGCTCATTGGTGATACCATCCAGCCCTGGTGCTTTCCCTCCCTTCAAATTTTAAATAATCTTCAAAACCTCAGCAAAAGATATTCGGTCTTCAAAACCTTCGTACCTTCCTATGCTATACTTCACACTATCATTACTATGAAATACGCCGCCGTACTGTTTATTCAACACCTTTGCCTTCGCCTTATTACCTATAAACTCCGTTCCCTCGCTGTCTATCAAAATTGGTAACTCCTTTCCTTCACCGTTTTGACTCTTTATAAACCTGTGCATATTATTCAAGCTTTTCTGTTCATTTCCAACTTCCAACATCCCTTCTACGAACATATCCTTGGCTTTTCGCTTAGCATCATCCAACTTTTTTCTTATCTTCCTTACATCATCACTTCCTAGCCCTGACTTTTTATATTTTGCGTGAAGTTTCCTGGCAACGCGTTTTAAACTTTTAACCTCTCGATTGTAATACGAGGGGTCCGCATTACCTCCGACCATACGTGAGGGGACTGTTTTCTGTTTAACTTCCTCATAAACTGATCGAAACTCCTCCCACAGTTTCTCCATATCATCCTCATCCATTCTGTTCCATTCCATAAATCTATCTTCAAATTATCTCCTAACCTCCACTGCTCGAGCCTTCTTATATATCCATATTTTTCTTTTGGGAACGGTATTCTCCCTGTGAACTAAATCTAGTGTCACTATGGGTACATTGTGGTCACTGATACCTTCAACAATCTCTGTTTTTACCCATAGTTCAACTGGGTTAACTAACACTACATCTAATATATTATATTTCCCCCCGGACGATTTCCTCGTTCCCTCCCCAACCACTTGCTCCAGACCACTGTTAACTAATCTTGATACTAAATTCTGCGTAGTACTCAGATTTTCCTCACACCCACCAGCCTGCCAATTCACTCCTGGTAAATTGATATCTCCCGCAACAATAATATTTCTTCGTTCATTTATCTCGGCCACTCTCTCCTCTAATTTGTGAAGCAACTCCATACCACCATTTGGTGGCCTATAAACTGCCATAAAGTCGAATGCCGTACCCTCCACCTCGAGCTTCATTTCCATCATCTCCACCTCTTCATCTCTCCATTCCCCGAAACCTTCCACACCATCTGCAAGCCCGATCATAATTCCACCTCCATGCTTGTCCCTGTCCCTTCTAGGAAACACATAGTTATCCACTGATAACTCGTTTGCTGTATAGCTGTCGTTCAGCCATGTCTCTACTGCCACCACTATCGATGGTCGGTACATTTCCAGCATTGCTCGGAATTTATCGATTTTATTGCAGAGACTTCTGCAGTTAACCACCATTATGTTGAACACATTTGGGATTACCTCACTTTTCATGTCTTCAGTATGACCTTCAATCCTTATCCCAATTTTTTTTTCTCTATCTTTCCCATTATCTCGCCTATTAATTCTTGGTTCTCGCTCTCTGTTTGCTCCCTGTTCATATGTACTTCTGCTATTGCCCCACTGTTATGAATGTTTTCAGCCACAATTCTACAGTTCGAAGTTCTACTCTCGGATCTCTTACCTAGTCAGTCCATACCTTTCTCATTGTGTATCATTTTCTCCGCTACCCTTCCCATCAGCCTCTCCAACTTCCACTGCCCCTCCGTGTTTAAGTGGATCCCGTCATTCTTCAAGTCGCTCATCCCCACCCAGCGGTTACTTTCAACGTATACCACACCCTCTCTGGCACACATTCCATCTATGACTAGATTTACTCTGTTAACTGTTTCCATGCTTTCTCTCCTGCTGTACAATAACCCGCTCACAGCAACTCGCTTTCCTCCAAACATCTCTTTTGCTACTCTTATCAATTTTTGCATTTCCAATTGCATTATTTCAAGACCGTCTGCCCTAGTATTCATCTCCTCTAAATCATTTCCCCCCGCAAGTATAATCACCCCTTTTCCTTCAGCTTCTTTCTCTGACATCTCTTCCACGACTCTGCCCATTCGAAAGACCCCAATACCCGGCCTCACATCCACTTCAACATTAGTCCCCACACTTGCACTTGTCCCCCTAACTAGTGAGCTCCCTAAAAGGATTACTTTCTTCATTCTGTCTTTCCCCTCCATCTTCTTTTATGGCTTCTCCCCTACTGTTGGTTTCTCCACACTAACCTTCACCTGCTTAACCTTCTCCCCTAATGTTGGTTTCTCCACACTAACCTGCACCTGCTTCTCTACCTTCTCCATAACTGTTGGTTTCTCCACACTAACCTGCACCTGCTTCTCTACCTTCTCCACAACTGTTGGCTTCTCCACACTAACCTCCTTACTTAGCATCACCAAGTAACACGTTTTTGACATGACTTCACCTCTACTATATGCTGCAAGTACTCCTCCAATTCCTTCACTCTCCTGGTGACACTTGACTCTACTTTCCTTTCTATTTCCTCCTGAAACGATTTAAGCTGATTATCGTATTTGACTTTCTCTTCACGTAGGATTTTTTCCAATTCTGAGTCCCTCTTTTTTTTTGCAAACTGAGCATACGAATTCAAACGAATTATCACCACCTACCAATTCACAAATCACTTTATGTTGCCTTGAGGATACATCAATACAGGCGATGTGTGCCCATTTCTCACAACCTCCCTCGCACTTAATAGATAAGTCATCGTCTCGCACTTGGTTTGCACACTTTCTACAACTATACACGGCTACATTTTTCTCTTGAATATCTTCTTTTTTCTTATCACGCTCCACGCCCTTCTTCGCTTCCTCTTTTTTCTTCAACTCCTGCCCTTCTTTCTTCTTCCCGGTTTCTTCTGATCGCAACCCTTGCCTCCCTTTTTTAATGCCCTGCCCTTTCTTCTTGACCCCTTTTCCTACTACCGCGACCTTACTCATATCAGGTTCTACAATATTTTCAACTCTTTCCTCTATTTGTTGCTCTACCACCTCTAGTGCCTCTCTATTGATCTTCTGCGGTCTCCCCATTTCACTCTGTTCAACTAGGCCTAAATATTGTAATAGTCATCAATAGGCCTACGCGAAACTGGCCCGATTTAACATGGAGTCGTCTGGCGAACAAAAGCTATCGTCGCCCCTGGCGGCGCAGTTTGTTGCTAGGCCTGCGGCTCGAACGTTCGAACTTCAGTATCATCTTGCATTGGGAAGTTCCACGCACCGGCAATAAATGAAGTATGAAATAAAGATAATGAAGCGTAGGGCAAAATAACTGTCTTGTAGAACGGCAGTCTACTGCAATGGCTGTGACCCGTGCTTCATCACGAAAGGCTACAGTAGGTGGCTGTAGCCCGCAAAAACACACGACTTTCGCTCTTATGGACAGTTTTCCGAAGTGTGTGTTGACTACGGCGAATCACTTACTCTATAGCGCTACCACGTGTTGTCGTTAAGGGCGACAATACCCGCTGTGAGCTGAGAAGGCAAGCGATTTTGATCCTAGGCCTAATGAGAATGGGCCGATCCAGCAGGCTGCACAGTCTAGGCGACTACGAGAAAAACACTGATTACTTACGTAAAAAGTTGTCCAGACTAACTACCCTTACTGAATTATGATCACTCATGTTAACGGAACAAGATACACTAGTCACTACGATTCTTTTCGATGATTTAACCACTCAAAACATTGGAAAACACGGAACACTAACTGATCGCTGCTAGTAGCAAGGCGGCCATGATCTTTTTTGCTGAACGACCCCACCAACAGCTAGGTTATACGGGGGTACGAATGAGCAGCTAATTATGAATGTATGAAGGGATGATTAGTGAAATAACATTTACAAAAACCCATGCCTTGGGCGGGATTCGAACCCACGCTCAACGGTGACTTCAGTTTCTGAAGCGATGCCTCAGCTGACCGAGCTACCGTGGGCGGCCTCATTAACAATACAAATTGAATACAATGTTATGTTAACAATACAAATTAAATACAATGTTATGTTTCGTCTACTAAGTATACTTTGAGTTCACACTACGCTACCTTCTAACGGACATCTCAATTCAATTTCAGAAACCAAATAAATACTTTTCAGAAATCATATTTCGAGGTGGAGCGTCAAAGAAATTCACACCATCATGGTACAATCCAGTTTCATATCTAGTACTGTACGGTAAATATGAGACAGATATCATTTGTTATCATCACAGTGCCTCGGTAAGCTAAACCCAATGAGAAACAAAATGGAATATAATCATATAACACCAACATTTCGGTGGGTCCTCCCCTAAATTGGGTTCTTTCTATACCATTATCAGAATCAATTCAATGTCGAGACAGAAATAGACTTGTTACGACTACGTACGGTGTCGGACTGGGTACATAATACCTTGGGGGCAATGCAAGGCCCTCATGAGGCCCTATACAGGGTCGGAGGCAAATCTTTTTTGTATTCTCATTTGAGGATATTGGGATATGAATTAGGATATGAGAGAAAAAGATTCACTCGAAAATAATTACGTATTTTATCTAAGATGAATCATCTTTCTCATATACACTTTAATCAATTGTATGGCTATCTGGAGAGATTGAGTCACAAGCATTTTTCAAAGTATTCTATATATTGCATCTCTCTTCTTCATTGGAGAAGTAAGCGCGTATAGAAATATGTCATGTTCAAGCGCATCTATAGGCCTAATATATATAATGAAGAACAATGCATCATCCATAAGCTTTTAGCCTGATGCATATAGCAATTTCTTCCTGATATTCATCGAATTTCAACCGGGATTTTAGATAAATAGATAGTTTTTATTTAGCACATTTTAACTAGCACAGATTGAAATATGAATCATGTCAAATCACCAAGATGATTTATAATATAACCAGAGTTTCAAACGTAACCAGAAAATCAATATGTTCGTTTGTCTGTTGGTTTCATTATTCAATGTTTTTCAGATAATTACAGCACTTGGGCCTAAATACATGAGCTCAATTATACGTACCATAGAGAACATAATTTTGATACATGACACATCAATCTGACGTCGATCGATCAGAATAGAATAATAATGTCAAATTGAATGATAATGAAATTGAAAGTTCGAAAATATGAAGATTAATTTCAATAATGATATTTCATATCGTATTATCGAGAAACAAAATCCACATAATCTGAAGCCTGTGTGTGAGAAAGGAGGAAAAGTTGATTACATTCGAAAGAATAAAAGCAAAGAGGCAAATATCTCAATGGATTGCTGGTACATGGATGTTCAAGCTGAAAAAAATTCATGTATTCATGGAGGAAAAAGTTACCTTCAAAATATGAATTATGATATTGTAGCTGGTAAACTTGTAGATGGTCAAAACTGACTTTGATTGAGTTTATTCAAGGGGACAATGAAACCCCCATACCGATAATGTTACATGTGCACATATACATGTGTATCTGTTGTCTAAGACATCTAAGTGACATGCACTATATTTTCACAGTAGTTACATAGGACATTTTCACACATGCACTGAAAATTGAAAAAGTTTTTTCTTTCATTTCTTTAAAAGAAGTATGAAAAATATCACATTTTTAGACATACAACATATTTTTCTCTCGATTTTATTTCACATAGAAACAAAAGCATATCTACACAAGTACGGCCCACTCATTTCTACATGTGGTGAAAATTCGGAGTGGTTATATTCAATGATTATAGATGCATAGGTATCGGGGATTGTGAAAATAATATTTTGAAATAACTGCATTCAAAATTATTAGCACAAAAGTAAATTGCACTGAAACATGAGAAGTGGGATAGCAAAAAGCCAAATGTGGAAAATTATATAATGAGAACCACTTCAATAATTTCATGATTCTTGCAATATCCAATTGATAGAAGATTACTATATGGATCTTGAAAAAAAAATTCTAAAAAATTGCTTCTAATGTACTCTTAATTCAGACTGTTGTACTTTAGTAGACTGAAGCCCTCCAGTGAGTGAGAAAGTGACGTTATTATCTGTAAGTTAATTTCAAAAGTAATGTTTGGTGTCATGAAGCCAGCGAGTCAAATAATGTTCGAATGAGTTATAGTTTATCGATGGATTTATGGTTTATAGATGAATTGTTGAACAATCGTAAGCGTGTTGAACATAGGTAACATATGTATTTTTTCCCGACCTGTATGCCGTGCACAAAATTTAAAAAAAAAAAACATGAAAACAAAGCTAATTTTTTTCGGTATGTAAAATGGAAATTTTCGCTACGCTCATCAAATTAACGGTAAGGTCACTTTAGGTTTGATAATTCAACTTAAAAATTTAACTACCATATATTCAAACAGTTTTTTTGTGCAGTTTTTTAAAGAACAGTTATTAGAATTCCGTTCCATGTTCCAAGCACAATGTAGTGATACGGTACCAACCTAACGAAAAAATGAAGATCATTAACGAGTACCAACACGGATGTTGGTGCAGAAACAAATCACTTTCCGATCCAGTGCGAGACCAACGTGAAGTTGGCCCCGCACATGGATTCGGTATAGTAGTTCCAGCACTATAATAGATTTTATTTGCGTCACTAACCTACACTATCAAAACATCAATGATTGGCATGTGCTTGAATCGATTTTGACACACGTATGGGGCTAACTTCACGGGGTCTTATGTGTAATACGTTTATTTTTTAACCTTCCAAGTACAATTGATTTGATCTTCTATATTATTTGATATCATATTTCATCACTTGGATAATCAGGTCACTTATTTCGGATTTTGAACCATAAATTATGAAATCTAATTTCTCAAGAATCTTGAATACACAATATGATCATACGCTCGATGTAGGACATATATATATATATATATATATATATATATATATATATATATATATATATATATATATATATATATATACATATATATATATATATATATATATATATATATATATATATATATATATATATATATATATATATATATATATATATATATATATATATTGTTACCGCCGATATTAATAGATGACGATGAAAAACAGTGGACTGTATGTTGTTGAGCTACGGTGAGGGCATATGGAACGTGAATGATCGGGTGCCAACTTGGCAATAATAATCAGGCGAGCATAAGCAAAACTCAGATTATGTCTCGCCCCAAAACGATACGTAATGAGCAACGTCGACTTGACGTTGTTAATCAAACCAAGCACACGCCAGTCCTGGTCATGCCTTGTTCCAAACACGAAGGAACCAGGGGGTAAATTACACCAACCTGGGTCAACATAACCAAATAAAAAAAAACGAGAAGCGGAACAAAAATAGAATGTTCAGCCCTGAGTGGTGTCCCCACACACCATTAGAATAAATTATTATCAATATTATTATTAACTCTTGCAGTTGCACATAAATGCGCGGTGGCAGGTTCCCTATCGATCCTATCATATCGCCTCCCTAACCTTCTGACGGAATAGCTTCAACCCTATTTCATCCTCCTCAAGTATACTTCTACTGAGCCCATTCCAATCCCTACCTGTCCTATTCAAGAAAGAGAACTTACCGACATCTAATCTAGCCCCCTTTATAACTACTGCTCTATCATGACTTCGCCTACCCCCATACCCTGACTCATTCCTTTCAATCAACCTATTCAACTCTCCCCAGTCCCCTTCTCCTTCCATTACCCTGAAGAAATTACAGATCCGATCCTCCTTTCTCCGTATTTCCAATTCCCGCCATCCCAAGTCTCGGATCATCTCAGATGGACTCTCCAATATACTCACCCTCTCCCCCCCTTTCATTCTTCCCCCATTTTCACCTCCTAACCCTACCTGTAACCCTTCTAACTGCAATCCTTTGCACCCTTTCCACATCCCTTATCTCACCTAATCTATAAGGATCCCAAACTGAACTAGCATATTCCACCATGGGACGCACTAACGAGAAATAAGCCTTTTCCTTCATCTTCATACTTGTCCCCCTGAGTTGCCTCATTACAAAGTTTAGTGCTTTTGTACTCTTTTTTACTATTCTCTCAATCTGACTCCCCCACTCTAGACGTCTATCAAATACCACCACTAAGTACTTGTAATTTTCCACCCTACTCAAGTGACTTCCCTCCTACATCATACACTACATCAGCCCTCACTCTCCTCCTACCAAAGATGACGAACTTACACTTCCCTTCATTTAACCCCATCTTGTTCAACTGAACCCAACAATTAAGTGCCGTGAAATCTGCCTGAATAGCTACTACATCCTCCTCTGTATTGATTTCCCTATATACCACACAATCATCTGCAAATAACCTTATTCTCGAATTAACAATCCTAGTCAGATCATCTTTATATAAATCAAATAATAACGGACCTAGCACACTACCCTGTGAAACTCCTGACGTAACCTTAACCTCACTTGAAACCTCCGAACCTACTCGAACCGTTTGCCCTCTATCCTGAAGAAAGTTTCCAATCCAATTAACTAACCCAGCATTCCCAATGGACAGTTTCAACTTCCCTAATAATATAGTGTGATCTACCTTGTCGAAAGACTTTTCAAAATCTAAGAACACTGCATCAATACAGCCCCCCTTGTTTACTACCCCTGCCAGCTCTTCCGCAAAACTCAACAACTGTGTCTCACATGAATACCCATGCTGCACTTCCGAAATACCCCCATGTTAATCTACTTTCTCCATTATTCTCTTTATAACTACCCTTTCCATCATCTTACATACATGTGACGTTAAACTGATTCCCCTGTAGTTGTCTACCCTGCCCCTTTGCCCTCCCTTTGAAATTGGAACCACCTCCGCTTTTTTCCAATCTTGCGGTACTCTACCTGCTGTGAGTGAGGCTTGGAACAACCTTGGCAAATAACCTACATCCCCCCTACCTGCTAATTTCAGGAGATCGCTTTGGCCCCCATCTAAGCCTGGTGACTTCCGACTTTTTAGTTTCCTTAATACATTCCACACTTCCCCCTCTGTAAGCAGGACTTCTTCTCCTCCCCCCCCTCCAGTGTTGTTTCTCCCTCCCCTATAATTCCAGTCGCAATGAACACTTCCCCGTAGAATCTATTCAATGCTGCTGCCTTCTCCTTATCCGTTTTCCACTCATTCCCTTCCTGATCAACTGAGGTGGGCAACTCCTTACTACTACCCTTCTGACTAGAAACATACCTGTACATTCTATTCCAGCTACCCTGTACATCACGTTCATTAAACATACCACCCATGAAGTTTTCTTTCGCCTCCCTCTTAGCCTTGTTTAAGTCCCGCCTTAGGTCCCTGATCGCTTCCTTTCCCTCCCCTGACTCCCTCAATTTCCTACTCATATTTCTATCCTTTCTCTTAAGCCTCCTAACCGTACTATTATAGTAGGCAGGATCTGCATTTGCCTGCAACACCTTATAGGGAACCAACATATCTCTAACCTCCTCATATACTTTCCGAAAATTGAACCACAGACCTTCAACATCACGCTCGTCTATCTCACACCACTTCTCAAACCTATCATCAAAAGCTTTTTGAACCTCTCTTGCCTGCACCCTTTTGTACTCCCAAACTTTCTTCCCAACGTTATCGGTTTGAACCGGAGCTAAAGCTAAGCTGACTATAGGTACCCGATGATCGCTTATACCATCAACAACCACTGTTTTTGCCCACATCTCACTCGGCCTGACTAACACTACGTCTAGAATATTTGTACCCCCTAACCTTCTACTCCTGGTTCCCTCCTCCACAACCTGATGAAAACCTTCATTTGATATGCCCGTAACGATATTTTGCATTACTCCCCTCCCTTGTTCTCTACCTCCTACCTCCCACCTTACGTTAGGCATGTTCAAATCTCCCGCTATAATTGAACTCTCTACATTATCCCTAGCACTAAGCCTATCCTCTAAACAATGAAGCAGTCCTACCCCCCCCCCCCCCCCCCGGAGGCCTATATGCTGCGATTACCTCAAGAGACTGTTTGCCTACTGTTATCTTCATTCTCATCATCTCTCCTTCCTCTTCCTTCCAGAGCACTGTCCCTGAATACCTCTTTTAACTGCTACCATTACCCCCCCTCCATGCCAATCCCTATCTCTTCTATGCAATGTGTAACGAACTACAGTTAATTCACTTTCTGTAAATCCCCCTCCCAACCATTTCTCTACTGCCACCACCACTTCTGACTGGTACAATTCTAATAGCGTTCTAAATTCATCCACCTCATTTGCTAAACTCCTACAATTTACTACCATTGGGTAATTCTCCTGGCATTTACTTTCCCTCGACCTATTTTCCCCCCTCCCACTTCCCCCTCCTTTTCTTCATTCATCGCACCCCCCTCAAGTCAAACCTGTTTTCCCAGCCTATCACCTACCCTCCCTAACAGCCCACCAAACGTACGCTGCCCATCCTTTGACAAATGGAGTCCATCCCCACCTAATCCTTCTCCTCTTAACCAACAATTGGAGTCCACAAAACACACATCCATTCTTTCGCACATACGACTAAGAAAGTCATTCATATCATTGATGACCCCCCTCTGCATATCCCTACGATACAAAATCCCACTAACCGCCACCCTACCTTCCCCAAACCTCCCACGAGCTACGTTCACTAACCCCTCCATCTCCTGTACTAACTTGACCTTTCCCCACCCATCCCCACCACTCACGTCATTTGTCCCTACATGAACTATCACCGCCTTCCCTGCAGCATCCTTCTCACTAACCTGTTATAACACTTCTTTCATCCTAACTACCCCTTTTCTCGGTAAAACTGTGACGTCCAGCTTTCCCCCAGCCTGCGCTCCTACTCCCCGAACGAGTGAGTCTCCTAGCAGCATCACCCCTCTCAAGCCCTCCCTGTCTGCCTTAACCTCAACCTCCTCTGCAACCCTACTCTGTCCCAGTCTACCACTATCTTCCTCTATCCCAAGTACTTCCTAGCCTTGGTTTTTCCCATTGCCTTCCCAGCCTTAGCCCTAGCTTCATCCTGCCTAACACTGATTACCTTTACCACATGTGTCTCCTTACCCTTATACTCAGCACTACTTCTAGGCCAGTTCCCCATGCTCACTTCATCTACATACACTCCCCTAAACTTACCCATTCTATCTCCCTCGAAATCCTTTCCCTCCTTAGCCTTCCTCAACTTCCGCTTCAACCTAGCAATAGTACTCCTTAATTGCTCTTCTAACTCTCCCCACTTCCCTGCCTCCTTTTCTACTACCTTATCTTTCCAATCCCCCACACAGCTACCACACAACCACCCAACTGAAGGCACACTGCATGCACCATGCTCCCACGACTCACACACACCACACTTCAAAGCCTTCTGCCTACTGCTCACAACCTTCCTACACCTATTACAACTACTAGAATCCTCTACACCTACAACAGCTACACTACCCTGCATTTTCACAAGAGCTGGACTGATATTACAAAGAATGTTACCCTCTAGAACTACCTCGACAATAATGACCCTACAAACAAGTAACTAGGCCCTTCACTACTATGCACAAGTAGCAACTAATATATTCTCTTTCTTACTAAATAAAATTACGCCCGCAATATCTTCCTACACGAAGAGATAAGTAAAATATAAGTGTTCTAAGGACTTTCACACCTTAGCTTACACAGAACTAAACAAACCCGGACGCCCTCAACCTCAAAAACAATAGGCTGACACATAGCAACAACACTGCCAAACTTTCAACTACTTATAAACACAACTAAAACTTTCCGAATTTCTTCACTAACACTTCACCACACTACTGTAACCTTTAACACTGATTTCACCACAATACCCTTCAACCGTTCTCAAAAGAACATTGATTTAACTAAAAATTACTAGCACACAAACTTCAAGCGTGTTTGCTGGCCAATTCAAGATGGCGGAAACCTTTGTAAATAAACAAGAATCGAAGAGGCTTGCCAGAAACGAAACCCCAAACGCCGTAGATGCTGATGCACAAGTGTGTAGAGACGAGAAGCGAGCGATGTGGTAGCCTGTCCTACCCACACCAAGCCGAGAGCGTGACTGAATAGACACAGCTGATGGGAGACGTCCTGATAGGTCTTGACTTGACCGAAGAAAGATTTCAACTGACTCACAAGCCAAACCTGTGTAGTTCAAACAGACGCGAGAGACTGGTGAGGGGGAGTTCGATACAAGTGACTGGCGAGAGGGTAAACGATGCAATCAACTCGGTCGAGAGCCGGCCAAACTGGTTTTCAAGAATGTGGAATTGATAGCAAGTCATGACATGTTGCGCGTCTGGGAATAACATTGACGGAATCAAAACAAATAAGGCCAACTAGGGAAATAGATAGCTGGTCTGACAAAGACCGGCGTTAACATACCGCCCACCAAAATGAACATTTTAGAGCTGAGGTAAACGTTACGGAAAAATTAGGAAAATGAAATGAGAACAGCAAACTGTTCGTAAGAATCCTTGCAACTTCATAGGCAACGTGACCAGAGAGATTTTCACCGGATAATTGGATTGCTTCCCAATTGGATCGGAGAACAGCAAAATCAGTTCCCACATGGCAGAAAGCGCGAGAAGCTTGAACACGTGAAGGAGGCAAATCTGCCATTGGAGGATGCATAGGCTTTGCGCGAAACTTGTGGCAAGTAATGCACTGGTGTATGCGCTGCCGCAACAAACCACGCAGAGAAACGATCCAGTAACGCTGCTGTATCAGCGCCTGTACCGTTCTCGGGCCGGAATGTAGCGATGTTCTGTGGAAGGCATCGCAAATTAGAGATGAGAAGTGGGCTTATTTGGGGAGTAGGACTGGGTACCACGCCTCTCCAGGAAGATAAGAGTGACGCAATCTTCCGCCCACCTTGAGTAAGCTCGAGGGTTCGAGAAACGGTTTCAGCGAAGCGATCCGGGATGAAACCTGTCCCTGTTCGGCAAGTCGGCTGATCTCGGTAGCATGAAAGTGATTTGAGTGACTCTTATGATCATTTCAAGAGCGTCTTGCAGCTCCACAGGTTTTAAAGAACCCGTAGGAAGGAGAATCTTGGATCGTTTAGCCAATAAGAGACGGGCAAATCGAACTACATACCCAAAGACCCGTTGTGCTTTGAGAAGTGTGGAAAACTTTCGAAAACTCACCAGGAGAGAATCTACTTTGACCGTTGTGGCCAAAGTGACCATGGAAGTCTTAATGTCTGGCAATTCAGACAATAAATCAGTAAATGGCACACAGATAGGCCACAGAACATGGGGAGTCCTGAGAAAAGAAGGACCCGAGAGGTACAACGGGTATTCCATGAGCTGAGAAGGCAGTATTCCACGAGAAGCGCAGTCAGCGGGATTTTCTTCGGAATCCACGTGTGCCCAGTTGGTAGGAGTGGAGTTGTCGAGTATCTCCACTACCCGGTTGGCGACGAATGTCTTTAGTCGATGTGGAGGGGTGGCGAGCCAGGAGAGCACAATAGTCGAATCAGTGTAGAGGGTTACTGACTCCACGACAAGAGTGCTGAGTGAGGGAAGAGTACCTTTTAGCACACGCGTTAGAAGCAAAGCAGCAGAGAGTTTAAGCTCAGGGATGGTCAAGGGTTTGAACGGGGATACTTTACTCCTTGCTCGCAACAAACTAATATGCGAAGTTGCATGATTCGTTGTGTGAAGGTGAAGTATCGCAGCGTAGGCCTTCTCGGAGGCATCACAAAAGCCTACAAGTCGATGTATGCCTTGTGAAGCAGGAAATGCGCGTGGAACTCGGAAGTTCGAGAGAAGAGAGATCTCGGCTACCGCGTCCAACCACCTTTGAGCAAGAAGCGGTGGTAAAACGTCGTCCCACTGCACCCGCGATAACCAGAGTTGCTGAAGAAAAATCTTCATCCAGCATGCGAGAGGGGTGAGGAATCCCAAAGGATCAAAAATGCGCGCGATGTACGACAAGACCGTGCGCTTCGTTACCACGCCTTCGAATGGTAAGGTGTGGAAAGAGAAATCATCCGATCGGGGATCCCAGAACAGACCAAGGATCTTGATGCCCTGATCGTCATCCGAAAACACGACTGGAGTCTCTAGATGATCCTCCGGGAGTGCACTCAATGCTTCTGGGAAGTTACTGGCCCACTTTCGGAGTTCGAAACCTCCAATAGCTAGAAGAGCCTGTAATTCCGATTGAAGAATGCGAGCTTGAGCGACGTCTGCTGCGCCAGACACGATGTCGTTCACGTAGATTTGAGATGTTAAAGCACGCGAAGCATTAGGGAAAGGAGCTCCTTCGTCGTGCACGAGCTGCTTCAGCACTCGTTGAGCAAGGATAGCTGACGGTACGAGCCCATACGTGACCGTGTTAAGTTATATTCTCTTACTGGAGAGTCTGCATGGGGTCGCCAAAATATGTTCTGATATTTGCGGTCAGATGGTTGGACCAGAATCAGACGATACATCTGACGAATGTCAGCACAAATTGCTATGGGATGAGAACGAAATTGGGTTAAAACGCCCGAGAGTTCGCTCTGAAGCTTGGGACCACTTAGTAACAGCTGATTCAATGAGGCGCCTCTCTCATCTGGAGAAGAGGCGTTAAAGACCACTCTCAGCTTCGTGCTGGAGCTGGTAATCTTGTGCACACAATGATGCGGAATCATGTAGCTCGAAGAGGTGCTGCAAGTTGCATGTGTTGCGATTGAATATAGTCTTGCATGAATGCTCGATACGCAGCATCATGATCAGGATTGCGTTTCAGTCGCCGCTCCAGCCTCAAATACTTCCGGAGGGCGGCCTCACGATTAGATCCGAGAGGAGAGGATGTGTTCTTGAAAGGGAGTGCTACCGAATAGCGTCCGGAAGGGTTCCGTGAGTGCGTAGAAAGAAAATGCTCCTCACAAAGTTCATCGTCCGGATCAACTTGAAGAGGATGTGAAACTTCCTCCGACTCCCAAAACAATCGAAGAGTACGATCCAATGGAGAACTTGTGCAAGCAAGCAGAGAGAGCGAAGACTGGAACTCGGCATCCGAACACCGAATAGGACCCAAAACCACCCAGCCGAAGACCGTGTTTATGGCAGATGGACTGCCACTCATCACAATATCACCTGACTTCTCAAGAAAATCAGGGAATAAATCAGCGCCGATCAAAAAGTCGATCTGATCGGGCACATGAAAGCGGTCGTCGGCAAGAGAGAGACAGCGATAACGTTCAAACACCTCAAGCGGAACGGTGGTGGTTGGAAGTTGACTCGCTATCGCAGACATAACGTAGGCTTGTACACTGAGAGAGGTTGCAGGGGTGAACCGGAAATGAATACTGCATTGAACAGTCCCGATTACCCGAGCACTAACGTGACAAATACCAGAGAGTTCGGAATGACAAGGATTGATTTTCAATCCTAGCTTCTGAAGGAATGAGTGAGTGAGAACAGAGATTGGTGAACCACAGTCGATAACTGCACGGATAGGTTGCAGTTGACCGTGAGAGTCGCGGATCGAGCCACGAACAGTGCCCAACAGAGCTGTGGGTAGCACTGGCTTGCTTGTCTTGACTTGACAAGCGAGAGTTTTAGGATGAGGCGAGGTGGTCTCCGGAGGAGAAGAGACTTCGGTTGCTGAAATGTCACGAGTCAAGGGGTTGATTCGTGCAGTGTGTAACAGCGAGTGATATCTGTTACTTTGGCAAGTACCGCAAACACTCTTAGAGGTGCATTGCGGTCTGAAGTGGTTACCCATGCAGTTGAAGCAGCGTTGCAGGCGACGTAACGTGCTGTATTTGTCGGCAACGGACTGTTGCCGAAATACGGAACACGCGTATAGAGAATGCTCCCCTTTGCAGACTGGTCACGAAGATTGTTTTGTAGAAGAGCTTGCTGATTTGCTCTGCTCGCGAGATTTAGAGCTGACGGGCGGAGGGTTAGCAACCAACAAGGAATTGATTCGCTTTGTGGAAAGCGGAATAGCTTTTGAAGAGCTAGCTGCTTGTTTATCGAAACCACACAATTCCATCGTCCTGAACTGTTCTTCAATGAATTCGATCAACGACGCGTAGCTAGGAGTGCTGTGCGATGAATGTTCCTGCTCGAAGGCCTTGCGCGTTGATGAGTCGAGATTTGTCAGTGCTAACGATAAAAGCAGAAAATCTGACAAATCTTCGATATTCGGAGCTTTCAACGCTTCGATCGAAGTTTTATGAACTTTCAGAAATGATTGCAGCCCAGAATGTGAATTGGTTTTGAGAGGCGTGAATTCTAAAACCTGTTGAACATACGTGGTGGCTAACAACCGAAACTTATGATACCGACTGACAAGAGCATTCAGTGCCACAGAATAATTGGCTTTCGTAATCGGAAACCCGGAGACGACAGACAAGGCGTTATCTCTGAGGGTGGTCATCAAATAATGGAATTTCTGAACTTGAGTCAGATCGTTGTTCTCGTCGACGAGAGACTTGAATAAAGAATAGTATTCCGTCCATAGAGTAATGTCACCAGAGAATGCCGGCAACGTGATTGTCGGCAATGAGATGGCTCGAAAACCATTTTGATTAGGCGACTGAGGCGGAGTAGGCGTCGTCGCGGCAACGGCGGCGAGATACAGCCCACGAGTCGCGAACAACATTTCCTCGAAGCTGGCTTCAACAGCGTCGACCGGTAAGGCATCGTCGCCTTCGTCAAGCTGAGCGTTCAAAGATATTATTTCTCTCTGAACTTCCTCAAAGTTGGCTTCCAAAACGTCAAGTTTGTCGTAGCGAGGTTTGTACAACGGAGCTTTGGCACTATCAAGCGTTTTAAAAGCATCGTAGGAGCGTTGTTGCGTCGAAAATGTTCGCTCACGTTTTGCCGTGAGCACTGCTTGTTGTTTCGAGATTTTAGACGCCATTGTAGCGAATGAATAACCACAAATGCAAAAACACGGAACTAGAACAAGGACCAAAGACTAATGATATGAATTAATCACGGAGAAATAACCGTCGAACGCAGAGACAAAGAATAAGGCTGAATTACACCACTACTGAGTGTCTATGACACGAGTTGAACCAATGTTGATGATAACTCGCACAGACGGACAAAATAAATTATTGCGACATGGAAGCCGTCTCAATGCCGAGGCCACCCAAGTCACCCAGCACACCGATACGAGAGTGTCAAGGCGAACGACCGGAATCCAAAGGTGGACTCCGCCAAGCGAACGAAAATATAATTCGGAGGTGGACTCCGCCAAGAGAACAAGAATAGAATCCGGAGGTGGATTCCGCCTCACCGTCACGAGAAATTAGAACCAAAATAATCTTTGGCTCACAGGGACCAAAATGTTACCGCCGATCTTAATTTATGGCGATGAAAAACAGTGGACTGTATGTTGATGAGCTACGGTGAGGCCATATGGAACGTAAATAATCGGGTGCCGACTAGGCAATAATAATCAGGCGAGCATAAGCCAAACTCAGATTATGCCTCGCCCCAAAACGATACGTAATGAACAACGTCGACTTGACGTTGGTAATCAAACCAAGCACACGCCAGTTCTGGTCATGCCTTGTTCCGAAACCAAAGGAAACAGTGGGTAAATTACAGCAACCTGGGTCAACATAACCAAATCAAAAAACGAGAAGCGAAAGAAAAATAGAATCTTCAGACCTGAGTGGTGTCCCCACACACCATTAGAATGAATAAACAAGAAGCGAAGAGGCTTGCCAGAAACGAGACCCCCAACGCCGTAGATGCTGATGCACAAGTGTGTAGAGACGAGAAGCGAGCGATGTGGTAGCCTTTCCTACCCACACCAAGCCGAGAGCGTGACTGAATAGAAACAGCTGCTGAGAGACGTCCAGATAGGTCTTGACTCGACCGAAGAAAGATTGCAACTGACTCACAAGCCGAGCCTGTGTGGTTCAATCAAACGCGAGAGACTGGCGAAGGGGAGTTCGATACAAGTGACTGGCGAGAGGGTGAACGATGCAATCAACTTGATCGAAAGCCGGCCCAACTGGTTCTCAAGAATGCAGAATGGATAGCAATTCATGTCATGTTGCGCGTCTGGGAATAACATTGACGGAATCAAAACGAATAAGGCCAACTAGGGAGATAGATAGCTCGTCTCACAAAGACCGACGTTAACACACATATATATATATATATATATATATATATATATATATATATATATATATATATATATATATATATATATATATCTATATATATATATATATATATATATATATATATATATATTTATATATATTTATATATATATATATATATATATATATATATATATATATATATATATATATATATATATATATATATATATATATTACATATATATATATATACATATATATATATATATATATATATATATATATATATATATATATATATATATATATATATTTTTTTTTTTTCTCATATATATATATATATATATATATATATATATATATATATATATATGTGTATATATATATATGTATATATATATATATATATATATATATATAAATATAAATATATATATATATATATATATATATATATATAGATATATATATATATATAGATATATATATATATATATATAGATATATATATATATAGATATATATATATATATATATATATATATATATATATATATATATATATATATATATATATATATATATACGACGCATTATGTCATTTCATTTACCTTATAGCCGACAATGCATGTTGCATGTGTATCTATCTATATATATATATATATATATATATATATATATATATATATATATATATATATATATATATATATATATATATATATATATATATATTTCAATAGCTTCCTGGTTGACCACCAGTAGGTTATTATAATTAATGATTTTTGAAACTGTTTTAAAATATAACATATAATATAAAATATAATATTATATATATATATATATATATATATATATATATATATATATATATATATATATATATATATATATATATATATATATAAACACATGCAACATGCATTGTAGGCTATGAGGTGAATAAAATGACATAATGCGTTCATCTCCTCCAAATGACTCGATCTTGTCGAGAGCGAGACTCATAATAGGTACAATATCGAGCATTCATTCCCTTCAAAATATGTCACAAAATCATAGAACTATTCGTATCTCTTAATTATTTATTTTAATGCTGCTCAACGAATAACGATCCCACCAACAGCTTGGTTATACGGGAGTACGCATGAGTGGGTGATGATGAATCGATGGAGTGATGATGAGTGAAAGGACATTCACAAAATCCCATTCCTCATGCGATACTCGAACCCATGACCGACCTATGACTTTAGTTCCCAACGCAGTGCTATAGTTGCCTGAGCTCACTGCCTATTCTGGGCCCATATATATGCTTACGTTCCAGTAAAATCACTACTAGAACTGAAATCTACCAGAACAAAATACGTTTGCATCCTTTTTCCCGCTCTAGTTACTTAACAATTTCGTATAAGCGGCCAAGCCTATACACGAAAAATCAATGTTTTTTTTTATATATATATTTTTTTCAACATTGGTTTTAACGACGCACTGTGATGATGACAGATCTATTGGCGTAGGATGAATGATCAATGAGATGATGGAATGATGAGATGAAGGTTTTATGGGCAATCGGAGGAATAGTGGGAAGGAAGCGGTCGTGGCCTATATTGTGGGAACCATCCCGGAATTAGCCTAGACTACAGAGGTTAACTACGAAAAAAAAAAACCTGTAAAGATGGTAGCGAGGATAGGACCGGGTCTGATATGCCCACTGCCTCCCGGGTCACATAAAGCAAGTGCGTTAACCACTATACGCTGCATGTGACGGTTTTCGATTTCGCTATGTCTAGACATTTTCTCATATATTTTTTTTTGCCATGTCTATTCAAATGAAACATTTTTGTCAGTCAAGTATTATTGTGACGACTGGAATCGTTCTTGTTGACCGTGCTCAAGTATATTACAATTATCAGTATATTAATCGGGGTAAGACCTCCATAACGCGTGCCCCATGATAAAATCGGTCCGTCACTTTTCGCCCTCATTGCGTGAACGGTGAACAATGGTTGTGTTCTCAAAATTTAACGTCACTGAGCATACAGTGTAGTAATAACTCATATTGTGAGTGTCGTGATTGAATGTATACCTCGTAGAATTCAACATCATAATTTTGTTTCACCTCTCAGAAGAAATTAGTCAAGCAATCTTCCAAGACGTTATTGTTGTTGTAATTAATTCAACGTCTCGGTATTAAACTCAAATGTCAAGCTCTCAAGAGAAACAATTAAAAATGTTCATAATCATATGACTCATATTTTATAACTATAGTCAAGTCTTCTTTCTATCATGTTATTACTTAGAAAAGAACGGAAGTCGCTCTAAATTAGATATATTTTGTATCTTGATTCGAATATGAAAATCAGCTAGCAAAAGTAAGAAAGTGGAACAGTCTGTATCTGAATTGATTACCATATTTCAAATCATTGTACAAACCAAAGTGCGTATACTCTTATCTATATTTGTACACAAGAGTCATAAAAAAGCCATGTGAATTAAATAAATTGTGCATGCATGATTATGGTCATTGTTATGCCTCTTTAAGAATAAGATTGAACCAATATTACTGATCCATTCAGATTTACTCCATACTAACTGTTCTTTTTTGACAAGAAAATGGGCATTCTGGTCATGGAAATTAGGCAGCCGTCACCCTCTTCCTTTCCCTCCTTCCCCAGTACGTCATCCATCCAGCTGAAACCAATTCAATGCTTAAAACTGATCAAGTGTCGTGAAAATATCTGATTTGCCATTTCGATCATTCATATTCTCATATTTCAACGTGAGACATATATATATATATATATATATATATATATATATATATATATATATATATATATATATATATATATATATATATATATATATATATATGTTTGAGGAAATTAAATCGATGGGTAAAGAGGAAACTTTCTACATAGATCTAATCCTCATACAACGACGTCTTTGTATGCGTGTTATACAGGTCAATATTTTGTCAAACCGACTTTTTCCCATTCGACATATTAGTCATAACTTTTATTTCATACAATTCCGATCATCAAATACTTCTTACAAGCGTAAGGTGAGGTCGACGTTTCTATGTCTGCATACCATCCATTTGGTTGCACAAAGCGAACAGGGGGTGCAGAGGGTGACTTCAGATTAAAGTGCAGTATATTCAACAAGCTATTTCGTGTTCTGGTCTTCTAGGTGACGTCACGTTATCGATTTCAACCCACACCGACCACCTCTGCAGTGAAATTAGTTCAGTAGGAAGCCGGCCTCTCATGCAAGAACATGTGGCAAGAAAATCACAATTGTTATTGATTCCATTTTTTTAATCCAGTGCCTAAAGGTAAGCCCGCTTTCAAAAAGATAATTCATTAAAATCATTCATCAGTTGTTGTTGATATTCTCACTAGATACAACTCGAATTCTAATAACAATCCAATAATCATTGAGAATTGAAATTTTAGAATGAGTGGAATCATGAAATAAAGTATCATTACACACAATTGTTCATTCACTGGTATAGTTTGCTGATATAATCATGTGAATAAAATGCTGCCGCCATGATTGTGTTGCGTGTTTGGGTACTCATTGGCTATTGAAAGCGAATCAAAAGGGTAAAATAGCTTCGAGGTTCTATTTTCAGAGACACAAGGTAATGACATACACAGGTGTAGATATATATGCATACCTGGCCTTTTCATTAACTCGAAAGATCAAATAACACTTATAAATGTATAATATCAAATGATATATCAATCGTGTATTCACTGGGATGCCAGACTCATATATTCTATCAATATGAACATTTAGATAATCATATAGATATGTCCAATATAGAAATGAAATATATATATATATGTATATATATATATATATATATATATATATATATATATATATATATATATATATATATATATATATATATATATATATATATATGTATATATATATATATATATATATATATATATATATATATATATATATATATATATATATATATATATATATATATACATTGTTTCATAACTAATAACGTCTAATTTTATTCTCAATGTCATACAATTTGAATAGATTTCCATACATGCAATTTACAATATCGAATTGAGAGAACTTTATAAATCAAGGTATTTAATTCAGATGGATGATTAAAACAGGTATGGGATGGTTCAAATATCCATTTTGTGATGGGGGAGATAATTTGTAATCTCAATGGCCGTTCAAAAGAGAGTTGACACTTGGAAGTATCATCCGAAAGAATTTGATTGTTGGAGTAAGTTCGGTTCTGTGTTTTCACAGTCTCGTTATAGAATAGGAAAAGCTATAATCCTAGTATGATCGCTTACAAGGAAGTTCATTTATACGGGTTCGGAGATATGTAATAAAAACAACACAGTTTTGGCTTCAAAATACAGAAATGTCTATGGACTCAAACCGCAAATGTCAGTAATGTTACTATCAACATGTTATACAAATAATTACTTCAATTCACACAAATGACATGAAAAAAAAATCACCATGTATCGTAAATGTAACCTTATATCTTTGGACACATGTATGAATCTTCGTTGTATTCTTTATCTCTCACTCTTCATAATATTCTATAAGTGTTGAATATGAATATTGTGTATGAATATGGAATTATTTTCAAGCTGGACATCAATTGTTAATCATTATCATATATCATGTCATAAAAATAATGATAGTGATAGTAATGAACGATTATCGAACAAAAAAACCTCAAACACAAATACTGTGCATTTTCAGTAATCATCCAGATCGTCCAGATAGGTACGTGTAGGCATAACTATAATTATCATGAAGTTGTTTCATGATTTCAGACACCCATAGACAAAAAGGTTGAAGTTGGAGTTAGCGGAAGGGAGAGAAGGAAATGAGTTTTCTGAAAAATGTTGAAAATTTACTGAATTAATTTTTTTTAATTTCCAATCAATCACTCGGGAGGACGCAAGCGTTTGGTGAGTGTGTATAACCTTTCACTGCGTGGAAAGTGACGACCGTCGTTTTTTTTTAAATATTACTCACATTCACTCTTGATATCGTTCCTGAAGAAATAAGCTAGGCTCAGGCCGATACAGAATTCTGATAAAACTCACGTGATGACGTTCAATTGACCACGCAAATTATTGTTTAGTTTAGTTTGCTTAGTTCACTTTGGTTCATTGGAATTGCCCAAGAATGCAAACTTTCAGGTAATGCATTCTCAAGACCGTTTTTTGGACTACTGGTTTGTATTTTGTTTTATTCGTTCACTTATGAAATAAGATGAGTTTAACTATGGAATAAAGAGTTGAAGAAGAATACTCTGGCCAGTGTTGAATTCTTCTCGCTTGTTTTGGTAGGATAGTGATATAGTTCAACATCTGATCTCTGTATCGTTCGAGTCACTACACATCTGAATCCATTCGACAGCGACTTAGGTGCGAACATTCAAATACACAAATACAGTCAACATATGGAGTGAGAAAGAGAGTGCAATATAAAACATATGTTTGTACAGTAGCGCTGCTTACGTATTAGATGTTGAACTACAGCATATCCGGAGACGCCGGTGTCATGGCATATTCGTACTCGGCATATTTGTATTAGAGAGTAATACAATGCCGGCACAAGTTTACTCTAGAGTAAAACGATGCCAGCACAATATTACTCTCTGAAAAAAAATATGCCGGCGTAAGTTTACTCTCCCCAGTATGTTTGTATTAGTCGAAATAGACAGGAGAGTAATCCAGTACCAGCATATATGTACTAAGAGGTAGTCCAATTAAACAACAGGGTACCAAGAAGTATTGCACATAATAGCCGGAATTAGATTAATACAAATATAGGGTGGCTAAAAAGTCAAGGATAGGTAGAGTGAAGATATACCAGCAGAACATTATAAGATGTGTGAACCTCCGTTAAGCACCACATTCAATTGATTACAATATAGCCGGGTGTCCAAAAAATTATGTATTTTTCGAATAAACTCTAATATTAGATTGAATTCGATTAATTACATCAAGGGGTAACCAAAAAGTGATATCACAGTACGCCCAAGTGGTGTCCAAAAATAAATGTGAGGTAGAGTAAAGATATACCAACGGAACAATATTTGATTAATAAAATAATGTTGAAAAATATATTCAATGACAGTACAGGGTGAACAAGAAAGAGTTGTTAAGGTAGAGTAGAGATATACCAGCTCATCATTATAAGATTAATCAATCTCAATTAAATACCACAAAATTGAAGAACAGGGTGTTCCAAAATTATATGGATGTAGCGTGAAGATATACCAGCAGAACATTATTTGATTATTGAAATATGTTTGTAGATCATTTTGATTACAGTATAGGGTGATCAAGAAAGTATTGTTGAGGAAGAGAAATTATATACCAGCAGATCATTATTTGTCAAATAAACTCTCAAATCGGATGGAATTCAATTAACAAGAGTACTGGGAGTTCAAAAAGTGATGTTAAGGTACAGTTAAGTTATACCGGCGGAATATCATCTTCTCATCAAAATATTGTTGAAGATCGTATTTGATTAATAACAGTTCAGGGTGCTCAGGAAATTATTCCATGGTAGAGTTGAGTTATAAGTTATTTTGATTATCAAAATACTGTTGATATTGTATTTGATTAATAACAGTACAGGGTGTTCAAAAAATCATTTCATGGTAGAGTTTAGTTATACCAGCGGAATATTATCAGAGTATTAAAATATTGTTGAAGATCGTATTTGATTAATTACATTATAGGGTGTTCCAAGAATTATTTTATGGCAGAGTAAAGATTTACCAGCGGAATATAATCTCATAATGGAAATATCGTTGAAGATCTATTTGACTAATTACAGTACAAGGTGTTGAAAAAATATATTTTGAGGTAGAGTTAAGTTATACCAGAGGTATATTATCTCGTTATTTGAATATTGTTGAAGATCGTATCTAATTAATAGCTACAGTCTGCTCAAAAAATTATTTGTGAGGCAGAGTTCAGTTATACCAGCGGAATATCATCTGTTTATCAAAATATTGTAGATATTGTATTTGATTGATAAAAGTATGGGGTTTTCAAAAAGTGATGTCAAGGTAGAGTATGGATATACCAGCAGAACTTTATAAGATGAATGAATCTCAATAAAATACCACAAATTAAAGTACAGGGTGTTCAAAATGTCATGTTGAGATTGAGTGAAGATATATCAGCGGAATATTATCAGATTATAATATATTGTTGAAGATCGACTCTGATTATTTACAGTACAAGGTAATCATAACTGTTGTTAGGGAAGAGTGAAGATATACTAGCGATACATTATTTGTCATTTAGACTCTTGTTCATGATCATGTATAATTATTCTTGGATACGGAGATCAAGAAAGTGATATTGAGGTAGGGCAAAAGCACAAGTACAAGCAGAACATCATTCATCGAATAAACTTTTTTCCGAGATGGTATTCATTGAATTACAGTGAATGGGGGCCAAAGTGATGTTTTGGTTCATGGAAAAATACCAGAAAAACATTCTCTGTCAAATCAAGACTGATGTTGATGTCCAATGGTATATCTTAACTCTACCTTGAAATCATTTTTTGGACACCCTGTACTGTAATTGATCGAATGTGGTGTTCAATTGAGGTTCAGTTATCTAATAGTGTTCCAGTGGTATATATTCTACTCCACCTCAACATCATTTTCTGAACACTCTACTGTAATTACTTGAATGTGGTGATTATTGGAGGTTCATTTGTCCAATAATGTTCCACTGGTATATCTTTACTCTACCTTCAAATCATTTTTTGGACACCCTGCACTGTAATTGATCGAATGTGGTGTTCAATGAAGGTTCAGTAATCTAATAGTATTCCACCGGTATATATTTTACTCCACCTCGACATCATTTTCTGAACACTACTGTGATTAATTAAATGTGGTGTTTATTGGAGGTTCATTTGTATAATAAAGTCCCACTGGTATATCTTCACTCCACCTTCAAATCATTCTTTGAACACCCTGTACTGTAATAAGATGAGCGCAGCGAAGCTCTCAATTTCACAACCTGAAAAAAAATGGGCTTCGTTTTTATGTTTTTTTTTTTTTTGTAATTATGTACGCGGCATACAGGTCAGAGAAATGAATCAATCAACGTGAAACTTTTTCTGAACGTTGGTATCATACCAGAATAGGTTGGGATTGTTATTCAGAGAAGTCGGTCTGAAGGTTTTTCCGGAAAATAATCGGAAAGTTTGAAAAATCCTCGTAAGAATAACCCGGAGGGAAAATACTTGAAAATAAGAATTTTTCAAAAGCTCTCAAATTTCCACCGAATATGAACAATACTAGTATACACCTTTCCAGAGATTTTTGCAACAATCGAATGAGAAAAAACAAAGAAAACGCATTAAAGGTGTTCATTTTCTCAAATATTTGGATCAATTGGATTTGCAAAGTGTTTATGCGACAGGTTGCAGGTTACTATGAATATCAACAAGTTGCAGGTGAGGTTTTTGAACGTTTGAAGTAAGTCAGGGTTTGTAGATGTAAATTGAGCTGACAAGTTATTTTTCTTTCTAGATTGCCATACTTCCAAGCTCATCTCAGAACGCGCATCCCGCGTTTTCCTAGTTAATTGGATATGTGATGTTCATTGGGGATTCATTTGCTCATAATTGTTCCACTGGCATGGCTTTTCTCTACCTTGATATCATTTTTTGGTCACCCCTCACAGAAATCAATTGAATTCTCCCTAATATTAGAGTTTACTCGACAGATAATGATCTGCTGGCATATTTCTTTTTTTCATTATAGCACTTTCTTGATCAACCTGCACTGTAATCAATCATGTTCTCAACAGTATTTAATTAATCGAATAATGTTCCGCTAGTTTATCTTAACCCTAGCTCAACATCATATTTCGGACACCCTGTACTGTAATCAATTGAATACTATCTTATACAAGAGTTAATTTACAATGAGTCTAATAATAATATGCTGGTATCATATTACTCTCTATGGTTATTCACAATAGTATAAATATGCCAGATAGAGTGAACTTATGCCGGTATATCTTCATGAGAGAGTATAAATATGCCGGTGTCACGGCATATTCGTACTCGGCATATTTGTATTAGAGAGTAATACAATGTCGGCACAAGTTTACTCCAGAGTGAAACGATGCCAGCACAATATTACTCTCTAATACAAATATGCCGGCGTAAGTTTACTCTCCCCAGTATATTTGTATTAGTCGAAATAGACAGGAGAGTAATCCAGTACCAGCATATATGTACTAAGAGGCGGTCCAATTAAACAACAGGGTAACAAGAAGTATTGTACCTAATAGCCGGAATTAGATCAATACACATATAGGGTGGCTAAGAAGTAAAGTTAAGGTAGAGTGAAGATATACCAGCGGAACATCATTAGATGTGTGAACCTTCGTCAAGCACCGCATTCAATTAATTTCAATATAGGGTGTCCAAATAATCATGTATTTTTCGAATAAACTCTAATATAAGATTGAATTCAATCAATCACATCGAGGGGTAACCAAAAAGTGATATTACAGTACGGCTAGGGAGTGTCCAAAAATTAATGTGAGGTAGAGTAAAGATATACCAACGGAACATAATTTCATTAATAAAATAATATTGGAGGAAATATTTAATTACGGTACAGGGAGAACAAGAAAGAGTTGTTAAGGTAGAGTAGAGATATACCAGCTTATCATTATAAGATTAATCAATCTCCATTAAATACCACAAAATGGAAGAACAGGGTGTTCCAAATTTATATGGATGTAGCGTAAAGATATACCAGCGGAACATTATTCGATTATTAAAATACGTCTGTAGATCATATTTGATTACAGAATAGGGTGATCGAGAAAGTATCGTTGAGCAAGAGTAATCATATACCAGAAGATCATTATTTGTCAAATAAACTCTCAAATCGGATGGAATTCAATCAATAACAGTACAGGGTGTCCAAAACGTGATGTTAAGGTAGAGTTAAGTTATACCAGCGCAATATTATCTTCTTATTGGAATATTGTTGAAGATCGTATTTGATTAATAACAGTACAGGGTGCTCAGAACATTATTTCATGGTAGAGTTGAGTTATAAGTTATTTTAATTATTAAAATATTGTTGATATCGTATTTGATTGATAACAGTACAGGGTGTTCAAAAAATCATGTTATGGCAGAGTCAAGTTATGCCAGCGGATTATTATTAGATTATCAAAATATTGTTGAAGATCGTATTTGAACAATTACATTACAGGGTGTTCGAAAATTATTTTATGGTAGAGTAAAGATATACCAGCGGAATATAATCTCATAATGGAAATATCGTTGAAGATCTATTTGACTAATTACAGTACATGGTGTTGAAAAAATATATTTCAAGGTAGAGTTGAGTTATACCAGAGGTATGTTATCTCGTTATTCAAATATTGTTGAAGATCGTATTCAATTGATAGCTACAGTTCGCTCAAGAAAATATTTGTGAGGCAGAGTTCAGTTATACCAGCGGAATATTATCTGATTATCGAAATATCGTAGATATCGTATTTGGTTAATAATAGTATAGGAATTTCACAGAGTGATTTCAAGGCAGAGTATGGATATACCAGCAGAACTTTATTAGATGAATAAATCTCCATTGAACACCACAAAATAAAGTACAGGGCGTTCCAAATGTTATGTTGAGATTGAGTGAAGATATATCAGCGGATTATTATCAGATTAAACATTTTTGTTGAAGATCGACTCTGATTAATTACAGTACAAGGTGATCATAACTGTTGTGAGGGTAGAGTGAAGATATACTAGCGATACATTATTTGTCATTTAGACTCTTGTTCATGATCATGTATAATTATTCTTGGATACGGAGATCAAGAAAGTGATATTGAGGTATGGCAAAAGCACAAGTACAAGCAGAACATCATTCATCGAATAAACTTTTTTCCGAGATGGTATTCATTGAATTACAGTGAATGTGGGCCAAAGTGATGTTTTGGTTCATGGAAAAATACCAGAAAAACATTCTCTGTCAAATCAAGACTGATGTTGATGTCCAATGGTATATCTCAACTCTACCTTGAAATCATTTTTTGGACACCCTGTACTGTAATTGATCGAATGTGGTGTTCAATTGAGGTTCAGTTATCTAATAGTGTTCCAGTGGTATATATTCTACTCCACCTCAACATCATTTTCTGAACACTCTACTGTAATTACTTGAATGTGGTGATTATTGGAGGTTCATTTGTCCAATAATGTTCCACTGGTATATCTTTACTCTACCTTCAAATCATTTTTTGGACACCCTGCACTGTAATTGATCGAATGTGGTGTTCAATGAAGGTTCAGTAATCTAATAGTATTCCACCGGTATATATTTTACTCCACCTCGACATCATTTTCTGAACACTACTGTGATTAATTAAATGTGGTGTTTATTGGAGGTTCATTTGTATAATAAAGTCCCACTGGTATATCTTCACTCCACCTTCAAATCATTCTTTGAACACCCTGTACTGTAATAAGATGAGCGCAGCGAAGCTCTCAATTTCACAACCTGAAAAAAAATGGGCTTCGTTTTTATGTTTTTTTTTTTTGTAATTATGTACGCGGCATACAGGTCAGAGAAATGAATCAATCAACGTGAAACTTTTTCTGAACGTTGGTATCATACCAGAATAGGTTGGGATTGTTATTCAGAGAAGTCGGTCTGAAGGTTTTTCCGGAAAATAATCGGAAAGTTTGAAAAATCCTCGTAAGAATAACCCGGAGGGAAAATACTTGAAAATAAGAATTTTCAAAAGCTCTCAAATTCCCACAGAATATGAACAATACTAGTATACACCTTTCCAGAGATTTTTGCAACAATCGAATGAGAAAAAACAAAGAAAACGCATTAAAGGTGTTCATTTTTTCGAATATTCGGATCAATTGGATTTGCAAAGTGTTTATGCGACAGGTTGCAGGTTACTATGAATATCAACAAGTTGCAGGTGAGGTTTTTGAACGTTTGAAGTAAGTCAGGGTTTGTAGATGTAAATTGAGCTGACAAGTTATTTTTCTTTCTATATTGCCATACTTCCAAGCTCATCTCAGAACGCGCATCCCGCGTTTTCCTAGTTAATTGGATATGTGATGTTCATTGGGGATTCATTTGCTCATAATTGTTCCACTGGCATGGCTTTTCTCTACCTTGATATCATTTTTTGGTCACCCCTCACAGAAATCAATTGAATTCTCCCTAATATTAGAGTTTACCCGACAGATAATGATCTGCTGGCATATTTCTTTTTTTCATTATAACACTTTCTTGATCAACCTCTACTGTAATCAATCATGTTCTCAACAGTATTTAATTAATCGAATAATGTTCCGCTAGTTTATCTTAACCCTAGCTCAACATCATATTTCGGACACCCTGTACTGTAATTAATTGAATACTATCTTATACAAGAGTTAATTTACAATGAGTCTAATAATAATATGCTGGTATCATATTACTCTCTATGGTTATTCACAATAGTATAAATATGCCAGATAGAGTGAACTTATGCCGGTATATCTTCATGAGAGAGTATAAATATGCCGGTGTCACGGCATATTCGTACTCGGCATATTTGTATTAGAGAGTAATACAATGTCGGCACAAGTTTACTCCAGAGTGAAACGATGCCAGCACAATATTACTCTCTAATACAAATATGCCGGCGTAAGTTTACTCTCCCCAGTATATTTGTATTAGTCGAAATAGACAGGAGAGTAATCCAGTACCAGCATATATGTACTAAGAGGCGGTCCAATTAAACAACAGGGTAACAAGAAGTATTGTACCTAATAGCCGGAATTAGATCAATACACATATAGGGTGGCTAAGAAGTAAAGTTAAGGTAGAGTGAAGATATACCAGCGGAACATCATTAGATGTGTGAACCTTCGTCAAGCACCGCATTCAATTAATTTCAATATAGGGTGTCCAAATAATCATGTATTTTTCGAATAAACTCTAATATAAGATTGAATTCAATCAATCACATCGAGGGGTAACCAAAAAGTGATATTACAGTACGGCTAGGGAGTGTTCAAAAATTAATGTGAGGTAGAGTAAAGATATACCAACGGAACATAATTTCATTAATAGAATAATATTGGAGAAAATATTTAATTACGGTACAGGGAGAACAAGAAAGAGTTGTTAAGGTAGAGTAGAGATATACCAGCTTATCATTATAAGATTAATCAATCTCCATTAAATACCACAAAATGGAAGAACAGGGTGTTCCAAATTTATATGGATGTAGCGTAAAGATATACCAGCGGAACATTATCCGATTATTAAAATATGTCTGTAGATCATATTTGATTACAGAATAGGGTGATCGAGAAAGTATCGTTGAGCAAGAGTAATCATATACCAGAAGATTATTATTTGTCAAATAAACTCTCAAATCGGATGGAATTCAATCAATAACAGTACAGGGTGTCCAAAACGTGATGTTAAGGTAGAGTTAAGTTATACCAGCGCAATATTATCTTCTTATTGGAATATTGTTGAAGATCTTATTTGATTAATAACAGTGCAGGGTGCTCAGAACATTATTTCATGGTAGAGTTGAGTTATAAGTTATTTTAATTATTAAAATATTGTTGATATCGTATTTGATTGATAACAGTACAGGGTGTTCAAAAAATCATGTTATGGCAGAGTCAAGTTATGCCAGCGGATTATTATTAGATTATCAAAATATTGTTGAAGATCGTATTTGAACAATTACATTACAGGGTGTTCGAAAATTATTTTATGGTAGAGTAAAGATATACCAGCGGAATATAATCTCATAATGGAAATATCGTTGAAGATCTATTTGACTAATTACAGTACATGGTGTTGAAAAAATATATTTCAAGGTAGAGTTGAGTTATACCAGAGGTATGTTATCTCGTTATTCAAATATTGTTGAAGATCGTATTCAATTGATAGCTACAGTTCGCTCAAGAAAATATTTGTGAGGCAGAGTTCAGTTATACCAGCGGAATATTATCTGATTATCGAAATATCGTAGATATCGTATTTGGTTAATAATAGTATAGGAATTTCACAGAGTGATTTCAAGGCAGAGTATGGATATACCAGCAGAACTTTATTAGATGAATAAATCTCCATTAAACACCACAAAATAAAGTACAGGGCGTTCCAAATGTTATGTTGAGATTGAGTGAAGATATATCAGCGGATTATTATCAGATTAAACATTTTTGTTGAAGATCGACTCTGATTAATTACAGTACAAGGTGATCATAACTGTTGTGAGGGTAGAGTGAAGATATACTAGCGATACATTATTTGTCATTTAGACTCTTGTTCATGATCATGTATAATTATTCTTGGACATGGAGATCAAGGAAGTGATTTTGAGGTAGGGTACAAGCACGAGCACAAGCACAACATGATTTGTCGAATAAACTAATTTTGAAATGGTATTCATTAAATTATAGTGGAGGGGGGCCAAATTGATGTTTTGGTTCATGAAAATATACCAGGAGAACATTAGCCGTCAAATTAAAACTGATCTTGGATGTCCGCTGGTATATCTTTACTCTACCTTCAAATCATTTTTTGGACACCCTGTACTGTAATTGATCGAATGTGGTGTTCAATGTAGGTTCAGTTATCTAATAGTGTTCCAGTGGTATATATTCTACTCCACCTCAACATCATTTCCTGAACACTCTACTGTAATTAATTAAATGTGGTGTTTGTTGGAGGTTCATTTGTATAATAATGTTCCGCTGGTATATCTTTACTCCACCTTCAAATCATTCTTTTGACACGCTGTACTGTAATTGATCGAATGTGGTGTTCAATGAAGGTTCAGTTATCTAATAGTGTTGCACTGGGATATATTTTACTTCACCTCAACATCATTTTCTGAACACTCTACTGTAATTAATTGAATGTGGTGTTTATTGGAGGTTCATTTGTCTAATAATGTTCCGCTGGTATATCTTCACTCTACCTTCAAATCATTTTTTGGACACCCTGTGCTGTAATTGATCGAATGTGGTGTTCAATGAAGGTTCAGTAATCTAATAGTGTTCCACTGGTATATATTTTACTCCACCTCAACATCATTTTTTGAACACTCTACTGTTATTATTTGAATGTGGTGTTTGTTTGAGGTTCATTTGTCCAACAATGTTCCGCTGGTATATCTTTACTCTACTTTCGAATCATTTTTTGGACACCCTGAACTGTGATTGATCGAATGTGGTGTTCAATGAAGGTTCAGTTATCTAATAGTGTTCCACTGGTATATATTTTACTCCACCTCAACATCATTTTCTGAACACTCAAATGTGATTAATAAAATGTGGTGTTTATTGGAGGTTCATTTGCCTGATAATGTTTCGTTGGTATATCTTTACTCTACCTTCAAATCATTTTTTGAACACCCTGCACTGTAATTAATTGAATATGTGGTGTTAATTGAGGGTTCATTTGTTCATAATTGCTCCACTGGTATAGCTTTTCTCCACCTTGATATCATTTTTTGGTCACCCCTTACTGTAACCAATTGAATTCTTCATGATATGAGAGTTTACTCGACAGTTGATGATCTGCTGGCATATTTCTTCCTTTCTTTCTAACACTTTCTTGATAAATCTGCACTGTAATCAATCATGTTCTCAACAGTATTTAATTAATCAAATAATGTTCCGCTAGTTTATCTTAACTTTACCTCAACATGATATTTTGGACACCCTGTAGTGTAATTAATTGAATACTATCTCATACAAGAGTTAATTAACAATAGGTATAATAATAATATGCTGGTATCATATTACTCTCTATGGTTATTCACAATAGTACAAATATGCCAGATAGGGTGAACTTATGCCGGTATATCTTCATTAGAGAGTATAAATATGCCGGCATCATATTACTCCAGAGTAATCCTATACCAGCATATTATTACCTAGGTGAACTTGTGCCGAGAGTGAAAGGGATCCGTTACACCGGCATCATATTACTCTAGAGTAATCTTATACCGGCATATTATTACCTAGGTAAACTTATGCCGAGAGTGAAAGGGATCCGTTACACCGGCACAAGTTTACTCTAGAGTAAAACGATGCCAGCACAATATTACTCTCTAATACAAATATGCTGGCGTGAGTTTACTCTCCCCAGTATATTTGTATTAGTCGAAATAGACAGGAGAGTAATTCAGTACCAGCATATATGTACTTAAAGGCGGTCCAATTAAACAACAGGGTACCAAGAAGTATTGTACATGATAGCCGAAATTAGATTGATACAAATATAGAGTGGCTGAGAAGTAAAGTTAAGGTTGAGTGAAGATATACCAGCAGAACATTATTAGATGTGTGAACCTTCGTTAAGCACCACATTCAATTAATTACAATATAGGGTGTCCAAAAAATCATGTATTTTTCGAATGAACTCTGATGTTAGATTGAATTTAACTAATTACATTGAGGGGTAACCGAAAAGAGGCTCCATCAGGTTGGCCCCACCCATTCAAGTTAGCTCAAAATAACAAATATTGAGGTTTTGAGCTCGTTTTGAGCTGAATTGAGCTATCATTTATTCGTTATGAGCTCATCCCACGGAGTAGGAATCACACCCCTACGTGGGTGGGGCCAAGTTGACGGACAGCCCCACCCAAATCATCGGATCGTCTTCGGACAAAGACTATCGTTTTGAGCTCATTTTGAGCTGAATTGAGCTGCTTATTATTCGTTTTGAGCTCATCCCCTAACGGAGATATAGCACCCCTACGTGGGTGGGGCCAAGTTGACGGACAGCCCCACCCAAATAATCGGATCGTCTTCGGACAGAGACTATCGTTTTGAGCTCATTTTGAGCTGAATTGAGCTGCTTATTATTCGTTTTGAGCTCATCCCCTAACGGAGATATAGCACCCCTACGTGGGTGGGGCCAAGTTGACGGACAGCCCCACCCAAATCATCGGATCGTCTTCGGACAGAGACTATCGTTTTGAGCTCATTTTGAGCTGAATTTAGCTGCTTATTATTCGTTTTGAGCTCATCCCCTAACGGAGATATAGCACCCCTACGTGGGTGGGGCCAAGTTGACGGACAGCCCCACCCAAATCATCGGATCGTCTTCGGACAAAGACTATCGTTTTGAGCTCATTTTGAGCTGAATTGAGCTGCTTATTATTCGTTTTGAGCTCATCCCCTAACGGAGATAAAGCACCCCCACGTGGGTGGGGCCAAGTTGACGGACAGCCCCACCCAAATCATCAGATCGTCTTCGGACAAAGACTATCGTTTTGAGCTGAATTGAGCTGAATTGAGCTGCTCAGTATTCGTTTTGAGCTCATCCCCTAACGGAGATATAGCACCCCTACGTGGGTGGGGCCAAGTTGACGGACAGCCCCACCCAAATCATCGGATCGTCTTCGGACAAAGACTATCGTTTTGAGCTCATTTTGAGCTGAATTGAGCTGCTTTTTATTCGTTTCGAGCTCATCCCCTAACGGAGATAAAGCACCCCTACGTGGGTGGGGCCAAGTTGACGGACAGCCCCACCCAAATCATCGGATCGTCTTCGGACAAAGACTATCGTTTTGAGCTCATTTTGAGCTGAATTGAGCTGCTAAGTATTCGTTTTGAGCTCATCCCCTAACGGAGATATAGCACCCCTACGTGGGTGGGGCCAAGTTGACGGACAGCCCCACCCAAATCATCAGATCGTCTTCGGACAAAGACCATCATTTTGAGCTCGTTTTGAGCTGAATTGAGATGCTCAGTATTCGTTTTGTTCAGATCAGTAAGCTGATCCAGAGCTGATCAATCGAAGTTCCCGAGATAATAGCACTCAAAAGTGTGGAGGGGGGTCAAGTTCACGCTCCCCCTCCCCAGTGAGCAAGGATCATGAAACTTGGCCAAAACTTACTTTAGAATTAGTGCTATAATATTGTATAGTTTTAGAATTAGTGCTCGGATAGTTTCTGAGAAAAACGATATTTAAGGTGGTATTTTTTCCGGGAGGTGCGCCAACCGACCGCCGCGCGCGAAATTTGAATGCCGAAACGTAAAAAACCACCAAACGTCGCCGTGCCTGTTACTCTCGTCCCGAAATAACTCTGCATGAATCAGTTAATATCTATTCCACAAAATAACCATTTGGAAAACGCCATACATGAGTTTTCATCAGTGTGAGTGTACATATGCGGAGAATTGATGAGACATTTTTGTAATTTTTGTATTATTTGTTTCACTTGAAAAAATCTCGAGTCTACCGTGCTACCACCTCGGAACGGCCCGATGATAGACTTATTTATCGATTTATATTGGTTTTAACGACGCACTGAAATGATTACTATGATCTATTGCAGTCGAATAAATGATTCATGAGATGATGGGATGAGGAGATGAATGTTTCTGGGTTATGGAAAGGATAGTGGGAAGGAAGCGGTTGTGGCCTATATTATGGGAACCATCCCAGCATTAGCCTAGACTACAGAGGGAAACCACGAACCCCTGTAAAGATGGACGGGTGCGGGGATCGAACCGAGTCCGATATGCCCACATGCCTCCCGGGTCACATGAAGCAGGTGCGTTAACCACTACGCAGAAAGTGCCGGTGGTGGGCTATTTTCATGAAAATTTGATACATGTCAGTTCTCGACTTTCACTAGCGAACTATCTTTACCGCACTACGCTCCGACACCGGGGTAGCCCACAAACTTCTTGTTTCTTGCCCATCAGTAGCTTGATCGCCGGGAAAATCACAAGGGAAATTATTTCTACATCTCCGAGAAAGTATTTTTCATTCCGTCCCACGGACCCGGGTTCAGGAGTCTAGTTTTCGACCCGCTGGAAAATAGGGTATCCGCAACATTCTCCTGGTCAACAATTAGTTTCTTGGTAACCAGGGGGCCATATTTCATTTTCATGAAACTATTTTGGAAATCTTCTTAAAGATGGACGAAGGTGAGGCATTTTTTTCACCAACTACTTCCGGTTCGAGTTTCAATTTTTCCGGGGTGCCACCGCTTTCCCTACTATCTCGGACGGAAAATTTGTTATTTTTTCAGAGCAAAAATCTTGGTTCTAATTCAATTTTGATTTCTAGTCTTGATGAAAATTGAACTGCAATTATTTTAAAAACATTTATATTCACCCACAGTAACTTAGGTGGAGGTAGTATCCGTATCCTCTCTAACATACTCTGTCTGTCCTCCTCATCAGCTACTTCATTTAGCTTCTGCTTCTCCACAAATGTCCAATCTTCAGTTCCAGACGTAACACCTACACCTTCCTTTACCTGTTTTTCCCGCTCTTTTCTCTTTGTAAATTTATCATCATACTTTTCTCGGTATTTGTTTCTTATTGCGTACGTACGATGTTAAAAGTCCCTACTCTATCTGGATATCAAGCTATCTGTCTCAAGCTATTTATTTATCATACTGATTCTAAACTTATCCATTTTAGTTACCTCGGCATGATGCCTCCAATAAACATTTTTTGCTCGCTGTATTCTACTCACTTCATAACATCACATTGTCCGAACCACTGGCTTATGTAAGAACGGAAGATTATGTTTTATTCTGATATTATGATAATATTTCCACTTATGAAAATTATTATTCATAGGATCTGTCTTACCTTACGGTAACACTTATTTTCCAAATTCCAGTCTTATATCGAAATGCTGACTCATCCTTGATTGATTGGTCATGAATGATAAATCCTCCCCTGCCAGTTATTATTTTATTGAATGTTACTTCATGTTTTTGATTTCTGCATGACATTTACTCTCATGCTCGATCCAATTCAACTTGAAATAAAATTATAAAAACGATAGAAATAATAAAATATACTACATGGATTAATTAAGAAAAATCTTTTGAGCATTAAATATGTGATAGCACCCAATTCCAAACCACAACACAGCTAAATTATCACTTTTCCACTTGTTATACTGTTTGAAAACATGAGCTGTTATGTGCACTCGATATTAAAAGAATTGTAATACACACGAAGTATTCTCAAAATATGTGTTCTTTATTCCTTAACGACAGTCGTGATTCAAATTATGGAAGCACGAAATGAAATGATTGCATCAAGGAAGATTATTCAGGGCATTATTTCAGAAAATAATTAAATGTGACAATTTCTGAGTGGTGATATAAGATAAATTTAAATTGTAGAAATAAAAGTGTTGATGTATATGTACCATCGTAACGATCAAACATGATATGGAGACCTTTGGAAGATTATTATGTAGGACAAATCAAAAGCAAAACAGATCTCGCATATCTAAACCAAACATTTCAACTTATAGCAAAAAATGATGTTGATAATAGTACAAGACAAACCAATTGTCTCAAATATTCTAGTAAAATACTAGTTGCATAATAGTACAGGAAAGTAGTTTGAATATAACATTACACGCTTACAATCAGATATAATCGAACCTTACACGTAAAAAAACGTTTAGATTATCATACTACTTCATAAAAGAAGATAGACTTAGATTAATATAAATGTACCAATCAATAATAAGTATAGACCTTACAATTGAAAGAAACTGTAAGGTAATATTATACTACTCCTTGGAACGTTTACCGGCAAAATAATATTGATGAATCAATTAATCAATCGACAGTTGAACTTGATCAAATATTTAATGTAATGGGAACTTTTAGAGATTATTATACAACTTAATTGAAACTAGTCAGACTTATAACTCAAATATTATAAAATAACATATAGCCTAATATATAGAAAATATATTTGAAAGATCTGTAGGGTGGGGGTAAACCATGAAATTTGTAATGCAAATGAGTTGACAATTATTGCACACGATAAAATCTAATATGTAAAGACATTGAATATATATCTAAATGAATATTATAATGCATATTAACAACTTGACTAGACAGTGTATACCAACATGTCGCATGTCACATTTAAGGCTGCTCGGCAATAAGCTTTAGCGTTACTCAAGTCGTTGTATTCTTCCCACGTTCCAGCGGGGGAGCCATCTGGACGACGGCAATAAGACACATAGTGACCGATGTTCTTGTACTGTTCTCGGGATCCATCAAACCCTACAACTCCACGGAGAACGTATCGTATTCCCTTCAGGAGAACTGAAGTGGGAATATTACAAAGCAACGACTGAAAGGGCTTTCCAATGAGGGACTCTTCGTTCACAGTCATTTGAGGAATGAAAGGCTCAATGAAAAGATGGGACTGAGAGTTGGTTAGCGAGAATGATTTGATCCCAATGCAGTCAGGGCAGTTTAAAAATTTTTTCTTGAACTTAGAATCTAGTTTATGTTCCAAATCGTTGATGAGGTCACAGTCTTCAAATTCAATGTTCAGATATACCAGGTTAGTTGATTTGGTGGCACTACATGAATCACATGTCGAATTTTCCACCGCTGATGGGTAGGCTCTCATTACGTTGCTAATCATGTGTGCAATCACGGCTTCAGCATTTATTCTAATAACACCTGATGGTAATCTGGTTTCTTCACACAAGGGCCGTAGAATCGCTGCACGTTCTCTATACGTGTGAGCTGATGTGCCAGAGCAAGCAATGTTCCTGGTTAGCATCAAAAATGCATCCACATTTTTATATGTGTCAACAAAGCTCTGATACTTGGCACTATCACAATAGGCTACGCAAAGCAGTTGTAACAAAGCATCAAAGGCACAAGTGTTTGTGAGTATCACACTTTCCTTTTTCATCTTTATTGGCTTTAAATCACTTCTGATTGCATTTTTGACTAGTCCGATAACTTTTACAGGGCCAATTCTCTCACCCAAGTCGATTGTACGCCATTCTGGGCTCATATCAAGGTAGATACTTTTTCTCTTGCGAGACAGTATTGACGTATCAGGATGTGGATTGCCAAGTCCCCCCCAGTTTTCATGCTCGTGTACTTCAGCGAAAGCCTCCAGATCGTATCTTGATTTTTGATTACATGCAGAACAAATTCTTGCTTGCCCATAACCCTCTTCCGAACAGTCGATGGCTTTTGAACATTCATCGAATATTATGTGCACATTCTTTTTACAGTATCTGCACTGATGTGAATCTTCAGGGAAATTACCTGCCATACAGGCAGGGCACTGGGGAGTGAAAGCAATTACATCACTGAAGGGAAGAGGAGAGTTAACGTCCTCATCAGGAACTGAGATATCCAAAGGCGAATTAGAGGCCGTCTTCTTATGCGGAAGTGACGTGGCCAAGCCTGAAGGTAGAAGGCTGGTAAGCGTGGACGGAGTTAGGGAGCCAGCTGCTATTTTCATCGCCCCATCAATAGATTTGATATGCTTCTCAACAAACAGGTCTGCTCCCATTGGGAGGTGACTTGACTTAAAATCTCTATTTTTAAGGTCGTTAAAGCTGCTCTCAACAGCTGAACTGCTTGCTCTTGTTTCTCCACGTTTATAATGAGGAAGCATAATACCAGACCATAAAGGCAAAGTCTTTGAGAACTTTATCAGTGTTGGAACAACTTCAGGTAGGTATTGGAGATTCTCATGATCTCCAACCGATTGTTCGACACTCTTTCGCACTTCATCTGAAATATTGAGGGTCCATTTTTCGAAAGAGAAATCATCTTCAATGTTTATTTCATCTGGGTCATCAACTTCATCTAGAAGTCCAGAATCATCTTCGTCAAGTTCTGTCAGTGTAGTTCCAGTTCCTATGCGGTGTTTAAGTGAACTTTTGGCATCTTCACACAAGCTATTTTTGCCAGCTACTGTATCAAACCCGTCATTACTGCTCAATGCTACGATAAAAATATCCCTGATCAACCGTTCTGCGTCCTCGATAGTAGTAGCTTGGATTAGCAACCCCATTGCCTTGCAGTAAAGCTTTCGAACTCTTTCGTCCTTTCCTCGCAGACACGGCCAACGTGTAACCAGCTTTACTGTATGGCTCACATCGTTGCGAATGTAGCAGTCTGGCAGGCCAAGTTCTGCATTCGCATCGATCAAAATTTTACCACATTCTTGTAGGTACGAAACCAAGGAAGGGAAGCTGGTAAAAGCTCGAATACTTGCCGCTTGCAGAGCTTTCGACATATCGATCACCACTTCTTGTGGAATACTTGCTCCCGACCGCAACCACTCGGCTAGCCAGTTGTGTATGCTAGCAGTATCCTGTCCTTCAGACAACATGTTTGCTACAGGGTATAATTTGCAGCTGACCGGATCTCTCACCGTTATCTCGTATAGAAAAATGTGAGCAGATTTTCATCCATTCGGTCTAACAAGCCGGGACACAACACCAGCTGTGGCGTCAATACTAACCCTGGAAACACGAGCGTTGTTGCAATACCCCTTGTAGACATGTAGCTGAGGGCTGCTCCAGTAATAGACGTAGAATCTGTCATATCCAATGTCTCTTATGACAGTAGGATGCGTAAAGTATTTTGCTTCAACTAATGCTACAACTGGATCATCATGAAGTCTGTCTTTATTCAACTCTTCAGATTTAGCGTTCCTTAGAACACATAATGTTGGGATATTACTCGGTACAGGATCCAAAAATTGCATAGTCTCGTGAGCTAGTTCTTTCTGTAGTGTACTGGCACACATACCTTCGACAACCATTTTTCGTTGAGCTTTTTTGCGAGCAACCCCAGACAAAGGACGTTTATATCCTGAGTGTGTCATTTGAAAATTCCCTGAGTACTTACAATGGACATGTACTCGTTGTTCCGGGAGAGGCTTATGTAATACAATGCCATGGAAAGTTGATTGACATTCCTTGCAGCTTGCGATAAACTTGGCAAAAACTTTTCCGTCCCCAGTAATTTTCCCTCTTTTAAACATAAGTGCGCATGGCAGCTTTGTAAGTTCAGAAAAATGGTCGAATATCAAATGAGTCCATTCTCCTTTTCGTAAGCAGTTTTCATCTCTTGTTAGTTTCATTCGCCCTTTCTCTTTTCTCTTGTAAACCATTTGTTTCGGCTGTATACTCAACCATTCAGTGGAGGACAAGGTCATAACGAATTCTTTCGAACTGTCACTCTCAAAAACGTCTGGCAATTCAGAAAAAAAATAGTTGGAGCTCACGCTACTGTTATCAGGGGTATCTGCTTCGGTTTCTGAATCGGAGACACCTCTTTCTGTCGGTAGAAGACCTTGAGATGAGCGAATACCTATACGGTCCAATACGTTGTACCTGTTGCATAAACATATTGTGTATATCGTCTTCGCGGTTATCTTAAATCCAACCCTGGCACTTGCTTCTTCCCAAATTGCTTTGCCAGGGGGCGTTATTTTACCATCTATGAATATGTCGGACTTAAGCGAGAGAAGGGCTGAGACAAGATCTTCTACTGGAGTCGTTATCTTACGAGGCATGATCGACTGAAAATAAGAACACATATATTATGTATAAAGTATACAGATGTAAAATGAAAAACTTACAAATCGTCGAATAGCTAATCTGATCAAACTGAAAATTGCAGGTATATGCATCAAAGTGTGTTGAAACTTCAAACAAGTGTAACATGCCAGTTTTATTAATGATTCCCTTCTTTGGGATAATCTTCATTATTTCTTTCATTAATTATTTGATTCTATTTTTTTGGATACTGTGGTGGTTATTTAAACTTCCGTCAACCCATTGCATTGTGCCTCTAATCCACAATCCATTAGCACACTTCAATCGGTTGTATCAAGTAGATCATCTGTTTGTATGTATCTCTTTGTAATATGTCTTGATCTTGCACCAATGTCTCGAGTGTTTATAAAAGTGTAATTAGTCAAATATATACAGACCATCATATAAACAGAACAGACAGCATAGAGCAGAGGTCAATATTATAAGAGGTGACAGACATACGATCAGGGGACTCTTCTAGCCGAAAGCCAAAGGCTGATGTGTAGCAAGTTTTGATTGGTTTAAATAATTGTATCCGAATCTTTGATTGGTCTACAAAAGTGTAAGATCCTGTGGGACAAACGTGTGCGGGAGGACGATGAGACAGAACTAGAAACAGAACAGCAAAGACCATCAGGAGTGCATGAAGTAGAAAATACACAACAACATCGACCGAGGAGGCTGGTTCCGTCTTTTAACTGAGATAACAACATCGCCAGGACCCCAAGTCTTGAAATTCTCGTTTTCGTTTTCGACCGTGTTTTACGTTTCAAAACGTGTATTCACCACTTTTGGTAGTCCTGAGTTGAAAACGAATGATTTTTGCGTTTCAAAACGCTCGTTCTTCGCTACGAGCTGAAACCTCGTATTTTCGTCGAAAACGTACGTTTTCAGTCTAAAGGTGGCTGATTGTATGCATCTGAATTATATTCAACAGCTTGAGGAAGATAAAATCGTGGTGGAAGAAATAAGAGAAAACCAAATTATCAGCAATTATTCAAAAATATAATTAACTCATTTTATTAATAATGATTCAATATCCAAAAATGTGAGTCTAGCTCGAACAAACCATGTACGACATTATAACCCTACTTCTACTAAGATACAGCTGCTGTCAAACTCAATACTGTTGTTGGCCTATTTGCATTCAATTATTTTAGATTACTACAGTGCTAGGTGTCGATGTAATGGGTAAATCAAAGATCTTCATATATTGTACTTGGAGTAAATAGTTTATGGTCTAGCTATAGGATCAGTAGTTTACGCGTGTAGTTTTCCTGACTGCTTGAAACTAGGCCTAGGCCTACTACGTTTCTGTCATGTGTTCCAAGTTTGTTTACTCTTTTAGTCGTCCTTCATCCCTCTCATGCCGAGCACTGTAGTCGAAAACTATTTCGAGCTTGTGATTGGTGCATGGCAATAAATTTCGAGGTCACCCAGAAGAACTCGCAGTTCGGCCCGAAAATTACTTCAGCGGACTAACCGCAATTTGTTTTGATCCCACAATGCCAGCGCCGAACTCAAGACTAGCAATCTACCCCAAAACGAAAACGAGCTGAAACCTCTCCGTTTTCATACTTCGTTTTCATCTGCGAAAACGGTAGATTCAAGACTTGGGCGGACGACGGGTAAATTAAGAACAGTACGTCATGAGCAACTACGGTAAATCTTCATTTAAAATCACGTTGCGGTCCCAATAGGCCATTGGGACGACAACATACATTGTTGCAAGATAAAATTATTGGGTTTTCTTTTGTTAATTGTAATACCGTATTTCTTTCGAATAGAGGACTATCAGTTAAATTGATTTTAGTTTTCAAAATGTGCTTTCCCCTAATTTCCCAACATCACAAATTCACATTTTTCTATTTTTCAGATTTAGTTCAGTTTAATCAAAATGTAATTTTCACAATTTCGATAACTATTTGGTTCATTTAGAGCTAGGAATGGACCAGAAAAGTACACAAGTTTTATTTGGAAATCCAAATAATTTTCGATTTTCTTTACCATGTTATTCTTATGGGTACTTTAAGAAAAATGTAACGTTGGGAAAGAGTTGAAAGTATCCGACGTTTTTGTTTCGACCTGTGGAGAACCGAAAAAAAAACACAAACGAAGCCCATTTTTTTTGTGTATGAAATTGATTCTTCACCACAGCTCGTCTACTTAAAATCGTATTTGTGCATAACTTGGAGATTACTGCTGATGTCTAACATTCAAGAACATTAAGGGGGAAGCACACCAACGTTGCCTCAGCTGATAGACATTGGCTCACAAAAGATCGCCAATATAATTAAAAAAACATTACCACCGGAAAAAATAAATTGAAGATGATATCTTTTCCCGGTTGACCTGTGTACCGCGGAAAAAGCACGATGGAAGCTGACATTTTTTTCAGGTTGTGAAATTGATTCCTTGCTAAGTAGGGCTCATCAAACTGAATGTGCGTGAGCGCAGATTCAATTTCATCTTCTGAAAAAAGTTCTGCTTCTTTCTTTCTCTACTTTTCAACGCTCCACAGGTCAAACGGAAATAGCCATCAACTTCAATATTTTTCCAACATGGTACATAATTTAGGTCATATCTGTATAGGTTTGAGGCATTATTGGGTGATACCTTTCTTTTTAATGAATTTTCAAATTTCAAAAATGACAGTATGAATAATATACGAAAAGCAATCACCGTTGTTCTTATTTAAAAATATATAAAAAAAATTACAGTGAGATTAAAGATACTTTGATACATATTACCAGGCATGCAGTGGGACCAGGAAAGTGTGCAGCCCTGCTTCTAATTTTAAAGCAGAGGCAGGTCGACGTGGGGCGCTGATCCTTAATAATCTATTCATTTTTAAACAAATCATTGGATAACGTACATATCAAAATAAAAATCCAGTTACAATGGTTATAATTATAACCTGATGGAATTTAATAAACATTGCAGACTTAACACTAATAAGTGGTAGAGTGAATGTATTTATTATAGATCTAGCTGAAAGAATTACCCATATTAGTTGTACTTTTCCTGGAATGCCATTACGAAATGACTGGTTAGCTTTTCCTTCAACGTTGCTGTTTCTGACTTCTGAGTACGGGTATTCCATATTATACCACCTAAGCGGAATCTCTTCATTATTGCTTTGAATCTTTCGGTGATATTGTTTCACAAAATTAATTTGATTTTTAAAATTCTGATGAATTGGATGAGTTCTAAACTATGATGTTTTCCGACTGCCAAGGTTTGGTCTGTCATCGGTAGTTTGTGAGGTCTGCCTACACTATCACTGGTTAATTCACCCTTGTTCTTCGGTGCATACAGTCATGATATCTGGCTGTGGTTTAAATTTTATATTGTTTCTCATACTTCTTTATTATGAAGAGGAAAAGTGTTAAAATGCCCTGAGTCTCGTTGCAAGCAAATTTAAAATAATCTAGAATACGGTAGATAAAACTAACAAATAGTATAATTTTGAATCATGCAATTATAAAAAACCGCCTTGCGGGGCTACGTCAGGAGCCAGCTCCCCCCCCCCAACCATTATGTATCAACGACATGATATTTTCAGTTCAATCGGTTCGTTTTTTTTAAAGTAAAATTAAAATGTGCAATTTTGATACCACCCAAAGCATTTTCCCAGCGTCTCGCTCATTCAACAACACACTTATGGGGTTTTCATAGTGGAAGAAAACAGACAACTATGTAATAGTGATCGGTTGTGGGAACCTAACACTCAACTGCCGTATCACTATTATAATTGCTATATCGAGCAAGCTACCAGTGCCGGTTATCTGCACAATAATGTGTTATTGGCTCTTATACATTTCGTGTAACAAATGAATATTATTTATGCATCACTCGTCGTTTTCTACTTGACCATAAATTGCTACTTGTTTGAACTGTTTAAATCCGAGAAACTTAGGACTTGCATCAGCAGAAATCCTTCCACCATCTACATTGAGCTGGAGAGTGTTTAATAGGCTTCTGTGCATCCCTTACAGTTCGTCGATTCTTATGGTGTCAATACTTATGACATGGTTTTTCCTTTTATACTCACCATTATAGATTGTTTATCTTTATTGCGTTGATAGGTATATTTTAGCTTCAATTCAGTGGATTGGTGCTGATTTTAAACGCTATCTAGGCGCTTAATCAAAGCATTCGATTTGAGAAGAAGAAATTTGAGCAGTTTTATTGTGAATATTGAAAAAGTACAAACAACGTAAGATTAAGGATGCTACTAAATTGAATTACTATTTAACTTACCAAAATGCAGCTTATGCACTAGTCTTGTATCTTTTTCTTCACGTGTGACACAGTCACAACACACACAACGTGGAATCGGTTGACGCTGACGATAATCTTTCCCCGCGTAGTTACCAGGTGTGCCAAATTCAGAAATGAAGTTTCAAACTCCGCTGAATGTGAACCTTTTATTCAGTCAAGTTTCATGCACTAGCGAGTATGGGGCAGAGGACCCACGTTAAAAAGAGAGAAAAGCAGAAAAAAATAAAAAGAGTGGAAAGATAGGAAAAATTACAGAGAAACCATGAAAAAATTAAATGTATATCTTTTTATGCTTTCACTTATAACAATTACAAATTACAGAATTACAGTGTAGGTCTGAAGTTATGATCAGATCATACATTTATTCAAAAATTTTTATAATAACATATGCTAAAACATTGTTCACAATTACGGTGACTGAGTTCATAGCTAATTCCTGAAAGGTTCATAAGTGAGTTATTTGGTTTTCTATTAATTTGTACTTCTTCTTGGTGTCCTGTCGATCTCAAACATTCTTTCTAATACCTCACTAAAACTTTTTTGATTTTTTAATATAGACTTGTTTGTCTTTATTTATTCTGTTTCATTCCTCTACTCCCTTTTCTATTATCGAGTTATGCCCTGTCCGTTTCGTCCAGTGCTTTCTTACAAGTTTAGGAACATGGTCATGTCTTCGAATGTAGACCTACTCCGTCTTTTCTATTCTATCGCCCATCTATTTCCATACTCGTGTCCCTAAATATGCTTTGTACAAGTACATAAATCTGGATATCTACTTATCTTCTACAGATTCTCTCATTTTAGGTATTGTGACCAGTATAGTGAACGTATAGTGACCAGTTAGGAATCAGTGCTTGAACAACATTCTAAAATATTCCAAAAACCACGTAAACAGACCTACACCGCGTAAACAATGCTTAAAATAATCAAAAGAGTTTTTATGGTAAGGAAAGGAGTGGCAATAATTATGAAAACCTAGCGTAATTTAGAAAAAAAACATTGGAAATCATTTTGTTATGGAATGAGCATAGGCTACTGCAATTGTATTCGTCATGCCAGAAAATTATAGAATGCATTTCTATCCAATCCAGTCGCATCCGCTAATAAATATAACAAGTATTCAATTATTTTTTAAAATTGTAAAAGTAAAAAAACAAAGGTAAGGTGAAAATGCTATGAGCGGTATTCATTTTTTTGTTAAGATTAGAGGGTGCTATATCTCAGTTGGGGGTTGAGCTCAAAACGAATACTGAGCATCTCAATTCAGCTCAAAACGAGCTGAAAATGATGGTCTTTGTCCGAAGACGATCTGATGATTTGGGTGGGGCTGTCCGTCAACTTGGCCCCACCCACGTAGGGGTGCTTTATCTCCGTTAGGGGATGAGCTCAAAACGAATAATAAGCAGCTCAATTCAGCTCAAAATGAGCTCAAAACGATAGTCTTTGTCCGAAGACGATCCGATGATTTGGGTGGGGCTGTCCGTCAACTTGGCCCCACCCACGTAGGGGTGCTATATCTCCGTTAGGGGATGAGCTCAAAACGAATAATAAGCAGCTCAATTCAGCTCAAAATGAGCTCAAAACGATAGTCTTTGTCCGAAGACGATCCGATGATTTGGGTGGGGCTGTCCGTCAACTTGGCCCCACCCACGTAGGGGTGCTATATCTCCGTTAGGGGATGAGCTCAAAACGAATGATAAGCAGCTCAATTCAGCTCAAAATGAGCTCAAAACGATAGTCTCTGTCCGAAGACGATCCGATGATTTGGGTGGGGCTGTCCGTCAACTTGGCCCCACCCACGTAGGGGTGCTATATCTCCGTTAGGGGATGAGCTCAAAACGAATAATAAGCAGCTCAATTCAGCTCAAAATGAGCTCAAAACGATAGTCTCTGTCCGAAGACGATCCGATTATTTGGGTGGGGCTGTCCGTCAACTTGGCCCCACCCACGTAGGGGTGCTATATCTCCGTTAGGGGATGAGCTCAAAACGAATAATAAGCAGCTCAATTCAGCTCAAAATGAGCTCAAAACGATAGTCTCTGTCCGAAGACGATCCGATGATTTGGGTGGGGCTGTCCGTCAACTTGGCCCCACCCACGTAGGGGTGTGATTCCTACTCCGTGGGATGAGCTCATAACGAATAAATGATAGAACAATTCAGCTCAAAACGAGCTCAAAACCTCAATATTTGTTATTTTGAGCTAACTTGAATGGGTGGGGCCAACCTGATGGAGCCCCAAAAAGAGATATTACGGTACGCGTAAGGGGTGTCCAGAAATTAATGTGAGGTAGAGTAAAGATATACCAACGGAACATTATTTGATTGATAAAATAATGTTGAAGAATATATATTCAATTACAGAACAGGGTGAACAAGAGAGAGTTGTTGAGGTAGACTAGAGATATACCAGCTCACCATTATAAGATTAATCAATCTCCATTAAATACCACAAAATTGAAGAACAGGGTGTTCCAAAATTATATGGATGTAGCGTAAAGATATACCAGCGGAACATTATTCGATTATTGAAATATGTTTGTAGATCATATTTGATTACAGTATAGGGTGATCAAGAAAGTATTGTTGAGGAAGAGTAATCATATACCAGCAGATCATTCTTGGTCAAATAAACTCTCAAATCAGATGGAATTAAATTAATAACAGTACAGGGTGTCCAAAAAGTAATGTTAAGGTGGAGTTAAGTTATACCAGCGGAATATTATCTTCTTATTAAAATATTGTTGAAGATCGTATTTGATTAATAACAGTACAGGGTGCTCAGAAAATTATTTCATGGTAGAGTGAGTTAATATTTATTTTGATTATCAAAATATTGTTGATATCGTATTTGATTAATAGCAGTACAGGGTGTTGAAAAAATCATTTCATGGTAGAGTTAAGTTATATCAGCGGGATATTATCAGAGTATAATCATGTTGTTGAAGATCGTATTTGATTAATTACATTATAGGGTGTTCAAAAAATTATTTTATGGCAGAGTAAAGATATACCAGCGGAATATAATCTCATTATTGAAATATCGTTGGAGATCTATTTGACTAATTACAGTAGAGGTGTTGAAAAAATATATTTCAAGGTAGAGTTGAGTTTTACCAGAGGTAAATTATCTCGTTATTCAAATATTGTTGAAGATCGTATTTAATTGATAGCTACAGTTTGCTCAAAAAATTATTTTCAAGGCAGAGTTCAGTTATACCAGCGGAATATCATCTGATTACCAGAATATTTTAGATATCGTATTTGATTAATAAAAGTATAGGGTTTTTAAAAAGTGATTTCAAGGTAGAGTATAGATATACCAGCAGAACTTCATTAGATGAATGAATCTCCATTTAACACCACAAATTGAAGTACAGGGTGTACAAAATGCTATGTTGAGATTGAGTGAAGATATATCAGCGGAATATCATCAGATTATGAAATGTTGTTGAAGATTGACTCTGATTATTCACAGTACAAGGTATAGCTTTTCTCTACTTTGATATAACTTTTTGGTCACCCCTCACTGTAATCAATTGAATTCTTCCTAATATAAGTGTTTACTCGACAGATAATAATCTGCTGGCATATTTCTTCCTTTCATTCCAACACTTTCTTGATCAACCTGCACTGTAATCAATCATGTTCTCAACAGTATTTAATTAATCAAATAATGTTTCGCCAGTTTATCCCAACTCCATCTCAACATCATATTTTGTACCCCCTGTACTGTAATAATTGAATACTATCTCATACAAGAGTTTATTAACAATAAGTCCAATAATAATATGCTGATATCATATTACTCTCTATGGTTATTCACAATAGTACGAATATGCCAGATAGGGTGAACTTATGCCGGTATATCTTCATTAGAGAGTATAAATATGCCGGCATCATATTACTCTAGAGTAATCTTATACCGGCATATTATTACCTAGGTAAACTTATGCCAAGAGTAAAAGGGATCCGTTACACCGGTAATCCTATTCGCGCAGAAGTTGGCCATAAGCTAGATAGTTATATTCCTCAACTATTCACTCTATTGATCAATTGATGAAGAATGTTGATGATATTTATACAAGTACTGATGAATCCAGCATTTGATTGATTACGTGAATGATTTGAGTTTGCCTCGAACAACTGCTCCACAATGTAGAAAAATAATAATTTTGACGTTATCGTACTCTTCATTTCCAATCGCAAAGCCACTCGTGGTTCATGACTACATTTATTTGGTTATTTGAACTCATCAATAATGATGTATCATTATTATCATTGATATTATTACTATCATCATTGTTGAATATTTGTTAAATTGGTATATTGTGAAATATTTATATCTGTAAGATACTATTTCTTGTGTGAATGAAAAAAAATTATATATAATATAAATGGTATTGGTCCACTAGTGTATTGCAGCTTAGCATAGAAGCTCTGAAGAATTGAGGAAATGTAGATAAATGGATGACAAAATAATTAAAAGTAAAATTGGCGATAGAGCGAAGAAACGAAATTTATTCAACAAGTTTAATATACAGCACTCGTCGAACTTTTCCTCCATCAGTATCAGATATCTTCATCAATTAACTCACAATCGATAATATACATTTGAACAAAAGTAGACCCACATAATCCTTCAGTTTTGAAAGCACAAATTGGGAAACATGGTACTCAGTTGACTTGTTTGGGAACTCAGCATTTGAATACACATTTTTTGAGTACATCCTTGAACCTGTAAATTTTTTATAACATCAACACAAACAATCACTTCCGTTTCATGATGTTATCCCATGAAACGTGCGAGCGGAACTGCGGGAGAGATTTGAGATATTTCTCTCATTAACTGTATCTAATCTACCGGAAAAGAGCTAGGCTAATTAACAGCTCCATATAATATATTATAGGCATACGCTTCACTGTTACAGTGTGAACATTTGAAGGACTTGTCATAACGAGAAGAACATACAACCGAGACGAGTGGTCGAGTGGCAAGCACACTGAATCGTCATTCAGAAGAAGGGGGTTCGATTCCCGCCATGGTCGACCATCCTGACAAGGGTTTTTCGTGGTTTTCCTCTGTCGTTCAGGTCAATACTGGGATGGTTTCTTAACAACAGGCCACGACCAACTCCTTGCCACCATCCAAACACACCTGATAACATAACCTCTCATCCCAACATCTCACCATCTCACATATCTTTCCCGACGCCAATAGATTCTAGTCATCAGTACAGTGCGTCGTTAAACCCAATATAGAAAACCAAAAACTGGGGCGAACACATGCTTTCGCGTTTTGTAGACAATCACACATCGAGGTAAGTGTTTGTCTCCTATAAAAAGACTGTATCAGTGTGAACCCAGATTATTTGTTTTGCAACAAAATGAATTAGAATTCGGAATGATATTCTTATAATCACGGTCGTGTGAATTCACGGCGTGAAACACTGCATGTCTGGGCGTCTATCGATAAACTGAGTAAGCAATCGAAACGAAGTAAATCGTTCACGTGGATCTAGTCACTCTCAGAGTTCAATACGTGTATTCGATCAAAGTTATAAATTGGCGTAAACCTATCTTATTCACTTAAAAACGGAATGAAAAATGTATCAATTCGGAATTTGGAAAACTGTACGGTTATTAGAGTGCACAGCATGATACTTAACACGCCTGGCACATATGTTTACTGACTTTTGAGAGTGGTAGGCCTATTACATAACCCACTGTGATTATTTGAGTTTATTAGGGATTAAAGTTGAACATCTGCCTGATTAGGCTTGAATGTATTCAGTCCATTTTTCAATAACATGTATAAAAGTTATCACGATCTATGTTCCAAGGCAACCATGGATAACAACAGTTTTTTAATTCATCCGTCACCGTCAGTATATATGAATAATGCTCTTGAGTATTTCAAGTGACCAATTTCATTTTTTGTGACATCAACATGATCTTCGAGCAACAAATTATAAGTCGACATGAAGGGAAGTAATGGTTCAGGTATTTTATGTGATAGGCCTATTAAAGATGAAAGATTTTGACTTTTGGTGTAACCATAAAAAAGGCTGATCATGGAGTCAATTCGATATTTAATGATCACACAGAGTTATTTCATGACTTTGAGATGTGGTTCCGATATTTGTGTTTGCATATATATTGTATTTTTGAATAGATTTAAGTATGCACATTTCATATTTTCAGAACTTTAAAAATAATTGGGACCCAAAAGTCTGAGAATTACTTAATAGATTACAGAAACTTTGGAAGATACATTTTGTACACGGCCGTCAGGGTGTCATCAACGTCAAGAGAGCTAAGGGTTCGCCGAAGAGCGCGGATACAGGGATAAGTCCCTGACTGTCCACTGTCAGGGATAGTGTGACATGGGCTTCGTGGGTACATTTCAATGAATGTTGTGAAATATGGTTGGGGTTTAAGTGAGGTTGGAGATCTGGACCCATGTCACATATCCGAGTCTACTTTATTCCGCCATACGCTCTTCAGGCGCCCCTGGGCTATGGAGGAACAAGACATTTCACTGCCACGTGGCGGTTCTTGCATGCATGTGATCACAACTATTTTTTTATTATGTATATATAATTGGGTTTCAACGACGCACTAATGATAACTGAGATCTACTGACGTCGAATAAATGATCAATAAGATGATGGGATCGTGAGATGAAGGTTTCTCAGGTATTGGGAATGATATTGGGAAGGAAGCGGTCGTCGTCTTTATTGTAGGAACCATCCCGGCATTAGCCTAGACCACAGAGGGAAACCACGGAAAACTCCTGTAAAGATGGACGTTGGTGGGGATCGAACCAGGTCCGATATGCCTCTTCACTTCCCGAATCACATGAAGCGAGTGCGTTAACCACTCAGCTACATGTGCTGGTGTGATTACAACTATCAAGATTTCAAGTGAAGAAGATGATAAGTTTTGAATCGTGGAAGTCTCTCATTCAAGACCAATACAAATTTCAAGATATTCAATCATTTTGAAAAAATAAGAGCCGAAGAGAAGTTGAGAGGAAAATAACAGAATGTATAATTCAAGACCAACAAACAGTTCTTTCTTTTTCATCCTGATGTGATTTTTCGTGGTTTTCCACAGTCCTCGAAGCGAATGTTTGTAGGAAGTACGAATTAGCCCCGACTTACAATTAGAAGAGGGATAGGCATAATTACACTAATACGGGACTATCACTCATTTTTTCCATTGTATATTGATAATTTGTACATCTGCTGTTATTGAAAGAAGCGAACATCACTCGAGAGATTCAGTTCATAGTGAAGGATTTCAACATTCGTGTGTTTGGTGTACTCCTAATAACAATGTTGATAATGTCCAAAAACGATGTATACTTATAATGTGTCCGGGACTTTTGGAAATTGGATACTTTTATCTACAGCGAAAAAGTTTGGTTGCAGACAGTGCAGTCCTGGTGTCAAAGTCTATTGTATTTCATTTGAAATAAATTCAATGGGTTATTGTTGGTAAGATAGCCCTTGCGGTGCCCTGTCCAAATGATCCCACTGACATTCATAGCCCTCTTTAGGGTACAATGATTTTGTATGAAGCTTCGATGTTATTATATATATAAAAAATCATAATCCACCGATTTTGATACTCAAATATTTACATTATGATTTTTATTCACTTGACAATTAACCCTAACGACAGCTGGGCCGAGATTCCCAAAGAATTTTATCTCTTAACACTTTATAATTTGAAATAGTTTTATGACTTATCACCATACTTGGTTATAGGGCCTAACTCGTATTTACGAAAAAAATTGAGCAAAAGTTTCAAGAATAATTGGTGATGAAGTTATCACCAGCTTCGGCTGGTTTTAGTGGAGATACAACACTCACCTCGTGATTGATTTCGATGATTTTGGAGATTTCGCTCAATCACTTTCAATTGGTACGTATTAATGAAAATCAAAAATGAAAACGTAGAGCTGTTGGGAGTAAAGACACGATCCCATTTTCGATTATTATATTCAATATTCAATCCTAACCTCACATTTGAGAATTTTGGCTGACAGCTGGCAGAGTTGGCGGTAAACAAAATGCAAAGCCTTCTTGATGAGCAACAACAAAAAGTTTCACGACGATTAGAAAAAAAAGTAGAAGTATGTTCAACATTTCATCCATTTATTTTGATTTCAAATATTATCTAGCTGTAGAAAACAAGTAATTGATGTTTATATCGCGTTATTACAAACTAATTGACATCCCGCTCTTTGCTCACATTGGTTGACAGTCGAAGACCGTGACGTCACATGACAACGGCACGGACAGTGGGGCTAAAGTCAACAGCACGGCAAAATTATCTTGACATTCTTTGTGAATAGGGAATAAGGATAAAACCGAGATGAATTTAGAACGTGCATGTAATCTCTTAACTAAGAACGGGTTAAGCGCTAAAATGTTTCAAGCTAAAATTCTTCTTGAATCCGGTCCCTGGGTTAGTTAGGGGTAGGAATGAAGTGATATTCACAAAAACCTATATCTTATTATTCGAGATTGTAACCAATACCGTCCAGTTCCTGATGCAGAGTCTTGACCACCGAGCCAGCAGGCATCAAAAATATTTCTCCTGACCACAACAATTTTGAATCAAACAACAAGCAAAGTTGTTCTTCACCAGAGATGTTCCTGACGTTTTGTTTCGAAACACACAAATAAATCATCAGCTCAACTTTGTCTCCTGTATACACTCCACCGAATGACTAGATTTTTTTCTCCCAACTTCCTCACACATGCTAGTATAAAAAATCATAAAATTGTTTCACGTATATGCCTATTCTATCATTGATTCTGAGCTCTACATCATTGAAACATGATTGCTTGTTCGTACATGTCTGAAAGCTATAAAGCTGCTACATTTTCTACATTTTCTTACTGGATGGTTACAGGTGTTGGCAACATGTTTATGCATAATGTATTCCGTGGAATTCTTTCTCCGATGTAAGCGTATAGAAACAGTGTGACGTTATTATAGTTCGCGTGCCAAGCGGTACGAAGGTGACCCAGCTGTCACGATTTTCAGCTTTATGTTAATCAATTGTTCGTACTAATACCATGAAAGTAATTACTCTATATAGAGAAGGAGAACGTTCTTGCGTTTCGAAAATAAGTACTGTGCGTATATATTGATAAGAAGTTGTGGAAAGATCAACGACTCCACTGAGAGTGAAGTTATTTGGGAGCTCTCACAGAAAGGTGATAATTGAGTTTACTTTCACAGATACCCATGGCATAGATGGATATCAATCTCAAATTTGACCTGAGCCAGTCAGTTCCGTTCATTGCGTGAAACAAAACAATGGGATGAAATATGATATATTAAATTCCGTATCTCAGAACACATTCAGATCCATAATACATTTATTTCTGAAGTACAATTAAAATATGATTGGAACATAAATTTGAAGTACAATTAATATTTTGAAGTACAATTTGATCTGTTCAAGTCCCTGTGACAAAGGATTGAACATATGTTTTGATATAATACAAAAAATGTATTTCATCATCAATGCATACAATAATTGAACTAATTTCAGTTTATGATTATTCAATTGAATACATGGAGGGTTATAACTATTTCAGTTATTGCTATACCATTTGAAAAACATCGGATAATAATATTCACCTTATTGTCCCGGTTCTAAACGGCGCACTTATAAGCCAACAGACCTCCCGTGGCTAATCCAACTGGCTCATCCAAACATTCAAGGTACTGCTTTGATAACTGAAGTCAAGTCGGGCGTGAGTTCGAGTCTTGCTAAGGCATGAGCTTTAGTGACCACAATCATCCGCTCATTCGCATACTTCTAAAAAATAACTTGGCCGTTGTTGAGGTCATCAAGCAAACAATAATTATCGCCAGAGTGTGAAATGATTTTCATAATTCAAAACGAATAAAACGCAATGTTATATCAAGTGTGTGAAGGTTAACGAAGTGGTCACGTTGAAACAATTCATTTCAAGAGCGTCCCGGTTTCGCGACGGATGGGAAATTGGATTGATGAGAGGTTGTAAAGAGGAAAAAGGTGTCAGTAATAGCACAGGAATTCAAAGCTGTTGAAAGGTAGTACATAACTATTAAATGTATTGAGCCAGTAAGCGGATGGTATAAGCAACTCAATTATCGATCAAGTGAATGAACTGAACAATTATATAGGGAGCTCTACCGTTTATGAGGTAGAATAAAATTGCGAATTGTTTTAGTGAAATAAAAATGATGCTTTGCAGATATATACTAAACATAATTAAAGAAGCCACATTTTTTACTTCGGAAGATAAGAAAAGTTTTTATTATTATCCACGTTTGATGTGGTTGGATAACGAATACATCAACAGTGAGACAGATTATCAGCAGGCGATTAATGAACAAATACAATTTTTCAATTCAATTAAAAAAAACATTTCATTCTATAAATAAGAAATTAATGTACAGTTTGCATTGCTTACATTGCTCACACATACAGTTACATAATTCACATCACAAACAACTCACCTGGTAGCCAGATTGTTAGACCTAGAGGGATTATCATCAGGTTGAAAGAATATAAATATAAACATTAATATCAATTGGAGGTGAATACAGATGTAAAACTAAAGCAAATACAGATATTGTGTTTCTGAAAGTATGTCGAGATCCAATGTGATAAATAATATATTTAATTGCAGTAATAGGAGGGAAATTACAGTAGTAGGGAAATTACTAGTAATGTAATTGCATATAGAGGGAAAAAATGTATAGAAGCCCGCGTAAGAAAATAATTTCTTGTGTGCGGGCTGGCATGAGTAGAATGTTGACTTGTACTATATATACGTATACTGTACTGTACCGTATAAAGTACTGTACGTATACTATGTCCGAGATGATGAAAGTAGGCCTATAGCTTCAACAGAGACCTAACCATCTAAAATTAAGGCTCGTCAAATTCGAATTTTTGTGTCAGGTTCATATTTTAATTTAAGCATCGTGCATGATCATATTTGGTAGAATTATTTTGTCGAGAGATAATCGCTCCATTGAGTCGAATCTCGGAACACAAAACTTGACCCTCAAAGCAAAACATTTAGTCGATTTTTATTCGAGTTAAAATGATAATAGTAATAATGATGGTAATAATTATAATAATGATATATTCATTACTTCCATCGAATCCACGTACAAATACTGTTTACAACACTCCAAATTATGATATCGAAGGATGTTGAGACATTCTATTTAAAACTGTGGATAAATATAATAAGTTGATTGATCATCGTCTTGATTGAGATAAGTCAGTGAATTTGGAACATATGATTGACTCGGTAATTTTAAGAGTCTTTACAGACACGCGTCATCATGTTAACATATATTCATTAAAGGAATAATGATCTTTGCCTATGAGAAGTTTTTTTTTAATTCAATTTTATATTTTCACAATGATTCTGAACTTATCATAGCTTCTGATAATTTATTTTAAAGTTTGAATTTTTATGATTGTGACCCGTTGACGACCTCACCAAAAGCTAATCAGGCTCAAACTGAGATAAAATTAAACACGTGGTAGATGAATCACGTTTGAAAAGAACATTAAGATGCCTCATGCGTTCCGATTTCAGTGTATGGTGTTGTAACAAAGTTTATGGCAGTACTTGGCTCTATATTGACTGACATGATATTTGGTGAATGTGAGCTTTACTAAAAATTCTCAAAATTGACATATATTCCAAGTCCATTTGTTGAAAAAATTTGGTTCCACACTGCGATGTTGTGAAGCATCAACATATGAATGAACTTTTGTAGTTGCCACTCCAGTACTGTTTTTTGGCATACGAGCTGTGAAGAAGTTCGATATAATATATAAGGCAATGTTACTTTTATTCGTTTATTTTTTGCCATTTGATAATGGTTGTTGCATTTCAAATGTACATTGTGTGAATGTGGTCAAGAATAGTCAAATTTCTCAAAAGTAATAGTACTACAAGCGTACTAAATTTTAAAATCATCAATATGGTAAAATGAGTGTTCAGAGCCTTTCTGAGTAGTTTTTTGAAAATAGGTTTTTCCTCATCACGTTTAAGTGATTCTGGTAATTTGTTGAAAGATTTGCGTCCCACTTGTTCCACTCCCCGTGTTGTCATTTTGAGTCGGCAGAATTGTTGTTTAATTCAAGGTTTGTCCCTCGGGTTGACTGAAGCTCATGGTTGCTCAGGGAAAGCTTCTGAGTGCTCACGCACATACATACAGATGTTGTAGATCTATAGACTAGGTAGGGAAAGGATCCTGAGATCTCCGAAAAGCAGCCTATACACAACTCCCTGGGCCCGCGCTTCATCATGATGTAATATCCTTTTTTGAACCGTAAAAACCTTATCACTAGTTGATGAGGAGCCCCAGAATATAATTCTGTACGATGAGATACTCTGGACTGGCGCAAAGAATACGGTACGAATTACTGATGTAAGCCATTGCCTCGCCAGAGTTCTGATTAGGAAGCCGCTTTTGGCCAGTCTTGCAACCAAATCGGTGATGTGTGGCCCCCATTTTGGTTATCAGCAATTAAGCGACGAAAGCTCGTCGTGTAAGTGACTTCTGTAAGGAAGATGACGCATGCCACTAGGAGCGAAAACCATGATTTGTGTCTTGTCTAGATTCAAGGTGAGACTGTCCGTGCGTATATATATTCATACATATATATATATATATATATATATATATATATATATATATATGTTTATATATATATATATATATATACATATATATATATATATATATATATATATATATATATATATATATATTCAATTCATATATATATATATATATATATATATATATATATATATATATATATATATATATATATATATATATATATATATATATATATATATACATATATATATATATATATATATATATTTATATATATATATATATTTATATATATATATATATATATATATATATATATATATATATATATATATATATATATATATATATATATATATATATATATATATGGGCCCATTTGAAAACAACAGTTTGGCTTTGCTCCACACGCCTGTTTGAGAACAAATGAGAACTATTAACTTTCTTACAGTAACAAAAAGAAGAATTTAAAGTGACACATTTGGCCCACGTAGCATATGAAGTGTTCTGACTTCTGAAGTAGATGTGCGTGGGTTCGAGTCTCATCATCGTTAGTCTGACAGCTTTTTTCATATAGTATTTGCTATATTTTTAAAATAAATTATTGTTCTTTTGTATGTTCATTCGACCTTTGATCGTGAAAGTTTCAAGTTGACCTCGGTCATGCGTTATTATATAGGGGGTCCACTATAGATAATCCCAAAATACTCGTTTTAAGTAGTAGATATGCAGTCCTTAGTTTTTCTGGTAGCTGTTGGAGTACGGGTAGTCCAATGTTAAATTTGTCCTCATACCTAGAGTTTCTTTTTTAGATTTTCATTTCTACTGAGTAAGTATATGTTCATCTAACTCTTGGCCCTCTTCCGAGGTACTTCACCATAGAATTTGAGTCTAGAATACGAAGAAACTATACGTTCATCGCGATGATCTTTTATTCACATCAAACCCAGGGCCTGATTGAGCCACACGTGACGAGGCATGGGCCTATAGGGCGTCATATATATTCAAGAGGTGCCAAAATTTGAAGGAACACCAGCCGATGGAATTGAAAAAGATCAATTGTCACTTTGAATTAATTTGAAAAAAAGTGTATTCAATATTGTTCACATTCGTATATTGTGAGATGTCAACTAATTAATGAAGAGAGTATCAAAAACAACGCTCCAAACTTATTTGGTTGGATACTATCCTATCACGTATTTGGTGATGAATTGTTTCAAAAGTGACATGGGCAAGGGGGGGGGAGGGGGGGGGGGAGGGTGAAGAAACGTCAATATTATTTGCGTCTGGAAGCATGTAATTTCTTGAAAAGGCCCTGATCAAACCGTCACATCAGTGTCAGACAACATCCTTCATATCCACACACACAATTAATTCCAATCGTAAATTCTGAATTTCAACGAATTTCTAATAACTAATAACTTGAATTCAATGTGTCCACCAGTGCTTCTGTTCTTCCACGTCTACTTGTTAATTTGTTATCGATAGAACAGCACAAGTTTAGGGTAGGTCGTATCGTCGAAGTAGGTCCACCGTGTGAATGTGGCAATGCAAACAGTGGTCAAATTGGAACATTTCTTTTGAAGGGATGGTAACTCGATAGAGAGGAGTAATTATGGACAACCTGGGATTGAGAGAGGGAGGTAATGGGTACACTTTCCCGCACCCAATTTCAATTTTTTTTTCTCAATAAATTGTAGTTTTAAGTTTTGGGAGCCTGCTCAGTCATTCGGTTTCATTCGCTTATTATTAGTGTTATTAGTGTTGGTATCATAATACATAATGCAGTGTCAGGTCTTGACTTTGTTCCATTGTAATCTTTTGCTTCGGATCCTGAATTCTCTCGAGGAATCACATCACTACCTTCCTCTGTTTTATCTCCATATATTCATCTACACGATCGCATAATATTCTTAAAATATCGAGTACACGTTGGACTGACGACAATAAGTTTTACTGATTCCAACAAGAAATCCAATCCTCATTTGGTTTGGTAAACTGGTCAGTCTTGCCTACAAAAAAACTAACTTACACTATTCCGCGATGCCATACTATGTCTAAACGGCGTCTCATAGGTGCGAGGTGTAAGCTCGAAGTCTCCTTCAGTTCAATAATGGAGAGATTTGCATCAGAAATATATAATGAGTTAACGAAGAGTTGTCGAATAATTTGTAGTGATTAGATATCATGAATTAGACCGTTAATATTGGAACTGCCAGCTGGATCCATCGTTATGATTTACATGATTTTCTTTGTTGACTCCTTTTATCAATTGGCTCACAAATATTCCTTAAAAGTGTTATAGACAAATTTCCTATCAAGTAGATTCGAGCCTACACCGTTTGAAGTGTATGCGTACCATACTTGAGTACACTTTGAGTATTGCGTACAATCGAATAAAAAATAAGTCACTATTTGAAATCTGAATTCGTTTTTATGAACCTCCTTTCACTTATTATCCTTCCTTCATTCCATTGCCACGTACCCATTAGTACCTTCATTCATCCAACCTTCATATAGGTTCGTTTAGTAATAATTAAAAAATGCATTACTCATTTTAATATTATCATTCCATTATTTTCGTTCAGAATGGAATTGTATATCCAGGATACTTGTCTGGTCACCAACAGAGTTTTTATTAAATACCTACAGATTGATCTCGTGAATAGATGAGTTTATACCTACAGATATAGAGAGAATAGACATCACAATTTTTGATAAACTCCGAAATTGTTTTGTTACATTTTATACGTATAGGCCCATTAGCCGACTGAGATTTCTTACAGATTCCCGTATTTTCATCACAAACAATTATTATTATGGTTCTGTATTGTTGTTTCAGTTTCTTCTAGTTTCGAGTTGTTCACTATGTAATTCTTAAACAAATGGAAAGAAATCAAGAAAATAGGAGATATAAGATGAGGGTGGTTATTGTTCACTTAACGACTTCACCAACAATAATCATCTTCATCTTATCTCTCAACTTTATTTTACTTCATTCCATTTGTTTAAGAAGTAAATAACCGAGACGCGTGGCCGAATGGTAACACACTGAAGCGTCATTCGGGAGACCGGGGTTCGGTTCTCGCCATGGTCGACCATCCTGACAGGGGTTTTTCGTGGTTTCCCTCTGTCGTTCAGGTCAATACTGGGATGGTTCCTTAACAACAGGCCACGACCGACTCCTTCCCACCATCCAAAACACCTAATAAAATAACCATTCATCTCATCATCCCACCATCTCATTCATCATCCACCGACGCCAATAGATCGTAGCCATCAGTATAGTGCGTCGTTAAAACCCAATATAAAGAAAAAAATTTTTAAAAATAAGTGAATAATAAACAACTCGACGCTAGAAGAGACTGAAACAATATTACAGAAAATAATCAGATACTGATCCCGATCCCAGAATGACAATATTGGCAACGTTATTTGATTTTGAAAAATATTATCACCTGAAAATACGACTACCTTATAGGCTACTGAAAATGTATCAGATGTGAATAGTATCTCCAGCTATGATAGTAATTTAATTAATGGTATGTTGATATTTCAATAAATCTAGTATCTGTGTAACATGCAATATAATTCTCACAGACGAATGAATATTTTCTCATCCTGATTATGTGTATGCATTTTTTCATTATCTCCACAAAAAATAGGGGTCATCGACAGTATAGGACGGAACTCAGATTGCAATCAAATCGAAGTCTGGGTGCATTTCTATTTCACCTATTCTTACACCTATACACTACCTGGATACCTATTTTTTTTCACAGCGCCTACAAAATGTATCCCCTTCATTCCCCAACATGTCGCACATTCTTTCTCGTTTCACTTTAGATTCCTTTCTTTTATTCTCATAACACCTACGCTACGTATAGATCATTTCCCACTATTCTTCCCTTCTCAATAAAGTCGACAATTGAATACTTAGAGGCTCGTGAAAGACACAGTATTTCACAAATTAAAACATTTCTTGAAATGGAGGAATGAGTATAAGCAATGGGGAATTGGAAACTATCTAGGTACCATATGTGTTATGCGTATAAAAAAGGATATCTAAAGTGAAACGAGAATGAATGTGCGACATGATGGGAGGGAGGGGGGGAGGTGTAAGGAAAGAAATTATGTAGGCGTGGTGAGAAGAAAAATGCATACAGGTAGTGTATAGGTGTTATAAGAATGGGTGTACTGAGACTCAACCTTCAAAGTTCGACTTGGATTTCTTGAGGATATGCATCGTAAAGG
>OZ023327.1:40742821-40750321 GCA_964007535.1 Brachyptera risi
ATATATATTATTATATATATTATATATATATATATATATATATATATATATATATATATATATATATATATGTATATTTTCTATTGAATCGGACAGCTGACGTTTCAGTCGTGCAGTCTATACTGGCCCTTCTCGAAGCAATGGTTTGAGACATTTTGAAGTGCGGAATACGAACAAAACAATGGAAACTTGTCACATATATAAACGATCCCATCTTTCATCCATGGCCTCGATTGGGAATCGATGATTTTGCATCAAGTTTCGATGTTATTTGGAAAGAAAAATCCTATATATATAATATATATAATATATATTATATATATATATATTATATATATATATATATATATAATATATATATATATATTATATATATATATATATTATATATAATATATATATATATATATATATATATATATTCATATATATATATATATATATATATATAATATATATATATATATATATATATATATATATATATATATATATATGAATATATATATACATATATGTATATATATAAATATATATATATTGTGACGAGTCTAGAGGTCCTGGATAATAGGATAATATAGATCCAAGAGGTGGTGATTGATGAGCTGACTGGGATAGATGATCCAGGGGCTGTGGAAAGAGTTGTATGTTTTTGATTGTTGATGTTAAAGATAAGAGTTTTTGTACTGATAGAGTTTGTAAATAAAGAAACTAGAAAGAATAAATAAATACGTTAATTAAATACGTTTCATTGGTGACAGCGGTGAAAAATGGCTTCAAAAACAGCTTTGAAAGTTCCTAAAGAATATAATGGTACTGGTTGTTTCGATAAATAGTTACGACACTTTACAAAGATTGTTGCTATAAATAAGTGGAACGATGATTCGAAATGCATTCATCTAGCTGTTAGTTTGGATGGTCGAGCAGAGGAAAAATACAATTCCCTCTCAAATGAAGTCAAGGAGAACTGGGTGAGTCTGTGCCAAACTTTGAAGAATCTCCTGGAACCCAGCGAGGAAATTGAGCTAGATAAAGCCAAGTTTCGATCGAGATTACGAGGTAAGGAAGAAAGTATAGACGATTTGTACGAGTCATTAAAAAAATGGTACAAAAGGCTTATCCTAATACTGACTCCTCAATACAATGTGAATTAGCCAAGGATCAGTTTGTCGAGGCACTGGGACCAGGGACATTACGTCAGTTAGTACGTCAAGCATGCCCTCGGTCACTTGATACAGCTGCAAAGATTGCCTTGGAACAAGAAGTTAACATAGCCTGCGAAGGTAAGACTAATACAGCATCAGAAATTGCCGGGGTTTCCAATATAGGGCATATGCAGGAGGTCTTGCGACAGAACACAGAGGCGATGAAGGTAATGCTGGAGACGATGAAGACGTTAACCAATTTAAAGATGATAGACGGGAAATCAGTTTCAAGCAGGCCCAGAACTGCACCAAGATGCTGGTCATGTGGAGAACTGGGTCATGTACAGCATTCCTGTTCAAATAGGTCATCGAGTTCAGTTCAACAACAAATGATGATAAACCCTCGACAGAAAAATTCATACTACGCTTCGCAGATTCCGGGAAACGATCGAGGGCCAATGCACCATTAAGCTCTGGTGCGCTGGCCTCGAATGAGAGCAAATTGTCTGGAATTGGTGGTGTAGCAAGTGATGGAGCTGCCTATGTGCGTGGTTTCATTGGGTCATTGGAGTCACTTATGTTAGTGGATACTGGAGCGGCTGTGTCGTTAGTACGAAGTGATATTTGGGATGAGAATTCAAGCTGTTCATCTAGATCAGGAATACTTCGTGCGGTGAATTCAAAAGTGGTGAATGCTAGTGGTCACGTTATCAAAATACGTGGTGAAACCGAAATAGAGCCCACGTTGGAAGAAAAACATTTCATACATACCATGTTGGTGGCTGATGATATCACACAACAGTGTATACTTGGGACAGATTTTCTTTGTTGTCATAAAGCAGATATTATGCTTTCATCCAAGCTTTTAAAGCTATGCGGGACATCACTTCCATTAATTATTCGAGGAGGCAGTGAGCTTTGTCACGTTATTGTTAGTGAAACTGTTGTTATTCCGGGAGGACACGAAATGATATTACCTGGAGTGATGAATGGGTCACGTTATGAAATGGGATTTTTGGAACCTTCTGTAAAATTTATTGGAAAATCAGGACTTTTAGCAGCTCGTGTTTTAGCATATGGAGATCAAGAGACAATACCACTTCGGTTAATGAATCCAGGAGACGATGCCATCACACTGCGAGCAGGAACAAAAATAGGGGAGTTCTGTGAATGGATACAACCTGGAGAAATAGGATACAGGACGGAAATCAATCACTGCACAGTGGCAGCCTTGGGAAGTGCGGGTCGGTCAGTATCGGAGATGTTCAGTTTGGAACTTGAACACCTCTCGAGTATTGAAGTTGTTAAATTAACCAATCTGCTCGACTCATTCGCGGACGTGTGTTCGCTCACGTCGGGAGATTTAGGAAGAACTTCAATGGTGTATCATCACATTGATACGGGTAATGCTATGCCAATACGGCAGCCACTTAGAAGAACTCCAATACATCAACGTGATGAGGTCCGCAAGGTTGTTGGCGAGATGTTGACACAGGGAGTAATCAAACCTTCTGCATCACCTTGGAGTTCACCAGTAGTATTAGTAAAGAAGAAAGATGGGTCAACTAGATTTTGTTTGGACTACCGGCGTTTAAATGACGTAACTCGAGAGGATGCATATCCCCTCCCTCGTATTGAAGATATGCTCGACTCAATGTCCGGCGCTTGTTTGTTTTCAACGCTCGACTTGGCATCGGGATACTGGCAAGTGGAAGTGGCAAAAGAAGATCGAGAGAAAACAGCTTTTGCGACGGGAGATGGACTTTTCGAGTTCAATGTTCTTCCATTCGGGGTTTGCAATGGGCCAAGTACTTTTCAAAGACTCATGGATCTGGTTTTGTCGGGACTGCAATGGCAGACCAGTATGGTTTATTTGGACGATGTTATTGTGTACGGTAGAAACTTTGAAGAGCATTTAACAAGATTGAAGGAAGTGCTGCAGCGATTCAGGGAAGCGGGCCTAAAAGTAAAACCAAGTAAGTGTCAGCTTATGAGACAAGAAGTGAAATATCTGGGGCATACGATAAGCCTTCATGGGGTATCCACGGACTTGGAAAAGGTGCGAGCTATAAGCGAACGGAGAGTGCCAACTAATGTAGTAGAATTGAGATCATTCTTAGGCACAGCCTCGTATTATAGGAAGTTTGTGAAAGGATATGCTACTATTGCTGATCCACTACATGAACTTACAGAGAAAGGTGCAAGATACGCCTGTAACGAATCATGCGAAAACGCTTTTTGTGCTCTTAAAGCTAAATTGGTTTCGAGTCCAATTTTAGCATATCCACAGCTGCAATTGCCTTTTATACTTGATACTGATGCAAGTGGCACTGGAATAGGTGGTGTACTTAGTCAAGTGCAGGACGGTGAAGAACATGTCATTGCATATGTGAGTCGTTCCCTCACAAAAGCTGAACGTCGGTATTGTGTGACACGCCGAGAAATGTTAGCTATGGTGTACTCGGCACGGAAGTTTCGACATTATCTTTACGGGAAACAGTTCCTGGCACGAACAGATCACAATGCTTTACGTTGGCTCAGATCATTTCGAGAACCAGAAGGACAAGTTGCACGCTGGTTAGAACAATTGGCGGAGTTTGACTTTGTGGTCGAGCATCGTGCTGGCAGCAAACACGGTAACGCGGATGGGTTGTCTCGACAGACCGAATATGAAGAGGATATTTCGAATAGTCAAGGGAGAGACATGCATATCAACGTCAATACGTGGGCACCCGAATATACGTACGAGCAGTTGGAGACTATGCAGAAGGAAGATCCAGATTTAATGCATGTTCACCAGTGGATGATAACTGGAGTTCGTCCATCACATAACGAGGTGTCTCCTCTGGGTAGAAATGTCATGAGTCTGTGGAGCCAGTGGAATCGTTTAATCGTCCAAAATGGTGTTCTATACCGTAGATATGAAGGAGACAATCGACCAGGGCGATTGCAGCTCCTACTTCCGAAGAAGCTAATTACTCCAAGTTTATGGTCACTACATACTTCAACAACAGGAGGGCATTTAGGTGTGACTAAAACTGTGGGAAAAGCACGAGATCGATTTTACTGGCCAGGAATGAGGGAAGACATAGAACTTTGGTGCCGTCAGTGCCCGACGTGTGGAAGTCGAAAGGCACCAATTCCCGGATCAAGAGCTCCTATGATGTGTTATCGGTCAGGTTTTCCAATGCAAAGAATTTCCCTGGATATAATGGGACCGTTACCTACAACTACAAACGGGAACAAATATATATTAGTAGTAGCTGATAATTTCACGAAGTGGATAGAAGCTTATCCAATGAAAAATCAGGAGGCCTGCACGGTTGCAGACAAATTAGTAGGAGAATTCATTTGTCGTTTTGGAGTTCCGATGGAGATTCACAGTGATCAGGGGCGGCAGTTTGAATCCCAACTATTTCAGGAAATGTGTCTACTTTTAGGGGTGACAAAAACAAGAACGTCGCCTTATCATCCGCAATCAGACGGATTAGTGGAAAGATTCAATAGAACGCTCTTGGATATGATCAGCAAGAGTGTGAATTCAAATCACTCAAATTGGGATACAATAATTCCTCAAGTAATGATGGCTTACAGGTCAAGCCCACAAGAGTCTACTACATTTAGTCCTAATTTTTTAATGTTCGGAAGAGAGCTACGTCTGCCATTAGATGTAATATATGGGACACCAGAAAATACATCGGAATCGGAAACATCATACGTACAACAACTCCGTAGTAATCTTGAGGCTGCACATCGAACTGCTCGAGACAAACTTAGTGTCGCTCAAAAAGAGCCAGAAGACAACGTATGACCGTAGGTGTGCTGGTAATGCTTATGCGGAAGGTGACCTAGTGTGGTTATTGAAGACAACAGTGAAGAGAGGTCAATCTCCCAAGCTACATTGTCCTTGGGTAGGACCATATTATATTAAAAATTGTTTATCTGACGTGACGTATAGGATACAACGGGTCAAGTCAGCTGGAAGAGATGAGCGACGTCGAGACAGACAAGTTGTTCATTTTGATCGACTTAAGCACTACGAAGCTCGGGACGAGCCTGACAATTATCAAGAGGGGGATAATGTGACGAGTCTAGAGGTCCTGGATAATATAGATCCAAGAGGTGGTGATTGATAAGCTGACTGGGATAGATGATCCGGGGGCTGTGGAAAGAGTTGTATGTTTTTGATTGTTGATGTTAAAGATAAGAGTTTTTGTACTGATAGAGTTTGTAAATAAAGAAACTAGAAAGAATAAATAAATACGTTAATTAAATACGTTTCAATATATATATATATATTTATATATATATATATATATATATATATATATATATATATATATATATATATATATATATATATATATATATATATATATATATATATATATATATATATATATATATATATATATATATATATATATATATGAATAATCATATATGATATGAAATCGATAATAATCAATTCAATATATAATATATAATCAATGAATATATATATATGTATATATATTTATATACATATATTTATCACCTTACCTATACATATATACATATATATATATATATATATATATATATATATATATATATATATATATATATATATATATATATATATATATATATATATATATATATATCTATGTATATATATATATATATATATATATATATATATATATATATATATATATATATATATATATTTATATATATATATATATATTCATTCATATATCCATTAATACATGTTATCTCTTATGATGTTTCATTTCAACCATTCAGGGGCTACTATAGAAAGCATTATTGTTCAGGATGTGATAGAAAAAAAATCATATTAAATCGTATAAATTGGCATTAGTTTTCATCGAAAACAATATGATATAACCTTCTTGGATTTCATACATAGCAACCATATAGATTGTTGGTCGTGGCGTGCTAGCAGTTTCTGATGTCATCGCGACTATATTCTGCTGTGTTCTTGCTTATTTTATCTCATCCATCTGCAATGTGGGTTTACTCATTCATATCGGGTTGAACGACGCACTGCACTGATAACTTTGAGCTACCAGCGTCGGTGAATAATGATCAAGGTGATTAGAGAATTATATATAAGGTGACGTTGTTTCATCAGGTTTTTCTGACAGTGAGAAGAAAATAAACGTGGCATGTTCCATTATAGTATTCACCTAAACCTAGAGGAAAACAATGAAAATCCCTCGTTAGAATGATGACGGGAATCGGAATCTGGTCTTTCAAATGATAGTTCAAGGTCATAGTGACTGATCTACCCGTCCCAATTGCATTTTTGGTCAATCATCATGTTATCAAGATGTCAGTCGAGATGGATATATATAACTCGACAAATAGTGAATTTTGATATTTATAATTTCAATACAATTATTTAATTCATCCTGTATGAGTTCTACGATGGGTGAGAAGAATGTATTCATATGAGACGAGAAAACGCAGACACACTTCTGCTAATAGTCTCATTCGTTTGAAAATGTGCCGTAATTTGTATCATTCTTGCGCTTGAATTCAGTGAAATTGATGTTGAATATCTCAACTGGAATTAATTTTTCCAATTCTCTCACTTCACTTTATGGCTACTGCAATTATACTGCTCATCTTGCTTTTTCATCTATCCCTATTGAAAGTCTTCAACTAATTCACCTCAAAACGTAGGAGTTCTACTTTGGATAATTTCTCGTGCCTACAAAACCTTTGGTCATGATGGAGCTCAATTGAACCGTATCAATTGTGCATCGCTCACAAAAAAAAGGACAAAACATAGAAAATGAACAGATAAAGTGGCCAACAGTCATTCATATGGAGCTTTCCGTTATACCTGATCTGAAGACAAAAAAAAACATCTGTACCACCCTCCCTAGCTCAGTCAGCTATGGCACCGCTATAAAAACCGAAGTCACGTTTGGCGTGATATCCGTATGGGGCATATGGTTTTGTAAATGTTCTTTCACTCATCATCACTTCACAGTTCCATTATAACCTGCTCCATGTAACCTTTAGCTGTTGGTGAGGTCGTTAGGCAAACATTAATCGATCAATCAACTGTCATCAATCAGTTTTGATGGAGGTTCAGATTGTAACTAATATGGATAATCACAATGATATCGAATTATATAATTGCGTGCAAAGATAGTTCGCTATATCAAACACACATTCACTTAGATATTATGATAGTTATTCAATGATGTTTGACACAATGAATACGAATGGTGGAAAATCGATGTATTTTTGCGTCAAAGATGAAACTATACGATGGAATAATATTCGTGAATTGAACTTCAATTCTAAAAAAAAATGAGTGCTATCAAATTATTAA